>CM060611.1:51363945-52026855 GCA_030578255.1 Tiaroga cobitis
TTACGAAGTGAGCGAGCCGCCTGTGACAGATGGCCGCCAGGTGCGGACGTCGACCTCCATTGGCCAGCAGCGCGGGCGAAGACATCTAGCCTTTATTATGGATATCTATGGTTTGCACACTTCAGAATCCCACCGGAAGTAATCGGTCATCCTGGTACTTTTTGCCTCTTTATGAGTGCTGTAAATTTTGATATACTTCTTTTGTCACATACTGTTTTTCGCCTACAGTATATTTGGGGACGTACCGGTACACAATAAATAGAATAATGAAAAATAAAACTTGTGCAGAGATTAGTTTTTGCACTTCTGTTTTCCGCCTAGCTCTGGTGATTGGCACATCTGGATGATGTCATCCCCCCCCCCCCCCCCCCCCACCCCCCATTAAAACAGCGGAAAACGACTTAAAATATGCTGTCATTTATGGTCATACCGATAAGAGTAAGACATCGTTCGAAAATGTAAAGGGGTCTATTTTTATTTATTACAATTCACTCACAATAAAAACACAAAACATGGTGCTTTTGTAAAGTAAAGGAAACAAACAGGATTCCTTTCTGTATAGTTTGTGGAGCTCGTCACAAACCGTGACGGTTCGGGACAAATACATGTACCGTTACACCCCTACTATATAGTAGAGAAGTATATGATTTTGGATGCAGCCCAGATTTCAAGTTACATCTCAAAATCATCCAGGTCATTTATTCTTCCATTTACAGGAATGAGGTTTTAATTAGCACATCATAAAATCCTATTAGGAAAATGATCTGGTACGTGTTTTCGAGGCTCATAAAGAGTGTCACATTCATTCAGACACAGTGAGGTGATGTCGTCCCACAGTGGCAAACAGACCCGACAAAGAGTCACAGATGCATAACTGAATATACAATGAAATAAATACAAAAAACTGTTAAGAAATGTGTGAATCAATTTGAAAAACGAATATATTGCATTACGTATTGCATCCTATATTATATCTGCCTTCTAGAATGTGAAATAAAACAGGATTTGTTACTGGAGACTTAAAAACCCAAAGTGATGTGTGTGCGCAGCTGAATCATCTCTCACGCCTGAGTGTGAATCTCAGCCCATCTCTATAGTCCTGTGAGAGGAAACCATGGCAACGCCTCAGCTATACTGGTGGAAACACACGGTTACGTAATCAAGCTCAGCGTTCCCATCTCAGATCTGTGGGAACAGGGGCAGGGTTAAGGCTCGGGATAAAGGGATCTTCTAGAAAAGAAGGAAATGCCATTTAGGTGACAAAACCACATTATACCCTCATTTCCAAATCCCAGGCAAAAAAACTTTGTTTATCAATAAAATGAAAGACGATGAAGATTCTGTGCACTCTTCACTGATGTCTTTCAGACACTGGCATTTAATAATGATAATAGTGCTATTTAAACTGACTATTGAGCGCTCTCAGATGCTCATCGGTTCAGGAGTGAATCAATCAAGCAGGGTTTAGTTATGTTTGATACTTGATCACATTTCAACAATACAATTAGTCATTAATAAGTGTATATGCATCAGTCCTGACATCACATGACTGCTTCACAAAGCTTTGATTTTGTGTGTTTTCCGCTTGAAAGAAGACAAAGGGAGTCCTCTGATTGAGCAAATCTCCTCTAGAGATTTCAGTGACTCAACAACGTCTAAATTAAAATATGCTCAAGATATCAATAAGAAGACAACAATGTGAACTCAAGCATTTCTCATCAAACAACCCGAGCTCTATTTGTTTCAGCTCCATGTCATTTGTGGCTGTTTTAAATGTTCATTTTAGCAGAGAGAATTTCAAAGTTTAGAATTCCACGAGAATTCCATGATCTATTGACTCTCAATAGAGTGGCTGTTGATTGCCATGACGTCACTCATCCTCCATAACACAGTGTCGCGCATGACGCCATCCCCCAGAGCACTGTGCTGGCATGTGATGCGAGAACAGGTGAATTTGTAAGGGAAATTAATGAAATTGCAGCGGTCATTATAATTTTCGATCTGTCAGCATACTCTAAAGCCCACATTAGAGCACCGTAGTAACATCTACGAGTCTTGCCTTCAAGTCATTATGACACAAGTATGTGGAAACACACGCGTAATAGGCATTTACTTACCAATTGTAGTTGGGTAGGTCTTCTGTTACGCGGTCGTGGTTTACGAAGAGCTGTTCACCGTTTACATGGCGTTAACGCGCATCATCCTCATCATCATCACGCTGTGTGTAGAGCGACGGACGCGGAGGAGATGCACGCGCGCGTTGCCTTGGAAGCGGTCGCTAGATGCTCTGCGCTGCAGAGGCGAGTCCAATGCGCATGCGCACGCGTGATCACAGCCCTACCACCCTGTGTGTGTGTGTGTGTGTGTGTGTTTGTGTAAAATATGCAACTCAAATGTCTTGAGGTGAAAGGCTAGTGTAAGAATACTAATGCACTATACGCGAGCTTAATTAATCCTAGTATTTAACTCAGTGTTTAGGAATTGTTCTTTATTTATGCTACTTACTCCAATTCAACAAAGTCTTCCTCTTTAACTGTTTGTATGGTTTGGGACAGCGAGGATCCCTCTTGTGGCCACCGTGGGAAAAACTTTGAGAGCTATTGTAGCATTGAATAGGTTTCAATCCCATGTTTCCCTGAATAAATTACAACCTGACACTACAACACAACTAGCAACGTTAGAGAGAGAGAGAGAGAGAGAGAGAGAGAGAGAGAGAGAGAGAGAGAGAGAGAGAGAGAGAGAGAGAGAGCGAGGGACAGAGGGAGAGGGAGAGGGAGAGAGAGAAAGAGAGAGAGAGAGAGAGAGAGAGAGAGAGAGAGAGAGAGAGAGAGGGAGAGAGAGAGAGCGAGGGACAGAGGAGAGGGAGAGAGAGAGAAAGAGAAGAGAGAGAGAGAGAGATGAGAGAGAGAGAGAGAGAGAGGAGCGAGGGACAGAGGAGAGGGAGAGAGAGAGAAAGAGAGAGAGAGAGAGAGAGAGAGAGAGAGAGAGAGAGAGAGAGGGAGGGAGGGAGGGTTGTTTTTTTTCTTCTTCTATTTATTTGAAAATATATATAAACATTTTAATCAATGTCTCCTAGTCAGAGCCGGATTAACGCAAAGGCAAACTAGGCACGTGCCCAGGGCCCGATTGGCGGGATGGGGCCCAGACAGGGGGACAAAAATAAAAAAAATGTACAAATGTCCTATCTCGTTCAGGCGGCGATAATACACTCGCGTTTCGGAGTCGGGATAGACGGAATTGTCATTTGCATGGGCCAGCATTGCATCATGAGTATCTAGTTTACCATTTGCACGTCTTAAGTCTTACCAGTTTAAACATTCACGCGATCTTGAACTATTCAGTATAGGCAACTTGCGCGCTGTCTGAGAGATGTTTTTTTCTGCACCCATACAAGCCGCCTCACAAGCTCGCGGGTAACAACAGCTATTTTTCGTGGATTATATCGCTTTAACAGTCAAAAACATGCGAAAATTATGTCAATTTCGGTCTTGGTGAGTATCCTCTAAACACAGTCGGTTATGTCTTCAATAAGCATATATCGCACGTGACCGTATAATGTTAGTGTCCACAGGATCTGTGCACGAGCTCTTACAGTGACAGCAGCCGTGGTCTGTCATTAATTTGGTTGTCAAAACAACAAAACATAGCTTCATTTTAAGGAATCAGGATTAATATCCTATGTATTTAATTTAGTTATCAGGACTAAAACACTACCCAGTGTTATTTGGCATTTGATTAGGCCTACTTTATTCAGTCTCTGTAGTACTATTTCTGAATACTGGTGTCAGACCTAAGCAAAATCTTTTCTCTTTATAGGTATCTTTATTCTATTGTACTTTTGTGCTACTTTTTTTCAATTTAATTTAAAGATTGTAATCAAGCTTCCTTGTGTTGCAATAAATTTCTAAGAACAAAATTACCCCATTAGGAGATAAATGTAGGCCTAGGCCTAAAAAAAAAAAGTCTAAACTCCCCCCTCAAATTAAAGAATCACCTACGGGGGGATTTCCCCCCATTTTCCAAAACGAAATTCAGGCCCTGCTGACAAACAGTTTATGACATCCTTCCAGAACTTCTGTATATCAGAACATTCCCATAGACAGTGAATTAGAGTTCCTTTATAATTTTGGCATTTTGTACATATATCAGGAATATTGCTAGACATATGATTGAGTTTTTCAGGTGTTATATAAACCCCTTGTCAACCATTTATACTGTAATAATTTAAGCTGCGTGTTTATGATTTGTTTTTGCGCCTTTTGAACATGCTTCAGTCCATTCAAATTCCTCTATTTCTTCTTGAATGTCTTTCCTCCATGCGTTTTAATTAGTCTACAGAAGACTCTTTAGAGTTAAACATTATTAAATTATAATATTTTGACAATTGGCCTTTTTCACCTCTTTTTCCAATTATTTCCTCTATTAATGACAGTTTGGGAATGTACAAAATATCTGTAGACCTGGAAGAAATAAAACTTTTAAGCTGTGAATATTTAAAAAAAAAAATGTTTTGAGGGAATCTGGTGTTTATCACACAATTCTTGAAATGTAAGAAGTATTTCATCCATATACAAGTCTTTAATAGTCTGAATACCTTTAGTTTTCCATAGTTTAAATCCTCCATCCTTATATTTATTATTATTTATTGTTAGACAGTTTCTAAATGGTTTTGATGAATGTGAAGGGGTCATGTTTGTCTTGTTCTTAATTACAACATTTATAAATGTTGTAAGCTATTGCATTTTGCAGAAAATCTTAATTGAATCTGTTGATTAAATGTAAACAGAGCAAATAAGATAAACTTATTTGCTCTGTTTACATAGTTTACCTATTGGTTATTTACTGGTACTACTGCCTTAACAATGACACTCCCAATGGATAAGATGAGGATAATTTAATAGCATTTAATAGAGCCGTGTAATGACGTATAAATAATGAATATCAAAAAATAGTCTGATAGACTGTTTAATTTACAACACATGACTTATTTTGGCATACAAACAACCAATTTGTAACCAAAGACTAGGCTATGTAAAATGTGAATTAACTTTTATTAGTAACTTTGGTAAGTTTCAGATTTCAATTCATAAATAAGGTGGAGGGGGGCCCAAAAAATGCAGCCTGCCTAGTGTAGTCCATTTATTTAACCCGGCTCTGCTCCTAGTGTGACCTGTTATACTTAACCTATTCCATTTCATTCATTTCCCACACCACACTGGGTTAGGGTTACTTTACTGAGCTAAAACAACAATAACAACACATTTTAACAATACCCACAAAATAAGAAATATGAGCACAAAAACATTAATTGTAGACTCTTTGTTTTTTATCATTTATTTCAAATGCAAACTGCTCCAATCAAGAAGGCAAAAACAGTCCGGGCGTCACGTGAAATGTAATGTTTAAAAATATGTTTTTTTATTAGCATCATAATTGTAGTAACCCATTAACCATTGATTGAGAAATTAAATGAATGTCACCACTTGGTGGCGCTCTCTCACTATAAATCTTTTGCTGAAGCGTAAGCCTGACACAAACATGCTTGACATCAACTAGCTTGGGAGAACATTATATGTGAAACGTTTGTAGCTACTGTATTATTTAATGTATAAAAAAAAAAAAAAAAAAAAAAAAAAAATCAACCAGCTTGTGCATTGCATTTGAGGTGTCGAGGTCTTTTAGCCCACAGACACACGGGGCAAAAGGCACAAATACTAAAATAATGTGTTTTTAAAAAATATCTAAGTTAATACTTGTTCAAAACAATCACTTTAGCAAATGTTCAAATGTTCATTAAAAAAAATACAGAAACAAAATTAAAGATTCTGAAAGCATTGAATGAGATCCCATAATAATTTAATATATAATTGTGACAAACTAATTTACTTTAGTAACAACAAATGATATTTGATTATGATATGATTAATATCATATTTCTAAATATGATGGTTTCATTTTAAATATGGTGATTATCTCGAAGTTTTGATGATATTTCCCATCTGCATAACCATGTCATGTCAAGAAATGTAAAAGTCAGTCAGCTGTTTATTATCATGTTAATTATTGTCTTTCGCCCCAAATACCATACTTTTACATATTCTTCCATTATTGAAAAACTTTTGCTTTCACCCTTTAATGCATGAATTATGATAACCTTAGTCAGGATTTTTCCCTATGTGTTTTTATTGCTCTTAGGGCATGAAAAACAAGATTCCCTTTCAAGGGAACTCGAGCTGCGCTGAGATGCGGTGGGAACGCCCTGCGTGATTGCGTCGTGAAGCACGTGTATAATCAGCCCAATGGAAGAACGAGACGTCATAGGCGGGTGACGTCATGACCAGGAAACTATAAAAGCACCCTAGAAACCAGACCGCATCAGCTTCTGTGCCTTCAGCAAGCGCTCTCTGTATACTGTCCCAGTCTGATTTATTTGTTGTCTGTCTCTGCACAATATCTATACAATGGCGAAACAAGAGTACAAGCGTTGTGTTGTTCCTGCCCTCGTTTCTAACAAGATCTAACAGCGGGGTTTGAGACGGGCTCTGCCCTTACCTGTTGGATCTAGTGCTTTATCTCAGGGAGAAGCACGCGCTGCGGTTTCTTCTCCCCGGGATGAGTCACCAATACTGCGGATATCCAGTTCTGAGGAATTGGATGTCGTTAGTATTGATGCAAGTGAACATGAATACACGCCATATCATAAAACACTTGTAGATGAGGAGTTAATGGAGGTTTTAACTCGTGCTGTTTCTAGACTAAATATTGAGTGGCCAGAAACAGAAGAACAGGATGATTGCAGAAATAAAAAGAGTTTATTAGATGAGAGATTTTTGCCATCCAGAGTTCAGCCTCCACGCCGGGGACTCCCGTTTTTCCCCGATCTCCACACTGAGGTGTCGAGGTTGTGGAATAAACCGGTGTCTTTTCGTGTCTTTAATCCCCAAACACATAATTACAGCAATGTTATGGGGATGAAGGACGCGGGTTATGTGACAATGCCTCAGGCTGAAGAGACGCTTGAGAGGTATCTCTCTCCTGAGTCAGCGTCATCTCTTAAAGCCCCGGCGTTACCCACCAAGCCATTAAAATCAACTTCAGCGCTGGTGGGTAAAGCGTATTCGGCGGCGGGTCAGGCTGCGGCATGCTTGCATTCCATGTCTATTTTGCAAGCATACCAAGCTGATCTGCTTAGGGATTTGGATGATTGTGAGGAGGTCAGCGCTGACACAATTCGTGAATTACGTCACACGACAGATCTATCTCTCCGTGCCACCAAAGAGACGGCTAAATCTGTTGGCCGATCTATGTCAGCTTTGGTGGCTACGGAACGTCATCTTTGGCTTAATTTAGCTGATTTAAAAGATAGAGATAGGTCTGTCCTTCTGGATGCTCTACGGTCACCTTCCGGTTTATTTGGTGATTCTATAAACTCGGTTATTGATAGATTTCAGGAGGCAAAAAAGCAATCTGCAGCATTCCAGAAGTTTCTTCCTCGCCGATCTAATATCCCTGAGACTGCTGGGCAAATGGAGCAGTCTCGGCCGACTACGAGCTCCTCGTAGCACAGAGTGCAGCAAAAAGAGAAAAGCGTCGCCTCTCGGGCTCCTCCTCAGGCAAGTCGCAGTCGAAGCCTATTAGAGACAGGCCAGATCTGAGGACTGTCATTGTCTCTAAGAAAGCTTCGGCTAAGAAGAAGTCCTGACGCCAAGGCTGTCAGGCTTCTGAGGGCGGTTTTGAGGAATCGCTTCTCCTCGGCACCCTCTGGGGGGCGACTCTCTGAGGGGAGTCGCAGCGCCGTCAGTTCGGTTGTTCCCTGCCAGTTATCCGTTTCAGGGCACCGAAGTGACTGTTCGATCAAATCCAGAGGCCAGTCTCGAGAGACTGGTACCCTTAGTAGATTTTCTGGCAGCGTGGGAACTACTGCCAAATGTATCTCATTGGGTCCTGCAGATTATAGAATCGGGTTACAGAAGGGTTAAGGTTACCTGAGGCCCCATGCCAAGAAGAGTGTTCTCCTCCCTTCTCAGAGGACGACTTATCTGGGTGTGGTGTGGGATTCGACAACGATGCGGGGACAGTTGTCTCCAGCTCGTATTTCATCGATTCTCTCAGCCGTGAAAGGGGTGAAACTAGGCCGGTCACTCACTGTGAAACAGTTTCAAAGACTGTTGGGTCTACCAATAGGTAGCTGCGTCCAGCGTTATCACTTTTTGCCTTCTGTACATGAGACCCCTGCAGTGCTGGCTCAGGACCAAGGGGTTTTCCTCGAGGGGAAATCCGTTTCGCTTGATCAAGGTCACGCGGCGTTGCCTTCATGCCTTAGTCATGTGGAGCAAACCTTGGTTCCTCGCCCAGGGCCCAGTGTTGGGGGCTTCTTGTCGACGCGTTTCGCTTTCGACGGATGCTTCCCTCACAGGATGGGGGGCGATCATGAGTGGTCGTTCGACGAGAGGTCTTTGGCAGGACCATCATGTTTCCTTGCATATAAATCGTCTGGAAATGATGGCGGTGGTTTCGAGCTCTCAAGCACCCGCTTCACGATGCAATCACGCAGGGCGTTCCCACCGCGTCTCAACGCAGAGTCTCGTTCCCTCTCAGGGAACCAGGGTTACATACGTAACCTGAGACGTTTTATTTATTTATTACACATTTTTCTTAGAGATTTTCAGATGTGCACTTGCGTTTATGGTTTAAACTGAAGAGATAATGTTTTAACATAATACAATAATCAAAAAGATAAGTGGGTGTATTTAACAAACTAATTAATACAATTATATCAAATCATGTGAAAAACTATAAAATATATACAAAAAATATAAATGTGAAATATTGCAAAGGGAATTGAACTTCATACAAGTTGAACTTCGCGTATCTTTGATATCAGAACATGAGGACACGATTTTATCAGAAATTTCTGTTTTCTGTCAAGATACAACTGTGGAAACCACTCAGATGCTCAGTGTACCAGAGTATGCCAACTTACCTTTATTAGATCATTCTGATTATGCTAGAGATGGACACATTTCTAGCATAGCCTTCCTCTGAGAAAACCTAGCGATACGTTTTTCTCAATCTCATCTGAAATGAGCAGTGTTGGGGTAACGCATTACAAGTAACATGCATTACGCAATCAGATTACTTTTTTGATGTTACAAGTAAAGTGCATTACGTAATCAGGTTTTTTTAATGTTACGAGGTAAAGTAATGTATTACAAGTAACATAATCAGATTACTTTTTGATGTTACAAGTAAAGTGCATTACGTAATCAGGTTTTTTTTTATGTTACAAGTAAAGAAACGCATTACAAATCACATACATTATGTAATCACATTACTTTTTTTTATGTCAATGAAAATTACATTCTAATAATACAAATACATTTATTTACAGTCAAAAAAAGTAACTGCAGATTAAGTATTTTCAAAAACAATATTCACAGTATAAGTATGAATTGTAGCTGACATATAGCCATTGATGCATGAGCTCCACTATAGTGGACAGAACAGATGATTAATCCGATTTTTTCTCCCAATCTAAAATCAAAACTTGGAAAATGTAACTGTGATATGACTCATTAGATATTGCTTGATGCTGCAATATTATATATTATAATATTCCGGAGCAACTTGGCATTTCTGACTGACCATTGGCCATCTTGGTTTGGATGGGGGGGGGGGGGGGGGGGGGGGGGAATCGACACACACCGGCTTGCCACTTGGTTGCAGTGTATAGGATGATGTTGCAGTGCATAGGATGATGTTGCAGTGTATAGGATGATGTTGCAGTGTATAGGATGATGTTGCAGTCTATAGGATGATGTTGCAGTGTATAGGATGATGTTGCAGTGTATAGGATGATGTTGCAGTGTATACGATGATGTTGCAGTGTATAGGATAGGATGATGTTAAAGTGTATAGGATGATGTTGCAGTGTATAGGATGATGTATAGGATGACGTTGCAGTGTATAGGATGATGTTGCAGTGTATATAGGATGATGTTGCAGTGTATATAGGATGATGTTGCAGTGTATATAGGATGATGTTGCAGTGTATAGGATGATGTTGCAGTGTATATAGGATGATGTTGCAGTGTATATAGGATGATGTTGCAGTGTATATAGGATGATGTTGCAGTGTATAGGATGATGTTGCAGTGTATATAGGATGATGTTGCAGTGTATATACGATGATGTTGCAGTGTATATACGATGATGTTGCAGTGTATAGGATGATGTTGCAGTGTATAGGATGATGTTGCAGTGTATATAGGATGATGTTGCAGTGTATAGGATGATGTTGCAGTGTATAGGATGATGTTGCAGTGTATAGGATGATGTTGCAGTGTATAGGATGATGTTGCAGTGTATATAGGATGATGTTGCAGTGTATATAGGATGATGTTGCAGTGTATAGGATGATGTTGCAGTGTATAGGATGATGTTTGCAGTGTATATAGGATGATGTTGCAGTGTATAGGATGATGTTGCAGTGTATAGGATGATGTTGCAGTGTGTAGGATGTTGCAGTGTATAGGATGATGTTGCAGTGTATAGGATGATGTTGCAGTGTATATAGGATGATGTTGCAGTGTGTAGGATGATGTTGAAGTGTATAGGATGAAGTTGCAGTGTATAGGATGATGTTGAAGTGTATAGGATGATGTTGCAGTGTATAGGATGATGTTGAAGTGTATAGGATGATGTTGCAGTGTATATAGGATGATGTTGCAGTGTATATAGGATGATGTTGCAGTGTATAGGATGATGTTGAAGTGTATATAGGATGATGTTGCAGTGTATAGGATGATGTTGCAGTGTATATAGGATGATGTTGCAGTGTATATACGATGATGTTGCAGTGTATATACGATGATGTTGCAGTGTATAGGATGATGTTGCAGTGTATAGGATGATGTTGCAGTGTATATAGGATGATGTTGCAGTGTATATAGGATGATGTTGCAGTGTATAGGATGATGTTGCAGTGTATATAGGATGATGTTGCAGTGTATATACGATGATGTTGCAGTGTATATACGATGATGTTGCAGTGTATAGGATGATGTTGCAGTGTATAGGATGATGTTGCAGTGTATATAGGATGATGTTGCAGTGTATAGGATGATGTTGCAGTGTATAGGATGATGTTGCAGTGTATAGGATGATGTTGCAGTGTATAGGATGATGTTGCAGTGTATATAGGATGATGTTGCAGTGTATATAGGATGATGTTGCAGTGTATAGGATGATGTTGCAGTGTATAGGATGATGTTGCAGTGTATATAGGATGATGTTGCAGTGTATAGGATGATGTTGCAGTGTATAGGATGATGTTGCAGTGTGTAGGATGTTGCAGTGTATAGGATGATGTTGCAGTGTATAGGATGATGTTGCAGTGTATATAGGATGATGTTGCAGTGTGTAGGATGATGTTGAAGTGTATAGGATGAAGTTGCAGTGTATAGGATGATGTTGAAGTGTATAGGATGATGTTGCAGTGTATAGGATGATGTTGAAGTGTATAGGATGATGTTGCAGTGTATAGGATGATGTTTATTTTCAAAAACAATATTCACAGTATAAGTATGAATTGTAGCTGACATATAGCCATTGATGCATGAGCTCCACTATAGTGGACAGAACAGATGATTAATCCGATTTTTCTCCCAATCTAAAATCAAAACTTGGAAAATGTAACTGTGATATGACTCATTAGATATTGCTTGATGGTACAACAGTGCCGCTGCTAGCCATTTTGGTGCCCTAAGCATAATTCCTTTATGATGCCCCCCCCCCCCCCCCCCCCAATAAAAAAAAAAAAAAAATTCATTTAGGATTTTCATTTAGGGGGTATGATAAAATTTTATTTTTTACAAATTAAAAAGTAACACTTTAGTTTAGGGACTTATGCTTACTATTATCTAGTTTCATTACTATGCAATGGCATGGTTTTATAATCACTATGGTCCCGAATTTGAGGCAGGTTAGCTAGCGGGTTCGGGGTTTCCCCGAGTAAATTTTGAATTTCTCTGAAGATGTGCATTTTAAGATGTTGTGAAGGCAAAAAAAAAAAAAAAAAAAAAAATTCGATAGCAACAGCTTTAAAACCATGTCAGTGGGCAACTGATTATTTTTCTCTCCTCATCAGCATCACACTCTTTTTCTCTTTGTTTTTATCTTGCCCTGTCTCTTCCCCTCCTAAAGTTGGCTTTTTTAATTTACTAAAGGCTACAATTTGTATTTTATTCTCAATATGTACACATTCATTATTAATCCTGTGCCTAACATAATGAAAACGGCTTTGTTCATGTTTCTTGTCCCCTCACAATGACAGTAGCCTAAACTATTACACTAGGCTACATGTTACATAGGCCTATTTTGGCGAAATTAGACAAAACTATATTAGTTTGCCTAATTATTTTTTGTCATTCGTTTAACATTTATGACCTAAGAAAAACCTGTCAAATATATAAAGTTAAGTTTAGCTACTTACATCTTATCTCGCACTTGACCGTACACTGAAGCGTCGAGTTGCAACTTGCACTGTTAAAATTCGCGCTCAGCGTCTGTGAACATAAAGCCCGCCTACTTTGATTTGATTGGTCATCTCAAATATTCTGACATTGACGAGCAGTGACAGACCAATGAGGCTCAGAACACACACACACACACACACACACACCCTGTCCTCTGTTTCTGACGTGCTCTCTGCTCGGCGCCGCTGCGGATTAAAGATGAAAGATGAAGAACGCGCTGAATCTGATTATAACAAGAAGTTTGATGATTGATTTTTCATTAGGCTATTTTTGGTGCCCCCTCAGCACTTGGTGCCCTACGCACAGCGCGTGATGCGCGTGGTGGGAGCGGCGGCACTGTGGTACAATATTATATATTATAATATTCCGGAGCAACTTGGCATTTCTGACTGACCATTGGCCATCTTGGTTTGGATGGGGGGGGGGGGGGGGGGGGAAATCAACACACACCGGCTTGCCACTTGGTTGCAGTGTATAGGATGATGTTGCAGTGTATAGGATGATGTTGCAGTCTATAGGATGATGTTGCAGTGTATAGGATGATGTTGCAGTCTATAGGATGATGTTGCAGTGTATAGGATGATGTTGCAGTGTATAGGATGATGTTGCAGTGTATAGGATGATGTTGCAGTGTATAGGATGATGTTGCAGTGTATAGGATGATGTTGCAGTCTATAGGATGATGTTGCAGTGTATAGGATGATGTTGCAGTGCATAGGATGATGTTGCAGTGTATACGATGATGTTGCAGTGTATAGGATGATGTTGCAGTGTATAGGATGATGTTAAAGTGTATAGGATGATGTTGCATTGTATAGGATGATGTTGCAGTGTATAGGATGATGTTGCAGTGTATAGGATGATGTTGCAGTGTATAGGATGATGTTAAAGTGTATAGGATGATGTTGCATTGTATAGGATGATGTTGCAGTGTATAGGATGATGTTGCAGTGTATAGGATGATGTTGCAGTCTATAGGATGATGTTGCAGTGTATAGGATGATGTTGCAGTGCATAGGATGATGTTGCAGTGTATACGATGATGTTGCAGTGTATAGGATAGGATGATGTTAAAGTGTATAGGATGATGTTGCAGTGTATAGGATGATGTTGCAGTGTATAGGATGATGTTGCAGTGTATAGGATGATGTATAGGATGACGTTGCAGTGTATAGGATGATGTTGCAGTGTATAGGATGATGTTGCAGTGTATAGGATGATGTTGCAGTCTATAGGATGATGTTGCAGTGTATAGGATGATGTTGCAGTGCATAGGATGATGTTGCAGTGTATAGGATGATGTTGCAGTGTATAGGATGATGTTGCAGTGTATACGATGATGTTGCAGTGTATAGGATAGGATGATGTTAAAGTGTATAGGATGATGTTGCAGTGTATAGGATGATGTATAGGATGACGTTGCAGTGTATACGATGATGTTGCAGTGTATATAGGATGATGTTGTAGTGTATATAGGATGATGTTGCAGTGTATAGGATGATGTTGCAGTGTATATAGGATGATGTTGCAGTGTATAGGATGATGTTGCAGTGTATAGGATGATGTTGCAGTGTATAGGATGATGTTGCAGTGTATATAGGATGATGTTGCAGTGTATAGGATGATGTTGCAGTGTATATAGGATGATGTTGCAGTGTATATAGGATGATGTTGCAGTGTATAGGATGATGTTGCAGTGTATAGGATAGGGCTGTCACTTTTTATTCGATATTCGAATATGCATTCGAACATGACGTGAAATATCCGTAATCGAACTATAAATAAACTAACCGGTTTTTAAAGTGCCATGTTTAGCGCATTTTTTACAGTCTATGATTAGACCGTTTGTTTTTTATTTTATTGTTTGCCATCTCATCCAGTAGCGGGCACTCTAAACGTATTGTAGCGTAAGCTCATCACCAAATCAAGCGAATAATAGCCAATAGCCACCCTGTTTTGAAAATGGAAGATAACGCACAGAACGGCCAGCCTGAGCGGACAATTTCTACCCCAACTCATCTAAAAAGTAGTGTCTGGAAATGGACAATCCGATTGATGAATCCGAACACGGTGTTTACATGAACGATAGATAAAGTAATGTGCGCGTTATATGTCACAAGATTCAAATCGGAATTGATTTTTTGACATGCGCACACTGCACGAATATGCCGCTGTTCGCGCATAACTATTCTCCTCTATTGGTTCTTTATTTGTTTTAAACAGCAGACTTGATATTTATCCGTCTCTGGTCATGATTTGGAGACGATGAGCATGATTTGCCGTGCTGCTTGCCTGCTTATATTGATCACGCAGTAAAACCCTGCGCCCAAAACCAGTCGTCCGTGGATGATAATCTGAAACAAGCGCTGGTGGGACGTTGTCCTGCTTCACTTCACAGACGCTGAGTGAAATGAGAATTTTTTAATAACGGAAGACTCATTTATGACACTCTATTCAACAGGAAGAACAGCTCGCTCCGTGCGTAATACGTCATTGCACATGCGCAGTCCTTTTAGTTTCGTAGATATTCGAATATATTCGAATACATTGCTTGATATTTGATATCCGTTCGAATTAGATTTTTCTCAAAAGTGACAGCCCTAGTATAGGATGATGTTGCAGTGTATATAGGATGATGTTGCAGTGTGTAGGATGTTGCAGTGTATAGGATGATGTTGCAGTGTATAGGATGATGTTGAAGTGTATAGGATGACGTTGCAGTGTATAGGATGATGTTGAAGTGTATAGGATGATGTTGCAGTGTATAGGATGATGTTGCAGTGTATAGGATGCTGTTGCAGTGTATATAGGATGATGTTGCAGTGTATAGGATGATGTTGAAGTGTATATAGGATGATGTTGCAGTGTATAGGATGATGTTGCAGTGTATATAGGATGATGTTGCAGTGTATATAGGATGATGTTGCAGTGTATAGGATGATGTTGCAGTGTATATAGGATGATGTTGCAGTGTATAGGATGATGTTGCAGTGTATAGGATGATGTTGCAGTGTATATAGGATGATGTTGCAGTGTATAGGATGATGTTGCAGTGTATAGGATGATGTTGCAGTGTATAGGATGATGTTGCAGTGTATATACGATGATGTTGCAGTGTATAGGATGATGTTCCAGTGTATATACGATGATGTTGCAGTGTATAGGATGATGTTGCAGTGTATAGGATAATGTTGCAGTGTATATACAATGATGTTGAAGTGTATAGGATGATGTTGCAGTGTATAGGATGATGTTGCAGTGTATATACGATGATGTTGCAGTGTATAGGATGATGTTGCAGTGTATAGGATAATGTTGCAGTGTATATACAATGATGTTGAAGTGTATAGGATGATGTTGCAGTGTATAGGATGATGTTGCAGTGTATATACGATGATGTTGCAATGTATAGGATGATGTTGCAGTTTATAGGATGATGTTGAAGTGTATATAGGATGATGTTGCAGTGTATAAGATGATGTTGCAGTGTATAGGATGATGTTGCAGTGTGTAGGATGATGTTGAAGTGTATAGGATGATGTTGCAGTGTATAGGATGATGTTGCAGTGTATAGGATGATGTTGAAGTGTATAGGATGATGTTGCAGTGTATAGGATGATGTTGCAGTATATATACGATGATGTTGCAGTGTATAGGATGATGTTGCAGTGTATAGGATAATGTTGCAGTGTATAGGATGATGTTGCAGTGTATAGGATGATGTTGCAGTGTATAGGATGATGTTGCAGTGTATAGGATGATGTTGCAGTGTATAGGATAATGTTGCAGTGTATAGGATGATGTTAAAGTGTATAGGATGATGTTGCAGTGTGTATGATGATGTTGCAGTGTGTAGGATGATGTTGCAGTGTATAGGATGATGTTGCAGTGTGTATAGGATGATGTTGCAGTGTATAGGATGATGTTGCAGTGTATAGGATGATGTTTCAGTGTATAGGATGATGTTGCAGTGTATATAGGATGATGTTGCAGCGTATAGGATGATGTTGCAGCGTATAGGATGATGTTGCAGTGTATATAGGATGATGTTGCAGTGTATGGGATGATGTTGCAGTGTATATAGGATGATGTTGCAGTGTATATAGGATGATGATGTTGCAGTGTATATAGGATGATGTTGCAGTGTATAGGATGATGTTGCAGTGTATAGGATTATGTTGCAGTGTATATAGGATGATGTTGCAGTGTATATAGGATGATGTTGCAGTGTATAGGATTATGTTGCAGTGTATATAGGATGATGTTGCAGTGTATATAGGATGATGTTGCAGTGTATATAGGATGATGTTGCAGTGTATATAGGATGATGTTGCAGTGTATATAGGATGATGTCGCAGTGTATAGGATGATGTCGCAGTGTATAGGATGATGTCGCAGTGTATATAGGATGATGTCGCAGTGTATAGGATGATGTTGCAGTGTATATAGGATGATGTTGCAGTGTATATAGGATAATGTTGCAGTGTATAGGATGATGTTGCAGTGTATATAGGATGATGTTGCAGTGTATATAGGATGATGTTGCAGTGTATATAGGACGATGTTTCAGTGTATATAGGATGATGTTTCAGTGTATATAGGATGATGTTGCAGTGTATATAGGATGATGTTGCAGTGTATAGGATGATGTTGCAGTGTATAGGATGAAGTTGCAGTGTATAGGATGATGTTGCAGTGTATATAGGATGATGTTGCAGTGTATAGGATGATGTTGCAGTGTGTAGGATGATGTTGCAATGTATAGGATGATGTTGCAGTGTGTAGGATGATGTTGCAGTGTATCTAGGATGATGTTGCAGTGTATAGGATGATGTTGCAGTGTATATAGGATGATGTTGCAGTGTATAGGATGATGTTGCAGTGTATATAGGATGATGTTGCAGTGTATAGGATGATGTTGCAGTGTATAGGATGATGTTGCAGTGTATATAGGATGATGTTGCAGTGTGTAGGATGATGTTGAAGTGTATAGGATGATGTTGCAGTGTATAGGATGATGTTGCAGTGTATAGGATGATGTTGCAGTGTATAGGATGATTTTGCAGTGTAAAGGATAATGTTGCAGTGTATAGGATGATGTTGAAGTGTATATAGGATGATGTTGCAGTGTATAGGATGATGTTGCAGTGTATAGGAGGATGTTGCAGTGTATAGGATGATGTTGCAGTGTATAGGATGATGTTGCAGTGTATAGGATGATGTTGCAGTGTATAGGATGATGTTGCAGTGTATAGGATGATGTTGCAGTGTATATAGGATGATGTTGCAGTGTGTAGGATGATGTTGAAGTGTATATGATGATGTTGCAGTGTGTAGGATGATGTTGCAGTGTGTAGGATGATGTTGCAGTGTATATACGATGATGTTGCAGTGTATAGGATGATGTTGCAGTGTATAGGATGATGTTGAAGTGTATAGGATGATGTTGCAGTGTGTAGGATGATGTTGAAGTGTATATAGGATGATGTTGCAGTGTATAGGATGATGTTGCAGTGTATAGGATGATGTTGCAGTGTATAGGATGATGTTGCAGTGTATAGGATGATGTTGCAGTGTATAGGATGATGTTGCAGTGCATAGGATGATGTTGCAGTGTATACGATGATGTTGCAGTGTATATAGGATGATGTTGCAGTGTATAGGATGATGTTGCAGTGTATAGGATGATGTTGCAGTGTATAGGATGATGTTGCAGTGTATATAGGATGATGTTGCAGTGTATAGGATGATGTTGCAGTGTATATAGGATGATGTTGAAGTGTATAGGATGCTGTTGCAGTGTGTAGGATGATGTTGCAGTGTATATACGATGATGTTGCAGTGTATAGGATGATGTTGCAGTGTGTAGGATGATGTTGAAGTGTATAGGGTGATGTTGCAGTGTGTATAGGATGATGTTGAAGTGTGTAGGATGATGTTGCAGTGTGTAGGATGATGTTGCAGTGTATATACGATGATGTTGCAGTGTATATAGGATGATGTTGCAGTGTATAGGATGATGTTTCAGTGTATATAGGATGATGTTGCAGGGTATAGGATGATGTTGCAGTGTATAGGATGATGTTGCTGTGTATAGGATGATGTTGCAGTGTATATAGGATGATGTTGAAGTGAATAGGATGATGTTGCAGTGTATAGGATGATGTTGCAGTGTATAGGATGATGTTGAAGTGTATAGGATGATGTTGCAGTGTATAGGATGATGTTGCAGTGTGTAGGATGATGTTGCAGTGTATAGGATGATGTTGCAGTGTATATACGATGATGTTGCAGTGTATATGATGATGTTGCAGTGTATAGGATGATGTTGCAGTGTATATACGATGATGTTGCAGTGTATAGGATGATGTTGCAGTGTATAGGATGATGTTGCAGTGTATAGAATGATGTTGCAGTGTATAGGATGATGTTGCAGTGTATATAGGAGGATGTTGAAGTGTATAGGATGATGTTGCAGTGTATAGAATGATGTTGCAGTGTATAGGATGATGTTGCAGTGTATATAGGATGATGTTGAAGTGTATAGGATGATGTTGCAGTGTATAGAATGATGTTGAAGTGTATAGGATGATGTTGCAGTGTATAGGATGATGTTGCAGTGTATATAGGATGATGTTGCAGTGTATAAGATGATGTTGCAGTGTATATAGGATGATGTTGAAGTGTATAGGATGCTGTTGCAGTGTGTAGGATGATGTTGCAGTGTATATACGATGATGTTGCAGTGTATAGGATGATGTTGCAGTGTGTAGGATGATGTTGAAGTGTATAGGGTGATGTTGCAGTGTGTATAGGATGATGTTGAAGTGTGTAGGATGATGTTGCAGTGTGTAGGATGATGTTGCAGTGTATATACGATGATGTTGCAGTGTATATAGGATGATGTTGCAGTGTATAGGATGATGTTTCAGTGTATATAGGATGATGTTGCAGGGTATAGGATGATGTTGCAGTGTATAGGATGATGTTGCAGTGTATAGGATGATGTTGCAGTGTATATAGGATGATGTTGAAGTGAATAGGATGATGTTGCAGTGTATAGGATGATGTTGCAGTGTATAGGAGGATGTTGCAGTGTATAGGATGATGTTGAAGTGTATAGGATGATGTTGCAGTGTATAGGATGATGTTGCAGTGTGTAGGATGATGTTGCAGTGTATAGGATGATGTTGCAGTGTATATGATGATGTTGCAGTGTATAGGATGATGTTGCAGTGTATATACGATGATGTTGCAGTGTATAGGATGATGTTGCAGTGTATAGGATGATGTTGCAGTGTATAGAATGATGTTGCAGTGTATAGGATGATGTTGCAGTGTATATAGGATGATGTTGAAGTGTATAGGATGATGTTGCAGTGTATAGAATGATGTTGCAGTGTATAGGATGATGTTGCAGTGTATATAGGATGGTGTTGAAGTGTATAGGATGATGTTGCAGTGTATAGAATGATGTTGAAGTGTATAGGATGATGTTGCAGTGTATACGATGAAGTTGCAATGTATAGAATGATGTTGCTGTGTATAGAATGATGTTGCAGTGTATAGAATGATGTTGCAGTGTATAGGATGATGTTGCAGTGTATAGGATGATGTTGCAGTGTATATACGATGATGTTGCAGTGTATAGGATGATGTTGCAGTGTATAGGATGATGTTGCAGTGTATAGGATAGTGTATAGGATGATGTTGCAGTGTACAGGATGATGTTGCAGTGTATAGGATGATGTTGCAGTGTATAGGATGATGTTGCAGTGTATAGGATAGTGTATAGGATGATGTTGCAGTGTACAGGATGATGTTGCAGTGTATAGGATGATGTTGCAGTGTATAGGATGATGTTGCAGTGTATAGGATAGTGTATAGGATGATGTTGCAGTGTATAGGATGATGTTGCAGTGTATAGGATAGTGTATAGGATGATGTTGCAGTGTATAGGATAGTGTATAGGATGATGTTGCAGTGTATAGGATAGTGTATAGGATGATGTTGCAGTGTATAGGATGATGTTGCAGTGTATAGGATGATGTTGCAGTGTATAGGAGGATGTTGCAGTGTATAGGATGATGTTGCAGTGTACAGGATGATGTTGCAGTGTATAGGAGGATGTTGCAGTGTATAGGATGATGTTGCAGTGTATAGGATGATGTTGCAGTGTATAGGATGATGTTGCAGTGTATAGGATAGTGTATAGGATGATGTTGCAGTGTACAGGATGATGTTGCAGTGTATAGGATGATGTTGCAGTGTATAGGATGATGTTACAGTGTATAGGATAGTGTATAGGATGATGTTGCAGTGTATAGGATGATGTTGCAGTGTATAGGATAGTGTATAGGATGATGTTGCAGTGTATAGGATAGTGTATAGGATGATGTTGCAGTGTATAGGATAGTGTATAGGATGATGTTGCAGTGTATAGGATGATGTTGCAGTGTATAGGATGATGTTGCAGTGTATAGGAGGATGTTGCAGTGTATAGGATGATGTTGCAGTGTATAGGATGATGTTGCAGTGTGTAGGATGATGTTGCAGTGTATAGGATGATGTTGCAGTGTATATACGATGATGTTGCAGTGTATAGGATGATGTTGCAGTGTATATACGATGATGTTGCAGTGTATAGGATGATGTTGCAGTGTATTGGATGATGTTGCAGTGTATAGGATGATGTTGCAGTGTATATACGATGATGTTGCAGTGTATAGGATGATGTTGCAGTGTATAGGATGATGTTGCAGTGTATAGGATGATGTTGCAGTGTATATACGATGATGTTGCAGTGTATAGGATGATGTTGCACTGTATAGGATGATGTTGCAGTGTATAGGATAGTGTATAGGATGATGTTGCAGTGTACAGGATGATGTTGCAGTGTATAGGATGATGTTGCAGTGTATAGGATGATGTTGCAGTGTATAGGATAGTGTATAGGATGATGTTGCAGTGTATAGGATGATGTTGCAGGGTATAGGATAGTGTATAGGATGATGTTGCAGTGTATAGGATAGTGTATAGGATGATGTTGCAGTGTATAGGATAGTGTATAGGATGATGTTGCAGTGTATAGGATGATGTTGCAGTGTATAGGATGATGTTGCAGTGTATAGGAGGATGTTGCAGTGTATAGGATGATGTTGCAGTGTATAGGATGATGTTGCAGTGTATAGGATGATGTTGCAGTGTATAGGATGATGTTGCAGTGTATAGGATGATGTTGCAGTGTATAGGATGATGTTGCAGTGTACAGGATGATGTTGCAGTGTATAGGATGATGTTGCAGTGTGTAGGATGATGTTGCAGTGTATAGGATGATGTTGCAGTGTATATAGGATGATGTTGCAGTGTATAGGATGATGTTTCAG
This sequence comes from Tiaroga cobitis, assembly GCA_030578255.1. Taxonomy (NCBI): domain Eukaryota; kingdom Metazoa; phylum Chordata; class Actinopteri; order Cypriniformes; family Leuciscidae; genus Tiaroga; species Tiaroga cobitis. The sequence continues at coordinate 51,385,868 of CM060611.1, forward strand.
TGTATATAGGATGATGTTGCAGGGTATAGGATGATGTTGCAGTGTATAGGATGATGTTACAGTGTATAGGATGATGTTGCAGTGTATATAGGATGATGTTGCAGTGTATAGGATGATGTTTCAGTGTATATAGGATGATGTTGCAGGGTATAGGATGATGTTGCAGTGTATAGGATGATGTTTCAGTGTATATAGGATGATGTTGCAGTGTATAGGATGATGTTTCAGTGTATAGGATGATGTTGCAGTGTATAGGATGTTGTTGCAGTGTATAGGATAGTGTATAGGATGATGTTGCAGTGTACTGGATGATGTTGCAGTGTATAGGATAGTGTATAGGATGATGTTGCAGTGTATAGGATGATGTTGCAGTGTATAGGATAGTGTATAGGATGATGTTGCACTGTACAGGATGATGTTGCAGTGTATATGATGATGTTGCAGGGTATTGGATGATGTTGCAGTGTATTGGATGATGTTGCAGTGTATATAGGATGATGTTGCAGTGTATAGGATGATGTTGCAGTGTATAGGATGATGTTGCAGTGTATAGGATGATGTTGCAGTGTATAGGATGATGTTGCAGTGTATACGATGATGTTGCAGTGTATAGGATGATGTTGCAGTGTATAGGATGATGTTGCAGTGTATAGGATGATGTTGCAGTGTATAGCATGATGTTGCAGTGTACAGGATGATGTTGCAGTGTATAGGATGATGTTGCAGTGTATAGGATGATTTTGCAGTGTATAGGATGATGTTGCAGTGTATAGGATGATGTTGCAGTGTACAGGATGATGTTGCAGTGTATAGGATGATGTTTCAGTGTATAGGATGATGCACCAGGATCCACAGTAGAAATTGATGTGCAATTATGCCATTAAAACCTGTGCAAATTCAAGAAAATGCTTTTTTAAGCTGTCCACTGGTGACCTCTATGCGTACAAAACTGAAATTTATTAAGACGACATTTCTCTCAAAATATATTCAATCATTTTAGCTATTCTTATTTGCTACAAAATAAAAATAAAAACACATCAAATATTAGATCAGATTAGCTCAGAATCAATCTTTATTGATTCACAATAATTTCAAGGATCAGATTAATTTCCACGTGCATCTTGAAAAGCGTTTGTTCATGAAAGTGCTAAGGCAAGTTTTTATGGTGTAGAGGAGAATAAAATCAAAGGCACATTTTAAGCCGGCGTGCCTTTTTCCCCTACTTGTGTTGGAAACATTTGTTTCGTCCTGTAACACAAGAAAGATAAACTGATCTTATAAAACTCACAACAGACAATCAGCCTCATATTAGAAGTACATAGATCATTTGAGATGGCGAATATTAATCCGACTAGTCTATTAATGATCAGTTGTAAGCGCGTGTCAGCATGTTCTGTTGGACTGGACCTTCTCCTCATGATATCTGCACTGTAGGTAGCGAGCGAAGGCTTGGCGATACGTCTTGTTGAAAAGGGTGTAGATCAGGGGGTTCACTCCCGAGGACACGTATCCCACCCAGACAAAGAAGTTAATGAGTTTATAGAGAACCTCCCCGCAGTCGTCCCGGCAGAGAGCGATCAGCACATTCGTGATGAAGAACGGAGTCCACATGACCAGGAAGAGGAAGAAAACAATCCCCAGGACTTTGGAGGCTCGTTGCTCGTTTCTGATATTTTGCATCATGCCTTTTTTATCTTGGCCTCGTGGAGATCTGAACACACGTTTGCTGATCGGAAATGTGAACCTCTTAGAGGAGGACTCACTGTTGAGCAGACTTGTGTCTGTTATCCTAGCGGAGGAACATGTGGAGAGGCTCTTGCTCTCCTGCGGGAAAGATGAGCTGTGCTTCTGGAGATCCCGGAGAGTCAGGTAATAGCAGACCACCATGATGACCAGAGGGACGAAGAAGGCCACGGATGAGCCCACCAGGACGAAGCGAGGCTCGTTCAACACGCAGGTGCCGTTCACAAACACCTTCTGCTTATCCTGGAAACCCATTACTGGAATGGGCAGTGACAACACTGAAAGAAGAGAAGAAAACAACAAGAGTCAAGGATCAATTCAGAAAGCTTGTTTCAACACATGATCTCAACGGTTACATTATTTGGCAATACCAGAGCCCGTCTACGGAGAGCCTGGCCACTCCCTATTAAGTCCTAATGTACTGAATTGTGGTTGCAGTGCCACCAGAGACCCACTGGGGGCGATCGGCCGAGTGCAAAATGAATGGGAGTCTATGGGGCTAAACGGCTAAATGTGTCTCTTTCACCCGATTGCTGTTGAGAAATCTCAGATTTGATTGTAGGTTTTGCAAGTTCAACATGGGTTATAGGTCGAAAGTTGAATGAACGAGTACTTATGTCCTTTCGATTTCTTACAGGTTGAGTTGTTGTTGCACATAACACGCTAGTATTCTGCTAATGAACGCTGGTTGGTCGGTGAAGGACTGATTACGACCAGAGACACCGCTTGATGGCATCGTGGGATCCGGACTAGAATGTTAAGAACTTTTCTAGCACGTTTATTTACCCGTGTCAACTGTCTCGAGAGAAAGGAAAGTGCAGAGCGCGAAAGCACCAAAGTGACTGATGGATTGCCGTTAAGCAGTATCTCTGGTCGTACGATGTGTATGACGTCATTGACATTTTAAAAGACTTTTTAAAGCAAATAAGTGACTCAAAAAAATCTAACACCCAACATTGTGTAATTTCTTTGCATCTCGTTTCGAATACAACATTCAAGTTACTAGACAAAAAATTGTATCCTGAGAAAAGTGGATTTTGAGGGGTATAGCTCCATAGACCTAGCCTGGATGCCAGCCCGAGCCAAGCCACAAAATTTTTTAATCGGGAAGTTCGGTCTGGACTCGATCCATTGAGGAGTAATTATGATCGGTTCAGAAATCGTCGGGCCAATCAAATTGGCAGGGCGGGCTTTATCCGATGATGGACAGATGATCTGCAGTTACGTAATCATCGCGTTATCAAAGAGCGCATGGGTTGAACTGGTTTCCCTCAGAGGTGACTGCAGCTGGAGAACTGAGATGTATAGAGTCCGCTATCGCGTCTGTTGTAAAAGAAATCGACAGCGCATGCATTTTAAAAGACGAACAGAGAACTGCAATCAAGGCATTTGTCGATTGGAAAGATGTGTTTGCCGTCCTTCCTACGGGATTCGGCAAAGGTTTAACTTATCAGCTGGCTCCGATGGTCATTTAGAAGATGGGACGCAATGAAAACCCTGTGGTCGTTGTGGTTTCTCCTTTAGTCGCACACTCGCACTCATGGAGGACCAAGTAAAAGAAGCAACACTCATTATTTTACTTCTTCTTCCAGCGTGCGTGCAGTTGAGTTCTGTTGACATATGCGTAGCTCAACATACGTCACTTACTGCGTTGCTCTGATTGGTCGTAAGTCTATCCAATTGAGTGCATAGTTTTTTTTTTCCCTGGTTCGGTTAAGACACGCCTCATAATCGAAGCCCTATGGAGTTCTGACTAGAATATGAGTATGACGAAGTCAGGCTACCATCATAGACAGTAAAAGAAATGGACACAGCGACCCCATTGATTTCAACGGAGAAAATTGAAGCCCGTTAAAAGCTGAGACTGAGGCTGTCACGTGAGCAACCTGTATGTCTTCTAGTAGCTGTGCAGAGTGAAATCTGATTAATTCCCTTCCGAATCTCACAGAGACGGAGAGAGTGAGTATTAGCTGTCCATGAGCAGCAGCAGGATCAGCTTTAGGACTCTCTATGGGCTTCTCCCTCGACTTTATGCCTCCACGTCCCCCCGATCCTCCTGTCTATACGGTAATTTCTCTACTGTGCGACGTAGAGTCGATTCGTTATGACGCAATCGTTAGCCTATTTTTCCAAAAACTGCTTCTACGGGGCCATAACGTAAGATACAAGGTAATGGAGCCTTTTATACATTGTCGTGTTTCTTTAGAAATAAATAATGGACAAATGGAATCTTTGGACGCCTCAGATGTAAAGTTATTCGCTGTCAAAGTGACGGCAAAATGAATGGGAGTCAATGGGGTGCTAACAGCAGGTGAAGTTCTGCTACAATGGCGGCTCCCGCGAGGCTTCAACTTCCGGCTGATGGATTACCCCCTTGGCTACCATAGACCTCCATTCATTCTGCACTCGTCCTGTGAGCGCCCTCATGTGGAGCCAGAGTGGAACTGCAACCAGTTCAGAAGCCGGAAGTTTACTGAGAGTGGGAGTTATCCCCTTATTAGACATTCTCTGGTAACACTTTATTTTGATGGTCCCTTTAACACATTCTGTTGACTATAAGTAACATTGCACCCACATGTCTACTAACTTGCATTAGAGTATTAGTAGAGTATTAGTAAACTGGTATGGGTTAGAATAAGTTGACATGTAGTTGCAGAGTTACTTACAGTCAGTATGTCTGTTGAAGGAGCATCACAATAAAGTGTGAGCAGATATTAAGACAGTCTATTAATACTCTAATGAGAGTTAGTTGTAGTTGCAAAGTTACTCATGGTCAACAGGGTTCAAAAGTTCAAAAGGGACCATCGAAATAAAAGTGTTATCCATTATTTTATTCCAGTTTGCCCCACTGAAATATGCTGTCAGTTTAAAAAAAGTAAAAGCTGTCAGAATACTTATTCAACTATCATATTTGATTGAGATAATGTGTATAGACAGTATTTCTCTGGCTCATACAAATTATGCTGAGCTTAAATATAAATATGCATTTATTCTTTGGTTCCTCCACAGTTGCATGTTAGTAACAAATATTAAATTGTGTCACTAGGACTGTAAAACAATAAAAAGTGTGACTGTAAACCTGTTACCTGGTTAACAGTAAATCCCCGTACTAAATAAGGGAAAAACTGTGTGTTTATACATACTATATGCGGGGGGAAATCTAACCCAACATTTTATGTAATTTTACAGTAAAACACTGTTAAATGTAATATTTTTTGTAGTAAAAAGAACAACTCATCTTATATTTTACAGTGAAAATCGGTAAACTTCACAGAATTCCCTGACACTTCACATTTGATGGCTTCTTTTCTTAATCTGTAATGCACATTATGTACATCATTCAGTTTTCATTGTATTGTGTTTGCAGTTGGTTTGTTAATTAGTTTATACTCTCGTCTGTTCCCTGCTGTTTGTCTCCAGGTTTCGTCCTCAGGTCAGGTGTGTTTCATTAATTGTCTCGGTTTGGGTAAAGCCCAGAGGATATTGTTAGATGATGTATCATGAGTTTCATCTCCTCCCTTCTGGCAGTCGGTATTGGACTCCGATTAGTAAAACAAATCGGGTTGAAAAATGATTGATCCCCTCAGCTGCAAAGTGTTTAAACTTAATATGTACGAATTTTGTAATAAAATATCCCAAAATCACTTGCACATTGTGATATATTTCCTGCAGTTGTGTACTTACAATATCCCAAAAGTTCCCAAAGATTTTTCATTTCAGAGAAATTCCAAATAATGGCTCGTCTCTGTTCACTTGTCGCCTCTCAATGACGTAATATCCGCGTTATCCCTGGTTTCCGCTCGTACTGGCGTAGTAACCATGGCGACAAACGTTGGCGACAGCGTTACGACTAGCGGCGCGCTCACGCTGTTGTTGTTTCGTTCAGACATTATGGACCATGGCAAGCAGACTTTGGGACAAAAGGAGAACTAAAACGAGGATCAACATCAGCGTGGCGTTTTCGAGAAGCCGAGAGCTAGCGTCCGCGACTAACTTCGACTCGACAGAGACGCCGCTCTTGCATGTACTTTATTAGACAGGTGAGCAAATGTACATAAAACTAATCAATGTTATATAGTTCAACATGATGAAATGTTAGAATATGATCAGTATGTTATTCTAATGTTGATCTAGCTCACTGCTAGTCTCATACAGACAACACACTAACACATAGAATAACATTATAACTTTAACACACTCAAATGCACCGTAGTACGGTGACCGGGAGGGGACATGTTCGGTTTATTAAGTCGTGGGGACGTGATTATAAGTCGTGGCCACGAGATCATTTTGTTGAGGTAACGACATAATTATGTCGTGGCCACGCGATGCAAAGTCGTAGCCTCGAGATCATATGTTGAGGGAACGATATATTTTTCTCGTGGCCACGACTTCATATTTTGAGAGAACGACATTATTTGTCGTGTCCACCAGTTATGTTGAGGAAGCCACAGCGGCCAATACTGTAACCGTACCAGATTTGGCTACAGCAGAGATGGAGATGACAGAAGAAATAACATTTTACTTTAAATTAGGAATGTCATATAAATATATAGTGCGGTCTTTGGCATTAAGACATGGGTACGTTATAAGTGAAAGACACCTGAAGCGCATTCTTGAATTGAAGGGGCTTTTTTGTCGCACTTTTGCACTGGCATGAAGTTGGTTTGACGTTGGACTTTCGATATTCGCATTTTAGGGACTGTCTCAAAATTACATGCGACATTGGCATAAACGTTTCCAACTTCAATAGCATTTGAAGACAATGACTTACAGTCATAAAACCTACTGTACATTGTTCACCCAGGTCTCATGTATGATGCACACCTTTTAGATTTTTGATATTTATGACAATAAACTGTTAAATCATATGCAAATATTGCTATGTATTGCACTACTGTATGGAATCATATACAGAATATGACAATATTTAAAGCTCAATAGCATTTGAAGACAATGACCTACAGTCATAAAACCAACTGGACATTGCTCATCTAGGTGTCAGGCATGTGACAGAAATAAATAGCAATATTTACATATGATTTAACAGTTTATTGTTTATTCTTTACAATACAGCGAACACCCATGATTGTAAACTATGCTTTTAGTATCTAGTAATTGCTGACTCTATTACTCCAACTCTGAACGAACTCTCTGCTCCTCACCACGGCGCGTCTCGGGTGCTGCGGTTATCACTCTGCCCAAGTACGTGCTTCGCCTTCTGAGAATATAGTTCCCAATATGTATACGGTTAAAAGATGGCTGTGTCTCATATGACCTTGTTATTTGTACACTCTGTGACTATACAAAGCACAACATGTAAATAGGAAAATGTTTGCATTATTTTGTCACTTATTGGGATTAATATGCTAGCTGGAGCCATTTACATCCAGTGTTTGTGCTAAGCTAGGCTAGCGGTGGGTGCGTCAGACAGAGTTACGGCACGCACGGAGATGAAAAAGGTATGTATTTTGTATTTAAATTATTTGTTAGGATGGAGTTTTTATTTTTGTGTGTGTGTGTTTGTGTGTATGACTCTGTCTTATGTGTATGCTTGTATGCTGCAACCAAATTCCCTTTGGGAAATTAATAAAGATGAACTGAATCCCTTCTGCAGAAGCATGTTGTTGATCTGCTTGTGTGCTGAAATGTGTTCCTGATACTGTTTTCAGTACAGTGTAAACCATCATTAACCACAACGCAATCTTTTGACACTCTGTAACACTGGATGCTTCATTCTCACCTATAGAAATGGTCCAAACACTGATTATTTTGAGCATGGCCTTGCAAAGTGAGTTGCTGCGGCCGTATTTGATTGGGTCACGGATGCCGATGTAGCGGTCCAGAGATATGGCGCACAGGTGCATGATGGAGGCGGTGGAGAAGAGCACATCGAGGAAGATCCACATGGGACACAGCAGCTCAGGCAGAGGCCAGGTGTGATCTGAAGACAGACAGGAGGACGTTTCAGAAGATACGTGTATAAACCTAGTATCTTCACAAACCATTCACATGTTTCACAAGCTCTTTTTTTCTGGTGCTCCTCGATAATTTTTTATAGAAAAATTTTACTTTTTTTTTTTTTCATCGGAATGGTAGGTGTGAACAGAAAAAAAAATCATGGGCATGATTCGAAAAGATTAAATGGTCCTGTAAAAAATAGTCACACTTGTGCTCCTCATGGTCAAAAATAAGCGCATTGGAAATGAATGTGAGACGAGTTTCCTCTACTGCAGGCGTTCTAAACCTTTTTGATGTCGGGGGCCCAAATTTTACAGTACAAAGTGGCCCAGGGCCCATTCAAATATTAGCACTGTATTGGTTTATTGATCTCACCCTTGGTTTGATTTGTATTTGTGGCGGGGGAGGCGTGGTTCAGCGAGGTCTGCGACGAGAGAGAGAGTGGAGAGACGAGCGGCGGTAAGTGAGTCAAGTGCAAAATGACTGACACCTGTGTCTCGTTGCAGTAATTGGCGTGGGGAGACTGTATAAGAGACAGACTGGAACCAGCGTTCGGGAGAGAGAGGGGTGAGGACTCGTGGGACCGACCGAGAAAGAGGACTCTGAGAAAGCAAGACAAAGCTACCGAGTATTTTGAACTGTGAATGAGATTTATGTTCGACGTGCGCATGTGGCGCGAGTATGTTCTGAGTTTATTTAATAAATTACCCACGAGTCTCAGCCAGCTGACCCCGGTCTCCTTCCTTCTCACACACTCACGAAAAGGGAAATACTACACTGGTGCCGAAACCCGGGAAGGAAGGAGAACGCCGCCGCCAAGATGCAAACTCCGTCAGGAACATCGGGAACGCCATTTGCGGACATCATCACATCGCTCGCGGGTCTGCATCAGGAGAATCACAGAGCCCTGCTGGACTTGCAGGCGGATCAAGAAGGTCGATTTCAAGCCATGATGCAAGCCCAGCAGGCGGACCGCGAGCTGTTCCGGAGCTTGCTGGACCGGGAGCTTCGGACGGAGCCGGCTTCCCCCAGTTCCATTCCAGGTGCTCACATGTCGCTGACGAAGATGGGTCTCTCTGATGATCCCGAACGCTGGTTCCAGTCTGTCTCTTATACAGTCTCCCCACGCCAATTACTGTAACGAGACACAGGTGTCAGTCATTTTGCACTTGACTCACCCGCCGCTCGTCTCTCCACTCTCTCTCTCGTCGCAGACCTCGCTAAACCACGCCTCCCCCGCCACAGTATTCAATAGCCTAACTAAAGAGATGGTTCTCACTGCGGAACATGAAATCCACGGGGAGGAGTCGGATCCAGATCCAACTCCTCCCACCTTACATACACCTAAACCTAGCCAACTCCGCCCCCTGATCCCTAAACACACCCCTAATCCCTAAACCCAACCCTAATCCTACCCATCTCCACCCCTTGGATCTTGATCCGACTCCTCCCCGTGGATCTCATGTACTGCATTGAGGTGCTACTGTAACTAAATGAAATCCACTTGCAGTTTAACAGTTTATGTAAACCTGCACATGCATCAAGATGCCAAACACACAACAATTCATGGAACAAATGAATCTGCATCAAGAACAAATTTAAAGGCTCAAGTCAGGCATATTAACACAAAAATCTGTTAGATTTGACAAGTTTTACTTACAAAAAAATAGAAAATGTATATAAATAAAATAAAAACAATAAAATATGTTGCTAAAATAAATAAATTCAAAATAATATTTTTCAAATTAAATAAGTTGTAAATGAAAATTTAAATAAAGTGAAAATGAAAAAACATAGCTTTATAATCTGCAAAATAATTTGATAATTGTTTCAGCAGTCTACATTTTTGCATGGCATACCTGAAGTTGCTCTTCATATCTGTTATAAATGAACAATAACCGTCAAAACAGTCCAATTTGAACAAGCTACAGCTCCCTATTTATGTTCCCCTCTTAATGAGACGCATCAGCCTCTCCGATCATCTCACGGCACATATCCACAGAGGCAGGTAAAACCAACTCCGCTATTGTGAATGCTTTCATAAGGGGGTCGCACATCGGACAAGAAGCGCCGCGTCGCGTCTATGACAACTATGTTATGATTGTACTGTACAATTAAATACAATCGTTACGCCCGTTTCACACATATTCCGTTTGCAGTGCGTATGCGGTCCAGGAGCAGCACGCGCTGTAGTGCATTCACATATGCTGCGTTTGCAGTGCGTAACTGATCCGCGGCTGTACCACAAACACCTACTCGCTATTTTTATTTCAAACCTAGAAGTTATGCAGCAACTTTTATAAAAAAAAAAAGGTTTTGTCAGCAGTGCGATTCTCTTTGTACACATATACATACTTGAATGGACGTACGCACGTTTAAACACAATTTAAACAACATAGGCACTATATACACTATATATTAAGTTGCTCAAGCAAGTGGTCAAATATTTAACCATACTTATATTAAAATCGCAAACATTTTAAATTAAAACTTAAAATTGACAAAAACAGTCGACTCTCATGCCTTTTCTTTTGCATTTAAATTTTAATACAATAAATCTTGCATGTCACGAACTTGTTTCCACCTCCACGAATGAGACGAGTAGTTCATTATGTCCTTGTTGAGGTAAATTGTTTTCCTTGCTTAAAACCGGTATTTAATTAAATACATTTATGGTGAGATTACTACTTTTTTTTTTAATTAAATGCATTTATGGTGAAATTACTACATTTTCAGGCCAATCTGTGTTCATTTTGACCACGAACCGTGCGCTGTCACTTTAATTCAGCGTTTGCAGCACAGCAGAAATAGACTCGGTGCGGAAACGATCTCTGCACTGCTGTATACGCACCGCAACTGGAACGGATCGACGGACTGCATCCGCGTGCAGTGTGAAGGCTTTAACCTGTTAACATGGTTACGGAAAAAAATACGCACCGCATACGCACTGTGTTGTGTTCTAGTGTCCTCTTATGTTTAATTGAGTCTTATCACTATATTCAATAAACACACAATGAGACCAAAAACTCTGAGCGCCGTGCATCCTTCTTTACTGCACACTCATAACCAACCCAGACCTGAGCAATCAACAGATGATCAGTCTAACACATAAGTCAACTTAATCAGACACAGAGAGTGTCAAACCAAATCCACCACATCCTTTTTTCTTAACAAAAACTACAATGTAATATTTACATTGTAATATTAATATTTATTGTAATAATCCAATCCAAGTACTTTGAGAATACTTTGTGTCTTCTGTTACCTGTTTTTTTTTTTTTTTTTTTTTTTTTTTTACATGTCCACAACATAATCATTATATCTCGTTGGCCGTTTTACTTCTCTACCACTTCTCGTATGGCATGTTGGCTGCTCTTCCACTTTCACCGGAAAATTCACAGGTGATTGGTCTGGTGGTCGGGGTGCCTGAGTGGAAGTCTCCTCCAAATGCTCATCACGATCAACATCTCTGCACAGACTCCGATGTATCTTTCTCAAGTGCCTTCTATTCCTCCTGAATGTCTTTCCTGCTGGCGTTTGCACTGTATAAGACCGAGGTTTATCTCTCTTGTGAACCACCACTGCAGGCTCCCATCCACGTCTCGTCTGCATATGTACTGTGGATCCTGGAACCAGCTCAGGTAGTGTCCTGGCATTACGGTTGTACTGATGCCGCATTCGAGATTGCAAATCCTCCAGTCTTTTGTGCATATGTTGTAGAGTTGACTGTTGAAGCACAGCACTAGAGTATGGGAGGGTGCTCCGCAGGACTCTGCCCATCAACATTTGTGCAGGAGATTCATTCAGGCCTGTCACTGGTGTATTTCTTAGTGACAGCAGCACAAGATGTGGATCTGTGCCTGTTTGCATCACTTTCTTCAATGCATGTTTTACAGTCTTTATTGCTCTTTCAGCAAGACCATTAGACTGAGGGTATCCTGGGCTGGAGAATGTGAGCTTAAAGTCCCATGATGCCGCAAAAGATTTCATCTCATAGCTGGCAAATGGTACATTGTCACTCACCAATTCTTTCGGTATACCATGTCTAGCAAAGACTGATTTCATCTTTTGTATTACTGAGTGGGCTGATTTGTCTGGTATATTCAGCACCTCTGGAAATTTTGACAAATAGCCCACTAGCAAAAGATAAGACTGACCTCTCAGCTCAAAGATGTCTGCTCCAACCTTCATCCACGGGATTTCTGGAACATCATGTGTGATGAGTGGCTCTTTTTGATGTAATGGCTGGAGTTGTTGGCACGGTGCACATTTCTCCACCATCATTGCTATGTCTTGTGACATTCCAGGCCAGTATAGGGATTTTCTGGCTTTGGCCTTTGTTCTCTGGATACCTTGGTGAGCTATGTGTAGCTTTTCTAAGATTACTTTTTTGAAGCTCTGAGGTATGATTATCTTGTCTCCTACCATCACAATGCCGTTCTGTATGCTGATTTTGTGCCGCATAGGCCAGAAGCTGTGTAGGCTACCGCTCACACCACGTCTTTTCTGTGGCCAGCCAGTCTCTACCTTCTCACACAGATCTTGCAACACTTGGTCTGCTGCAGTGGCCTCTTTCAAGTTTTGGAGTGTCTGTGGACTCAGTGCATCTGTGGCCTCCAACCCATGCACAACTTTCTCATCATAGAGGTCTTCGCCATCATCAGCCTCCCTACATACAGATGCACGAGATAGTGTATCGGCAATATGCATGTGCTTGCCCGGAGTATACACAATGTTCAGTTCATACTTTTGCAGTTGTAAAAGCATTCGCTGCAATCGTGCTGGAGCCTTGCACAGCTGTTTCTGTATGATGTTCTCAAGGGGCTTATGGTCTGATTGCACTGTCACTGGCTTGCCATATATGTACTGATGAAACTTCCTTGCTGCGAAGACTATGGCGAGTAGCTCTTTCTCTATTTGAGCATATCTTTGCTCTGTATCAGTGAGTGCTCGTGATGCATAGCACACAGGGTGTCCCTCTTGCAGAAGACAGGCTCCCAGGCCATCTTTTGATGAGTCAGCCTGTATTGTTAGTGGCTTTTTGTGATCATAGAACCTTAACACAGGAGATCGTGTGAGAGCAGACTTCAAACTCACCAAAGCAGTGGTATGATGTGGATTCCACTGCCATACAACATCCTTCCTCAGCAATTGTCTTAGAGGCGCTGTGAGTGACGCTTCATTCGGGATATACTGAGCTAAGTACTTGGTCATGCCAAGCAGACGTTGCAGGCCTTGCTTATCTTCAGGGGGTGGCATGTCGATGATCGCCTTCACTTTTGCATCATGAGGTCGCAAGCCATCCGGTGTGATGATGTGCCCCATGTATGTCACAGTATTGACCTTGAACTGGATCTTATCGCTATTAAATCTCACCTTGGCTGTTTTTGCTCTCTCAATGACCTTATTAAGAATTTCATCATGCTCTTGCTCTGATGAGGCGGCGATGATCATGTCTTCGGCAATGATGTGTACTCCTTGTATGTCACCAAATGTCTCGCAGTTTTTCTGCTGGAACACTTCACTCGCTGACTTGATCCCGAAAGGGAGTCTCAGAAAACGATATCTGCCCCATGGTGAGTTGAAAGTGCATAGTTTTGAGGACGACTCATCCAACTTAATCTGCCAGTAACCATCTTTTTCATCAAGAATGGTGAAGATAGACTTTCCCGCCAGGTTGCTGCACACATCCTCTGGAGTGGGAATGGAATAGTGCTGGCGTTTTATGGCTTTGTTCAGGTCACGAGGATCCAAACATACCCTCAGTGTACCATTTTTCTTTTCTGTGATAACGATGCTGTTTACCCATTCAGTGGGCTCTGTTACTGGGGTTATAACGCATCTATGCACAAGATCTTGTAGTGTTTCTTTCAACTTCTCGCGAACAGACAGTGGAACATTTCTGCATCCATGGATTACCGGTGTGACTGTCGGGTCAACATGTATATGATGGACTCCTGGGAACTCACCTAACCCAGTGAAGACTGATGGATGCATCTTAACCAGCTCTTCTTTGGATGACACCGTCTTTTTTGCCAGCAGCTCAATCCTTTTCACTAGCTGCAGCTCCTCACATGCTGCTCTGCCCAGGATCGGCATGTCTGATTGATCGGACACATAGAACTGTAATGTAGCTGTAGCTTTGTGGGTCTGGCATTTCAGTGACACAACACCTTTTGGGCTGGAGCGCGTTCCCCCAAATGCTATTAACACCGTTGATGTAGGCTGCGGCTTAACTGGACCAGGGATCTTCTGGACAATGGACAGAGGTAGCACATTTGCCTCCGCACCAGTGTCTAGTTTAAACCTTATCTCTAAACCATGGATGGTAGCTGACGTGTACCACGCACTGTCCTCTATCTGTTCCTTCTTATGCACTTGTGCGTGTCTTAAAATGCCAATGTACATAGAATCAATTTCATTCACTATGCTGTGCACTGTCTTTGCTCTGCTATCGTTTCGACTAGCTGCGTGGCATACCTTGGCAAAATGGTTACCTTTGCCGCACTTATGACATACTGCTCCGAAGGCTGGGCATTGCCTTGGCTCATGACTCTTTCCACATCCGCGACAGTTTTGTATTGCTGGTTTCTTACAACTTTTACTCCATGCACCAGGTTTTCTCTGTGTCGCTTTTTCTATTGCATTTACTTGAGAGTCTTGGACAGCTACAGCATTTTGCATTGCCTGTATCTGTGTTTTGGCTAACTCAGTTGCCCTGCATATCTCAATAGCTCTGTGTAATGACAAGTCATTTTCACAAAGTAATCTTTCTTTGAGAGGAGGGTTTGTTATGCTAAACACCAGCTTGTCTCTAAGCATGTCATTCTCACCTGGCCCAAACTCACAGTCTTTGCTTTTTTGTTTCAGCTCTGTGATGAATCTGTCCACAGTAATGCCATCCGCCATGGGATGAGACCAGAATTGATGCCTCTCAAACACAACGTTTTTTTGTGGGCTACAGTAGTCTCGGAATGCTGTGAGCACGTCCTCCATCGTCTCATTTTCTTCATCAACCAGATGGACGGAGAGTGTATTACACACTTCTAACGCCTCCTCTCCGATGGTGTGAAGCAGAATCGCAATTTTAATTTGCTCTTGTTTTTCACTCGCTCCTGTCGCAGTCATGTACAGTTGAAAACGCTGCTCCCATCTACGCCAATTTTCCGCTAAATTGCCCGTCAGCACAAGTGGCGAAGGTGGCTTGAACTGTTCCATGTTCGAATCGTCTGCCGTTATAGATGTATTTAAGCTGGCGCGATAATCAGGTCGTGTAAAAAAAAAAACTGCTCGCGGTACTCACTCCGCATTCACTTCTGACACCATGTTGTGTTCTAGTGTCCTCTTATGTTTAATTGAGTCTTATCACTATATTCAATAAACACACAATGAGACCAAAAACTCTGAGCGCCGTGCATCCTTCTTTACTGCACACTCATAACCAACCCAGACCTGAGCAATCAACAGATGATCAGTCTAACACAAGTCAACTTAATCAGACACAGAGAGTGTCAAACCAAATCCACCACACACTGCACACGGAGCATGTGTGAAACGGGCGTTAGTCTGCAGGCTGAATTCACTTTACCTCAGAGCGTCTGTTAACTGGATGAATTGAGAATATCACCTGCAAATCCGATAACATCAGCAATTTTCATTCAACCAGCTGATTTCTGTAAATGAATGTAAAACTAAATGTATATTGCAGGCAGCAAAGGGTGAAGTCAGTATGTACATTAACGACGATTTGAGACAAATGACTGAGTGTCTTCTGCTTAATGCCGTTTGTTAAACAACAAACACCATGGTGGGATGGTGTATTGTCTCGTGGATAACAGTGTTCATTCTGGTGTCTTCAATTGACTTTATGCACAGCTGCACTACTTCCTGAACTTGAGCCAGCTCCTTTATTTCCTGTCTTACATTATTGGACACACTGATTAATCCAGGTGTGTCTGATTATTGTTGCTATGACTACTGAGGTCAGGCACACCTGAATTAATCAGTGTGTCCAATAATGTAAGACAGGAAATAAAGGAGCTGTCTTAAGTTCAGGAAGTAGTGCAGCTGTGCATAAAGTCAATTGATAACTTGTTTGGTCCCGCGGCCCACATGTGAAAAACGTAAAGTTTTTTGCGGCCCTCCAGGTGGCGCTCACGGCCCAATGGTTAAGAATAGGTGCTCTAGTGGACGCGTTCGATACTGCAGCCGAACAACATCTCACCGAAAGCTAATTTTTTGAGATATCAACCTCAAATTTGGAACAGAACTTGTTTAGATTTATGGCTTTGATTTTCTTGCAGTAAAAATTTAAAATAGTATTTTTGTGCATTTTTCATAACAATAAACGACTTTTTTTTAAATAATAATTTGTTTCAATTATTTGCCAAATGTCGTCTTTAAAAAGAGATCAAATTTAAGTCTGTGCTCTAAAGCATTCAAGATTTACCACAGTTTAAGTTGGAAATTTAATTTTCAGGACTATGCTCAAAAAGTGAATAAATGGATTATAACTACTGGTAAATATTATGTAGTACCATAAAATCCCCTAAAATATTTTGCATAAAAAAAAAAAAAAAATGTAAATAAAAAAAATTATCAAACTAAAATATAGTACATTTCTTTCATTCAAAAAAAAATCGGTCATTTTTGAGCACCAGA
This sequence comes from Tiaroga cobitis, assembly GCA_030578255.1. Classification (NCBI taxonomy): domain Eukaryota; kingdom Metazoa; phylum Chordata; class Actinopteri; order Cypriniformes; family Leuciscidae; genus Tiaroga; species Tiaroga cobitis. The sequence goes on from CM060611.1 coordinate 51,402,233, forward strand.
GGGTTAAGACAAGACACTATGAGTGAATAAAGTAAAAATGTTAAGGTATCACCATACATGATTAATCATAAGACACTTGTTTTGCATTACAAGTTTTCTGAATTGTTTACATATGCAAATTATGCACTATGGAATTAAATATGCACTCATTTGCATACTTTTCTGGAACAGAAATCTGAAGATTGGATAAAGTCAGGTCAGATTTTGTTGACATATTACAGTTGAAGGATAAAAGTTTTACAGAGAAGATTTCTCTTTTTATCACTCCATAAATCAGATCAAATAAACTCTTAAATGTGAATTTTTAATGTTTTTTTTTTTTCCATGCAGTAGTCTCAAAGAAAATACCTCTCGGTTTACGAGTCTGTACCCTTTGTTCATTGTTTCTCAGGAACTTGAAAGGAAACGAAAAAACAATACCTGAAAAAAAACAATGGTTTTGTCTTGACTGAATTTATATGCTATGACTTGGCATTTCTTAAGTTGTTCCACAAACAATACATAATATCTATAATAAACTGATATTACAATTACTTCAAACTGTAAAATTCAGGTGAATCTCACAAAGACGTGTCTGGGCTATATTTCACCACAAAAAAAAGAATAAAAGTAAAGAAATCATTGGTAAATTTTACAATACCGTTTCATTTGTCGACATTTGATAAATAGGCCTACATGAAAAATTAGCATTTAATTATCTATGTTAATAATTCAAACATTTTTTAATACATTAATAAAATCAAAAGTTGTATTTGTTAATATTATTTAATTGACCTGAACTCATAGTGAACAGCTGTATTTTTATGGACTGATGTTAACAATTGAATAAATAGTGTAACAAATGTATTGCTTATTGTTAATGTTAGTTAATGCATTAACGTTTATTAACAGGACCTTATTGTAAAGTGTTACCAATATATATTTGGCATAAAAACAATGAAGCCCATTCAAGGAAAATTCTTTTTTTCTTGACAGTAAAAAACAAACAAAAACCAGTATTTTTAGAGAGCTTTTGTGAGACTCGTCCATACAGCCTTTCAGTTTCAGGTGTGGTTTGCTTGCATGCTTTAAAAACATTTTCAGACTATTTATGTGCATTTGTTGTTTAAAAAAAGAAAGGAAAAAGCGTAGTACTTACTGTAAAGAATAGTGATAAGTGAGGCTGGCATAACCAGGAATCCCACCAGCATGTCTGCTACAGCCAGAGAGCACAAGAAGTAGTTGGTGGCGTTGTGAAGCTTGCTTTCGATGGACACCGCCATAATCACCAGTATATTCCCTGCAACAGTGAAAAATATAATGGCCAGAATGACCAGAGATGCCCAGTTCTTCCCCGTGGGTTGTGTGTCCTCTAATTCTGAGAAATTGGACTTGAAATAGCTGTTGTTGATGTCCAAAGAGACGTTCCAGGCGTTCAATAAAGCCATTGTGGGGAAAGTAAAACTGAAGTGTGATAAGGCTCTCAGCTCCTGTTAGTGTTGATTCTGTGTGACACTGTATGCGTGATCAGTTTCGGGTGTCAACTGACTTCAGGCCGTCTTCGGTACGACTGCTTACTCATGTGAATCCCACACCTAAACACGCAGTTATACTGTTTAGAGTAAGAGACATGATTTCAAATATCATCATTTTCTGTAAAGCTGCTTTGAAACAATGTGCATTGTGAAATGTGCTATATAAATAAATGTAACTATAGATAGATAGATAGATAGATAGATAGATAGATAGATAGATGATGCAGATAGATAGATAGACAGACATATAGACAGACAGACAGACAGACAGACAGATAGATAGATAGACAGATAGACAGATAGACAGATAGACAGATAGATAGATAGATAGATAGATAGATAGATAGATAGATAGACAGACAGACAGACAGACAGGTAGATAGATACTGTAGATAAACAGACAGACAGACAGACAGATAGATACTGTAGGTAGATAGATAGAAAGATAGAGACTGTAGATAGATAGATAGATAGAGTAGATAGATAGATACAGTAGATAGATAGATAGATAGATAGATAGATACAGTAGATAGATAGATAGATAGATAGATAGATAGATAGATAGATACAGTAGATATATACAGTAGATAGATAGATATATACTGTAGGTAGAAAGATAGACAGATAGATAGATCCAGTAGATAGATAGATAGATACAGTAGATAGATAGATAGATACTGTAGATAGATAGATATAGATAGATAGATACAGTAGATAGATAGATAGATAGATACAGTAGATAGATAGATAGATAGATAGATAGATAGATAGATAGATAGATAGATAGATAGATAGATAGGTAGATCCTGTGAAGAGGTTGTGCATATCCTATTCGTTTGAAACCATTATTATCCAATATTGACACATGTAAATGTCTGTTTAAACTCAGAGTGAAATGTCTTATCTAAATTCTGGAAAAAGATCAAAAGTAATTCAGCTCTGACTTCTGTTGTATGTTTTATCTGATAGCAAATATTTTGCTGATATTATCTAGAAGATATCGTCATACCTGTGCAATCCAAAAGATACAGGAAGGCCAGTCTAGATAACTTTGAAGCAGTTCTGTTCATGCAAGCAGTCAGAATTGTGAATAACTGATGTGTTATGACTCAAATATACATGTTCCCGCTCTTTATTGGTTGCTATGGTTTTTGATTAGTCCTCTCACCTGTGTCTAGTTAATCATCTTGTTCAGTCTCTGTGTATTTAAACCCTCTGTTCAGTTTAGTTCGGTGTCTGGTGTCTTCAATGTTAAGGTTGGTTTGTGTTGCTCCTTTATACTTCTCCTGTGCCTTCCTATGCCAGAGTGCTTTGCTTTGTTTATTTAGTTTAAAAAAAGTTAGACTGCTGCTAATGGATCCTCTACATGCTTCATTGTTGAACCAACCTGTGACAAAACACCAGTCCTTTAAAAAAATAATGGATCTTGCAGCATTTCTTCCAGACAACCAGCTGTTGTCCCTATCCCAAAAAGGAGGAATATGTCATTAACCCCCTTTGGAGGAATATCTATTGAATTCTGTGGACTTTGTTCCAATGTTGAGTTTAAAGAAGTGCTGTTAATGGACTGTTTTCACGCTGTTTTGGATGAGCCTCTGTATTCTCTGCACCCTGGAGCAATACATCCTCTATGCCCTTCTGCTCAAAAGGTCCATGCTCACTTCAAATTCTGTGTCAAAATTTATAGGCAAGACAAGTAGTTTGTTTAGGCATGGGTCATATGGAATTACAAACCTGCGCACATATTTTCAAAAGCACATAACTATAGAATCAATTCTGAATGTGCATGTGAACGGCGTCAGTGTTAATCACAGGTTCGCGTTTAAAGTCTGATCATTTCGACGGAGGTGAATCAATCAAAATGAACTTTAGCTGGAAATAACATTATTCAAGAACCGCTATAAAGCCGAAACAATCTGTTACCTTAAATTATATGTTTATCTATGTAAAGCTGCTTTGAAACAATCCATTGTTAAAAGCGCTATATAAATGAAGATGACTTGACTTGACCTCGGGCCCCAAGCCTATATTTGACCCAGAGCCCAGATAGCCCTCAGCCACACCCACTACAGACGATATGCCAAAGCCCACCACCATGAAGCCTGAGCCAGTGCTAATGCCAGAGGCCATCTTTGTCCCAGAGCCTGTGCCGAAACGCGGAGTCTGTCAAGGTGCAAGACCCAGTACTGATGTCTGTCCCAGAGGGAGTTTTAGTGGAGTTCATAGGTATGGATTGGAGCCCTGCCCATAATCCCACCTCTAAAGGTGTGCTGTGCGAGGAACCCAAGGTTTGGTATGACGAGCTGGATGATTTAATTCCTCAAAGCCTCCAATCCCAGGTGATCCCGCCCCTCTTCACATCTCCTTTGTCGTCGCTGGTCCCGCCCAGCCTCAAGTCTCCATCACCACTGGTCCCGCCCCTGACAACACCATTCTGTTCCTCTGCCCCGCCTCCATTGCCTGCCTTCAGCCCCCCGACTGATCCCGTCCAGCTACTCTGATCCGCTTTGGGCTTCCCGGTCTCCAGCTCTGCCCTGGTGTGTTGATCCCCTGGGCTCCACCTCGGCCCTTTGACCACCTTTTCTGACTACCTACAAAGCACTAAATGGTTTAGCTCCGCAGTACTTGAGCGAGCTCTTAACGCATTATAGTCCTTCACGTCTATTGCGATCTCAAAATTCTGGCCAGTTGATAATACCTAGAATATCAAAATCAACTGCTGCCGGTAGATCCTTTTCCTATTTAGCACCTAAACTTTGGAACAGTCTCCCTACCATTGTCCGGGAAGCAGACACACTCTGTCAGTTTAAATCTAGACTAAAAACACATCTCTTTAACCTAGCATACACATAGAACATTATACATTTATATTATTCAAGTCAGTTAAATGATTATTAGGCTGCATAGATTAGGTCAGCCAGAACCGGGGACACTTCCCACAACACCCGATGTCCTCGTTACATCATAAGAATAATAGCATCTACGCTAATGTTAGTCTATCCATTTATCCGGATCCCGGCCGTATCCAAATCAGAAGTGAACCTGCGTCTGGACACGACCACAACGCATCCCTGAAGTGCCAGCCTCATCAGCCCTGTGAAGGTCTCATGGACACCTCAACAAACTCGTCTCCATACCGGCGTGATGACTCCGACCTCCAACCAGATGGAACTGGATAAATATTGTGAATGTTCTGATCCAATCTCACTTCTGACCCGTAATGTTGCCTGAATCATAATCATACACTGTTCATGATTATGAGGAGAACTGGCCCCCGACTGAGCCTGGGTTCTCCCAAGGTTTTTTTTCTCCATTCTGTCACTTGATGGAGTTTTGGTTCCTTGCCACTGTCGCCTTGGCTTTTGGCTTCCTTAGTTGGGGACATTTAATATTCAACAGTATTATTCATCTGCCTTACTTCAGGTGGACGATGACGCAATTTTCTTCTAGAAACAAACTTCTTGTATTATTTTCATGTTATTACTGTGAAGCTGCTTTGATACAATCTGTATTGTAAAAAGCGCTATATAAATAAAGGTGACTTGACTTGACTGACCCATTGGCTCCACCGTGGTCTCTCGTCCCTTTGGCTACACCTCGGCCCTCTGACCCATTGGCTTCACCGTGGTCCCTCGTCCCTCTGGCTCCACTTCGGCCCTCAGACCCATTGGCTCCACCGTGGTCCCTCGTCCCTCTGGCTACACCTTGGTCCCTCGTCCCTCTGCCTCCACCTCGGCCCTCTGACCCATTGGTTTCACCGTGGTCCCTCGTCCCTCTGGCTCCACCTCGACCCTCTGACCCATTGGCTTCACCGTGGTCCCTCGTCCCTCTGGCTCCACCTCGGCCCTCTGACCCATTGGCTCCACCGTGGTCCCTCGTTCCTCTGGCTCCACCTTGGTCCCTCGTCCCTCTGGCTTCACCACGGCCCTCTGACCCATTGGCTCCACCGTGGTTCCTCGTCCCTCTGGCTCCACCTCAGCCCTCTGACCCAATGGCTCCACCTTGGTCCCTCGGCCCTCTGGCTCCACCTCGGTCCTCTGACCCATTGGCTCCACCTTGGTCCCTCATCCCTCTGGCTTCACCTCGGTCTTCTAACCCATTGGCTCCACCTTGGTCCCTCGTCCCTCTGGCTCCACCTTGATTCATCGTCACTCCAGCTATGCCTAGACCCTCCTCCTTCCCTCCGGTTCCACCATTGTCCTCACTCCCGCTGGTCTGCACTCCAGACCTACAGTCGTCTTTAGACATCGGCTGCGGCTGGATGAAACCGATCGGTGAGAGTTGCCGCGTACAGGTGGGAGGAGCTGAAAAGTGAGATGTGAAGCCAGACACTTTCTGCTTCCTGTAGTGACCCCCGTGCTGTGTTTGCATACTTTACCACAGCTGAAGTGAAATAAATGCAATATTTATCAAATACACAGACTTTTCAGAAACTTTTTTATTTAATACTTTATGTACAGTACTGCTAAATACGGCATCTGTTTGTACAAGAATAAAGTAGTCTAGCCTAGTCGTGAAAAATTAATAAAGCCTAGTCGTGGATCAGCTGTGTCGTCATCAGAGCTCGTGCAGCCGCTCTGGACAAACTGCGCAGAATGAATCAGCCGCTGCTCTCGAAACGTTTTTAGCAGTACTTTGATGGCATGCGTCAGTCATGTGGAGTCGTCGCTGTCTCAAGTCGGACACAATTGACCGTTCGCAAAAGCCACGCCCCCTAGTTAGTGTTACTACGCCCGTCAAACAAATGGTCAAACACGACCAGCGCGACAGATTGCCATGAGGGGAAGAGGTGTCAGTGTCCTTTTTTGGAGCAATACCTCAGCGATATCCTCCAGATCAAGGCACAAGGGGTTACAGTATGCAGTGGAGGGATATATTCAAAATATAAAAATACGCAATGAAGGAGACACGACTACTATCGAGGCGAATGCTTAATGCTCTCAAGCTAAATCTGAGAAACCCCATGACCGGTTGCTACCTCAAATGCAACCACCAGCACAGCCTTGAAGAAGATTTTATAAGCTGGGTCAGTAGCTAATATTTGGAGTTAGAAATATCTAACTCGCGCTGCATATTTAGTCATTTTGCCTCAGATACAGGATTAACACGTTCGCTTTAACAAGGTTGTTCAGCAACCGCTTGCGTGTCATGCTGAATGCGATTTTCGTGTTTAAAAATAACTATACATAAGAGACGGAAAGATGCAGATAACCATACATTATTTAAGGTTATTTCTATTCGTTACGATATTGATATATGAACTGATGTTGTCAAGTTAGCTTGATGCTTTCCCCGTTGCGAGCGTGCACTCCTCTAAACTGTAGCTACGGGTGTTGCAGTGCTAGTTGACTGCTGCTCATTCCCCCCCGAGGATATCATGTTAACAACAACAACCCTTTAGAAAACGTAATTCCTTTGTGGATCCTCTTGATCTGCTTTCATGTTTCTTTGACTAATCTCAGTGTATCAGTCTTACGCACGCTGCACGCGAGTTAACCATGTTCGACACATTTAACTGGGAGTGGGGCCGTCCACACTGTTTTATCCATTGTAGGCACCGCTCCCGTTGTGTTTTCGGCTTTGGAAACGGAAAGAACACAACTCCTCCAGACAATCTCTCGGGGTACCTAGTGTCGGATTTACAAACGCCGCGGGCGCACCGTTTCACCATCTTGCTTGGAGTCAATGTTTGACGGACCTGCTCACATAGTAACGGTTGCTGTGATGTGTGATTGGACAATGGCCGTTTTGTGGGAGGGGCCTGCGAACGGTCAATTTGTAACCGACATGAACTGCTTCAAGTCATCGGCCGATCGGTCCGTTGGCTGGGTCTCCACCTCTCCCAGCTCCACTTCAGTCTGTCGGGCTCCTGGTTCTTCCCTCCATTGGTTCCCCTGGGGGCCTTCGTCTTACGGGGCTCTGCTCTGGGTCACTACCTTTGTCATCTCCTCCTCCTTCCTTCTTTTTAGTTTAATAAATTTAGACCACTGCTAACAGATGCTCTACTTGCTTCATTGTGGACCCAACCCATGACATCAGTAATATTTGAGTATTTTTTAATGGTTTTATTTAATTTCACTGTTTAGTTTTATTGTGTGACCTAAACCTGTCTCTATTTTAACCGCCTCAGAATGAGCACTGTAATATCATCATAAAGACAGTGCATGAGATGCATAAATAGGGTTGTATTGTTTCAATTTTGGTGTTTTATTCACACAAAGCTATCATATATATGTTCATGCCTACCCCAGTATACAAACACTATATAATTATTATTATTATTTTTAATCATACCCTCGTTGTGAGCTGAGCCCCCCTAATACTAAAATCCTAGAATCGCCCCTGAACATTATCCTCTTTTGTGTTTTCTATGAAAGAAATTAGGGTGAGTACACTCAGTAATGACAGCACTTTCTTTTTGGGGTAAACTATTTCTGTGCATGTGATAAAAAAAAAAATTCACACTTGAATGATGAGGAATGTAAACAAACCTGACTTGACTTGATTTGCATTGCTCACAGTAATTTGCATAAGATTACCAAGAAACTGCTGTCTTTCTTTATCTTTTTTGCCTGTGGCAAAAAAATGACTCTTTACCATGTGGCGAAAACAGAATGATTGCAAAATGTTATGCTTATGAGAAATAAGGATGTGATATAGCAATTAATCATAGAACAGATTTAAAAGGAAAAATGTTTCAAAATCAGGGGGGTGTATTAAAATGGATTTTAATTACACTTGTGCAGAAATGAATGGCAGCAAGCAGATATGTCACTATATATTGTCACGATAAAGGCAGTATCACAATGCTTGTTTATGCAAATGTTAAATAACTGTTATCCTGCCAGCATTTAGGCAATCTGCCAAGAATGCCACTAGAGCAAGGAACTAGTTCAGCAGCATGTCAGTTCAGCACACAAAAGAGTAAACACGCATGCAAAGCAACACTTGTGAAGGAAAGTCATAAGGAAAGTTCATTAAACAAATATTTGAAAACAAACTTAAACTCATGATATTTTCCAAGCTAAACGTGAAGGAGGAAGAATGTTGTATGAATTTATGACCTGACATGCGATGGGGAAAAAGTAAGTGAACCTAGGCCTGGGAAAAAAAACGATTTGAAATAAAAATCGAGTTGGTAGGTCAAATCGATTCACATTTTCAAAAAATCGATTTTTTAGATTTTTTTTCTCTCCCTCATCAGTATAGCATATACATTTTGCATTCGCCAAATCTTCCTTCAGAGTTTCCGTAGCACGCTCCCTACGGCGCAACCCTCTGCCACTCCCCCGACGGCAGCGTATTCATATACAAACAACAACATGGCAGAAAGAGAGCAGCTCCTTCCGAAGAAATGCTCATCGACGTCAGTAGTGTGGAGTTGGTATGGATTTACAGAATCTGATGAGGAACAGAAAATACCTCGATGCAAACTTTGTCTAAAGGCTGTTGTTGTTGCTGGTAGCAGTACGACAAATCTGTTTCAGCATTTAAAGCGAAAACATGCACTGAGTGGGAGAAGTGTCGCCGCCTTCGATCAGAAAACGACTCTAGTGGCGTTAGCGCTAGCACCCCGTTAGCAAAGCAAACAACTCTTCAACAAAGCTTTTCAAGCAGTGTACCGTATGAGAAGAGCGGGGCAAGGTGGAAAGCCATAACGGAGGCAATTACCCTCTACATAGCTACGGATATGCTGCCAGTTTACTCTGTTGAGAAGAGAGGGTTTAACAACTTGCTGAAAGTTTTGGACGCTCGATATACAGTACCCAGCCGCAAGTATTTCTCTGATGTTGCTCTTCCTCAGCTGTATAACAACACTCGGCAAAAGATAATAAGCGAGTTGAAGGGAATTGACTTTTACGCTGCCACTACTGACCTGTGGTCGAGCCGAACCATGCAGCCTTACATGTGTCTTACGGTTCATTATGTCAGCGAGAGCTGGGAGATGCGAAGCGTCCGTCTCCAAACGTCATATTTCCCTCAGGACCATACGGGCCAAACTATTGCACAAGAGTTAAAGGATGCTCTGAACTCCTGGGGCCTTTCAGAGGAGCGCCTTTCCTGTATGACGACCGACAGTGGCTCCAATGTAATCAGGGCTATGAAGGACAATAATTGGCCAAACCTCAAGTGCTTTGGACATCGACTGCACAATGCTGTCGGTAAGTTTGTGTGAAAATAAGTTTATATTTTTTCAACTCAACATTGTTATATGCATTTCCCCTGACTATTTTAAAAGGTAGTTTTTTGGTCAATACTACTAGTACTACACTGATTTATCTATTACCATTTAAGACTATATGGTATAAGTATGGTGTTACAATAAATATGGGAAAAATACATTTCTAAAATAAAGATAAAAATAATTTGTATTTTGTACCTTAGCTGTGTGTGTAGGGAATGTTTAAAAAATGTACACTTACTAAAACTAAATATTGTTTTTGTTTTTTTGTTCTTTTTTTATTATAGTGAATGGTGTGAAAGATGAACGGATTGACCGTGCCATTGGAGTGTGTAAAAAGGCAGTTTCTGCTTTTTCATACAGTTGGAAAAAAAGACGGGATAGAGGTTCAGGCAGAGCTGGGTCTTCCTCCTCATCAACTGGTAACCGAGTCACTGACAAGATGGGGTTCGCGCCAAAAAATGATTGATCGTCTTCTCGAACAAGAGAGAGCCATCGTCCGTGTTCTGGGTGCTGATAAAAAGACCCGCCATCTTGTTCCTACATGGCAAGATCTGGAGGTTTTAGATGCCACAAATAAAGCGATCAAACCCCTTCAGGACTTTACTGACGCGTTGTCCGGAGAATCTTATGTAAGCGTTTCATACATTAAACCTGTGCTGCATCTGTTCAAAACAAGTCTCCTTCAGCGAGAAGAGAAAGATGTAGATCTCACCGCTACAATAAAAAGAAACATTATGTGCTACCTTGAACAGAAATACAGTGACCCTGAGAATGACGAGCTCCTGGACATGGCTTCTCCAATGGATCTACGGTTCCGTACCACCTACATTACCCTGGACAAGTTGGACATTGTTAAGAAAAGAGCGGTCACTGAGCTTTCTGCCCTCTGCTCAGAGGAAGAAGGTCCTACTGTACAAATGTGTCAAGAAGAGACTGAGAGCCCACCTAAGAAGAAAACTTTAGCTGCCTTCTTCAAGAAAGCAGCACCTGCTGCATCACTGTCCCACCAGTCAACAAAGGAGAAAATTGAAGCAGAGCTCACCTCCTACTTACTGGGTCCTGAGGTGGATCCTGACACTAACCCACTTGAGTGGTGGAAGCAGCATCAGCCCAACTTCACAAGACTCAGTCATCTGGCAAAAAAATACCTGGCCATTCCAGCAACTAGCGCCCCATCGGAGAGGGTCTTTAGTGTGGGTGGGGGTATTGTCACCTGTAACCGAGCTTGCCTCAAGCCTGCTGTAGTTGATAGGCTAATTTTCCTCGCAAAGAATGTTTAAAATGCAATTAAAATGCATTTTATGTTGTTTAAAATGCATGTTTAAAATGCATTTTTTATGGAGAGTGGTGTTACTGTTCAACTGTACATGTTCAATTCCATTAAGAGTTACCTCATGATTTTTTGTTGTTTTATTAGCTCAATCCAAATACATTACAAATAATTTGGATGTTGCACAATCTTTGTTGCACACTGAACAGTGACAGTGCAATTTTGTTCATGTTGATGCACTTTAATTAAATACAATAAATCATTATGATTTTTTGTTGTTTTATTAGCTCAAGCCAAATACATTACAAATAATTTGGATGTTGCACAACCTTTGTTGCACACTGAACAGTGACAGTGCAATTTTGTTCATGTTGATGCACTTTAATTAAATACAATAAATCATTATGATTTTTTGTTGTTTTATTAGCTCAATCCAAATGCACTACAAATAATTTGGATCTTGCACAATCTTTGTTGCACAGTGACAGTGCAATTTTGTTTATGTTGATGCACTAATTAAATACAATAAATATATATTTTCAAAATATATTTACAGTTTGCAGTTATTTTGTTTTAAATGGAAGGGGGGAAAAAATCGAATCGAAAATCGTAAATCGAGTTTTTTATAAAAAAATCGCAGATTTTTTTGGGGGGGGAAATCGCCCAGCCCTAAGTGAACCTCAGTTACGCCTCATTGAAGGAGTCAAAGGAAAGAGTTTGGGAGTGTGGGATGCACAGGTGCACACAAAGCCTGGTTACTGATAAATCTGTTCTTCTTAAGAAAGATTGGTTGGTGTGAACCAAACCTCCATCCTAAACGCATTCACAGAATCTTAAAATTGCGCTAAAGAGATGCAAAGCCCTATTTTAAGGATCTAAGCTCATGGTCTAAAGCGCACGGCTCAAGTCACTTAGTCTGAATCCACTTTTGCTAGTTTAATGACGGGAAAAATGGTCGGCACTCCCGGCACATGGTCTAAAAGGGTCGTCCCTATTCTCTTAATGAGTAATGGGTGTGTTTTGGGCGTAACGTGCAATAAACCAACCAGTCGTCTCCCATTCCCTTTAAAAGCCAGTTGTGCTCGCGCCATGGCGGATTCGCTATTTACATGGTATCTACTTTGCAAGCAGAAAAACTGAACACTTCTCTAGCGAGGAAACGGATCTGCTCGTGCGCGAGGTTAAAGCGCAAGCGAGACCATCTACGGGACAAAGTGTACACGCGTCGTGGACCCGCCTAAAGACGCACATTACTAACGCACTCTTTAAATAGCTAAAGAAAATACTGCTCCATTGACTTTAAACCAGGTTGGTCAATGGCGCAGTCTATTAGCCAAGAGATCTAGACGCACCCTAGCGGCAGCAAAATTTATTTTGCAGCCAGGGTAGTCTAGCAACTCTCCGTTGGCTTTCAAGCTGGAAAAACCAAACTCTAGTCAGGCCAATCACATCCGGTATAGAGTCGCCGGGCAGGCTTAACATAATGACGACATAGTTACATAATGACGACATAGTTGCGACGGTTCCCTGCTACTTGAAAACAAAGAATGGCTGATGCTGCTGACGAACAGCGGCCTTTCCAATCGGCTTTGGCCTCTGGAGGACTTGGAGTTAAACTTTTCTTTGAAAAAAGAACAAAGAACGGCACTGAAGTCATTCTTAAAAAAGCAAGATGTGTTCGTAGTTTTGCCGACCAGATCCGATACGGTTGGTTGGTTGGTTGGCTGGTTGGTTGTAGCGCTATCCTATTGCGTGCAGAGGGAATTTGAAAGACAACCGTTTATCCCGCCCCTCGGATTGAGCCCTCCCAATGGTGAGTTCCCAGACTTAACATCTTGATGTGAGTCTGGCTTGCCAGGCTAGAAGTCTATTTCAGTTCCTCAAAATAGCAACGCTCCAACAATGCGCCTGAACACACACCTCGTTTTCAGACCAGCAGCCCATGGGTGAACAGATGAGTGCAAATGCATTTGCTATTTAAACAACGTGGCGCAGGACGTGAAAATGATAACTGCGTCAGGCTGAAACTAGAAAAAAACAGTTGCTTGATTTCTTTAATGGAATCATATCATGTAAAATCTCCTAAATTATTTAGTCTATGACACAATGAATTTATTATTTTTAGTGAAATGTGCTTTTTTATTTTAAGTTGACTCTCAAAAGTGTGTGATTCAGAGTGAATGGAAATGACCTGTTTATATTTTACTTTGAGTTATGTTGCACAATTAAAAGGCTGTATAAGTAGCAGTATGATTCATATTATTAGTACAAACATGCAGTTATTCACAACCTAACCATAAAAATTAGGAATCATAAAAAAATTAGGAAAATGCATGTCTTGGTTTAATTAGTGAAATATTCGTAATATTTTCTATACAACACTGAACCACAATTGTATTAATAAAATATACACACTATTTTTAATCATCACCTTAATTTTTTTAATAAAAAAAATGACAAGACCCATAATTAATTTTTTACAGTGGAGGTTTTGCTGCTGAAGGAGGATCTACAAGTTACTAAATTCAAGGGTTCATTTACTTTCTTCACTGTGAATGATCAATGATTCAATAAAGATGTGAAAAGTACAATTGTTTATGTGCGTTATTATTTTAGTCCGACCCATTTTCATTTCATTTAATTTCATGTATTTGTTTATTTTACAGGGACAGTGGTCATTAATTTACAGTTAAATAACTGTAAATGAGCCAGAGTTAGCTCAACAGGCTAATTTTCATCTGTTGTCCCTGGCCAGTTATTATGAAGGCAACCTAAAATCGAGATATAAAAACATAAAAATGACTTTTTACAGTCCACAAATAGTAACAGCATGGAAAAGTAATGATAAAACAGATACAACACACAACAATAAGTAACAAGCAACATCAACACACATCATAGGCTAAAAAATGAGAGAGAACCAAGTTTGACACAAGACAATCTGCTAGCAAGCAACAATTCTCAGTATGCAGTCAGTAGTCTAATGTGCACATATCTGGTTATCAATTTGCCAGTTCTTAAGCTGACCAGTAAAAGATCGATAAGTCTTTGTTTCTCTTATCAGGCTTGGCCATATATTTAAATCATTTTTAAATCATTTATTTTTGCTTATTTTATAGTTAGTGTCTTTAGTATGTACTAAAATTTAAATAAATAATTTGATACAATGCACTAATTGTGTACATGTATGTTTTTACATTGTGCTTATATTTAAAGAAAATACATACATGTAATTACAGGTGTAGGCCTTAATTTCTGTAATTACATCCATGTTGACCACATTAACTCACCCTTAAACCTAACCATAGCACCAAACCTGTCCCTAACTTTACCCATATCGCACCTCAGTAACAGCACAAGTGTTTCACAAAACAACATCAACAACATTGTACCTCATCATTATTATTTTGATCACCTAACATCAGACGCGTTTTCTGTAATTGTGACTTATCAGACATTTTATGAGCCTAATCAATACAGATATTTTCACAACTTATTTGTTTTGCCACTTTACCGTATTTTGTGTTTAATCTTATGCTGTAGTGCACCTTATTTACACCAGTTATTCTGACTGTAGCAATCTTTATCTTATGAGCTCAGGAACATCTGTAATCTTATTTAGGCTACTGACGTAACTCTCCATCCCATGTCTCTCCCGTTTTATAAATCATTCTTACTCCAGACTACTAATTCACCATAATCAAACGAAAAGCCAATCAATATCTTACCCTTGTATTGCAACCTGTCCTCATAGTGTGTGTGTCGTGTGTGTTTACTCCTCGCGCTGTCCCAGTGAGGTGCGCGCGCATCCGCGAGTCTCATTTATCAGCGCAAGAAAATGTGTTTCTGAATGAGAGCTGGACATTATTTTACAAACATGCTGTTTCAGTTTCAGTGTTAGTGTGCCTCACTATTAACTACTTTAGATGAGTGTATCATAATAAAAATACTTTCAAAAGAAATCACTTATAAGAAGTCCAAAACAATAAAAATGTTTACTGTCGTAAGGCATGTCACATGTGATATAGTGTGGACTAATATTCAACATTTAAATTGAGATGAAGCGCATATGATTTCAGATCAATTTCAAAATGAATGTGAAGATTTCATTTGCAGCTCAAAGCTTTATCCGAAGCATTAATCTTGAGGCCCTTATAAAAAATATAAAAAAGGAAGATTCCTTATCATTTAAAGCTGCAACTGTAGTACCTCTGTAAAGAAGTATAAAAAGATAAAGAAAGATAACGAGCGCTGCAGTGATGGCTTCGTCGTCGTGTATTTACTTTGAATGAAGCACATCACGGGCGCGCGCGCGCTGCTAAAGCGTGCAATGACGTCATCAAGCGAAAAATAATTAATATAATAAATGCACAACACTTTTCTTTTTGAACAAAGCACAGATAAGCATTTAAACAATATTATAAATAATGCATTTAGAATAAACTAAAATTACCTCCTCCTAAAATGCACTATATCACACTCTCCCCGACAGGATCAGATGTCGTCGCGACATCTACCAATGCCCTTACACATTTATATTTATACCAGACATATAACAGCATGTTTTTTTTCTTTTTCTTTTTTTTTTATCACGTTTCCTCTATAATAACACTTTAAATTCACATATGCCAACAGTCCTTGTCAACTGATGAAGTCTTTTTTTTTTTTTTTTTTTCAAATGTAATAGATCATACCCCATCTTAAAAGAATTTCAAGTTCAGGGATTTCATCCAGTGTCCAAGAGGGGAAAAAACAACAACACCACAAGTGTCCATTTTAGTGCACAAAAACCCTTTTAAATCCCAGGCCAAATGCCATGTAGGAAATTGCAAAAAATAATGAATCAAAGTCAGTGCAAAAATTCCAAAAACTTTTTTCAAAGTGTTCACTCAATGTTTTTATAGGCCTTGCAAAACAGTCCATGTCCTTTTGGCCTAGAAACAGTCCACTTTGTGTATGTGTATGTGTGTGCAACAGTTCTTTGTTTTTCAAAAAATTTTTCACCGTCCACATGAACAACTAGTGTGTGTACTAATCGGTAAGAACAATTAGTGTGTGTTCTCAATTTCTGTTTCAGT
Organism: Tiaroga cobitis; assembly: GCA_030578255.1. Taxonomy (NCBI): domain Eukaryota; kingdom Metazoa; phylum Chordata; class Actinopteri; order Cypriniformes; family Leuciscidae; genus Tiaroga; species Tiaroga cobitis. The sequence goes on from CM060611.1 coordinate 51,418,280, forward strand.
TCCAGGTCAGATTTAATACACAGATGGTGGTCTTGGGTAGGGAAACGCCGTTGGCACCCAAGGCGTAAATGTATCCACATGTTAGGAAAGTGTGGATCATACCCAGAACCAGTTACTTGCACTTTGTAACAGGTAGGAGTCCCTAAACTATCATACGTGAACTTCTTTGGTGGTCGTCGCTGCCTCTCTGCGAACTGGTATTCTCTTTGCACCTCGACAGGTCTGTCACTTGGCTCCATTTCCTCCGATTCTTTCACAGGTAAGCGTTCATGTGCACTCGCTGGCTCATTTTCCATTTGCCTTCCAAGCAGTTCAAATCTGATCTCTTTCACAGGTACATGAGCGGGTGTGGGAACATCATGTTCCGCTTCAGTTGTAGATAACTGATCTACACTGTTAAAAATTTCCTGTAAATTTTACAGTAAAATACTGGCAGCAGGGTTGCCAGCCAGTTACTGTATTTTTTACAGTAGCGTTTCTGTAATTTAATTTACAGATTTTTACTGTATTCTCTGATTACAGTAAATAACTGTATTTTTTTAATTGTTGTATTTTTTTACAGTAAGTTACATGAATCTTTGTATTCGCTATATTTAGAGGAAGTATGTAAAATGCAGTATATACAATATATTTTCCTGATTTTTTCATATTAATGACTGGCAGCTGAATTTTAAATGTTAATTATTTATCAACTGCATAAGCTTTAAACAATTGTTTTTTAAATACATTAAGTGTTGTATAACGCACAACTTAATTCCCCTATTACTTCACAAAACAAACAAATTATTCAACATCCTAATCTTGAAAAACAGGTCAACATTTATTTAATTTATAACTTTAAAATATGCATGAAAAAAAGTCATAAAACAGTGTATTTTGTATCATTTTGATTTCATTTTAATTTACAAACTTTTTTTTTTTAAATGGACATGAAATTAAATATTTTTTTAATTACTTGAAACAAATTAGCCGTCATGGCCCGGCCTTCACACAAAGAAGAAATACGCAAATGACATTTAAAACCACAAGTTGACCAAAATGATCATTATAAAATGATTCTGAAAAACAGACACGAATTAATTTTCATCACTTCATTACCAGACTAACATGTCCAAACAACAAGGCCCCAAGTGAGTCCAAAAAACTTATGATAAAAAATGGAGAATAATTCAGCTCCAGATGCGGTTCCATCACAGGATGCAAAGGCTGGCTAGAAATATTGAAAAGGACAATACATTAGATATATTACAAAACATAATGATACAGTCAGAGACAGACAGAGGAATGACAGATACAGTTAGAGTCAGATAAAGAACATTAAAAGGTTAAAATTAAAGGAAAAATAGATATTTGTGTGTGTGTACTACTTACATTTCAGAAATTCCACTGATAACACACCACTTTGCAGGGAAGAGTGGCAACATGTGGGTTCACTGCAACCTGTTTCTTCTGTACCATTTGCCCTGTCGTTTCAGATGGCAATTTTCTTCTTTGTTCCTCTCTTTCAAAGCACCTAACGGGTCAGGAAACAGACAATATGTAATTAGGATTGGTTTTACGTTTTGATGCTTGTAATCATGTTTTTAAATCTGTTAGAGCAGTGTTTCTCAACTCCAGTCATGAGGACCTCTCAGGAAGACCTCCCCAACCCTAACCCTATGTCCACTAATTAAAACACCTGATTTAACTAATTAAGTCAACAGATAATATATCTAAAGGCAAGTTCTGATATTGAATACATGTGTCAAATGTACTGAGGTTGTTAAGAATTCAATCATTACCTTTAAATGAACTCCAAGGTGCAGGCTGCCTCCTCCTGATTGAATATGTAATATGCAGTGAACAGTATAGCAAGGCCAGACAGGAAGCTGGGCTGAATGCTCTCCTCACACACAACTTGGCCTTCCAGTGTCCACTTGTCAAAGTGTCTCCTAAAACAATACCACATGTGACAATAGTTTATTTTTTACTATACCATTTTTATTTTTCAGCTTTTTAAATTTAAACTATATTTTAGTATTCAGAGAGCAGGAACTCTTTCTTTTAAATAAAATTAACAAAGGAATTATGAAAACAATAAGCAAATTACACACAGAGAGTAGGCTATAGCTAAAATATATAGGATATAGGCTAGCCTATATTCGTACTGAAATGTAAGGGATTTTTACACCGGGATATTAAACATGCAACACAGCAACATTCAGATTCTGACGCAAGGTTTTAGCAACGGCGTTTTCATTTCGGCGCCCATTTTAACAGATGACTTGATTTTGATTTGATTTACACCATAAAATAATCACGACGAAGTGTGCAGATCAACACGAACCTCGTGTGAATACCAACTGTTGTCATTAAAGCATGTAACTCTTCTTAACATAGGAGCCCATAGATCCCGAGGAATGTGCGAAATACTACCGCGTCCGCGCTGCTGAAGCCCCGCGCAAGTCTCCCTCGCGCCCCGTACGGAGGATGCGTGATCCTCGGTTACCACCGCGAATATAACGTTACCTTCAAAGTCTACGAGTAACACAACATAAAAAATAAGAAACTGAAATAATAAGTCACTTACCACAGAGTTGAGAATCACTCCTCTTGCCGCTACCCGAAAGTCGACGACACGACCGTTGAAGATCACAATGCCTCTGTAGATTTGAAATTTACAGCAATATTCTGTATTTTGAATCAAACCGCCACGCGACCCCAGAATGCATTGCAGTTTACAGCAATATGCTGTATTATTAGAAAACGGCCAGCTGCTGTAAAATATTGCTGTAATTTTTACAGCAATTCATTACAGTGTAGTTCAAGCTGTATCAATGCAGAATTCTCTGATGCACTCTGATGAGCAGGCAACTCAGGAGGCGAAAGCTGTATTGGTGCTTCCTCTTGTCTCCGATCATAACCACTAGGTTGTTTTCTCAACTGACGAGACTCAACTGGTATGTAATACTCAGAGTCACTTTCACTTTCCAACTCACTTTCTTCCATTTGGTTTACAGTTATGCTGGAGTTCTCCTGTGGCCGTTTCCGCTGTGATTTGGATCTCGGCGTTGGATCAACTTCAAGAGGTAAGTGATCGCATGGCATCAGCAAATTTCGGTGCAATATTCGGGACCTCCCTTTTCCTCGCTCCGGCTTTATCTCATAAATCGGCACATCCTCTGCCACTCTGCGTACGACAACGTGAACCTGTTCTTCCCAATAGTTCCAAAGTTTACCCGGTCCTCCCCTTGGAGTCAGATTTCTTACAAGGACTCGACTTCCTGAGTCAAGGTCGGTGTATCTCACTTTTTGATCATAATTTCTTTTATTACGCTCACTTGCCTTTTTCGCATGTTCTCTAGCGATCTCTTGTGCTTCTTGCATCCCTCGTTTCCATGTCTCCAGGTACTCACTTTTGTTTGTGGACAGGCTGTTTGCGTTAAGTCCGAAGAGAACATCAATGGGGAGTCTCGGGGAACAACCAAATAAGAGGTGAAACGGGGAGAAACCAGTCACTTCGCTTTTCGTGCAATTGTAGGCATAGATCAACTTGTTCAATGAGTCTTTCCAACTTGATTTCTGTTTTTCAGTGAGAGTTTTCAACATTTGCAACAACGTCCGATTAAATCTCTCAACTTGTCCGTTTCCTTGGGGGTGGTAGGGAGTAGTTCTTGATCCAGTGATCCCACTATACTTTTGCAATTGCCCAAACAGCTGATTTTCAAATTCTCCCCCCTGATCATGGTGTATCCTCAACGGGAATCCAAACTTGAGAGCAAAGTCATTAAAGAGTCTGTCTGCCACAGTCTTGCCGGATTTTGACGTTGTCGCATATGCCTGTGCGAATCGTGTGAAATGATCGACGATGACAAGGATGTATTCATATCCTCCTCTGCACTTTTCCAAATGAAGGAAGTCCACTGACACAAGTTCAAATGGGCAAGTTGTCGTGATTGGTTTAAGGGGTGCTCTTGTTTCTCGGCACGGTTTCTTTTGCTTAATGCAGGAGCAGGTCCTCAACACATAATGCTCAATGTCTCGCTGCATGTGGGGCCAAAAGAAGCGGTCTCTAATCAAACTTGTGGTCCGATCGACACCTTGGTGTCCCATGTTGTCATGCAGTTCCCCAAGTGCGATTTTCCTAAATCCTGCCGGCAGTACAAGCTGAGTCCTCTGTGCTGTTTTCCTTTGCAGAATACCGTCCTCGTCCAGCATCAACTTATCCCACCCTCTTAACAAACTCTTAGCTGTTGAACCCGCAGACCTCCACTGCTTAGAAGGCGGCTTTACTCCTGACTGTAAGTAACGAATTACCAACTCTTTGTCGTTGTCTTCCCTCTGAGCCCTTCTGATCTCTTCTTTTGACAGGGGTTCTGCTGATGTAGTACTGGTCTCTGCACATGTTGGTGAACTCTGGCAAGCTACAGCAAAGGACCATGGTATCTTTGATTCAGACTGGACTTCCACCGCCTGTATCATGGCTCCTATAGAATCTGACGAAAGCTCCTCTGTGTAGTCTGGAACGTTTTTTTCTGAAAGTGTTGTCAACCTGGATAATGCGTCGGCATCGATATTTTCCTTTCCAGGCCGATACCGGATAGTGAAGTGGATATCAGCAAGCTCCGCGACCCATCGGCATCCCGTTGCGTTCAACTTGGCGGACGTCAAAACGTAGGTGAGGGGATTATTGTCACTGTATGCTGTAAATGTGGGAGCATAGTAAAGATAATCTCTGAATTTCTCAGTGATGGCCCATTTGAGAGCCAAGAATTCCAACTTCCCACTGTGCAAATGGTAGTTCTGTTCTGCTGTCGTTAATGTCCTCGATCCATAAGCAATCACTCTCAATTTCTCTTCCTGGTGTTGATACAGGACAGCTCCCAGTCCCTGATTTGACGCATCAGTGTGCAGTACAAACGGCTTTGCAAAGTCTGGGAAACCGAGCACAGGCGGCTTGACTAGACAATCAATCAGTTTTTCGAGCATTTCCTGATGTTGCTCCGTCCATTCAACCAACTGACTTGATGGGACCACATGACTCTTGAGGCAAGTTCTTTTCACTTTTCCTTTTTGTTGTATTTTTTTACTGTCCTTTTTCAGCAGATCATACAGGGGGCAAGCAATCCTCGAGAAATCTTTGATGTAAGGCCGGTAGTAACTTAACAAGCCTAAGACCTTCCTCAATTCTCCAACTGTGGTGGGTCTCTTTTCCTTCAGTGCTGTCACTGCTACAGTATCTGCTAAATCCATCCTGCTTCCTTCCTTCGAAACTATTCTTCCCAAGTAGCGGACCTCCTCTTTGAACAGCTCACATTTCTTTGGCTTCAATTTCACCCCATGCGACCGCAGCCGCTGTAAGACTTTTCTTACCGCCTCAACATGCTCATCAAAGGATTTAGTGAAGACTAAGATGTCGTCGAGGTAGGGTACACAAATGTCATCTCGTAGTCCTTCCAAGCATCCTTCCATGAACTGCTGGAATGCAGCAGGCGCATTCATGAGCCCGAAGGGAATACGGACCCATTCATATAACCCCCACGGTGTACAAAAGGCTGTCAACGGTCTACTTTCTGGTGCCATAAAACCTTGATGGTACGCTTTTCCTTGGTCCAGTAACGAGAAACATCGATTTCCTCCCAAGTTATCCAGTATGTCCTGTACTCTGGGAATCGGTTGGCGGTCGGGCACTGTTTTCCGGTTGAGGTCCCTGTAATCAATACACAACCTCAGACTGCCATCTTTTTTTCTGACACACACAATTGGGGATGAATAAGGCGAATGAGATTTTTCAATCCACCCCTGGGCGATCAAATCATGAAGATAGTCTTTCATCTCTTGGTACAACGGTTTTGGGACAGATGTATACATTCGCACAACAGGTGTCTGATCTGTTAAAATGATGCTCAATTGTAGGTCTTTGACACACCCGATGTCCTCATCTGATTTTGAAAAGGAATGGCATTCCTCTCGCAACATTTGCCTGACTTGCTGTTGTTGCTCAAGAGACCTCACCATTGGTCTCACACTCACTTGTTGGCTTTGCACTTTCATTAACACAGGCTGTTGTTATGCCAGATGACGCTGTCGCTGGCAACACTGACTTTATTGTTTGTACTGTCCCAAGTTCAGTCTTTCCCACCAAGAGGATATCATGTTCGGTCACATTCTGAACACTGATTTGGACCACAGGTCGGCTCCCTTTTTTCAGAGTCAAGAGTGTTTCAAGAGGCTCCAGACCATCAGGGTACTGTGGATTGATGGATGGTTCAAACAACATAACACTGTCCTGCATCATACATGGTGCTTTTACTTGACACTTGACTTGCATGATAGCATGTTTTGGCACATTGACATGGTCTTTTGTCACCTTAACAAGATACTCGCTTGAACTTTCAGCTGTCACAAGGTTAATGAATGTCTGGACTTTACTTCTCCTCAAACTTGGAAAGGCACCTCTAACGGTTTTGTTCAAGAGCCCTTTGCTCACATTACTCTGCCCACTTGCTTCACTCTGTTTCATGACCTGCTCAATCACGTTGTAACCAATGATTGGCTTGGACAACTGCTGGCCTTTTAGGACGAGTACAGGGATGACTAATTCTTTCATTTTGTTTGCAGGAGGAGCCAAGTTGAATGTGATTTCTACCCATCCTTCATAGGGCATGCTGGACCCATTGGCTGCGACAAGATTCAAGTTGTCTGTGGCCTCTGTCGCTTCGGAAACTGCTCGTACCTTTACCCCAGGTATATACTGATCCTTCCACTGTCGATCTACAATACACACTTGGGATCCTGTGTCCCACAATGCCTCTGATTTGTGTCCATTCAGATAACATGTCACTAAGCATTGTTTACCAACCAGAGAAGTCACAGGCGAATGTTTGTTAACGTGATACTCAGAAATTAAATTGCACTCATAAGGGATGATCAATGGCTGTAATCCGACCCTTTCTACTTGCTGCTTTAGATACGAAGGGGACAATTTCACTTGATGGGTCACTCCCTGTCCCGCGGTGGTAACCCGTCCTCGTTTAACTGAACTCCACGCTGTGTTCGGGTGCCTCTCTCTTTGCAACCCGCTAGGAAGTGTTCATTGCTGCCCAGTGGTGGAATGTAACGAAGTACAAATACTTCGTTACTTTACTTAAGTACTTTTTTCACGTATCTGTACTTTACTTAAGTAGAATCAATAGTGCATACTTTTGACTTTTACTTCGTTACATTTTACAGCAATTATTATACTTTCTACTCCACTACATTTCTACAGCATTCCGTAAAATTTTCGTTACATTTTCTGATCAGTTTTTCCCCTGGCAAAACGTCTTCCTGACCGTCCGTCCGTCGCACGTGACGTTTGTCTCGCCAAGTTTGGTTGCCATAGATATGGGTTGCTACCATAGACTGTAAAAAAATAAACGATTCTAGAACGCTAATCTTAGTTTGACCCAATCAGAGCCCTATAACTAAGGCTCTGGACCCAATCAGGTATGATCCTTCAATCCAAAGATTCTAGAGCCCGGCCCCTTTCGCTTTTCCAACGGCCGCATAGTCTGGTGTGGTCAGTCAGGTCACTGTGGGTGTGGTGCTTGCCCTTATCCGATGGAGTCTGAGCCCGAATCAATTAGCCACCCATGGCCGTATTTACGAGAATTATTCGAAATTACAGGATCAAAAAATGACTCGTGGAGGTTCCTATGTAAACTATGCCTGCCCCGAAAAAATGAGCTGCTGGCCTTCAAGAACTCTCCTTCAAATCTGAAGAAACATGTTGAGGTAAGCAATCTCGTTGCTGAGCAGAATCAATGTCATTTTCATTAAAAATGTTCTCCCATAAATCGCCACATTGACTTGATTGTGTAAGAATATTTTTTTTTATACAAAAAATGTAATAATACATTAACGTTAGCTAGTACTATGATAGTTAATGTCCCCGCTGCTTTTGCATGTTGTTGTACGTTACTGCTATTCATTTTGGTAACGTGGTATTTATGCTGCAATCTTGCAAAATGCATCTTGACATATAGTTTAGTCATGATTATATGGATGGTTATGGTATTTAGTAGATGCTTTTGTCCAAAGCGACATACAATATAGTCATCATCAGTGTTTGCGTTTCCCACACATCGACTAATTCGTGGCGGTGCGCCACAGAATCGACAACACTGGCCGCCACATATTGTGGTTTTGGCGGCCGCCAAAGCGAATTTTTATCCCGCCAAAGACTTATTTGATCGGTCAGTGATGTATAGATGACTGACTGGCTGCGTTTGTGACAGGTCGCATGTTACTTAAAGAACGAGCAGAAAGAGAGCCCCTCCTCCGGCCGCTCGCGCGCGCTCTCATCGTCTATAAGCTATCTTGCTCTCCCTCCCTCCCTCGCTCGCTCATATTAATCAAAATCAATTGAGAATTGACATGATGATAAAAGGTCGGAAGACAGTAACCTCCACCTCAGGGTTCCCACTCGTCCTGGAAAACCTTGAAAACCTGGATAATTGATGACAAACTTTCCAGTCATGGAAAACATATGGAAAATTAGAGAAAGTGTAAAATGTCCTGGAAAATCTTGTTGTTGTCCTGGAAAATTATTTTTAAAAAAGTTATTTGTTTTTTATTTAGGTGAGAACAAAGAGTTTTTCACTGGCCAACAACAATTAGCGTTAGTTGCAGAAAGTACAATGTTCTAATAATTAATAATTTTAATGTGATTATAAGGTCAATAAGATATTAATTGTGCACTGTATCCAGCTTCATTGAGTATAACAGGAGTTTTCACAACAGTGCTGGACTCTGTGAGCTAGCGCTGAAGTGATTGACAGCTGTAGTGATTAAAAAAGGAACGCTCTAGGCCTACATTGGACACAGGACTAAGACTAAATAATAATAAAAAATTGCTTACAAAATGCATGACACTAACACTAATAGAAAGGCACTCTGCATCTGCTAGACTAGGAAGTGGAGGGGTCTACAGTTAAAGGCATGTTGTACTACTTTAATTTAGAGCGTGTGCAGCAGACTATTGAGAATATTGAGCTGAAGCTTGACTTCACAAAATTTAACCGCAAATCGCAATCGCAATATCTGTCCGAAAAATCGCAATTAGATATTTTCCCCAAATCGCACAGTCCTAGCTCAGTCCTAGTCCTAGTCATAATGTATGATTAAGAGCTCATATTAAAAAGTGATTTTATAGTTAAGTCATGGCAATAAACTATACGCCTTTTAAAGATTTAGAGAGCAATATATTACTTTAGGGCGTGATCCTTGTCTTTTTTTCCCGTCATAGTAATATTGAAAATGTCCTGAAAAAGATCTGGAAAATGGTCGCTGAAAAAGAGTGGGAACCCTGATTATAGGAGTATTAGGTTTTTTGACTTAGAATTAATGAATTAACCAAGAGTATATTGTTACTTTTTATTTTCAGAGAAAGCATGCACATCACCTCAACCAATATCTTCAACTGACAGCACCCACAATCAGGAGGAAGGGAAGCTTGCCTGCTGGTGAGAATGCGTCAGACAGTAAGCAGCTGAAACTAGAGGACACCAAAGCCTCACAAAAGAGCATGGACCAGGCAGTCATCAACTTTGTTGTTCAGGGTTTGCATCCCTTCGGAGTTGTGGAGCAACCAGGATTTATAAATTTAATACAGCATACTATGCCAAACTACACAGTGATGTCCAGAACAACGGTCAGAGCTAAAATAAAAAAAACAACAGAGGAAATGAAAGCCAAAGTAAGGAGAGCGATGCAGAACATTGAATACATCGCGACTACCACAGACTGCTGGACGGCTTTTCGTCAAAGTTTTATTGGAGTGACCGCCCACTGGATCGAGCCAGACAGCCTAGAGAGATGTTCGGTTGCTCTTGTGTGCAAAAGGCTTAAAGGATCACATACATTTGATGTATTAGCTGGAGCCCTTAATGACATCCATACTGAATACAACATTTGCAAAAAGATTGTCAGGACCACTACTGACAATGCTTCAAATTTCATCAAGGCCTTCAGGGTTTATGGTTGTGACGAATAAAGTTCGGTTGGGGGGGGGGGGGGGGGGGGGGGGGGGGGGAGGAAGATGTGAGTGACAGTGAGAATGCTGAAGATCTGGAAGAGGAGATAGAGGGTGTTGAGATACAAGGTGTCATGGATGAAGAGGATGGTGGTTCCGAATATCAGCTCCCAAAGCACCACCGTTGTGCATGTCATCTTCTGAACTTGATCTCAACAGTAGATGCCACAAAAGCCAACTCAAATCAGGTCTACAAAAAAATGTCACGTGCAGCATTTGCTAAGTGCACGGCACTGTGGAACAAGAGTGCTCGCTCCACCTCAGCTGCAGAGGTGATTGAAAGGGAGTGCAAGCTCCAACTTATTCGACCAAATGACACTAGGTGGAACTCCCTCTTTCTTTCAGTGGAACGATTGCTAAGAATCATCCAAGACAGTGGAGAAGGAGCCATCAGAGCAGTTTGCATTGCACTTAAAGTCCCCATGTAAGTGTTATACTGCCAAACACATTGTCTTGCATAAACATACAACATAAAACTTTATGGAATATTAACTAATGTAATATTTAGTAACATTAGCCATCTGTGTATGTTACAAATGTTATTGCCACATGACATTTTGTATGATTTCCTATCGCTGTGTGACAGGTTCAGCCCTGCAGAACTTGCCTTTTTGACTGAATATGTTGCTACCATGAGCCCAATCGCCAAGGCACTGAACATAATGCAGACAGAAGTGAATGTCCATATGGGATGGCTGGTGCCCACTATTACCCTCCTAACTGTGAAGCTTGACCGCCTCCTAACCTCATCCAAGTTCTGCGAGCCACTGATCTTTGCCCTTCAAGAAGGAATACAGCAGCGGTTTGGACCCATGCTTTTGGACCCCGAACTCATTGCTGCTGCAATTTTACTTCCGAAGTTTCGGACTTCCTGGACAAGCAATGAGGACTTGCTGAAACTGGGTAAGTCACTGTCTCTTTAAATTGCAACATGGAAAGCTTGGCAAAGAGCAGCACCTAACAGTAGAATAAAAAATGTGTTGTTACAGTTTTATGCAAAGGTTTTGGTGCCTCTGATCATTTTTAGGCTTTCAGTTTATCATCTGCTGGGCTTTCTAAGCAGCAGCTTGACATATTTCGCACCTTATGTAATTAATGACATTTCAGTTCCAAAATAACATTTATAGAATAAACGTTAACAATGTAATGTGCATCACAACAAGTTTCAGCAACAGACAGGTGAAAAAGCTTAGGCGTCCCAATGGAGTAAACACACTCCACTAAATACATCATCAGTATTTAGTGGAGCGCCCTTTTTGTGAAATAACACCCTGTAGATTTTTCCACTAACCACAGCTACGTCCCTGATGTATGACTGCAAGTATTTTAAACCATTTCTCCTTACAAAATATCTCCAGATCAGTCAGGTTTGATGGCTGACAAATGTGGGTTATCGGGGGTGCCCAAATGCATAAAACTGTATATTTACTGAGGTGCAAAATAACCATAGCCTAGTCACCCTAATGGTTATATCTGGTTATGGAGATATAGTCTTTTCTTTTTTTTCCCTTTATTTGGTCCAATGGACAGGCATGAACTACATCAAGACTCATTTGGAGCAGGAGCCAGTGCAGTCTAACCAGTCAGAGCAGCAGGAGGAAGAGGACGAGGACTACTTTGACATCATGAAAGACAATGTCCAAGAGACCTCTAAGCAGCTGGATGTTTACCTGGCCAGCACAGCTACCAGCATGGTCGTTCTCAAATCAGTGCCTGCCGTGTACAGATTGTCGCTTAAGGTAAATACACCGTTGCCTGCCTCTGCAGCCTGTGAGAGACTCTTCAGCTCAGCAGGGCAGATTTTTACCCCCAAAAGAGGCAGGCTCGGTTCAGAGAACTTTGAAAACCAACTCCTTTTGAAGCTCAACAAAAAATACTGGTGATGTGGTGAAGTTTTTTTAAAGTGCTCCAAAATGTTCACAGGTTGTTTTGGTTTTTGAGTCTTGATGGAGACTAGAGACGGAGTTGAAGTTCTGATGATTTTAAGTTAAGGAAAGTTTTATACTTAATGGAGACTTGAAATTGAAGTCAATAAGTAGAGAATACATGTTTCTGTCAAATTAAAACTGATGCACTGAATCAAAAACGTTTACAGCCTTAAATATATGGTAATTAACAATTTTATTGTTAGAATATTAAAATGGTTAATGTACTGCAATTAACATGAAATATTTGTGTTACAGTTAAATAAATATTTGAAAGATGTATACCCAGTCTTCTTTGTTGGTTTTAATGGTATTTTAATGCTAATTAAGCTAATGGTGTTTAACTCTGCAGATAACCTTGATAGATAACCAGAATTGTAAGTCAGAATGTAAACTGGGCCACAGATGGTAAGCACAATTACAATGCCACAGCCCATACTGTTCTTTTTTAATTATTATAATATAGACATTAAGATAATAAATTGTTATGCAAGTACTTTTACTTTTAATACTTAAAGTACATTTAAAATCGGGTACTTTTTACTTTTTACTTAAGTAGGGTTGTCATTGTGGTACTTTTACTTTTACTAAAGTAAATTTGTCACTGGTTATTAGTACTTTTACTTAAGTACTGAGATTCAGTACTTCCTCCACCACTGTTGCTGCCACAGCGATAACAATGGGTGCACAGGTCTATCGATCTGACTTGCTGGCAATGAAAGCACTGTCTTGCCCTGGAGGGGCGTGGCTGTCGGTAGGGCTGGAAGTTTTGTGACTGTAGCGTTGTGAGGTATGGCTGTGGCTCTGCATAAAGCTGTTGTGGATAGTACCCTTGAGCTGCGTAATGAGACGGTTGGGCTGGTTGGACATACTGCGCTGGCCTTAAACTCATACGTTGTTGATGCGGTTGTGGTCTAAAATGAGAAACCTGGAAGGGATATGGTCGTTGCTCACCTCCATTTTGGCTCTGCCTCCAAGCCTGGTTCTCCGGCCTCTGATTCTCCTCCGAGATAGAATGATGGGCTGTTCTTAAAGTTGAGACATCATTGTTGACAGTGCAGCAATGTTGCGGCAGAGGTGAGGATTGCTGCATCGATTCCTTGATCTGCATGACTTCTTCACTTAAACTTTTCAACTGTGACATCAAATCAACTTTTGGCTGCTTTTGCTTGCTTTTTGACTGCAGAGTTGGTTCACTTAACTGAGCAACATTCACAGTGGCACTGCGTTCACTCTTTCGTTTACCCTGTCTCTCCGTCTCGTGGGAGCATGCGACATTCAACTTTTCCAGCAGTGTCTCGTCTGTGACTGTGGTGTCTGTCAGGTACGGTTGGAGGTCACTCTGTATACGGTCGTTTTGTAGACTCGTTAACACCGTATGCAGAAACATATTCTGCACAAGTGCTGGGTCATATTTCAAACCCGACTCATCTTCTTGTGACGCAAAGAGAATTTTCTGCCTCAAGTCAAGCACACGTATGAGGAAACTTTGGGGTGTTTCTTTTGCACGTTGTGATTCTGCAGTAAGTTGCTTGTACAATTCAGTAGCATTTTTCTCTTGGTAATGAGAACGAAGAATTCGTCTCAACATAGGTAAGGTCAAATCAGTCTTCCCTTCTAAGTAGCTACGTAATTGAAGGCCTGGTGTAATGGCTCGAATAACTGAATCAACTATCTCTTGCTCTGGGTAGCCTTTATTCAGTCCACTTTCGATTTGGCGTGCCAGACTCGAAAAGGTTAATCTGTCTCTTTGACCAGGCTCTCCGATAAACCCTGAGATTTTAAACTCCTTGTGCCATACAGTCGGTATAATTTGTCCCGCTGGAGGCAGCGAAGAGTTAACTGCTACACTGTCTGCTGATGCTGGCCTCATTCTCGTGCTCTGTGAAATGGTTGGATGCGTTTGCACAGCAGAAAGCAAATCAGTTGCCTGCTTCATTTCTCCTGTTTGTCTTTGAACTACATTTCCTCTTTCCACTATCTGTCCCAGCTCTGGTCTCGGTTCACTCGCATTTACATCAGTTAGCATTATTTCGCTCAATTTCTCATTTATGCTTAATAGTTCAGCCATGCCTCCATCCTCAAGTTCCTCCAGCTCACTTCGTAGCAGGTAACTACTGAGAAGACTAACTAGGGAAAGGCGGGTGACATTTGCTTCTGGACGAATTTGAAGGAACTGGCTCAGTTCAATTAATTTTCCTCTTGGCAATGCACACAATCTCTCACCGATTTCTTCCTGAATACTTTGAAAGGCATCCATCTTTGCTGCTGTGATTCACAGTGTTGTGCGTAAACTTTGACTTCTCTGACTTGACTCGGCTGCCTCTGGTGGTTACTTTACCTCAAGTGCACGCTCCACTCAATCAAGTCTGTCTTGTCAATTTACTCAACTTCTGTTCTTCTGGGTGGTGAAGGGATGAATGTCACTAGGCGGTTCCCTGCCGATCAAGGTGGATAAACCGTCTGACATCTATCCCAGCGGGGCCTCCAAAATTGTAGTACCTCTGTAAAGAAGTATAAAAAGATAAAGAAAGATAACGAGCGCTGCAGTGATGGCTTCGTCGTCGTGTATTTACTTTGAATGAAGCACATCACGGGCGCGCGCGCGCTGCTAAAGCGTGCAATGACGTCATCAAGCGAAAAATAATTAATATAATAAATGCACAACACTTTTCTTTTTGAACAAAGCACAGATAAGCATTTAAACAATATTATAAATAATGCATTTAGAATAAACTAAAATTACCTCCTCCTAAAATGCACTATATCACACAACCCGTAGGTTTTTGGGGGTTAAAACTTATCTAAATACATATTTGAGAAAATACATAACCAGCCAGTGTTCAAAACTATCTGCTTGCGTAGCTCGATTCAAAACGGTAAGCTTGTAATGTTTTTGGAGGGAGGTAAGAGCTCAAAACAAGGGTAATACTTCGTTACCATGCACTGTAGAGGGAGTTTCTGGAGCCGAAAATATAGCAGAGTTGTGGAGGCAACACTACTCAGCTTTACTTAACTGTGTCAATAGTGATCCTTATAAAGTAGGAAATATTGCCAAAAGAGATATACTGGAAATCACAACTCAAGAGGTCCATCAAGCAATTTCTCAGTTATCTTATCTGATAATAAAGCAAGTGGCTCAGATCAAATTATAGCAGAGCATCTAAAGTATGCAAGCCCAAAGGTTGCAGCCCTTCTTGCCTTCTGCTTTAATGGCTTTATGACCCATGGAATGTTACCAGACTCGATGTTAGCCGTTACTCTTGTGCCTGTCATTAAAGACAAGACTGGCAAGGTTGGAAGTGTGGAGAACTATAGGCCAATCGCACTAGCTAGTGTTATATCTAAAGTGTTAGAGAGGATTTTATTAGATCGCCTGAGTGAGTATATTGATACCACAGACAACCAGTTTGGCTTTAAGGCTAAACATGGTACTGATTTGTGTATCTATGCCTTGAAAGAAGTAGTTGAAGTGTATAGGACGCAAAACTCCTCAGTTTTAATTGGTTTTATAGATGCCTCTAAAGCTTTTGACCGAGTCAATCACCGGAAGTTGTTTCTGAAACTGAAACTAAGGGGCGTGCCAGACAGCATGATAAGAATCCTGGCATATTGGTATGCCAACCAGAGTATGCAGGTCAGATGGGGTGATAGAGTCTCCGCTGCGTTTACTGTTGGTAACGGAGTACGACAAGGGGGGTTACTCTCCCCAGCCCTTTTTAACCTGTATATGAATGACTTATCAGAACAACTAAGAGGCAGCAAAACTGGTTGTATGATTGGTACCGCTCTAATAAATCATTTTATGTATGCCGATGATCTGGCTATTGTTTCACCTAGCAGTGCTGGTTTTCAGCAGTTACTAAATATATGTTCTGAGTATGGGCTCAAATATGATGTCCAGTATAATGCTAAGAAGAGTGTTGTCATGATATGCAGAGCAAAAGGGGATAAAGACCTCAACTTTCCAGTGTTTTATCTGGCAGGTAAAGTGCTAAGCACTTGTAATAAAACAAAATACCTGGGGCACTTCCTCACAGATCAATTGTCTGATGATGATGACATATATAGGCAGTGTCGTATGCTGTATGCTCAAGCTAATATGTTAGCAAGAAAATTTTATATGTGTTTATATGTGTTTATTTTATATGTGTATTTATAATTTTATTTAGTTATGTCCACTTTAAAAATGAATATTCCACAGAGCCTTATGTTAAATGCTGGTTAACTAGGTTACAGAGGTCTTTGTGTGCCCAGCTTAGAGCTGGTGTGTTGCCCCTGCAGATTGAGGTGGGGCGCTATAAAGGTGTCCCAGAAGAGGATAGATTATGTGTTTTGTGTGATTTAATGGTGGTTGAGGATGAATGGCATTTTTTGTTTTTTTTTGTCCTTTATATCATGAATTAAGAATGGGTATGTTTGAGAGAATTCAACATAAAAAGCCTGATTTGTTTTGGATGACGGATGGGGATATGTTGAATTGGCTCTTTGAAAATGAAATTTATAGTTTAGCTAGATATGTGGAAAAGGCGTGGAAACTTAGGCAAAGGAATTTATATCCAGATCTAAATTGACGGTGTCTTGTCTTGTTTTGTTTGTTTTTATACTGTGAAAATGATGATGATATAGTTTTCTTTTTG
Organism: Tiaroga cobitis; assembly: GCA_030578255.1. Lineage (NCBI taxonomy): Eukaryota > Metazoa > Chordata > Actinopteri > Cypriniformes > Leuciscidae > Tiaroga > Tiaroga cobitis. Next base: position 51,434,899 of record CM060611.1, read on the forward strand.
ATGGTTGCTTTCCTATGTGCTTTGTATGATGGTCATCTTTGTGTATTATGTTTGTTTTATGCCATTAGTGTCTTTTAAGCCTAAGGGCTGGGCATGTAAGTGCAAGACACTTTAATAAATAATAAATAAATAAATAAATAAATGCATATATGTGTTCAGACCATGTTAAGATGAGGCTCTTTAAAGCCTATTGTACTCCACTCTACACTGCCCCATTGTGGGCCAAGTTCAAAAAGACAACCATACATAAGCTTCAGGTGGCCTATAATGATTGTATGCGGATATTGCTTAAGAAACCTAGGTGGTGCAGTGCAAGCGACTTGTTTTGTAAGGCAAGAGTCAACACTCTCCATGCGTTGTTGAGAAATCTGATGTACAAATTTATTGGTCGACTGGATGGCTCTCAGAATGGCATTATCAAGCTACTGACAAATCCTAGTAAAAGTGTTGTGCGATGCCAGTCACCTCTGTGGAATCACTGGTATAATTGTCTTTTATAATGTTTTGTTTTCTGTTTTTATGTTTTGAGGTGTTGGGTGTCTGTAATGTTGTGTGGTTTTTCTAATGGACCCTGAGTCTGACAATAAAGTTGAATTGAAATTGAATTTTTAATTCCAGTGGTACTGGTGGATTTCCACGGCAGATTCGAGCATGTCTTTATACACACACATCTGTACACACACATCTGTACACATAAAGAAGAGCCTCGGCTAGTCGGCTATGAGTGTGAGGATGAGATTATAGAGATTTATTTAGATTTAATCAGTGCGATTTACTGCAATGTCAGAACCAGAACAAATGTGGACGTTTCTTACTTGTTCAGATGACATTTTCCGGTGAAAATTATTATGTTGGTCATACTTCCAAAAAGAATAATCTGTGATTCTGAATGCCAGTATCCACACTGGTGCGGTGACTAACAGCCTCACACTCTCCTCAAACATTGTGTTCATCCGCGCTGTGTGTGTCGAAGTACAACTCACGTAAAGTTGATAATTCCGTGAATGACTGCAATTGCAGATTTCGAACAGAGATTGCGACAAAGAGGAAAAACGCCGGACTGCAGCTTTAATAATAATTAAAAAGGAAGGTTCCTTATCAAGCTCCCTCTAGTGGGCAACATTAATATCACAGTCTTCATCTTTAGTTGAAAAGGCAGATCGTTTAGAATTTGCAGTTAGCATCATAAGTTCATTAGGAGTCCAATTCACCTTCAGTGCTTGAACTGTCTCCACTGTCTACTAAACACATCAACACAGTGTCTGTGGCAAAAGATGACTTTACCATGCGGCGAAAACAGAATGATTGCAAAATGTTATGCTTATAAGAAACAAGGATGTGATATATCACTTAGTCATAGAACATATTTAAAAGGAAAAATGTTTCATTTTCAAAGGTATTTGCCAAAAAACATACAAATGCATTTTAATTACACTTGTGCAAGAATGAATGACAGCAAGCAGATATTCCACTTGCCTCAATGTCTCTGAGCTCGTTAGAGTATAGGTCTATAACTACATAGAGAAAAGTTCATTAATATTATGTAGGCTGCTGCTTGGATGATATGTAAATAACACTATAAGCGCATAAAAGCAAAAAAACTTTCGGATGTGCACATAGCAACCATGCAGCAACCACCTAGCAACACTTGAGCAACAACCCATAACACCCAACTATGTTTCTTTGATCCTGGCCTTCAATCTATTTTAAATAAGGATGCACAATATATCGGCCACCATATCAGTATCGTCTGATATATGGTCACTTTTTAATCTTATCGTCATCGGCCAAATAAGAAAATTTGGCCGATAAATAATGTATTATTTCCTCCAGCTGAGACTCTTCAGATGCGCACTGTTCAGTGTTCATCATGATGGTTTTGAATTGCTTGAAATATGACTGGAATCACTTCAAAAAAGGAAAATACTTTTTACAGTACACATTTTTTTCAAAGCAGCTTTACAGAGATAACAGGAAAATAATGCAACAGCATTAGAAGAAAATAGCGTTACAGTCCAGCTTAAGTAACTTCAGTCATGGTTAATTTTTGATGTAAAAAATTTATTAATTTTTAATTCAGAATATTATCCAGTTCCGTCTGGTTGATGATCGGAGTCGCGCCGGTATTCAAGCGAACTTTTAATGTTTTTAATGTTCATCAAACATTACAAAAGATAAAAGACAAAGAAATCACTCATTGTTCTTGACTGAATAGCTTTCGTAACTTTACTTTAACAATAATGATTAATCTTTAATCTATACAGTGAAGATTATATGCAATGTTATTTTACACTTTACTTCATTCAATTTCTGTACCTGAAAACTACGTTTACCTTAATAACCTGAAAAGCACTGTTTATTTTATTTGTATCTTTGCTCTATTGTATTTATTTGTGTTGTTGCTTGTAGTTTGATTATCTGGTTATTTTCTTTATGTTTATTTGACAGTAGTCTTTTTTCCCTTGACAGCACATACCGAACCGCACTGAAACTGTGACCTTAAAACCGTGATAAAAACTGAGCCGTGAGTAATTTGAACTGTTAGACCCCTAATACATATTCATTATTCACCAGCTTTATTGCTAAATGTACCCGATTTTTCATATCAACAGGGAAATATACGGGGATAACCTGGCTTGACTGGATTGGTTAAAACATGTTTGTGACGTAGAGAACTGTCTTTGGTTCAGTGCAGTTTTAAAGGCAAGGTAAGCATTTTTTTGTTATGCTGATTGAAAATCTCTTCACATCCTGATAGCAATCACTAAGATAAGTGGTCTAAATGTATTTATATGTGTATATACACTCACCTAAAGGATTATTAGGAACACCTGTTCAATTTCTCATTAATGCAATTATCTAATCAACCAATCACATGGCAGTTGCTTCAATGCATTTAGGGGTGTGGTCCTGGTCAAGACAATCTCCTGAACTCCAAACTGAATGTCAGAATGGGAAAGAAAGGTGATTTAAGCAATTTTGAGCGTGGCATGGTTGTTGGTGCCAGACGGGCCGGTCTGAGTATTTCACAATCTGCTCAGTTACTGGGATTTTCACGCACAACCATTTCTAGGGTTTACAAAGAATGGTGTGAAAAGGGAAAAGCATCCAGTATGCGGCAGTCCTGTGGGCGAAAATGCCTTGTTGATGCTAGAGGTCAGAGGAGAATGGGCCGACTGATTCAAGCTGATAGAAGAGCAACTTTGACTGAAATAACCACTCGTTACAACCGAGGTATGCAGCAAAGCATTTGTGAAGCCACAACACGCACAACCTTGAGGCGGATGGGCTACAACAGCAGAAGACCCCACCGGGTACCACTCATCTCCACTACAAATAGGAAAAAGAGGCTACAATTTGCAAGAGCTCACCAAAATTGGACAGTTGAAGACTGGAAAAATGTTGCCTGGTCTGATGAGTCTCGATTTCTGTTGAGACATTCAGATGGTAGAGTCAGAATTTGGCGTAAACAGAATGAGAACATGGATCCATCATGCCTTGTTACCACTGTGCAGGCTGGTGGTGGTGGTGTAATGGTGTGGGGGATGTTTTCTTGGCACACTTTAGGCCGCTTAGTGCCAATTGGGCATCGTTTAAATGCCACGGCCTACCTGAGCATTGTTTCTGACCATGTCCATCCCTTTATGGCCACCATGTGCCCATCCTCTGATGGCTACTTCCAGCAGGATAATGCACCATGTCACAAAGCTCGAATCTTGAACATGACAATGAGTTCACTGTACTAAAATGGCCCCCATAGTCACCAGATCTCAACCCAATAGAGCATCTTTGGGATGTGGTGGAACGGGAGCTTCGTGCCCTGGATGTGCATCCCACAAATCTCCATCAACTGCAAGATGCTATCCTATCAATATGGGCCAACATTTCTAAAGAATGCTTTCAGCACCTTGTTGAATCAATGCCACGTAGAATTAAGGCAGTTCTGAAGGCGAGAGGTGGTCAAACACAGTATTAGTATGGTGTTCCTAATAATCCTGTAGGTGAGTGTACATATCATCTTTGGAAGGCATAGGACCATAAACATAAGATATTCGTTGCTAAAATCGCCGTCTCAGTGTGAACGCAAGGCCAAAACAGAGAGAAAAAATGCGTTTTCAAACCAAACACCGTGGACAAGGTCTCTTTGTTCCACATCTGAGCTCATGCCTCAGTCTGAGGAAGTCTCTGTACGTCCCGGCATGTTAAAACAGGTCAAACTAGTCGTGACTAAAATAGTTTGTGTGCTATTTAATCATCATTGTAATGCAGGCATCTGAAAAGAATTGAGTCTTTCATTGAGTTGATCAGCGAGTTTTCTGTAAAACAGCTAAACAGTCACACAACACCAACCACATTTACTTCTTAGGAAAGAGAATAAGAGGTTCTTAAGAAACCATTTGAGAACTTCTTAAGTATTTTTCAAGAATGGCTTATTAAAATGTTTCTTAAAATATGTTTTAACATGTTCGTGATTCTGGTCCTCAGATTATTGTCCCCAGTATGTATATGATTAGGCAGTCAGGTATCGCGACCTCAACGAGGAGGATAATAATTTGGTCCAAATTCAGCACAACATCAACGTTCCTGCAGTGGACAAAGGTATATTAAAGGTAGTCCATTAAAATTATGATCAAATATTTGAAATGTCATACTGCTTACCACCTGAGGACACTCCTTCACAAAGTTAATTTAAAAAAAAAAAAAGAGTATCTACTTTTTATGTACATATCGGAAATATATTTAACAAAATTAGGTCTTAAGGACACTGACAAGTGCAGAAAAGAAAACGTGCATGTAGTCAACAAGCAGCTTTGAGGTGGAACTGCTCCCTTATACTTCAAGTTCATTTTATTATGTAAAACAGGGGTTTTTGTTCAAATGCCATTTTTAAGATTCTTAGATAATCACTGTGTCATAACCATTTGATTTTTTTTACTTGAATATATGCTATTATATTTACATAAAATTAACTTATACCCTTTTTTTGGTAAGGATCACAGTTTGAGAATTACTGTTCTAAAAGGTTTACTAAAAGACAACATTTCTGGGATTCAGAAGGAAAATAATATGGTTTAGAGAAAATAATGCATTCTTACACTAGTTACAAAGATGCATGATTCAAATTCTTAACATTCTTAAGTGACAAATACTCTTGGAAAAACAAATGTTGCTTCACTAGAACTTTTAACTCATTAAGCAAAATATGCTGTGCCTCAAACATGGCAGCAATGAGCTGAAGGACTTCCTCATTACAACAACCTCAGACAGTTACGTTCTGAACATTGCCAAGAATCTTACGGTCCAGCTCAAAATGTAGAGGATTATATAGATTTATTCAGAGCGAAGGCACAAAAGAAGCTCTTCCAAACCCAAACAGGGTCCAGGATCACATCGGGGTGAGCCATTTAACACCAGATTTGGGAAAATTCACCAGTTTTTTCCTTATTATTTTTCCCTTTTTCCCTATATTATTTTATATGTTCCATTAGAGGTCTGTAAAGACACCCCCATGTAAGATATTTTGAGCTGAATTAAAAGGGTTATGCATGTAAGTGTGAGTTATTTTTAATTTATGTTGAAAGAATGTGAGGAATGTGCTGAAATTACTGTTTGTTTATTATGAATTGATCAAATCAAGTAATTTAAAGGTAGATAAATAAAATAAATAAATAAAAAATTGTTTTAAAAAATTGAAAAAATATTATCAAAATTAAATAAGCTTTTCTGGACAAAACAAGAGATGATGGAGTTGCCAAAAGAGCGCCTGATGGTGTCAGAAGAAATGAGGATGGTTTAGGAATAAATGATGGAGATCAGCATGAGCCAAGGAGGTATATATATATATATATATATATATATATATATATATATATATATATATATATATATATATATATATGGTAATGTATGGAAGTAAAATAATGTTAAATGTTTTTGAAACAAAAAGCATGTTGAATTGCACCAATTGAAAAAAAATATGCATTGCGTTAACCATGCTTGTATTTTAATCCATTGTATTTTTAAGGCTTGCATTTTTATGGGCTGAAATTCAACATGGTTGAATATTTAAGCTGTGAATATTTCAATTAAAAACATTTCAAACACATTTTCAATATTAAAAATTCAATAATCCATATTCACCTTTCATATTTCACTTCCAAAATTTTCAAACTGTTTAAAAATACAACCTATAATATTCAACAGGCAATTTTCGGTCCGTTTTATTTCGCCTTGAAAATTCGCTTCCACAAATTCAGTGGTTCAAATTCGACAGTAAATTCAACGTGGACATCCAGGAACTGCAGGAAAAGCAGTAGATTACCGATCATAATCTCCATCTGCTGTAGTCGGCTTTACCAGCAGGGGGTGCACGCGCGTGTTGACAAGCACCAAAGCAACAGGAGAGGCCTTCACAAAACGTCATTTGCTGAAATGGACAGAGCGATGAGTACGAGTTATAATTTATATGTGTGTGGAAAAGGTTGATTAAGACACAAAACACACGATTTCAAAGATTTCAATGCCATACTCCAAGTGTCTGGAGGACGTAAAGCTGTGGATGGCTGAAAACCTCGTTCAGTTGAATGACAACAAAACAGAAATGATTATTTTTGGTCGCACAGCCTGTAGGTAATCGATAACTTAGGCCCAAGGAAGGGGTAGCAGGACCAAGTAAAGAACTTGGGAGTCTTTTTTGACTCGACAGATAAAGACTCGTTCGTAATTGCTTCTTCTATTTAAGGGCAATAGGTAACCAATTGAAACCAATTATCTCAGCTAGCGACCTGGAAGATTATTGGAGTATTGGAGTGTCTGGTAGATTAAAACAGTGAGAGATCGTGTGGCTGGCCCGACGCTAGTAAGAGCCACGAGACGCGCTCCAATACGGGCGAAGGAGCGAATAAAATATACGATAAGATGAAAAAATGGTAAATAAGAGATGGATTGCACTTTATGTGCTCTCATTGGAGTGTCTGGTTCATGTAAACAGTGAGAGATCTTGTGGCAGGCGCTACGCTAATAGGTGACGTGACGCGCGCTCCAAATGGACAAAAAGATATACAATAAGATGACAAATACCCCTACTGTACGCAGCCCTGGATAATGGCGGAGACAATTCACGTTATAACACAGAGATGACCAGATATCATGGTAGAGATGTAATTTTTAATTGCTGAATTTAATTTATAATTGTAATTGGGTTGTATTTAATGATGCTATATTTAAATAAAATTGGCTTTGCCAAAACCCAGCCATCAATTTAGTATTCCGTCATAGTGACTAAAACAAACAATTCACTCTGTCTCAGTGTATTACAGTTGTTTTACTAAAACTTAATATCAATGCCAACGGCGAGAGCAGGGGCGGAGCCAGACGATGTAAACATTCAGGGCTTAGCCCAAACCTAGGGGGGTCCGGGCAGGGGCGTCCGGGGGCATACTCCCCCGGGGAGATTTTTTCCCCATTTACGTCAGCTAAATGCACTATTTTTCAGGCTGTTTGAGATAATAGAATGCCTAAAAATCTATACACTCTCTGGGAAAATGATGATTACTCAGTAAAAAAAAAAAAAAAAAAAAAAGTCACCCAGTAGAGCCTACAACCTATTCTGTATTTAATTATTCTCCAGCTGTAGTGAATCCAAAACACCAAAAATGTTGAGGAGGACTCATTTTCACCCCTGGCAACTAAAAGAGGCAACCATTATCTGACTATTTTTAAGTTAGGCTACACAGGTACAATTGGAATTTGGTGTAAACATCATTACTAATCATAAGAGTTCAGTTCTGTTTAGTTTGTGCTTAGCTGACAGATTTGCTACATCAGAATCCATGCCATAATAATTTAGGCTGCTCTACTAGCAAACAGCAAATGCTGCAGTGCCAAGTAAATGTGCTCTTCAATACTCTGAATCGAAAATCAGGCCAACAGAAGAACATTTATTAAAATTATATTATATTTCTTTGGGAAATAGCACAGTATGATTAACAACATTACCATATATTATTATGTTACGGTACTTTATTTGTTTGACTACTGGTCACGTCTGACGCTGCTTCTGAATCTCTCTCCTGCCGGTGATGTTTACTGTTAGTGTTCCGTATAAAAAACTTAGTTATCATGTCCATATTAACTTCAGCAGGTTAGCCAGTAAGCTCGCTACGACGCCGGTGAAACATACAACAGCCCGGCAGCCCCTGATGACAATAGACAGTAAAAGAACGGCGAAGAAGAAGATTTATATTCTTCTTCGTTAGTTTTTATTGGCAGTTGGCAAACCAACAAGCCGAGTGATGCGCAATGCATTACCGTCCGCCACAGTAATATAACTTTTATTTAATTTTTTGCCGCTCCAGTCAGAAAGACTGACAGGAAATAAAACAAAGTTGAAGTTATTTTAAAAAACCTAAAAGATTCGGGGCTTTTGACAAAACATTCGGGGCTTAAGCCCAATTAGCCTGATCTCTGATCTCATCAAGGCTATACATTCTCTATTATTGATCAATCCATAAAGGCTACGTTGTAGCCTACACGTCACGTACAAAATCGTTTAAACAACATAACATCACATTTTTTTCTTCTCCGATTTGTATATATTGCAATTCTGACTACATTGACTGCTTGTTAAGTGCATTTAAACAAACAAACAAACAAAAAACATTTCGTTATTACGATATAATTGAGTAGAAAAATTATATGGAGCCTTTGTGCCAGCAGTGCGCCAGCCACGTTGGCTTCACTTGTTATTAGGTGATTTATTAGGTGATGGTAAAGTTTATGTAGGACCAATAATAAATAAATACATTTATAAATAAATAAATGTAGATGTAAATGCATATATATATATATATATATATATATATATATATATATATAAATAAAAGTGAAAATAAATAAAAGTGGAAATAAATAAATGCATAAATAAATAAATGAAAAAAATAAATAAATGTGGGAAAATATATAATTATACATAAACAGGGAAATAAAAGTATAAATAGTAATTTATTTTTGTTTGTTTTTTACATTTCTTCGCGTATTTATTTATTCATTTTTAATTTTTATACACGGGTTTCTTGTGTAGGCCTACAAACAATACCGGATGCGCGCGCATCCAGGGGGCAAAAAACTGCTATCTGTTATGCCGAGTTCTGTAAAAGAACATTGTAATTAACGTAGATTTCGCATTGTTTGTAATTTCTTGTTGACTCAATAATAAACTGCAATTTCAGAGTTGGATCTGTTTGTTTGTGTTTCATATTAATATAACATTATGTAAAACGCCCAACTGTTTACGAATCAAAATCCGGACATACTGTGATGCATGTATGAATTATCATGTTAGACTAAGTCAGGGGCGGACTGGCCATCTGTGTGATCTGGAGAATCACAGAACGGCCGGTACTCCAGGACGGCCGGCGGGCCGGCCCACCGCCCGCCACACACGCAGTCACAGACATCCCAAGTCTCCGGGAGTCTCCCGCATATTGATAGCGGCTCCCTAATGCCCGCAAATTAGTTAAAATCTCCCGGAATCTAGAGCGAGCAAGCATGCGTAGCGCGCGCATGGCAGAGAGAGGGAGCGAGCTAGAGACCTTGCGTGTGTGTGCTAGTGTGCGCATGAAAGGACCCAACCAATCAATTGTCAGTGCGGGCGGGCTTTTATCTCTACTACTCCCGAACCGAATTAATCAGAAATTACTTTGCAAGTTACTTGCTAGGGATGATGTTAAGAAGGGATATTCAGCTTGCTACATTTTTAATGATTACAGTAGTTAAAACAGCTAAACTTCAACATTTTAATAGTAGTAGCTAATATTAAGGAATATGTTGTGCTTTTACTTTTAAAAAAGTTGGTAACGTTACAACTAATGCTTACAAACTTTGAAGATTTTGAATACAGAAGTTACATTTGTAATAGTGTAGCCTATTTTCATTTAGATGTGGTATTATTATTTGTGCAGTAGCTAAGATTAATTACTCCATAAATTAATTAATATTATTAAGTAAGAAATTCATTTTAAGACAGCATGGAATAGATTGTGTAATATACTGTTAGCTATAATTTGGATAGTATAGTTTCATGAGCCACAATTAAAGTCTTGTGACACTCATGCCAGGCGGCAGGCGCTATTGTTGTTGTTGTCGAGTTTCCGCGCGCCGATTGCTTTGGGCCGGGCCTAGTCAAAGTCCAGGGCCGTTTTTTAGTCCCAGTCCGTCCCTGGACTAAGTTAGTAATGTAATTGCCTCTATAGAGCCCGAATTTGCTTTTATATAAGTTAACCTTGTTTACGTTACTTTACGACCTGCAACATATCATGACTGCACACATATAACGTTACTTTACTGTAAATCAAAGATTTGACGATGGATTATGTGGGAAGCAGTACCTCCGACCGTGGCGATTATATTAAAAAAACTTACTCTCAGCAATGGTGAGATCTTGCTGGATCCATACGCAATACCTGACGATCTTTGGATTGTGGATGACAAGAAGTGACCAGCAATTGTATGGCCTAATATATATAATTGTCTAATTCAGACACCAAGTGTGTAATGTAGCTATACAAGAGAAATGATTAGAGCGTACAAATCCCTTGATGCATTGCATACAACTACGTGCTATGTGGTCATGTGCAGCTCGTCAAATACTTTGATGCTGCACCGGATTTTTGCGTGTTGAGGTCAGATGTGCTCCTCAAAGGCAAGGCATTAAAGCCGAGCCTTATGATGCCTGGGTGTATGTCCATAAGGGCCTTGGTTACATCCTCACGGCTAACTGCAAATGCATGGCAGGGTACGTCTATCAAAATGTATGTGCCATCAGAAACCCTTTACTCCGGTACGAAGACCGCGGGTCTTTTGCCCCCTGGCTGCGTGCGCAAGCAGTGATGACGTCGCCGAGAAATCAATGTATAGGTTTGGTCCTCCATAAAAGTTGCTCGGTAACCTCCTTCAATGGTTAAAAAAAATCCCTCCAATGGTGCAGCTCTGCTCATGAATATAGAGAAGAAAAGCCTTCAACATAGTAGACTAGAATGAAACCTCGCGAAAACACAATGGCGGGAGTGAAGATCAAGTTCAATGGTTAATGTTAACGGTTATATGACCACTCTTTAACCAGCCGTGAATTAAAGTTCACATCGAAGCTTCACATCCCTCGCAGGAGCTTGAAGTGCACATGTGAGTCGACTCGGACACACTTTGATACTCTATATTACATAGTAACTACTGTTATCCGAACACTATGCGTGTTGACTTGATTTGTTGCTGACTAATAGATTATGTGTGCGTGTGTTTTGCAGGCCAACATGTCCTTAACACGAGTGTTGAAGAGACTGAGTGGATCTGTGCTCTGGAAACAAGGTTTGGAGAGTCTGGGAGGAAGATTACAGCACACTGATGCCCATTCATCTGCATTCAACTATCAGCTGCTGTCCGACTGCCTGGGTGAGAGAGAGACACAGAGGCAGACAGACAGAGAGAGAGAGAGAGAGAGAGAGAGAGAGAGAGAGAGAGAGAGAGACGGAGAGAGATTTCATTTCTTAACATTAGATATAACTGCGTTGAACTCACAATGAAAATCCTTAGCGGTAACACTTTAAGGTTCATTAGCTAAAATTAGTTAATGTATTAACTAACATGAACCAACCATGAGCAATACATTTGTTACAATATTTATTAATCTTTGTTAGTGTTAATAATCCAGCTGTTCATTGTTTGTTCATGTTAGTTCACAGTGCATTAACTAATGTTAACAGATACAAACTTTTGATGTTAATAACATATTAGTAAATGTTGAAAATAATATTAACCAAGATTAATAAATGCCGAAGAAGTTTTGTTCATTCTTAGTTCATGTTAACTAATGTAGTTAACTAATGAACTTTATTGTAAAGTGTTACCAACTACGCTCATGTTAATTTCAGCATTCACTAATACATTATTAAAATCAAAAGTTGTATCTGTTAATATTGCATAGCTAATAAAGTAATGGTAGCTAAAATGAACCAGCAAGGAGCATTTGTATTTTAATTAAGTAATGTTTACAAAGATGAATAAAGACTGTAACACATGTTTTGTTAGTGATAGGTTAGTGATAGTTAATGCACAGACTAACATTAACTAATGGGATCTAATTGCGAAGCGTCACCTCGAAACGTGTGGAACTGCCAAGCATCAAGATCAATCATTTTGCATTTTGTATCTCAACTAAATAATCAGATTCAGAAACTATTTCATTATGAATTTCATTCACTATTCATCAGAATGTTATGTTTGCTATCATAAACATTTATCAAGTGTAATTATTCATATATATATATATATATATATAATTCTGCAGAGCTCAACTATGGTGGTCTTGTAATGCACTTTGACTACGTTTGGCTGAGAGATCACTGCCGTTCAGCTTCATGCTACAACTCAAAGACCAACCAGCGTAACCTGGACACGGCCGGCATCGACCTGGACATCCGGCCCTCAAAGAGCCGAGCCGACGAACACCAGCTGTTCCTGACCTGTGAGTGCAGAACACCGTCTGATCGCACTCAACACAGGCTCACGGGGATACTTCGGCACTGTGTAAAACATAAACCGTAGTTTTTACAGTAAAAAAACGGCAGCTGTGATACGGTAGCAACTTTATTGGTTTTACAGGCTTAACTTAAAATTTACAGTAATAAACCATATTTCATTATCTGATATAAGGTTAATTTACTGTCCTATTGAAGTATTAATATCTGTTTTGTATCATTGTGATACAATAGAGTGCCGAAGTGATGACGTCACTTTGTAGGACAACTCGGAAGCTAGCGGCGCATGGGTTCCCTCGATCGAAAAGCTATGCATTTTTCCCCATAGACTTTTGGAAAATCGCAAAAAATAATATCTGTGTTTAACAAAGAGTTGTGACCCTTACACGTTTTGTCTATCAAGATAATCTTTACAAGTTAATCCAAAATTTATACATTTTGAAGCTTATATAAAGTTTTTAAAAAACACAAGCAGACACAATAAAGTTTAAAAAACCACAAGCAGGTTATAACTGTGTGTTCTATGTCATAGATCAAAACGTGAAAATATTTAGAGGCTTTGTTCACCACAGACCTTATTTCAGGCGATTTAGCAAACACCCATTCAAAAATCTCATAGACTTTAGAGCGAGGGAACCGGGAGTGCTAAAATGCTAACTCACTTCCGCGTTTTGGCCTACAGAGTGACGTCATCACTTCGGCACTCTATAGAGAGCCTGAGCCCCTCCCCTCCGCTTCCGGCTCATGGGACCTTATTTCGTAAAAAAATATCAATGTCAATTTACGGTTTTTCACTGTAAATTATACAATGAGTTGTTCTTTTTCACTTCCAAAAACTGTAAATTTAACAGTGTTTTACAGTAAAATGACATTAAATGTACCATCATATCTATCACAGTTATTTACCGTATATACCGGAAACTTTCTGTTAACCAATTAACGTTTTTTCACTGTAGCATTTTTACAGTCTTTTACCGTTAAAATCATGATCATTTTTTACAGTGTGGCATTATTTACTCTCCCTCATAATCTCAAGCTCCAAAAAGAGCTAAAAAACTAAAATTATCGTGATATTAACGGTAAAAGACTGTAAAAATGCTACGGTGAAAAAACGTTAATTGGTTAACAGAAAGTTTCCGTACTATATACGCGGTACATAACTGTGATAGATCTAACCATACATTTAATGTCATTTTACAGTAAAATAGCGGTAAATTTTAGTTTTTGGAAGTGAAAAAGAACAAGTCATTGTATAATTCACATTGAAAAAACATAAATTGCCATTCCCACAATTCCCTGCGTGACACTTCACATTTGATGTGTTTTTGAGTGTAGACTATTTCTTCATAGTTTTTTTTCCGTTTTTTTTCTAATCAGTTACGTACATCAGGGTTTTAGGTTACATTTAATGTTGTTAAATTAATGTTTTAAAATGTCATGTGTGTTACCATGATGGTGTTTAGGGTGTGTATGTGTGTGTGTGTGTGTGTGTGTGTGTGTGTGAAACTGTACAGCGTCTGTATATTACATTATCTGTCTTGTGGAAAAGCTGCTTGCGATGAGCTGTGATTCATCATGTGACTCTCAACACCACTGTGATTGGTTGTTGTCAGTGTATTACAATAGTTTAAGACAGATATTAGTACTTCAATAGGTTGGTAAATTAACAATATATCAGATTATGAAATATGTTTTTTTACTGTAAATTTAAGTTAAGTCTGTAAAACCTAAAATGTTGCTACTGTATTTTTTACGGTTAAATTTCTGGCAACCTAAGCTGCCGTTTTTTTACCGTAAAAGGTTGCCAGATTTTTGTAAAAACCGTAAAAAATACGGTAGCAACATTTTAGGTTTTACAGACTTAACTTAAATTTACAGTAAAAAAACATATTTCATTATCTGATATATTTAATTTTAAATAAAATTTTTTAGTGTTTTAACATTTGTTTTAACAGTGTTTTAACATTTGTTTTAACAAATCTTATCCAGTATAAGTGTCATGTTTATACGAGAGCTTTTTGTGGGGAAGCTGTTATTCACTGATAATCTTATCCTTGGCCAAATCTCTGATCCGTTCTCACCAGGATGCCAAGTATATCTTTACTGACAAATATGGATTACTGAAATGTTTGTTGTTGTTGTTGTGTTTGTTGTTCTCTGGAGCTTGACAGACGTGTGAGCTGTTGTTGAAAAGAGTTTGAAGATAGTTTTCAGTTTTTGTTTAACTAACCATTTAATATTGAGATTTTTATCATTGGTTGTTGTTCCACATTTATTTATTCACACTCATTTTCTGGTAAACATCCTGGTTTTCAAAACCAAACCAAACAAAATTGGATTAAAATGGCACCTTTACATAACGTGCACTGTTTTACGCAGGATTGCTTAATATTGGGATAGGAAGATGAACCAACTTGACCCGTGTCTTCATGTTTCAGTCCTCTCCTCAGAGATTGTGGTCTTATTGTGCTTAGATAAGTTTAACACTCTTCCCAAACAAAGATGGATATCTCTTTCCTAAGTAAAGATAAGGCTCTGCGAGAGTCAGAACTTTGAATCTTACGAAACGCAGCAGACCATCTGTGAGATTCACTTTCAATCAGTTATATAGTAACACTTTCTCATGACTTTAATGTCTGTGATACTTTGGCCTAAGATTGTCAATCAACTGGTGTTTAATAATATTTAAAGTCCTCCTGTAGTCAATCATTTTAGCCCTCAAAACTCATCTTTGATCACCAAAATTACATATTTAAACGTTTTTTTCCTTGAAAAACAAATCGTCATACATATCTTGAATGTAACTCGACACCCTCGCCTCATTTAGTATCCGCGGTTCTATGAATATGCAAATGAGCCCCGCCTCCACTCACTCACTCAGCTCAGAGATCCACTGGTTGACGATCACACGTTGATCTGATTGGTTACAAGGTCGTTTGTGACGTCAGAAACACCAGCGATTTCAAACCGTGTTTTTGAGACTGTCTTTGGTTCACTGCAGTTTTAAGCAGAAAATACTCAGCAATGCTGTCGACTTATGAACTTACACACGGTGTGTCTTAAAGCGTATTAAAAACACCACATAGACACATAAACAACATTAAAAGCTGGATTTTCACCACAGGGGGACTTTAAGTGTTATTAAAGCACATCATTAATACAGCAATTTCTGACACTACGGACAAACATATACATCTGGGGCCGTATTCACAAAGAATTTTAAGGCTAAAAGTAGCTCTTAACTGGCGAATTTAGGAGCAACTCCTAAAAATAATGGGCGTGTCACTCCTAACTTTAGGACTCCTAATTTTTTTGACTAAGAGTAATTCACGAAGCATTTTAGCCCTAAAAGTAGCACCTAAGTCTGGGACAGCTTAAAAGAAGTCGAGAGGACTCCTAACTCACTAAGACATCTTCACAAACCGCTTTTTGTGGCATTTCGCGTTGCGATGTTTTGAAATGCGTATGCGGCGGCTACAGCTTCCAATCGCGAGGGAACAATTTTGCATTGTAGGCATAACTAGGGATGCAATAACGCCACCAACAACAACCAAAACTATGCTACTCACTGCATGTAAACTAATTGTAACGTTTCATTGTGAATCAAATTAAAATGTTCTTCTCTTTGCAAATGTAGGCAGAGGAATATAGTGACAGATTAATTCAATAATGTTGCAAAGATATTGCATCAATCCATATGTTTCAATAGGCTACTAGGCTATTTGTTTTTCCTTACTCTTTATTCATTTTGGCTATTTATTCAGTTATTCATCATCTTCTGTCCTTCGCACTACTTGTGTAGCGCACGCATTCTCAGACCTGTCACCTGTCACTCATCATCGTAGGGGGAGGTGTTTGGAATCATTCCCGCGTTACAATCATCAGCCAATCAAGGTGGTCACTTCAGTCAAGCTCGTGCATGAGTAATGACGTCATCCATAGCAACGAAGACTCACTCTTAGTTTAGGAGTTGTCATTTTTCTTTACTAAGAGTAGGTCTGAAAGGCGTTGTGAATAACTTTTAAGAGAAAACTCCTAGCTAAAATCTTTTAGTGCGATTTAGGAGTACTCCTAGTGGTAAGATAAAATGCTTTGTGAATACGGCCCCTGCACTGAGTTCAATAGCTCTTGCATTAAACATATTTAATACTGTCAGTTTATTTTTAGGTAGCACTTTTCCTATTCCTCCGACAGGACTAGTTTTCTTGCAGGACGGTGGAGAAATTTGTGTTTCACAGATGTACTTTAATCCTGTCTGAATGTCAAGTCTGTTTTCCTCACACAACCTCTCTGTAAAAATTCCCGAGCAAATGACCTGGGCCCGTATTCATAAAGAATCTTAATGAAAAGAGTCGCTCCTTGAGACACAATTCTAAGAAAATTCTTCGAAATGTGGGCGTTTACTCTTAAAATTAAAGAAAAAATCCTAGTAAAGAAAAAAGTAATTCAGAAAGCATCTTAACCCTTAAAAGAGGTCTTAAGGTCAAAATTGTTAGGAGTACGGACGAGGACTTTTAAAGGGACACTAAGTAACTTTTTAGTTAATTTATAATCTAAAATCAATATTTTTATTCATAAATATGTCCTCAATGGTGCACAAATACCTCTGCCAATTATCTGATTTATCCTCGTAAACAAAGAATTTATTATATTTATATACATGGGACGGGTAAGTCCACGGAGGCTTCCATGTAGTTCCGCCATCTTGAAAAACTATAATAGCAGAGAGGGACAAAAAGTACTAGGCCAACGCGTTTCCACAACACGTTTTCATTCAGAGCCGACGTGACTGAACGCAGCAGAAGCGGAGGAGCAGAGCAGTGAGAGGCGCTTGTCACTGCCCCGGCAAGTTTAAAAGGCTGCATTGCAAATCCTCGTCGCCAGAAAAGTCCAAAATAGATCGTAAAAGGAAACGTGACCGGAGATTACAAAAAACACAAGTTAATGTCGGGATAGCTTTTTCCAGGTGGATAGAGCTAATGCAGGAGAAAGATTTCAAAAGAGACGCTGAAGTCCTGCTTTCTTCTCGACAGGCAAGTCAGTGTTACAGTCTTAATTACAAGCTTTTTTCAGTGTTTGCTTGTGTACTTTATTTTATAGACAGATGAACATGTATAGTTAAAAGTTGATGATGATATCTAACAATGCACGTAGGCTACTTCAGAAAATATAACGAATAAAGAAGGCATAACTACTAATTACAATAGTTCATGTTTTTGACACTCATTATTTCATACTGTAACATTCGTTTGTTCGTTGTGTCAAGTTGCTGTTTGTTTGAAATAACAAACCTGTTCACTGAAGGAAAACTCGACGAAGTGCTATTAGAAGACATCCCGTCATAGCTTTTTGGTACATAACGGCTACCGTAGATGCAACACGCATTTGAAAACGCGAGGCGCTGGAGAGCACAATTCGTTTGAATGCAAAATACAATTTCACCGCTAGATGGGAGTAATTCTTACTTAGTGTCCCTTTAAGAGGCTTAAGAGTTTCTTAAAAATGGCAGAACGATGAAGAGGGAGAAGAAATGTGATGCAGACAATAGGTGACAGTGAGTTAATAAGACGCTATAGATGGGATCGTGCAGGGATCATGTTTGTGACTGATCTTATTATCTTATGATCATTCTAAGCCAATCAAATACCTTATAGGAAATTAACAGCATGGTAAATAAAAAAAAAGGATTTATATAAACACATATATTGTGTGTGTGTGTGTGTGTGTGTGTATGAGAACGGTCAAATAGGAAAAATTACGCATGTAATTTCAAAGTGAAGGCTTAGAATAGACACTTAAAATCACTCTTTTTTTCCTTCTTGGACAACCAACCAATCACAGTCTTCAAAAGATTGTGTCATACATAGCAACGGGGTCAGCCCCGCCTCCTCACTAAGATGAAAGCTTTTGTCTTTACTCAGAGTTGCTCTCAGATCGGTCCCGAATCGCTCTTAAGGTAAGACTCCTACGTAAAAGTTTTTAAGCTAAATTAAGAGTTTTCTGAGAGGATTCTTCGAATCTTTATGAATACGGGCCCTGCTGTTTTTCCTCTGGGAAATCTAATCCCGTCCCAATGTGAATGCCTGTGATGTCTACTTCTCCACATGTGTTTTTGAGTAACCTGAGCTACGCTTCGCACACTAATCTTGCTGATCGTTGCAACATGGACTGCGTTGGATGAAAAAGTAATGCATACAATAAATGAAGGAGACCTACATCACTGGGACTTAACGACCGTCTAGAGTTCTCCGCTCATTTACGCTTTTAATTGGAATATTGCAGTATTTATTATACAGGTGAAACTGGAAAAATTATAATATGGTTCAAAAGTTCATTTATTTCAGTAATTCAACTTAAAAGGTGAAACTAATATATTATATAGACTTGTTACATGCAAAGTGAGATACTTCAAGCCTTTATTTGTTTTAATTGTGATGATTATGGCGTACAGCTTATGAAAACCCCAAATTAAAAATTATTGTGAAAAGGTTTTTTGGAGAAAGCAGAAATTATATGCTGAATAAAAGCAGAATTCTTCTGTGAACGCTTGTGTATAATTTGTGTTGTAAAGCTGATTAAATAATAATTTTTACAGTTACAGTTCAGGGTTTATAGTGTTGTGTTGTCATGGCGATGAAGTTGTAAAATTGGATATATAACCTTACACAGGAAAGGTTAGTAAGCTATTTTTTTTTCACAGTCATATTGTTGGCTATAGGGTTGATCACATGGTTTAAAACTTTACACACATGCATGACGAAACCGTATCATGAGTGCAGCTGGCACAGGCACTTAGTCCCGGTCACGTTGGAAGTTACCGAGCTGGGGACTATTTTCAGGCGCTGCGTCATATCATTACGCCTGCTGCACTCATGGTACGGCAGTAAAGTTTCTTGATTATTACGCAGGAATGGGAGTATAGTTCCTAGCCATATCAGCCTAGAAAATCGCAACTTTACGTTTTCCGTCGGTCTTAGTGCACGATGTAACTACAGAAGAGTCAAGTTTTAAATAGGAAAAATATCAAAACACTTTGGTCTTTTTTTTGTTGAGAAATGCTAATGGTCTTGTCCACTTCAATGATGTATGCTAAGCTATGCTAAAAGTGGTACCGCCAGAACCGGAGATCGGCTGAATGGATTCAAAAACGGTAAAACTCAACAGTTTAACTCAGGGGGAGTTGCAAAATGAGCCTATTTCCAAAAAAAGTGGAGTATCCCTATAACGGTTCAGATATCCTGATGTGCACGTCACTGCACTAGTAGCGTTCTCCACTGGTAAACACTGATGAAGTCTGGACTCATATGTTATCTTCTAATGGAACTGGATAATATTCAGATTTCTGTTAATGCGTCCTGAATCATAATCTGTCATGATTCTGCCATCATGCTCTTGATTTTCCTAGGCTTGTGGCAGGATCATGGCAGAACCATGTTTTGTGTACAAGCGCATGCCCTGTTGTTTGGGCCATGTGCTTGTGTTGTCTCGTTACGTAACCCCGCCCCCTTGTTATCCTCGTCTTGTCATTATTGTTCAGTCAGTTTCACCTGTTCGTGTCATTAGTGTCTCCCTATAGGGCTGTCACTTTTTATTCGATATTCGAATATGCATTCGAACATGACGTGAAATATCCGTAATCGAACTATAAATAAACTAACCGGTTTTTAAAGTGCCATGTTTAGCGCATTTTTTACAGTCTATGATTAGACTGTTTGTTTTTCATTTTATTGTTTGCCATCTCATCCAGTAGCGGGCACTCTAAACGTATTGTAGCGTAAACTCATGACCAAATCAAGCGAATAATAGCCAATAGCCACCCTGTTTTGAAAATGCAAGATAACACACAGAACGGCCAGCCTGAGCGGACAATTTCTACCCCAACTCATCTAAAAAGTAGTGTCTGGAAATGGACAATCCGATTGATGAATCCGAACATGAACATGTTTACATGAACGATACATAAAGTAATGTGCGCGTTATATGTCACAAGATTCAAATCCGAATTGATTTTTTGACATGCGCACACTGCACGAATATGCCGCTGTTCGCGCATAACTACTCTCCTCTATTGGTTCTTTATTTGTTTTAAACAGCAGACTTGATATTTATCCGTCTCTGGTCATGATTTGGAGACGATGAGCATGATTTGCCGTGCTGCTTGCCTGCTTATATTGATCACGCAGTAAAACCCTGCGCCCAAAACCAGTCGTCCGTGGATGATAATCTGAAACAAGCGCTGGTGGGACGTTGTCCAGCTTCACTTCACAGACGCTGAGTGAAATAAGAATTTTTTAATAACGGAACACTCATTTATGACACTCTATTCAACAGGAAGAACAGCTCGCTCCGTACGTAATACGTCATTGCACATGCGCAGTCCTTTTAGTTTCGTAGATATTCGAATATATTCGAATACATTGCTTGATATTTGATATCCGTTCGAATTTGATTTTTCTCAAAAGTGACAGCCCTATCTCCCTATATTATCCCCTTATGTTTGCTGTGCTTTGTCGATTCATTGTCAAAACTGTGTCAAGATCTTTGTCAAACTTTCTGTGAATCATGTCTATCGTATCAGGCTGTGAGTACCTGTTTGACCGTCTTGGTTTGTAAAGGTGTTTTATTAGTTTAACCTGTCTTGTTTTGCCCCGTCGTGGGTTTTGTTTTCTGTTTTGTCGTCAATAAACCCCGCTTTGAGTTATTTGCTGTCTGCAGAGCCATAGAGAGAAAGAGTTGCGACACGCTCTGATGTCGCCGCGACGGCCGTCACGTGGTTCATGGAAGCCCCAATAGTTCCAAAACATACGCGGGCTGTCATGTTCTTCTATGGACAGACAGCAGCGATTGCATTATTAAACGGTAGATATAAAATAAAACACACACCCAAGTACTTTTTAAGCTGTTATTGCATTTTGTTAATGTCAGTTTTGCATTTGGAGAGGCAGGGTGACAACTTAGGCTATATTTTTGGAGGGAAAAGCTTAGTGTTCATGTTCGCACGGGTAGTAGCACTGGCTTTAGTGGCTCTAACTTTTCCATGTCATTCATCTGATGATGGACGTCTCATGATATTTATTTTAGCACAACTGGGCTGTATTAGGCTATTGATTCCCGTGATCTTGCTTATAAATTCCGATTCAGCCGTTAGTCTATACCTTCGTGATCACGCAAAGAGTCCGTTCAGAACGTTCAGCTAACGTTAGTGAAGTGTTGGTCACGAAAGCTATCGCTGCAATTAACCAGAGACTATTTATATAGAGACATGCCACTTCTCCAATCCTTAATACAACTATATAGGGAAAACCCGTAACGCCAAAGATGGCGGTTGTATGCACATGCCCCGCCCCTCCCGCTGGAAAGCCAATCGTCTGCTTTTAACAGTCAAGCCGGAAAACATGTAAGCCTATCGTCTGGTTCCACCGACGCATGCGCACAGTTGAGGTTTGCGACAGCGGAAAATATGTTACTGTTTGAAAAGGCGGCAGATTTGATATGTGTTAGTTGTGTAAATATCAGACATCCCAAGTCTCTCGGAAGTTCCGGGAGTCTCCCGCAGATTGATAGCGGCTCCCTGATGACCGCAAATTAGTTCAAATCTCCCGGAATCTAGAGCGAGCGAGCAGTAGCGCGTGCACGACGGAGAGCGAGAGAACCCTTGCGCATGCGCAGTAAAAGTATAACCTGTGGGGAAAAGGGCGTTTTAAACCTTATTTTGGGGCAAAGTCATCAAACTTTTTCAGCGATTTTTATCATATTTTATTAGTGTTTGTATACATGCAGTTTTTATGTCCCGGTGACCAGTGAAAGTGCAGTTCTGGGTCTCTGCCCATTCATTTAGTTAGGAGCCTGGTCTTGTTAGTCCGAAATAGCTGCCCGGAGGCGTTGCCAAGATGGCGGCCGAGTGGCATGACTTGCCTAAAAGGACTTTGAATTAACCTATTATCTTCCAATAAACATTTACTAAAACTGGCTACATAAAATATAACTACAGACTAGATTCACGAGAGGTCGGCTAATGTGTGTAAAAGTAAAAAAAGACAGTAATTTCATTAATTTACCAGCGAGCGTACTTCGGAAGCACTGAAAATGAATGGGGTTCAATGCTGGAACTATCAGTGTTTGGAACTATCGGCCGCTCCACGACACGCGTTACTTCCTCATTCCAGAGTTCCTATGGCGGTCTATGGGAGTGTCGCAACTCTCTCTCTCTCTATGGCTCTGGCTGTCTGCGCTTGGGTTCTCTCTTCACACACCTGACAGAATCTCACTGTTCGTTCGTTGGCCAGAGGAGAGCTGAGCGACTGAGTCTGGCTTCTCATGAGGGTTTTCTCTCCATTCTGTCACTGATGGAGTTTGGTTTGTTTGCCTTTTTTTGCCATTGGCTTTCGTCTTGGTTAGTTGTTTTGGGGGCCTCTCTGCTCATTTGAAGGCCAGGATTCTTCGGCTTTTGGGAATCTGTTCCAAATTGGCGGGACACTCAGTGGAGAAGGCGTTCACTGAAAGCCATGTACTGCATACTGTTAGGCTGGCTGACAAAATCTCCCAAGATACTTTCCATGTGTTGCATCAGGAGTATCAACTCCTGCCCTCCGGGAGGCGCTATAGGGTCCCAGAATGCAGAAAGAACAAATATAAACACTCATTTGTTCCTAGTTTGTCAATATCGCTGCTGAATCAACACAGGAGAGTAAAGAAGTGATAGTTCCCCCCCCCCCCCCCCCCCCCCCCCACTTGCACTTTAATCTATATATTATTTATGGCTATTGATGAAACACTCTTGCAGGGCGGAGCCCCCAAAATATTAAGTATCTATTTGTTTTTTATTGATGACTCTGTGTTTTTAGCTTTTTTAGGTTGTGTGTTGTAATTGTTGGGGCTTGTATTGCAAGACTAATTTCCATGTACATGGACAACATCCGTCCGTCCGTGAGCTGGATGATGACATCACTGTTTTCTCCAGAGCTGCTTTATATATATATATATATATATATATGAACTAAATTAATAACTTTTTTCACTACAAAAATGAACCATCACTGAACTTACTTAAGGTCAAGGTCAAATTTATTGTCAATTTCTTCACATATACCAGACATACAAAGAAATCGAAATTGCGTTTCTCACTAATCAACCCACGGTTAAATATAAATAAATAAGCTGTTATTTCCTTCTAGAAACAAACTTTGTTGCATTATTTTCCTGCTATCTCTGTAAAGCTGCTTTGAAACACTGTATTGTAAAAAGCGCTGTATAAATAAAGGGGACTCGACTCAATGCTGTGTTTCGTGACCCCCTCCAGGGCCAGATGGTCACGTGACGCGCTACAGTCTAGCATGGCTAGCGCAGAACAGCTACGAGGGCCAGAAGAGCAGTGCCATGCAACCGCGTGTGCTGTGGGACGCTGATATCTACGCCAGCGCTCGGGCTCCCAGTGCATGCTGGGAGAAGTTCATGAGCTGCGACGAGGAGCTGAAGATCTTCCTCAACTGCTTCTTGCTTTATGGAATAGCCTTCGTCGAAGGCGTCCCACCGACCCTTGAAGCCACAGAAGCAGCGACCCGAAGAGTGAGCCTCATCAGGTCAGGCCTCGTGCGCTTCTGCTCCAACATGAATCGTTTTGATAGATCATATGTTTGATCATATGTAATCACATCATTATTTAGCCTAATGTCATACAATGTTTTTTTCTTTTGGGAACAAGGGGACAAGACAAGACTAAAATTTGCCCCTAGACTAGTCTAATGCAAGTTAGACTGTTTCACAAAAATAAAGACTGACTTAATTTAGACCAAAACAATTAGACGCCCCCAGGCTAACTCAGGGCTGAGGCTCTGTTACCGTGGCAACCAGCAGCAACAATCAGTTACACTACAAACAGCCGAAAGAAAAGGGAAAATGGCCACATATATATCCATCACCATTTCAGTGTCTTTAAGTTCCTCTTGGGGTCCTCCTCCCGTTTTTGGATATTTCCTCTTAAATATTTTTTTTTTTTTGGCATCTTGTACCATGTTTTTGTATCTTTTCTGTACGTCTTTAATGCTCCGCTCAACGCTCGGATTAACTGTCACTGCAATCTTTGACCAAATGAAACATTTCTTCTTGTTAGTTCAAGTTCCGTTTATTTATAGAGCACATTTACTACCGGCTGACAACCGACCAAAGTGCTGTACAAAAATTACAATAAAATACACAATAAAACAAACAATGATCGCTTAAGATCAGTGAGTACAAAATCCAATTACATATTAAAAGCTGAATCAAATAGATGAGTTTTCAGAGCAGATTTAAACTCAGATAAGGAGGAGGCCATTTTTATTTGGATTGGGAGTTTGTTCCACAATGTGGGGCCCGCTACTTCAAACGCTCTATTGCCCCTGTTTATCAATCGGGTTCTGGGAATCTGAAGGAGGAATTAGTTTACCGATCTAAGCCCTCGCTTAGGGGTATTTAAGTGAAGTAGGTCCGACAGGTATAATGGTGCAAGATTTAGTGATTTGTAGACCAGCAAGAGAATTTTGTATTCAATTCTATACCGAACCGGTAACCAATGTAGGGATCTCAGAAGGGGTGTAACATGCTCAAGTAGTAACATGCTCATGTTACTACATTCTAACATGAGCACTAGTAAGTTCTATTAACATGCTCATGTTACTACATTCTCAGCTAAATTTCCCAAATAAAATGACCCTATAACTGTTACACTCCTCCAACACACACACATCTCACTATAGATAGATGACGTCATGCACATGTTTATTACGTGTTCAATCTACTTGTTTCATCGCCATCTACTGGCCTGGCAGCAGAATAGTCGTTTTAGTCACAGGACCACCAATGCCTTACTGTTTGTAGTGTAAAATTGAGATAAATAGAGAATTGTTGCAGTGTAACAGGAATGCGGGGTCATTTGGCAGGCAATGCTAGAACCGTGTCGCTTTTCCCCTGAGATTTACAAAGCATCTACAGAAAATGGAGGTCACAATAATAGTTTATTCCAATTAAAAGGACTTAAATGAGGCTCTTCTTTGTTTCCAGAGAGACCATGTATGGGCGGATGTGGAACTTCACTTCAGACTTTTCTCGTGGAGACACAGCCTACACAAAGCTGGCACTGGACCGCCACACCGATACCTCATACTTTCAAGAACCATGCGGGTAACACAAGAGAATCAGAGTTGGCCTTCATTAGCCATGAACGGCTTAACTCCTGTCTGTCAGATCCAGTTTCCGTACAGCATGTGTAGTGGATCTGCAGGGACTCAAATCCACATTCTCTCTGTTCTATTATAAGAGCTTAGAGTAAACAGTGACCACTGAAGTAACTTTAGAATATAGTTAAAGGGGTGGTACAATGTTGTCACTTTTTGAGGGTGAGCAAAATCGCACCGTTTTTGTGTGTGTGTCCCTTTAAATGCAAATGAGCTGCTGCTCCCGGCGCAGGGGGCGGAGCTACATGAGCTTCCTTTTACCTCACACACACATGCACTGAAAATTTCTAAAACTGTTCGCCTTTTATGTTCAAATCGGAGTCAGAAATATGGAGAGACTCAAGAAGAAGTGACAACAGGACATTTCTGAATGGTTAGTTGATGAATTTATGTCCGAAATTTTCGCACGTTCAAAAATAAATACGACCTCACGTTGTGTCAATCACGTTTACACACTGCCTCAGAAATTTTCGTCCGTCATAAAAAAATTCGGATCTGGTTTGATTTTCTGTGTTTTTCGCATCCGTAACAAGCATTTGAATGGTGTTTTGACAAGCCAGAGCCACTGAATGACGGATACGAAAAAACGCATGCGAAATTTTCGGACTCGGTGTGCAAGGGCCTTTAATCGAAAGATTTATGCCTTTTTCTGGTCCATAAGCATCCAGGTGTTTCACTGTCTGAGGCATGAAGGCACAGGGGGCCGGACTCTCCTGGTGGACGGTTTCCACGCCGCGGACGCGGTCCTCCAGCGGACGCCCGGGAACTTCGAGCTGCTGTCCCACGTGCCGATCAAACACGAGTACGTCGAGAACCTGAGCGAGCACCGCAACCACATGATCGGCATCGGGCCCGTGCTCAACGTGTATCCCTGGAACAACGAGGTCTACATGATTCGGTAAGACCTACGCGTTTCTTTGTCTTCTTTGTAAATGCTTTCTTGACGTGTGAAACTTCTAATTAATTGAGTAAATAGACTTGGTATTGTCAAGTCACATTGATTTGTATAGCGCTTTTCATAATACACATTGTTTCAAAACAGCTTGACGTGAAATCATGATTTAATCATTACAATATCTTACTATCTTTAAGCCTTATTGTCACATATATAATATAGTACAGTTGAGATTTGCTGTATAGTATGTGTTACCTTACGCGAGTATGCAGTGCTACTTTATAAAAAACAAGAGACTTTTATGCTTTTTAATGTCAAGTTTTGTAATATTTGCATTGTTTTTTTGCTTTTTTCCCCCCACGCCTCCTCTGAGGAAACGTCCCTGTTATATATCCACTTTTCTATAAACAGCTGGCCGATAATATAGTTTACATTTTGTGACAATAGTATATATTACCGTTTATAAGTACTGCATGTGTGCAGGTAAAGTAGGGTTTACTATTTATCCAACTCTTAGTGGGCGATAATATAGTGGAAATTTTTTAGGATTTAGGGAAGTTACAACCAGTGGATCTCTGAGCTGAGTGAGTGAGTGGAGGTGGGGCTAATTTGCATATTCATAGAACCGCGTATACTAAATGAGGCAAGGGTGTCGAGTTACATTCAATATATTTTGAGGCATGAAGAAATATTTTTCACAGGAAAAAATGCTTAAATAAGTAAAGTAAATAAAATTGACATTGACATTAAAGGTCCTTACAGCCGAAAATAGCGAAAGAACCAAAACCCACAACGACACTGACCAAGCAAATAAATATAGCAAACAATAGGATAAAAACGACAAATTGTGTCCTTGTTTTTTTACCACAAAATTACATTTTATTATGTATGGATAATCACACTTAAAGTAGAGATGCTGAGAGACGCACAGACTCAGGTAATTCACACACGCTTAATCTTTATTGGAAATTAATTCCACACACAAGGCCAGAAAGCTGACAAATGTCTTGAAATGCATCATCTGAACAATGTTGTGAGGTGTGGAAACCGTAGTAAAAGCAGAATAATGGAATAAATATGCCATTTTGGTGACCAAAGATGAGTTTTAATGGATGCAATTATTGACTACAGGGGGGCTTTAAATGTAACAATGGTAATTTCTCGCTAGAAATAACATCAAAAGTTGCTCAAAAAACGTAGGCCTACATTTACACAATTTTCAGACGCCATATGCATATAATTTTAGCTTTGCACCGTTGTATTAAATCAATAGGCTTCATGTTGGCAATAGTACTGATGTTCGGGAAATCAGCACTCTACATCCTTCATTATAGGCTTTATAAATATTAAAAACAAGCGCCATTTTTTGCCCTGTATATCTCGAATTTTGGGAGCATTGTTATTCATTTTGGTTGCATTTTTGCTCCAAGCCCCGTAAATATCTGACCCTGGTGTGTGTGTGTTCATGTGAAACGGATGAAACACAGCGAAGGCTGCTACTGATGTTGTGTGTTGTTGTTCTGCAGGTATAATAACTATGACCGCTCTGTGATGAACACTGTGGCTCATGATGTGGTGCGGCGCTGGTACGCAGCTCACAGGGAGCTCACCGCAGAACTGAGGAGACCCGAGAACGAGCTGTGGGTCAAACTCAAGCCCGGCAAGGTATCAGCCTCCGCACGTGCTGGTGAAAACCGTCTGAAAACATGCCTGGCTCATATTTCACAACACAAATAGAGTAGGGCTGCAACTAACGATTATTTTGATAATCGATTAATCGGACGATTATTTTTTCGATTAATCGATTAATCGGATAGAAATTAAATTAGATTTTTTTTTTTTTATAACTAAATAAAACCGTAAATCAGGGTATTTATGTGTAAAAGTGTACTTTAAAAAGTGCAAAAGCCACACATTGAGTTTTACTAATATCAATATTTGCATTGTTTTTAATGATAATTGCTGATGACAAGTTGACAAACATGATTATTGTTAAAAAAATGATATCCAACATATTATGTTTTAACACAATTTTTGTTAAAACAAATTTACACAGACATGTTGTTCAGATGTGAATATCTGAACTAAAAACAAACTAAAAACATCTAAAATATATTATTCATTTAATTTTTATTTAAAATTAATTATAAGGAATATAAGGATAAAGAATATAATATATATTATATATAATATATAAAAGAATATAATATAAGGATAAATTGATTAAATAAATATAGAAAGACTGAAAACAATTGTGTAAACGTAGAGCCGCAGTAGATCGCGTTTGACAAACAATTAAAACTTAGTAGACAAATGCTATAAAAAAGAGAACGGAATGGAGGTAACGTTACCCAGCAAGCTAACAGGCTTGAGTAAAGGAGAGGAGAAATGATGCATTAGTGCACAAGCATTCGCTGAAAACCACTGAGTACAGTGACTAAAAAACAATATTTTACTGCTGCTGTTATTAACTGCCTTTGTATTTAGTGCTTCACTTTGTAAACACCATTTTAATTTAACCTATTTCTGCGGTAGCGCTATTTTAATCCATCACTTACGTTGCGAGCGAACTGATTGCGCAACCTGATGCTCGAGACAAAATACAGACATCCCAAGATCCCGGAAGTCCCGGGAGTCTCCCTCATATTGATTGCGGCTCCCTGATGCCCGCGAATTAGTTCAAACTCCCGAAATCTAGAGCGCGCAAGCAAGAGCGCGCATGCGAGACAGAAGAGACTGCTCCAAACCGTGTAGCGCGCGCGCTCGGCAGAGAGAGACCTTGCGTGTGTGTGCGTACCAGTAAACGCTCCCCGTGACGTAAGCAGACCAACTAATCGATAATGACATTCGTTGACAACGATTTTCATAATCGATTATAATCGATTTTATCGATTAGTTGTTGCAGCCCTAAAATAGAGTTTCCTCTGGGTGCATCTCTCAATCAGCTTCAAAAAATACGTTATGATAAATACTTTGATTGTTACTTATACTGTGGGGCTTTTGAATGCTTGAATCTGATTGGTTGACAGATGTTCTAAAATGTGCAATTTTCGTAATGGCCATATCACACGCCATATGATTTCAGTTATTTAAAATTTCAGTGAACTAGCGTATGGTCAATGATTGTGTGTTTTGTTTTTATGGTTTTTCCTAATTTTATGTAT
This sequence comes from Tiaroga cobitis, assembly GCA_030578255.1. NCBI lineage: Eukaryota > Metazoa > Chordata > Actinopteri > Cypriniformes > Leuciscidae > Tiaroga > Tiaroga cobitis. The sequence goes on from CM060611.1 coordinate 51,464,702, forward strand.
TGTAAAGCACACTGGTCAACTGGTGTGTTTAGTTGTGCAATAGAAATTAAATTTGACATTGACATTAAAGATCCATACAGCCGAAAATAGCAAAAGAACCAAAACCCACAACGACACTGACCAAACAAATAAATATAGCAAACAATAGGATAAAACCGACAAATTATGTCCATGTTTTTTTGCCACAAAATTACGTTTTATTATGTATGGATAATCACACTCAAAGTAGAGATGCTGACAGACGCACAGACTCAGGTAATTCACACACACTTAATCTTTATTGGAAATTAATTCCACACACAAGGCCAGAAAGCTGACAAATGTCTTGAAATGCATCATCTGAACAATGTTGTGAGGTGTGGAAACCGTAGTAAAAGCAGAATAATGGACTCAACAAACAGGGCTGGGCTACAAACTCAAGCTCCTCCCACATTTCTCTTTGAAAATTCTTGTTTTAGACTTCTAATTCGTGACTGGTGTTTTGTTTTGCTCTATCGTCTGCGCTTCCGCGTTCGTCATTACGTTGTGCGTTGTGTCAGGGGTCAATCTTCCACCGTAAATCGATGCGTACGGCTGTCTAGAAAGCTAGTTATTTTAGTCGATAAAGTTTTAAATATGGATATTTTTGTTACACGAACATTCAGCTTCACTTCAGAAGAACTTTATTAACGCCTGTGGATATGATGGATAGATGCACTTTAATGATGGATAGATGCACTTTAATGATGGATAGATTCACTTTAATGATGGATAGATTCACTTTAATGATGGATAGATTCACTTTTATGATGGATAGATGAACTTTTATGACGGATAGATGCACTTTTATGATGGACAGATGCACTTTAATGATGGACAGATGCACTTTAATGATGGATAGATGCACTTTAATGATGGACAGATGCACTTTAATGATGGACAGATGCACTTTAATGAGGAATAGATGCACTTTAATGATGGATAGATGCATTTTTATGATGGATAGATGCACTTTAATGAGGAATAGATGCACTTTAATGATGGACAGATGCACTTTTATGATGGATAGATGCGCTTTTATGATGGATAGATGCACTGTAATGATGGATAGATGCACTGTAATGATGGATAGATGCACTGTAATGATGGATAGATGCACTGTAATGATGGATAGATGCACTTTTATGATGGATAGATGCACTTTTATCATGGCTAGATTCGCTTTTATGATGGATAGATGCACTGTAATGATGGATAGATGCACTGTAATGATGGATAGATGCACTGTAATGATGGATAGATGCACTTTAATGATGGATAGATGCACTTTTATGATGGATGGATGCACTTTTATGATGGATGGATGCACTTTAATGATGGATAGATGCACTTTTATGATGGATAAATGCACTTTTATGATGGATAGATGCACTTTTATGATGGATGGATGCACTTTAATGATGGATAGAGGCACTTTTTATAATGGATAGATGCACTTTTATGATGGATAGATGCACTTTTATGATGGTCTTCAAAACAAAAACCGGCCATTCACTGCCATTATAAATCTCAGAAGAGCCATTTTTTTTATATAACTCCGATTGTATTCGTCTAAAAGGAGAAAGTCATATACACCTAGGATGACTTGAGGGTGAGTAAATCGTGGGATAATTTTAATTTTTGGGTGAATATCACTTTAATATGTCCGAGTCCCTGATCAGTGCCTTCTGTGAACTAGGGCGGCCGGCAACTAAAATTTAGTTCGAAATGCATGCAATGCAGATGTAAATGAATATGTGAATCGAATTGCATAATTTCGGGCACATGTAAACGACGTGCAGACTCAAATTGGATCTATGATTGATGTAAATCAGTGCATGTAAACACAGCTCCTGTTGTTTTGTCCCAGGTTCTGTTCATAGATAACTGGCGTGTTCTGCACGGCAGAGAGTCGTTCACGGGCCTGAGGCAGCTGTGCGGATGCTATCTGACCCGGGACGATGTGCTGAACACGGCCCGATCTCTGGGACTCCACGCCTGAACGCTCGACTACCCCGAGGACACGCTACACCATCATTCAGAAAACACCATTTTATAACGATAGCAGAGGACAGCTGATTTACAGCAGGATCACAGCAACTCTTTGAAATGCCATTAACCTATGATTAAGGCAGCAAGGATATGCAGACTTCACTTAACTCTCAATTTTTATATATGTATAAAAATTGATCTGTCTCTTTATCTGTACACATTTAACAGTAAACTCAGCTCTTTGTTTGAATGATTTTACTATTTTAATTAAATTAGGTTTTTGTAGTCTTTTTGGTCCAAAATGCTTTCTTTCCACAGAAAACCAGATAGTTGTAATTAAAGGTGCTGTATGTAAAAAAAAAAAAAATTTGGGCCGAACTAAAGCATAAAAATACCATGATTGGTTTGCTTTACAGATATTTAGGAAACATGTTCACATACTTTTTTTATTATTAATGCAGCATGTACATAACACAGGGAACAATCAACCATGTAAGACACATTGAGACTAACACAGAGTTTGAATCTGAGAAGGAAAAAACAAGAAAAGAAAAAGGAGCCAAGACAAACAGGTAGCCGGAAAAAATATATTTAAATAGTAATTGTTTTGACAGAGTTTCACAAAATGTTCAAGCTCGCATAGAAATGTATTAAAGGAGTGCTTACACAAGTTCACATACTTGTTTCTCTTAAAAGCAACACTACAGCCAGCTACTGTGGTTCCTTGTCGGAGAGTCTGATTTGTTTTGATTTGATTGCATGACTCCGCCCACTGCCAATTTACCCAATAGCATTTCGACACCGGGTTGCCAGTTGGCGGGAAACTCCGCGTATTGCAGCCGAGGAAGCAGCGAACAAACTGGGTCAGAGATCACAGATTCTATACGACCTTATAATCATCGAAACCCATCTAAAAACGTATATGATGATCAGATGACTATTAAAACGCAGCCGATTAACTTAATTTACAGTGTAAAGCTCGTCACGCTCGTTCCTGTTGTCACGTGTTCTCAATCTGGCATCCCGCGTGAACGTCGAGTCTGAGGAGAAAAGGTGGGAGAATCAACTCTCCAATATTTTGTATTTGGACTGCAGCATTGGGTTTGTGCCTTAACAGTGATATGATAATGCAGTTTAAATATATATCCTGCAATAATCTCATACATGATATGTATCTTTTAGTCTGTAGCATTTTAACACCCTGTGTCCTATTTAAAAAATGATCTCAAATTAATGTACGCACAAAAATACCAATGTTACCTCTAGGAAATAAATTGAATTCCTTGCATTTTTTTCTTGTTGACTTTGACTAGTCTTACTGTTTTTTTATATTTTATTGTAGCTTAGACAAGGCTGTAAACAATGTACTTAATAAAAAATAAAATGCATACAATAAATATAGCCTACACATATTGCATTTTTACATATAGTTTGTGCAGTCTTTCTTTCTTTCTTTCTTTCTTTCTTTCTTTCTTTCTTTCTTTCTTTCTTTCTTTCTTTCTTTCTTTCTTTCTTATTCCTTCCTTCCTTCCTTCCTTCCTTCCTTCCTTCCTTCCTTCCTTTCTAAGTTTAGATATGACATTTCAGACATCTTAAAACATAATGGCCAAATGAGTGAAATCATTCAATTTAAATTATCTGTGTTATTATAACGATGTATCTTCAATACATTTATAAAATAGGCCTACATTTCCCTTTCAAAAGCCTTGTTGGTCATCAGTTATTCAAGTAAATTGTCAAAACACAATTTGAAATAGAATGGTTAGTTTAGTATTTACATAAAAGACCAGTGCTGAGATTAGTCAAATTACAGTGAGATGAAATTATGAAAAATTATATGAAAACTGTAACTATTTCATTACACATTTTAGGTAATGTAATCAGACTACTTTTGGATCACTTTTAGTTTAGTTTTGACCTAATGTATTATGTCTGAGAAGGAATATTAGTTTGTATAAGTTGACGAAAATGTTTAATTAAATTATATATTTATTATTTATTATAACTAAAATTTAAATAATTTTGTACTTAAATTTTTTTCTAATTTTTTTCAAAATGAAACAAAAAAGATTAAATATTTTATTTGTTGTGGCCTCTCAATTTTCTGTGTAAGTATATCCTTTATGAACATATATAAGTGACATGTTTAAAAAAAAAGAAAAGAAAATTAGTTATTTATTAATAATTTTCTGTCATTTTGTGAAAATGTATGTCATCATTCATCAATAAAAATGTAACTGTAGTCTGTAGATCGTGAGTATTTTATCTTCCCTCCTTTCACTAATCATTCCTGAAACAAGGCGCTCCCTCGCGCGGCCACGTCCCGTGTTCTCAGCGCTATAATATCGCGATACTACATATCCCGGGATGTGAGCCCGCTCTCTCCGCCCCCGCAGAGTAAAGCGCATGCGCGAACGGGCACACGTGCTGCTGTTCTCTGAGCGCGCAGCAGCGAAGATGGCGGACGTGGAAAGTAAGATCATGCTTTACACATGTTGCGTTATTTTTGCTACGATTGCTGTAATATTGCTTACATTTAAACTATACTTTAATGTGCATTTATTCACATATATCATGCGATTAAGAAGGGTAGAAGTAATCCGATCAAAGCTGAGTTCTTAACTTCATCAGCACGCATGATTCCCGGGTGCGTGTAGAAATGCGTGACCAGTGCACATGCTCTCATTAATTTCTTATTGCTGATTGATTCTACTATTGATGGTAGTTTATTTATTTTATTAAATGCTTTAAGAAAAGGGTGATAACTAGTAATGGTAGTTTATCTATTTCCCCTACATAATCAGAGCTAGCTAATAATATAGGAAGTAACGTTAAATGTGTTTCTGCTTGCATGGAAGCCGTATAACTTTCCTTTTTATAAATAGTGTAAGTAAATAAATAAATGCATGATGATACAGTAAATGGGCAGATTTGCACGTACTGTAAGTTATCAAATTTCTGCAAGCCTCACGGTCACTTAATATATGTAAATTATTATTTTTCACTTTGCTACTTATTTATCGTAGTGCAATGTGATCGGCAGTGACAGACAGTGGTTTAATGTAACATTTAACGTTAATAATGTAATTTTAAACCTGTTTTGTGTTAAGATTGAGCCCTAAATCAAACGCCACGTGCTGCTCGCACAGGCCACGTGGTCCCGTTCAGTACTGTGCACGCGCTCGATGAGGAGACCAGGCTTGCTTTAACATGCTTTATGTGTAGATCTACACAACCGAGTCTTTACTTAATTGATGTTGTTTGTTACCTCAGTAGGTTCAGCTAAGAAAGAGAAGAAAAGAAGGTCACAGAAAGTTTCATCAGGAGACGTTGGGGTAATTGCAGTTTTATATGCATGCGTTTTTCTTGATTTGTGTCGTCCTTTTTGAATTTGTAAAAAAAAAAAAAAAACTTATTTATGTTTTGCTATGTCCTCTGTAGTGACACCAGGACTAAGTAGTCAAAAATATGACATGAAATTACATGTATAGGCAAAAACAATGGTTTTTGTTTTCACTCAGCAATCAGGTTTCAGGATTTTTTTTAACCAGACTTTGTATAAAGATGATTCTCAATCTCAACTGTTATGAAAGATAAAATGGAATGACTTGGTGCACCATTTTACTTTATTTGTAAAATGGCTAGCTATAAATAGGTTTTCCCATTCAATACACTCTAATCTGCATATTAACGTGTTCTTGGGTCAACATGAAATGAAAAAAGTGTAAAAATGGGAGTAATACTTGGCAACACTTCCATAATATCTAGTATTTCATAGGAATAGTGATATATAATTCCACTTCTATAACTCCTGGTAATCCTGGTGTCTCTACACTGTTCATGTATGAAATAAATGCCCAGTTCTGTAACAAAGTCATATATTTTGGTCAGAAACCACATAACGTTTTCCAGAGATGTTGATTTATGTCAAACAATTTCAAAAGTAGTCGTATTTAAATTATAAAAAATCCCTCATATTTCCTCATAAACTGTCATTTCATATCGAGTGTTACATTTGATCATTAAATTAATGTCAGTCATTTTGAAAGACCGAGCAGAAGTTGTTGTCATGGTGTCTCTGAAAAGCCCTTAATGTGATTTTTTACAGGACATTCAGACTTAAAACTGTGACATATTCACTAAAATATAATGTGTCCACAACAGAATTTCTGGTCCAACATGTTTTGGGTTTTTTTGTCTAAAAAAATCGTGTTCCCTTTCTGAAACAGCTTTATTTCCATATTGTAATGAGTAAAACAGGATATTCACTGTAGGGCAGAATTTTATTTTACATCAAAATGATTTGCCTGGAACATTTGACCAATCATAGACAACTTATAGTTTGAATTTGGCTGGTAACGATACCAACTTATGCAATTTTGGTGTTGTGACAACACTACCTGATTATTTTTATCTAGGGGTGTAGCGATCCCCTCGTGTCAGTCATGATATGATATTATTGCGATACTCCAAGAAATATGATAAAATATACTGTTGATTAAAATGCTAAATCTGGTGTTACATTGTGTGTGTGAATGAATAGTCTTGGACTTGGTGCTGAAACCCAAAGCACAGGACAATAGAGACACCAGAATAACAATATTCATGATTCTGAAGCTGAAAACACTGAATTATTGTAGATGAATATGATGATCTCTGTCACTGACTAGATATATTTAAAATAACGTAGGACACTTACTGGTAACATCAGACATCTGGCATTATCAGAACCACAAGTATTCCCCCATTGCATTATTATACATTATATTCAACATTATACATAGTAGTTTAATGTCTGACACAAAAAAGATTTTTTCTCTCACACAGTAATGTTTATTTTGGGCCAACTATCCACGATGCTTTTTTGTATTGCAATTTTTATTAACACCCCTATTTTTATCACAAACTAGTGTTTGTTCAATTCCAAAATCAGTTTCCCAATAACCTCATTGAACTGTTACCATCAGGACATTCAAGAAAGTGGAGACTTCCTCATTAAACCCGAGTCGAAGGTCGCGACCTTGGACACGTCCCAGTGGCCGTTGCTCTTGAAGGTCAGTGTGTTTACCCACAAGCCCTTTCACTAGGCGTGTGTGTGTCTGTCATGATGAACGTGTTTATCCATTCGCTGAGCGCTAGTGCTGCTGTCCCTCGCCGGCCCCGCGGCTCGTTCTGGGTCGCAGGGTTTCGGCGTCTGGTTCTGCTCGTCTGGGCCGGTGTTCTGTCAGGTCAGCGGGTCAGGCTCACGATGCTGTGCGAGGGAACGGCCCACTTCTGTCAAAGACGATTAAACATATCTGATCACACATACACACTTCGGTCTAATCTTTTGATGTCACTTCTGCTTCTAAGCTACATGTTTTTCTACAGCATTTTGATAAGCTCAACATCCGGACGGCGCATTACACTCCTCTTCCTCACGGCTCCAATCCGCTCAAGAGGAACATCAGTGATTATGTCAGGTAGGAAATCTCGTATTAATAAATGTAATAGGGATGCACCGATATATGAACATTTTGGCCGATAACTGATAATTTTTCGCTTGAAAGCCGATAACAGATATATTGGCCGATACATTTAAATCCAAGTTTTTATGTTATGTTTGAGAGCCTGATTACAAAAACAAGTCTCGCCATTAAAATCCATGTCCCAAGCACAATTATGTTTTTATTATAATTTTATGTAGCTGATATGCGACATGCTTTAAGCGATTCCAATCATATTTCAAGCAGTTCAAAGCCATCATGTTGAACAGTGCGCATCTGAAGTGTCTCAGCTGGAGGAAATAATACGTTATTTATCGGCTTTAATATATCGGCCAAATTTTCTTATCGGGCCGATAACATTAAAAATGATCGCTTTACATGTTTCGTGGTTGAGCCGCACGTGCGCACATGAACCTTCTTAATCGACGATCGCTAAGTTTTGATTTAAGTGTGTATGTATTGTCGATTAATCGTTAACATCCCTACATGTTGAAAATGCTGTATCTGAAGTGTCTCAGCTGAAGGAAATAATCCATTACCGTATTTTCCGGGCTATAAGTCGCATCAGTCAAAAAATGCGTCATGACGAGGAAAAAAAACATATATATATAAATCGCACTGGACTATAAGTCGCATTTATTTAGAAATTTATTCCACAAAATCCAAGACCAAGGACAGACATTTAATAAATTAAGTCATTCAGCTCCACAACAGCACACAGAACAACAGGCGGAAGAGGTGTCCGGTGTGTTAGCGTAACACATTAGCAGTTATTCAGCTTCACTATAGCATAAAGCACACCCGGGAGGCTGAAGAGGCTAAATTACCATACGCCAGCGAGTCCAACAAGCAAGCTACCGGTGAGCAAGTTCACCAAGCTCTCGATCTCATTCCTCATCACTGAATCCACTGAGTTCTTCATCCTCGGTGTCGCGTCTGAACCACTCCGCCAACTAGAGGCCCTCTCGCGGCTGCAGACGCTAATGCTTTCTCGGTTCATCTCAGTCTCTGAATTACTTTTGATATATAAGTCGCAGCTGACTAGAAGTCGCAGGACCAGCCAAACTATGAAAAGGTGTGACTTATAGTCCGGAAAATACGGTATTTATCGGCTTTAATATATCAGACAGATTTTCTTATCGGGCCGATAGCGATGACATTTAAAACGAACATGGCGGCCGATACCGATATATCGTGCATCCCTAAAGTGTGATGTAAGCCACATGATGATGTGATGTAGATTGCATTAGCACTTTGTGCAAAGATGACCTGTTATCTATCACCCCAGACTGATGGTTCCTCCACAAATGTGTGTGTGTTGTGAAGGTTTATCTCAAGTTCACACGCGTGTTATTTTGAACAGGGCTGGTTTCATTAACCTGGACAAACCCGCCAATCCCTCCTCGCATGAAGTCGTCGCGTGGATCAAGAGGATCCTTCGTGTTGAGAAAACGGGTCACAGTGGCACTCTGGACCCCAAAGTCACGGGTTGCTTGATCGTGTGTGTGGAGCGAGCCACGCGATTGGTTAAATCCCAGCAGAGCGCAGGTGGGTCATCCGTAGCACTTCTGGGACGGCCCGTTCAAGCTCACATTAAAACTAGCAGCCTTTCCTTACTACTCTTGTCTCATTGCTTTTAGGCAAAGAGTATGTGGGCATAGTACGGCTGCACAATGCACTAGAGAACGAACACCAGCTAGCAAGGGTAAGTAGGAATGTGTTCTGCTTTAAACCGATGGGGGAATATGACGGAAATAATCATCCAATAAGGATTACTAATGTTTGTTTTTTAAAATTATTATTCTAAAGAAAGGTGCTTTTGTCTAAGAACTTGAAGACGAAACGAAAACATTCGCCAACACTGTCAAATCTCTAAAGTTAACGCACGTGCTTTCTATAATAAAGTAATGCCAATCTAAAAGTACATTTAAGTGCAGAATTGAGAGAAAGCGTGTTTGAAGGACAGTAGTACAGCACTAGTACACTAATGTTAGTCATCCACAGTTTTCTCTGGTTGAAAATGAAGCAAAATCCTGGTTCACACCTCCGATTTTAAGACTTGAGGAATTGGGTTTGGAAAGGTGGGATGGGTCGAACACAACCAATAAAATATGGACTTGAAACGCTCATTATATAGATGAATAATTAAAATGTTAGGGTGAAAAAAATTAAAGGGTCCCACTTTATATTAAGTGGCTCTAAGTACTTGCATCTAAAAATAAGTACAATGTACTCATTGTGTTGATGTTGTATTGTAAAACACTTGTGCTGCTATTGAGGTGTGACACGGGTAAGGTTAGGGACAGGTGTGTGTGGGATGGGAAGGTATAATGGGTTAAGGTGTAATTACATGCAGGCATTTTTAAAATATAAGTACAATGTGAAAACATGTACACTAAGTCCATTGTCTCAAATTATTAATTTCCATGTTAGTAAATAGTAGTTAAAGCCACTTAATATAAAGTGGGACCAACGAAAATAATTGGGAACTTGGCTGTATTTAAAAAATATCAGTCCTGCGCATAACTGATCAAATACTGATGACTGACTGGGTTTACGTGAATACTTATGTCTTAAGTGAACATAAACTGTAGGAAGAAAATTATATGAATGTCATTATATTGGATCAGTCCATTCAAAGTGACAGGAGCCTAATAAACCTGTTGCTGTCTGTCATCGTAATCTAACGACAGAGCGAATCACTTGAGCGAAAAGCTTTTGTAGTGCATTTAATTGTGAAGACCATAGTTTTTTATTCTATTAATCAATGTTTTTATTTCATACTTTAATATTATGCTGGAAAACACGCTTTGACTTAAAAAAACGCTGATCTAACGCATAAAAGTAAATCATTGCAGAAATACACCATTGTAGTTTTGAATAATGGTTAGTGTCGGTTCATTGCTGTGTGTGTGTGTGTGTGTGACATGATGAACTTGTTTATCCATTCTCTGAGTGTCTCTCGGCCCTCCTCTCTCTCTGCCGGCCTCGTCTCTCTGCTGCAGTGTTTTGCTGTGTCAGATGCTCTCGAGACCGTGCTCGAGGGGAGGGCCTGATTCACCGAAGAAGAGCGGACATTTCTGAACACACAAGGGGCTTTCGCACCGGGTAGTTCCAGGAACGAGCCGCCAGGATGGAGACCCGAGGACTAATGGTTCCCGTAGGAACGTTCTCCTGGTTGCGTTCGCAGCGCTAGTATGAACTCTGAGTGACGTGAGACACGCTCGTTGTTGAGACTTTTATTTAGACGTCGCTGAGAACGGCAGCGCTCACATTCTCCGTGTTCATTAGTCTACGATCTGTCTAACACGTCATCAGATAAAACTGTTATACATAGAAAGTCGACAGTAATGAGTTATTAGCGTTTGCCGTGTGTTGATGTCCAGTGTCGCTGAGCAGAAACACATAATCATGTTTCTCTTGTTCTCCTCAAAGTCACGTCGGGTTTTCTCCTCAGTGTAAAGGTTGAGAGGCTCATCTATCACTGTTCTACATGTTCATAGAGTTAGTTTCTGGAGTAAATATATAGGCTATAATCTGTGTGTTTTTAAAAATGGTGTGTTCTGGTGTTTCGTGTGCGTTCGGCCAATCAGCGAACACTGATGTCACGGACAGATCCTATAGCGCTGGTCTAGAGCGAGTCTAGGGTGGGAGGGTTAGGGTTAGATTAGTTATTAGCTAAAGTAGTTCCTCCAAAAGGAGTTCCTAGAACTGAAATCGTTCCCAGTCCCTGCGGTGCGAACGCGCCAAACTCCGGGAACTTCCGCCAATAGTTGTAGCAACTATGAAACGGTTCCTCCGGTGCGAAAGCCCCTACACACATGAACCGTGACCGTGAATGAGTGCAGGAAGTCGTGTGTGTGTGATTATCATCAGTGTGTGTGTGTTTCTCTTCAGGCGATGGAGTGTTTAACAGGAGCCCTGTTCCAGAGGCCTCCGCTCATCGCCGCTGTGAAGCGCCAGCTGCGAGTGCGCACCATCTACGAGAGCAAGCTGATCGAGTACGACCCCGAGAGGAGACTAGGTTAGAAGCTCAAGCTTATTTCCTCTTGATTCATTAACTGTAAGCCACATGATGATGTGATGTAGATTGCATTAGCACCCTGTGCAAAGATGACTGTCTATCTATCACCCAAGACTGATGGCTTCAGTGCAACCCTTACAAATCACACACACGCGACTCGATTTTCATGCTAGGAGACTAAATGCCCGTCATTAGACGTTGGCTTATACATTTAGATGTCACTCTCCAGTGTAGGGCTGTGAAGCCGATTAATCGCACACAAAATAAGTTTGTTTACATAATGTGTACTGTGTGTATATATAATACACGCATGCATGTATACGTTTAAGAAAAATGTGTGTATATATATATTGCATGCACAAAATAATTATACACTGTACACACACATTATGTAAACGCGCACTTTTATTTTGATCGCGATTAATTGTTTCACAGCCCTACTCCAGTGTTTGAGATACAGGCTAATAAGTCAATCAAGCATTTTATTATTTTGTTTAATGATAGAGCGTGTTTAAATCTGCACCAAATTATTTTATCTTTGTAAAATGGCTCAATCTTAAACACACAGGCGCAAATATACAAGCCAATGGCGATTCTCTTGCTACGGTGTGCGTCGAGGGTTAAATCCACCATAAGGACTCAGTTTCCGAAGTGCCTGATTGTGTGTGTGTGTGTGTTTGCAGGTATCTTCTGGGTGAGCTGTGAGGCGGGCACGTACATCCGCACGCTGTGTGTGCACCTGGGTCTGCTGCTGGGGGTCGGCGGGCAGATGCAGGAGCTCCGCAGGGTCCGCTCGGGTGTTCTGGGAGAAATGGTACGGTGAGAACCGGGTCTCAGTCTGAAGAACCAGAGTGTTGAGTTCAGTTCTGGGCTTTATCCCCAGTTCTGCTAATTAACCTCTGGGACAGAAAATGGCTGAGTGTTAAAACAATCATGAAGTGGTTATTGACCTCCTTCATCAAACTCCAGCCGACACGAACTCCTTTAGGAACGTGTTCTTCATCGTTAGTTCTAGTCAAGTAATGATCTCCGTTCAGCTTGCTCCAGTTCATAAACCCCACCCAATGGATCTACTTAATTATATTGGAGTATAAAGTTGTACCCAGATATGAGCTTAACCTGACAGTCTCCCAAAACCTCTTTTTGGAGGTTTGGTTTGTGCATTTGTAAAAACTTAGTGTGTTGGTTTGGTTACGTTTTTAGAACTATCTGTATATAGATATAATCGAAGTCTATACGATGTCCCCATCTAGATAACTCTGCAAACTGTTTAAAAATATTTCTAATGTCTGATTGTATTTTATTTAAAGGGATAGTTCACCCAAACATGAAAACTGTCAGTAATTACTCTCCCTCATGTTCAACCCCGTAAGACTTTCGTTCATCTACGGGACACAAATTAAGATATTTGTGATTTAAATCTGAGAGCTGGATCACTCCTCCATAGGCTTCTAAGGGATCGAAACTTGCCGGCCCAGAAAAGTTGTTAAAGACAGTTTAAGTTTATCAAGCGGCGAGAATACTTTCTGTGCGCAAAATTCAAGTCCAAAATTTATACCAGATATCAAATGTATACCAGGTTGCTGCTACCTTTTAAAAAAAAATTACAATGTTTATATACATAAGATGCATTTTAATTTAAAACGCACAGAATTGGCTTAAACGCATACATGAAGAGCTAATAAAACCTGTTGCATGACATTTAACTCAAGTGTCGGTGGGCCCAAAGCCAGTACATTTTTACAACTGTAATGTCCTACACTAAACCTAAACTAATCTTGACAAACTATATATCATTTGAAAGCTTACAATCTCTAGTTTCCATATTTGCAAATCATGTAAAGGGTAGAAACCTCAGTTTGTTTTCATGCCAAGAGTTCAAAAGATAGCATCCATTCAATTATTTTAGAAAAAAAGGTCTGAAAGGTTTTAAATGTAAAGGAAAAAATAATAGATTCGCCATTTGTGATGTGGCAGCGAGCTATAACGCACATGCGTGTTATTTTTATGTTTCTTAGAGGTTGAATTCATATCAAAATATGCCAAACTTCTCATACTATATGAATTGTATGTAAATTGTGGAAATAATGGTTGAGATCACTGAAAACACATATGGAAATGGCGGCGCCGTTATATGGGCAGTAATGGAGTCTGGCTGTGCCCTAGTGGAAGCGTTCGGTACTACACACACACACACAGTCACTGAAAGCTCATCTTTTGAGATATCAACCTGAACTTGTTCAGATTTTTGACTTTGTTTTTTTTGTGCAGTTTTAGAGTCCACCATGTTTTGAAAAAATATATTTTGTATAAAATAGGAATTAAATTTTAACATTTTCATAAACTCCAACTTCTATAACTTTTTTTGTTTCACTTTCTTAATTTATTTATTAACTTCTACAAAAATCTGCCAAATGTCTTCTTTAAAACAAGAATATTACATCTATATTCCAAAGCATTCTTGAATTACAACCATTTAAGTTCAGATTGTGCATTTTCATGTTTATTCAAAAAAGGGGGCGCGACACTGAAGAGGTTAACGAGTTAAAGGATTGAAGCGCCGTTAAAAACGTTTAGTTGTCTGATCCCAGTGTGTGTTTCTGTTAGGATAACCTGGTGACGATGTGTGTGTTTCTCTTAGGATAACCTGGTGACGATGTGTGTGTTTCTGTTAGGATAACCTGGTGGTGTGTGTTTCTGTTAGGATAACCTGGTGACGATGTGTGTGTTTCTGTTAGGATAACCTGGTTGTGTGTGTGTGTTTCTGTTAGGATAACCTGGTGACGATGTGTGTGTTTCTGTTAGGATAACCTGGTGACGATGTGTGTGTTTCTGTTAGGATAACCTGGTGACGATGTGTGTGTTTCTGTTAGGATAACCTGGTGACGATGTGTGTGTTTCTGTTAGGATAACCTGGTGACGATGTGTGTGTTTCTGTTAGGATAACCTGGTGACGATGTGTGTGTTTCTGTTAGGATAACCTGGTGACGATGTGTGTGTTTCTGTTAGGATAACCTGGTGACGATGTGTGTGTTTCTGTTAGGATAACCTGGTTGTGTGTGTGTGTTTCTGTTAGGATAACCTGGTGGCGATGTGTGTGTTTCTGTTAGGATAACCTGGTGACGGTGTGTGTGTTTCTGTTAGGATAACCTGGTGACGATGTGTGTGTTTCTGTTAGGATAACCTGGTGGTGTGTGTTTCTGTTAGGATAACCTGGTTGTGTGTGTGTTTCTGTTAGGATAACCTGGTGACGATGTGTGTGTTTCTGTTAGGATAACCTGGTGGTTGTGTGTGTGTTTCTGTTAGGATAACCTGGTGGTGTGTGTTTCTGTTAGGATAACCTGGTGACGATGTGTGTGTTTCTGTTAGGATAACCTGGTGGTTGTGTGTGTGTGTTTCTGTTAGGATAACCTGGTGGTTGTGTGCGTTTCTGTTAGGATAACCTGGTGGTTGTGTGTGTGTTTCTGTTAGGATAACCTGGTTGTGTGTGTGTTTCTGTTAGGATAACCTGGTGACGATGTGTGTGTTTCTGTTAGGATAACCTGGTGGTGTGTGTTTCTGTTAGGATAACCTGGTGACGATGTGTGTGTTTCTGTTAGGATAACCTGGTGGTTGTGTGTGTGTGTTTCTGTTAGGATAACCTGGTGGTTGTGTGCGTTTCTGTTAAGATAACCTGGTGGTTGTGTGTGTGTTTCTGTTAGGATAACCTGGTTGTGTGTGTGTTTCTGTTAGGATAACCTGGTGACGATGTGTGTGTTTCTGTTAGGATAACCTGGTGGTGTGTGTTTCTGTTAGGATAACCTGGTGGTCGTGTGTGTGTTTCTGTTAGGATAACCTGGTGACGATGTGTGTGTTTCTGTTAGGATAACCTGGTGGTTGTGTGTGTGTGTTTCTGTTAGGATAACCTGGTGGTTGTGTGCGTTTCTGTTAGGATAACCTGGTGGTTGTGTGTGTGTGTTTCTGTTAGGATAACCTGGTGGTTGTGTGCGTTTCTGTTAGGATAACCTGGTGGTTGTGTGTGTGTTTCTGTTAGGATAACCTGGTGGCGATGTGTGTGTTTCTGTTAGGATAACCTGGTGACGATGTGTGTGTTTCTGTTAGGATAACCTGGTGGTGTGTGTGTTTCTGTTAGGATAACCTGGTTGTGTGTGTGTGTGTGTTTCTGTTAGGATAACCTGGTGACGATGTGTGTGTTTCTGTTAGGATAACCTGGTGACGATGCATGACGTGTTGGACGCGCAGTGGCAATTCGACCACAACAAGGACGAGATGTACTTGCGGAGAGTGATCTTCCCTCTGGAGAAACTCCTCATCTCACACAAGAGGATCGTCATGAAGGACAGCGCTGTAGGGAAACTCGCGTCACACTCTCTTAAGAACAAGTCTAGATCGTTTACGTTTGTGATCATGACATGTTTTTTGTAACAGGTGAACGCTATATGTTACGGCGCTAAGATCATGTTACCCGGCGTGCTGCGATATGAAGATGGCATTGAGATCAATCAAGACATCGTCATTATAACTACTAAAGGAGAAGCCATTTGTACAGGTGAACGACGTTTGCACTCCCAGCATGCACTATTCTAAGCCACATGATGATGTGATGTAGATTGCATTAGCATTACTGCAAAGATGACTGTTTATCTATCACCCAAGACTGATGGCTGTGTGAAAGCTTCGTCTGTTAGCAGTCCTTCAGCAGATTCTCATGACTCTGGTGTGTGTTCTGCAGCGGTGGCCCTGATGACGACCGCCGTCATTTCCACGTGTGATCACGGGGTTGTTGCGAAGATCAAGAGGGTCATTATGGAGCGAGACACGTATCCACGCAAATGGGGCCTTGGCCCGAAGGTGAGGAACACTGAGAGATCGCACGCTTCTCAGTGGTGACGTCGTGTACTCGTTTCATAACGTTTTCATGTTTCAGGCTAGTCAGAAGAAAATGATGATTCAGAAAGGGCTTCTGGACAAACATGGCAAGCCGAACGGCAGCACTCCTTCAGACTGGAAAGAGGGATACGTGGATTACAGGTACATGTATAGCTGGAGAAGTGATGCTGTAGTGGAGATTGCGTAACTTACTTTTATTGTGATGGTGTTCACAAAGCAGCAATAGGTTAAAAGTTTAACCTATTGCTTACAGCCTCAAGACCAGCCGAACGCTGTGAGTGTGTGTTAGAAATCAGGAACGCTGAGAGAACATTGTGTTTGGTACGATTTCCCTCTTCAAACCAAACTTGTGTGTTCAGCTGATAAACCCCGTCTGGCTAGATCTCTATAATGTTCACTCATTATTCAGGAGACGGAGAGAAGACGGCCTTTTAGTGGCTGTTTGAACACATTCGATCACATGAGCGTTTACACTACGACACAATCCGGTCGAATGTGTTTTCAACTGGAAGTGGACGAGCTCAAAGCGCTTTAGACCCGTTCACACCTGTGTTTAGAGTCGTACACTCGTGATCCGATCGACTGAAACGCGTCTTAACTCTGCTGTAAACAGGGCCTGATTACACATGCAGTTTACAGTCAGTGTCCACAGGATGGCACCATTTATCAGCGAATCCGATATTACTAAACTGATAGGCAATAAAAATAAAATGCTAAAATATAGGGTAACACTTTACAATAAGGTTCATTAGTTAAGAACAATACTTTAGCATTTAATCTTAGTTAATATTGATTTCAACATTTACTAAGTCGTTAAAATCAAAGGTTGTATTAGCTAACATTATTTAATGCACTGTGAACAATAAACAGCTGGGTTTTTATTAACTAACATTAACAAACATTTTGTCCATTGTTAGTTCACGTTAGTTAATACATTAATGTTCACTAATGAATAGGGCTGGCACTTTTGTAAAAAAAAGTGGACGAAAGTAAAGAGGGCGCTTGAGACGCACAAGTCAGCAATATTTCTGATGATTTATTGGCGTGACGTTTCGTGCACAATGACAAACAGGAGCGCAACATTCAGGGATTGAGATTAACACCCTCGACCCGACAGATGCGGGTAAACGAACTTTGGCGGGAAACGCTGTCAGATCACGAGCCGATCTGCCGTGTTTCTGTGTTTACTCACTTTGCTGGGGGAGTTCGTGTAAGACAAATCTGCGTGGATTTAGTGCAAAAAAGTCCTCATGATATATTAAATACAGCGTATTGCAGAATCTGCACATTTCTGGCTTACTTGAACACACACACACACACGTCACTACGCAACAAATAACGGCGCTCGTTCACTTGCATTGAAGTAATAGCGAATATTAACAAGCATTTGGTGAACAGAAAAGACATTATTTTCCAACATCCTTCATGTTCTGTGTGCTGTATTGATCTGTCCACCTAAAACACTTTTTTGGTAAAATCGATTCCCTATTTTCGTTTTCGAAACTTGTATTAACTCGTTGGTCCGATCGATTGTGCAATCGATTTTTTCGAATGTAAAGTGAAAGCCCTAATAGTGAACCTTATTTTAAAGTGTAGCAGATCTGTGTGGATCTTGCCCTTCTGTGTGTGTGTGAGGTGTTTCTGCAGACTGTTATCCCTGTCGTGTGTGTGTGTGTGGTGTTTCTGCAGACTGTTATCCCTGTCCGGTCTGCGGTGACCCTGCAGGGAGTCTGTCTGCTACAGTAACCCCTGAGCTCAGGATCTGGCGTCTGCACCGGGCCGGCGTCCCCTGAGCTCTCGGGACAAGCGGATCGCCAGTGTGTGGGGACGAGTCGTGTGGGATTTACCTTTACACTCACACTCTCTCTCTCTCTCTCCCCCCTAGCACTGCGAAGGTGAAGAAGGGTGAAGCGACGGCTCAGACCGCAGCGAAGGTACATGTGATTTATGAATTTTCTTTTTGTGATCACTCAAAATCAGCTTGTTGGATTTAACTTGGGTTGTTTCTCTCGTCGGTGAAGACTCAACTTTATGCATGTTTTGTAAGATTCGCCTGTCAGATTATGCCTGAAAAGGTTTTGGATTTATGTGTTAATTTAAAAAAAAAATATATATAATTTAGGATTTTTGCCATGAAAATAGCCTTAGATGCTGACATGGCATTAAATAAAATATCTCTCTCGTCGTGATCGTCCCTGCGTTTTTAAATGGTATAATGTTATATAGTTTGAAAATAATTGTTAATAAAATGTAAATGAATGGTTTAAGTAATACTGTGTGCTTTATTAGACACTTTTAAAAGTAGAATATTTAAACACCGTTAATTCAATAACTAGCTGATAGAATATCATCCAAGATGTTCATGTCTTTCTTTCTTCAGTGGGAAAGAAATGAAGGTTTTTGAGGAACACACTCCAGGGTTTCTCCATATAGTGTCTTCAATGGGGTCCAACGGGCCGAAGGTCCAGATGTGAGTTTCAGTGCAGCTTCAAAGTCTCGACACGATCCAGCCGAGGAATAAGAGTCTGATCTAGACAAACCAGCGGACATTTATAACAAAACAAACATTTATATACTTTTAACCACAAATGATCGTCTTACACTAGCTGTGATGCACTATATGGAGAAACATCCTGGAGTGTTTTCCTCAAAAACCTTCACTTCCACTGAAGAAAGTTCATCTCAGATGACGTGGAGGAGAGTAAATGGTCAGGAGATTTTAATTTGAAAGTGAATTCCTCCTTTAAAGCCGTTTATGACCTTACTCTGGGAAAGGAACACCGGTTAACACGGCCAAAGGAATTAACGTCTGAAGAGCGAGACTGTAAACGCAGTTGTTTTGCTTCTCTTGGTATTGGATTAACACTATTTGTTGTTCTAGAGGAAACGTGACGAGAGCGGAAGTGAAAGTGGTGATGCCGTCGCTCAGGACACATCCAAGACGGAGGAAGTCAAAAAGGAGAAGAAGAAAAAGAAGAAAGAAAAGAAGTTGAAGCTGGCAGAAGAGGCTCCGGCCGAGGATGAGCCCGAGGTCAGGGTTCGGTCGCTCATATGACACACATTTGTAGGGCTGTAATGGGTGGGGGGGTGTGTTACATTAATTAGCTGCTCAGTACTTGGTAGCCTTGTCCACCTTAATTATAAATAAACTTGAAACTAGTAGGCTATTTGAAGTATATGAAACCCTTTTTGACCTAATTATTTTGCACTGAAATGACACTCGAGTGTGTCGGCTCTGACAGCGTTGCATCACGTGCCACTGCGCAATATTATAGCCTATGATTTCAGAAAATAGTACTGTCAACTAGTGATCAGCACAAGAACTGTTGAGGAATATGCGACATTTAGGTAATTATTTTTGTCATGTTATAATTACTGACAGCTGAACAGGCTGAGACAAGACTAGACTAACTTAAAGCTTTTACTCTTAAACACAAGGCACGTCCACTTTAACAAAAAAAAAAAAATTCTTAAACCAGATCAAGATGAGAGCAGCAACTAAAAGTGCATAACTGAAAAATAAAGCATAGGCTCAGAACAAATACAAACAGTGGGCACAGGGGTTTAGGCGTTGGGTTTAGGCGTTGGGTTTAGGCGTTGGGTTTAGGCGTTGGGTTCAGGCTTTGGGTTCAGGCGTTGGCTTTAGGCGTTGGGTTCAGGCGTTGGCTTTAGGCGTTGGGTTCAGGCGTTGGCTTTAGGCGTTGGGTTCAGGTGTTGGGTTCAGGCGTTGGGTTCAGGCGTTGGGTTCAGGCGTTGGCTTTAGGCGTTGGGTTCAGGTGTTGGGTTCAGGTGTTGGGTTCAGGTGTTGGGTTCAGGTGTTGGGTTCAGGTGTTGGGTTCAGGTGTTGGCTTTAGGCGTTGGGTTCAGGTGTTGGGTTCAGGCGTTGGCTTTAGGCGTTGGGTTCAGGCGTTGGCTTTAGGCGTTGGGTTCAGGTGTTGGCTTTAGGCGTTGGCTTTAGGCGTTGGCTTTAGGCGTTGGGTTCAGGCGTTGGCTTTAGGCGTTGGGTTCAGGTGTTGGGTTCAGGTGTTGGGTTCAGGTGTTGGCTTTAGGCGTTGGGTTCAGGTGTTGGGTTCAGGCGTTGGCTTTAGGCGTTGGGTTCAGGCGTTGGCTTTAGGCGTTGGGTTCAGGTGTTGGGTTTAGGCGTTGGCTTTAGGCGTTGGCTTTAGGCGTTGGCTTTAGGCGTTGGCTTTAGGCGTTGGGTTCAGGCGTTGGCTTTAGGTGTTGGCTTTAGGTGTTGGGTTCAGGCGTTGGCTTTAGGCGTTGGGTTCAGGTGTTGGGTTCAGGCGTTAGGTTCAGGCGTTGGCTTTAGGCGTTGGCTTTAGGCGTTGGGTTCAGGTGTTGGGTTCAGGTGTTGGGTTCAGGCGTTGGCTTTAGGCGTTGGGTTCAGGTGTTGGGTTCAGGCGTTGGGTTCAGGCGTTGGCTTTAGGCGTTGGCTTTAGGCGTTGGGTTCAGGTGTTGGGTTCAGGTGTTGGGTTCAGGCGTTGGCTTTAGGCGTTGGGTTCAGGTGTTGGGTTCAGGCGTTGGGTTCAGGCGTTGGCTTTAGGCGTTGGCTTTAGGCGTTGGGTTCAGGTGTTGGGTTCAGGTGTTGGGTTCAGGCGTTGGCTTTAGGCGTTGGGTTCAGGTGTTGGGTTCAGGCGTTGGGTTCAGGCGTTGGCTTTAGGCGTTGGCTTTAGGCGTTGGGTTCAGGTGTTGGGTTCAGGTGTTGGGTTCAGGCGTTGGCTTTAGGCGTTGGCTTTAGGCGTTGGGTTCAGGTGTTGGGTTCAGGCGTTGGCTTTAGGCGTTGGGTTCAGGCGTTGGCTTTAGGCGTTGGGTTCAGGCGTTGGCTTTAGGCGTTGGGTTCAGGCGTTGGCTTTAGGCGTTGGCTTTAGGCGTTGGCTTTAGGCGTTGGGTTTAGGCGTTGGGTTCAGGCGTTGGCTTTAGGCGTTGGGTTCAGGCGTTGGGTTCAGGCGTTGGGTTCAGGCGTTGGCTTTAGGCGTTGGGTTTAGGCGTTGGCGTTGGGTTCAGGCGTTGGCTTTAGGCGTTGGGTTTAGGCGTTGGCGTTGGGTTTAGGCGTTGGCGTTGGGTTCAGGCGCGTTGGGTTCAGGCGCGTTGGGTTCAGGCGTTGGGTTCAGGCGTTGGGTTCAGGCGTTGGGTTCAGGCGTTGGGTTCAGGCGCGTCTCGGGCTTAGGCGTTGGGTTCAGGCGCTGTTTTCAGGCGCGTTGGGTTCAGGCGTTGGGTTCAGGCGTGTCGGGCTTAGGCGTTGGGTTCAGGCGCTGTTTTCAGGCGCGTTGGGTTTAGGCGCGTTGGGTTTAGGCGTTGGGTTTAGGCGTTGGGTTTAGGCGTTGGGTTTAGGCGTTGGGTTTAGGCGTTGGGTTTAGGCGTTGGGTTTAGGCGTTGGGTTTAGGCGTTGGGTTTAGGCGTTGGGTTCAGGCGTTGGCGTTGGGTTTAGGCGTTGGCGTTGGGTTTAGGCGTTGGCGTTGGGTTTAGGCGTTGGCGTTGGGTTTAGGCGTTGGCGTTGGGTTTAGGCGTTGGCGTTGGGTTTAGGCGTTGGCGTTGGGTTTAGGCGTTGGGTGTTGGCGTTGGGTTTAGGCGTTGGCGTTGGGTTTAGGCGTTGGCGTTGGGTTTAGGCGTTGGGTTTAGGCGTTGGGTGTTGGCGTTGGGTTTAGGCGTTGGCGTTGGGTTTAGGCGTTGGGTTTAGGCGTTGGGTGTTGGCGTTGGGTTTAGGCGTTGGCGTTGGGTTTAGGCGTTGGCGTTGGGTTTAGGCGTTGGGTTTAGGCGCGTTGGGTTTAGGCGTTGGGTTTAGGCGTTGGGTTTAGGCGTTGGGTTTATGCGTTGGGTTTAGGCGTTGGGTTTAGGCGTTGGGTTTAGGCGTTGGGTTTAGGCGTTGGGTTTAGGCGTTGGGTTTAGGCGTTGGGTTTAGGCGTTGGCGTTGGGTTTAGGCGTTGGCGTTGGGTTTAGGCGTTGGCGTTGGGTTTAGGCGTTGGGTTTAGGCGTTGGGTGTTGGCGTTGGGTTTAGGCGTTGGCGTTGGGTTTAGGCGTTGGCGTTGGGTTTAGGCATTGGGTTTAGGCGTTGGGTGTTGGCGTTGGGTTTAGGCGTTGGCGTTGGGTTTAGGCGTTGGCGTTGGGTTTAGGCGTTGGGTTTAGGCGTTGGGTTTAGGCGTTGGGTTTAGGCGTTGGGTTTAGGCGCGTTGGGTTTAGGCGTTGGGTTTAGGCGTTGGGTTTAGGCGTTGGGTTTAGGCGTTGGGTTTAGGCGTTGGCGTTGGGTTTAGGCGTTGGCGTTGGGTTTAGGCGTTGGCGTTGGGTTTAGGCGTTGGCGTTGGGTTTAGGCGTTGGCGTTGGGTTTAGGCGTTGGCGTTGGGTTTAGGCGTTGGCGTTGGGTTTAGGCGTTGGCGTTGGGTTTAGGCGTTGGCGTTGGGTTTAGGCGTTGGCGTTGGGTTTAGGCGTTGGCGTTGGGTTTAGGCGTTGGCGTTGGGTTTAGGCGTTGGCGTTGGGTTTAGGCGTTGGCGTTGGGTTTAGGCGTTGGCGTTGGGTTTAGGCGTTGGCGTTGGGTTTAGGCGTTGGCGTTGGGTTTAGGCGTTGGCGTTGGGTTTAGGCGTTGGCGTTGGGTTTAGGCGTTGGCGTTGGGTTTAGGCGTTGGCGTTGGGTTTAGGCGTTGGCGTTGGGTTTAGGCGTTGGCGTTGGGTTTAGGCGTTGGCGTTGGGTTTAGGCGTTGGCGTTGGGTTTAGGCGTTGGCGTTGGGTTTAGGCGTTGGCGTTGGGTTTAGGCGTTGGCGTTGGGTTTAGGCGTTGGCGTTGGGTTTAGGCGTTGGCGTTGGGTTTAGGCGTTGGCGTTGGGTTTAGGCGTTGGCGTTGGGTTTAGGCGTTGGCGTTGGGTTTAGGCGTTGGCGTTGGGTTTAGGCGTTGGCGTTGGGTTTAGGCGTTGGCGTTGGGTTTAGGCGTTGGCGTTGGGTTTAGGCGTTGGCGTTGGCGTTGGCGTTGGGTTTAGGCGTTGGCGTTGGGTTTAGGCGTTGGCGTTGGGTTTAGGCGTTGGGTTCAGGCGTTGGGTTCAGGCGCGTCGGGCTTAGGCGCTGTTTTCAGGCGCGTTGGGTTCAGGCGCGTTGGGTTCAGGCGCGTCGGGCTTAGGCGTTGGGTTCAGGCGCGTCGGGCTTAGGCGTTGGGTTCTGGCGCTGTTTTCAGGCGCGTTGGGTTGAGGCGCGTGGGGCTTAGGCGTTGGGTTGGGCTAATCCAAATCAAGTGAAAACAAGAGGGGTGTTCTGCAGACAGACTTTTACCTGTGAAACAGGTGCTCTGAAAACATAAGCAATTAGTGCTTTCCACCTGATAAAATTAAAACGGCAAAAAATCGACCAATCCTAATTTTGGTCGAGCCAGAACGTATCGACCAATAAGTGGACTGGGAGATTACAGCCCTGCACGTTTGTTCATTCAGTGTGAGGATGATGTACTAAACCAACTCGTTTCACATGCAGGTCACGGAGAGCGCCAAGAAGAAGAAGAAGAAGAAAAAGGAGAAAGATGCAGAAGCTGCCTCAGAATGAACACACTCGTGTAATATTGAGAGAGCGCACCAGTAATCATGTCGAGGGGAAACTGGTTCCCAGTGTGACGATGGACATCTGCGGGTCTGAAGATCGTTCTTGTAAATGTTTGCAGTTCTGAATACTTGATGACGTTTTTTTTTTTTTTTTTTTTTTGGTCGTCCAAATGAAACCCGTATTGCCTGGGTGCATTCATGTATTTGAAAGGTTTTTTTATTTTATTATTGTAAATACAGATTGTAATCCTGTAATCAAATGAAACATGACTGACTTTTTACAAAAAAAGGCCCCTTTGTTTCCTTCTGCATTTGACCCGTTTAAGTGAGCGATTGGTCCACTCAGTGATTTCTAGGACCAGCACAGGCTTCATTTGCAGCGGGTTTACGGGATTGTGTTCGTTCTCTTCTGCAGGGTGGGCACGGGTACTTTAAGGCCTTTTATTAGGAAAACTTAAGACACTTTAAGGGATAGTTCACCCCAAAATGAAAACTCAGTAATTACTTTCCCTCATGTTGTTTAACCCTGCAAGACTTTTGTTCATCTTCGGAACACAACTTAAGATATTTCTGATTAAATCTGAGAGCTGGATCACTCCTCCATAGGCTTCACGTCACACGCATCTCACACACAAGACCAGCGTCGGCCAATAGTGAGCCTGCGTGTGACGTACAACCCAGAAGCGCTGCGCGCACTGTTACACTATGTGAACTCACTTGAGGCCCACAGAGAAGGACATGAAGAGTTGAATAAAGTTATTTTTGTTTGTTTTTTGCGCACAAAAAGTGTTCTCGTCACTTGATAAACTTAAAGGTGCTCTAAGCGATGCTGGGTGACGTCACTTCTTGTTGACGTTCAAAGTATTGTCAAACAAAACGGAGGCTAGCTAGACCTTCCCTCCTCCTCATCCCGTCCCCTCCCCCTGTAGTTTTACTGATACTTCTTTCAAGGTGTAATGTCGCCAAGTGAGATAAATGCTTTCATATAATGCAAAAAAAGAGAAACATTACCAGAAAAACACGATAAAACGTTTCGCCACCTGAGGTTATAACTTTAGCTCCCATACCAGGACGCAATAATAGCAAGATAACGTTAGCTTCAAATTTAGTCAGTTGTCAATAGGCAATGAATGAACATTCAATTTCATAATAAATAGTTGGTGAAAACAATCATTCACACAAACTCTCGCCCTACTGTGAGTTTGCTTGATCATTTACAATAGAGATCGATAGCTAGCTGCTAGAAACCTATATGTTGTATTCACCAAAGTTAGCGCTGACTGCATTGTTCTAGCTAATTATATCCTTGTGTTTGTTAGGCGAACATGAAAGTCCATTTAGAAAAACCAAACTGGATTTACCCTGTCCAGCAGAAACAGAGCTAACGTTCCCTGAATGTCGGATTGGAAGCCCTTCTGCCGGCGGAGTTCTCACCACCTTTCAAAGGCTTTTCCAGTGTAAATTCGGGCATGCGTTCCTTCTCCTTTTCCCTCTTCTTTGTATTTTTGCAATCTGTTCATCAGAACGTCGTCTCTTTGGTCGTGTGTCGGCCATATCAAACTTAAAGAGTTATAATTCTAACTTCCCTCTTCATGCTTCTCTCCTCCAAACCCCCCATGTACGCTCACTAACCCCGCCCCCAGGCTGGAACAGGAGCGGGTTGGCCCAGTTTTATTTTTTGTTGCTGTGTGCAGGGCTTAAAGTATTCCGGCACCATGCCGGATCTCCGGCGTACGGGCGCGAGGGGAAAAAAAATTGTGAACTTACATGCGGTTTAATATTTTCGAGTCAATTGATTTCACCTACCAATCATATGAGAGGTACACAGCTCAAACACGTTACAAGCCTATAAGAAGCAGAGCAGGGCGGGTCCAAGCGACACAGTGTGATAGATAGAGATCCATTCGTCCCGTTAGCGTCGTCGGTGAAAGCATGTGTGCAAGTTCATAAAGCCCGGGGATGATGTCTTACCCACGGGTGTAATTTCCTATGCGGACATGTCCCCTCACCTTCAAATTCGTTTGTTGTGATTTTTAACCGCACGCCGTCATCGCCACGGAGGAGCAGGACCGAGCCTGTGTAAAATAGCTCACTGAAAGCTCCAATGAGCAGGTATAGCGGTTGCGACCATAGACTGTAAAAAATTGATTGCGACACAGTCAGTGATGAAACGCCAGAAACAACACCAGGTGATTAATGTCATCGTGGATGAAAAGAAAGAAAGTAAATATAAGTTGGTTGATTCAGGAAATTAGCTAAATATTAAATGTAGAACATTCTGTGTAGCTTACTAAAAAAAAAACATTCTGTGTAACGTTAGGCTACCATGAAAACGAGTCCACTTCAAACCTCATTTTCTGTCAGCAATGTATGACAAGTGCTGTCAACGTCAACGCATGTGATTCTTTTTTTTTGTCCAGCTTTAACGTTTTAAAATATGGCAATTAACGCAGCATCCATCCGTTCTTTCTGTCTGTCATCCTAGGATTATGATCACGCTCTTATTCACGCAAATGCTTTAAACCATTTCTGCGTGACAAGACAAAAGAGAACGCGCTTTCAGTGAATGTCCTCCTGACACACACACACACACACACACACACACACACACACGACGCTCAGCGCGTCAGTATCGAGTTCTCTTTCGCACTTGAACGAACAATAACACACGTATGCCAGAATGTCCATTTTGTCGAGTATCCTCTCAAGAACAGTCTTAAATGATTTAAATAAAATCTTAAATGGCAGTAAATAGTAGAGAATGATATGAGATCCTGTCAGCAGCGGCAGATTTTAAAGTGACAGGAGCTGTTAATTCTGTCTGTCAGTAAAGTTAACCAAAAGAACAGAGGGAACAGAAAATTACTAAGTGCACTTGACTAAAGAATGCTTGTAGTTTTGATAAGGATTAATCTGTATTTCATTTATAATTTATGCAGTGCGGACTGTTTTATAACTTTATTCAATTTCTGTATGGTACAGTTAAATATGACATTTATTATGGGTTTAATGAGGATTGTCTTAAGTTCACTTAAATTAAGTGTTTATATTTTTTTAAGTCTAACATACATTTTTTTTGGGCAAATCATTTTCATCGAGATATCAGTAGCTATAATATTAGTGATACTGGCTTTCATTCATAAAAATATGCCATTAAGATACAGCTGTAATACTTGTAAATCAATTATGCCATTGAAGATATGTTGGATTTAATCAAAAATATCTTAATTTGTGTCCTGAAGATGAACGAAAGTCTTAAGGGGTTGGAACAACATGAGGGAGAGTTAGTTTTCATTTTGGGGTGAACTATCCCTTTAACAAGTAGACATGCCACCCGAGCTTAGCCCCGGCCACAACATTTGAGGATGGGAAGTTCGGTCTGGACTTGATCCGTTGTGAAGAAAGTATCGCCGAACCAAAGCTGTTCGGACCAATCAAATCATCAGGTTGGGCTTTATAAGATGATGGACAGATGATCAACAGTGACGTAATCATCCACGTCACCAAAGAGCGCCTGGGTTGAGTTTGTTGACAACAAAGATGGCCGCCGCTGGAGAACTGAGATGTGTAGATTCAGCCGTCGCGTCTGTTATAGATGTACATCACATTCATATTAAAAGAGGAACAGAGAACCGCGATCAAGGCATTTGTCGATCCAATCGAGTCCAGAGGCATTTTCTTTCCTGGTTCGGTTGAAACACGGCCCATGATCACAGCCCAGTGGAGCAGTAGCTATCAGACTCATGTTCTGACTAGAGTCTTGAGTATGGTGACGTCAAGCTACTTAAAGGAGAACTCCGGCGCAAAATGAACCTTTGGTCTAATTACACATTGTTACCTAGTCAACCGTTATCTGAGATTTGTTTTCATGATTATCGAATGTAAATAGTTTTATCTCTAAAAACAGTTTAGCCTATAAAGCTAGTATAACGCTAGTATATTGGGCATAGAGTAATGACAAATAAAAATCGCTTGTTAATACCACTAACAAGGCTCAAAATAGCCCCACACTAACACGGTAGCATAATGAGGGTCCCTACCTTCAAACCGAAGCATTGAGAACTTTGTCAGTGTCCAGACAGTTTAATAAGAACATATTTTAAACATACAGTCAACTTCGCGTATACAGACAGGAGCCATCTTTGAAATACAGTCTTTACCAGTCGATCTACGAACGCCGATCCAAGTGCGCTGGTGAGAATGTGAACGAGCTATAAGTTGTGATAAGGTGAGCGCGAACAGCAGGCTTGGATCGGCGTATTATATTAGTATTAAATGACGTTAGCAATTGCAATCTATAGGTAGATTAGCCGGGACAGCATACCTCCAAATACTCCATGGTGTTGATGGATGCTGATGAGACGGGCGCGTTCACTGAAAATCTGGTGCACACGCACTGACGAGCATGAACTCGGTGGGAGGGTATTCGTAGATAGTGGGGGAGGGCCATGAGAGTTGTAAACATTCAAAAGTTTGCCTAAATCCACTCAATCTGTCAGACTTGCCGACTGCAGCTTTAAATGCTTCTGGTCACATCACTGCTAAAATTTCTCCAGTCTGACGGACCCGATGTCTGTCAAATAACCAGTGAAGCATCGAATCGCGAGAATGATTCGGATTTTATTACATAACCAGCGATTGATAATAATACTGCATTTCCGGTAACGCGGTTTAGACTCGCCTATCTCTGAGAGATTTTATAGTGAGAAATCAAAACAAACGAGCATAACAGCACATATAAACTCACAGAGGAAACATACTGAGATATGTTCAAAATTGAGTTTTGTATTTCATTTGAGCTGTATGTATTTATTTTTTCTGCTGGACACAAAGGAAGATATTTTGAAGAATGTCAGTAACCAAACGGTTACCTGGACCCATTGACTTCCATACTTCATTTTGAAGTGAACTATCCCAAAATATAGGCCTACGTATGTTATAATGTGTGTTTCTATCACAGGTTTGGTCTTAAATTTCATTCAAAGTGGCATTAAAAAGGTCTTAAAGTCTTAAATGTAACTTCTAGTAGACACCCTGTTCTGGCCTGTCATTGGACAGATTTATCCTGATGAAACCACTGTTTGCTATAGTTTACTGACGCTTACAGCACTGCGAACAGCTTTCAGAATGATGCCTGTCATTCAAATCTAGTTTTACCATGTAAAGTGATATTAAATGCAGTTTTGTCTAAAATCAATTTCAGTTTTGGATAATTTGATGCATCAGGCTTTTAAGGTTCATCTTATATATGATCACGTATGATATAGAAAGAATATGAAGCCCATACTTGGAGAGACCTAAACTGAGCAACAATATGCAATTTCATGCGTTTGTAAGATATGACCAAAAAGTTAAGATTCTACTAGGTTAATGTCAATCAATGAGATCTTATAACCGCATAATACAGTGTAAAAAGTGATCACTTAACTTAATTTTTTCGATTTCGCATTACGTTTATTTACTTAAAAAAAAAATTGAGGAAACCCGTTGCCTTAAAATTAAGCAATGTGCAATTGTCAAGTTTGCATAACGTCATTTTAAGGCAATGGGTTTACTAATTTTTTTAAGTAGCCTAAATCTTAATTGAAAAATGTAAGTATTGTGAACACGTGACACTGCCAATGATGACTTATACTGAGATATTTAAATGAAAATAAATTGATCAAAGCACTGTAACTTCAAAACAAATGAATGCAAAACACTGATGATTGACCGATGAATAAATAAACCTTCCTCAAAAGCCTGATGGATCACATTTGATGCATTTAACTTAAGTTAACTTGATTCTCCATCAGGTTTCTTCGGTCCATTAAGAGGCCGTTTACACAACTATAAAAACGTTACTAATTAAGAGTTTTCTGTTCATTTACACGACAACTTTTGAAAACGACACCGTTATTGTGTCCATGTAAGCTAAAAAAAAAACAAATTTGTGAGGTGTTTTTTTTGTAGTTTCCACAAAGATGACGAATCTTTTCAAAATCTTGCGCTTTAAACCCCGTTTTCAAAAGTTTTATTTTCCAGGCCCCTTAAACGCACACGTTTTCCACTCTTAGTCTGTCGTTTTGGTGCATCTGTGTGAACAGGGATCGTTGTCTGTACATGGACAGAAACTTTTAGTAGCTACATCGTTGTTGTGTAGACATAGCCAGAGTTCATGTTGAAATATTACGAACAATAAAAACGATAAAGCGATATGCATATCGCACCGGCTTGCAATAACTGTGGTCATGAAAAACAGACAAAGAGAAAATCATTGAAGAAAATGCGATATGCGATAACTCATTAAATAATGCGATATTCGATATGCTTAAAGTGTGTAAAATAAATTTCAATTATCTTTAAAATGTAGGCCTACTTAAAATTACATACGCGTTTCACATTCTTTTTGTGGCAAGAAAACCCTCCAGCTTCTGAAAGTGAACATCAGTGTTTTACTGAAGTGTTATTTTAACATCACTGTAAACCACTGGGTTCAGGAAGGCCTACATTAGGGTTATTTAACAACAGATACTGAATAATCAAAGCTACAAAAGTTATTCAGCCAAGAGCAGAGTGTAATTTTCAAAGCTGATAGGCTAATGTCAAATTTCCATAATTGTGATTGATTTATTTCTGTTATAGTTGTCTTCAGCCATTTTGGTGTGTTAATTTTGAGTCAGTTTTGCACTTCGCACTTTTTTGTTTAAATTTAAATTGTGAAAAACAAGGTTGTGTTCCATATTGTGGTGTTCAGCAATTTTAACATAGTATCGTCTACAAATCAGTGTAGATGTAGATGGACCAAAATAAAACGTTTATTTAGGTAGGCTAAATGGATGATTTTTGCACATCTTTGAATTTCTATGGTGAAAATGGCAATTTTGAGAAATGAGCCCAGGCACAAGACGAAATAGAAGACTTGGAGAAGACGTTGAATGACAAAAAGCGGCACAAAGAATTAACACCGACAGAGCTAGATAAAATCGAAGACGACAAAGATGAGGTCAATACGAAAAAGACAAGTAAATTGACAGTTAACGTTAACACTTTCAGTGACTTTTTGGGCCAAAGACAGAACAATTGTGATTTCGAGACCTACTGCTTCTCTTTTAAAAGAGACATTGCGGGAGTTTTATGCCTCTGTTCAGTCTACCGCTCGACGCGAATGTGTTGCAAGTTTGATGTGTCTCAGAGGTATAAACCGTCACATTACAAAGTAAATTGTTAGTTCAAATAAAGATTGCCTTGTCACTGTCAGTGTTGCCTGTCATTCATAATTTTAATAAATCCATTAAAGAATCGTTAAGTTAGATATATAATATGCTTAAGCAACGGGGGACTCTTTCAGTTCTCTGTCTCTCTCTTTTAATAATGAATTTAAATAAATGTGATAGTTCATTCAAATAAAAGGAATCCGATGGCTCTACTTTATTTAAAGCGGACGGAGTGCTAGAACTAACGAGCCGTAACTTAAGAAAATTACCGTCATTTTTACACGTCTGTTAAAAAATTATACTGTAAACATCAGTTACAGCTTTAACTTATTTTTAACTTGGCAAATAACCGAGATATAAGCGCTTCGCGTCGGGTGGTTCCTCTACGTCGTGCATTAAAATCCTTTAATGCATGGCTAGCCGTGGATTATCCCTTATATTACTTAAAGTGGAAAGGCTGATCATCCTCTAAGTGTGGCGACTACACCGTTCCTGATGCTTGTCTGTATTCTCAGTTCACAATAAAGATAACATAAAAGGAGGTATATGAAAATTATGTAGGCTAAGACAACAAAAATGCTTATATGATTGAAAGATCTTCATTTTAGATCTTCATTGAATAAATATTGCTTGTGACATGGTACTATACAATGTTCAAGTGTTTTCTTCTGGATTTCTGCCTTTAAGGGCGTAGAAAGCTTAAACGTCCAGTATGTGATTTTTGGCCACCAGGGGGCACTCGATCTAAATAATAACAAAAGACGTACTTTGGTGACGTCGTGAAAGAGCGTGGGCTCACAGGAGTTGTTGTCGCTGTCAATGACAACCAGCCCTCTGAGGGAGAGAGAGAGAGAGAGAGAGAGAGAGAGAGAGAGGGAGAGCGCGCGCGAACCAGCGATACGATGTTCATTGGAACACGCGCGATCTGTCATTCCCTACATTCCTCACTCATTCTAACTATGTATTTTGATAATCACCTCTTTTCGAACAGAGAGATATTATCAGACCCCTATTGAATCAATATGCCATCTAGCTAGTATTATGTTTAAAAAACAAGGTCACCTTTCATTAAAAATATAATTACGTTTATACTATGATATCGAACAAGATAACGTTAGTGAACTGCATATGAAGCTACTTTCTCCAGCTATATATAGAACAAATATGAATTTATATTATAGCTACATGAGAGCTAGCCCGTCTGCGTTTTACACATGACATCATTTCACAAAATATACGGATAGATATAGTTAGCTGAATGGGTGCTTACCTGTTTATTAGAATGCATGCGAGATCGGCATCTCTCTGTAGCCTATATTTAGCTTGTCACAAAGCTCTCTACATTTTTTTAATGCAACCCTACAGTTTACCCGTGTCATGCTTCTTCTCCTGTCATATTTTTCACCTGTACGTTTGCTAGGGTGCCCATATTTTGATTACCAAAACCAGGACACTCGGCCAGCAGTTTTTTTGAAAACCAGGACATTTCATCACTTTATTGAAACAGCCAGGACGGCCAGGACAGAACGTGAAAACAGGACATGTCAGGACTGTTGGTCACCCTAACGTCTGCGCTTTGAGCCGGCTCCAGCAGCAGAACGTGCAGGCAAAGCGTATCGTGGTTCATAACTTACAGGGCTGCCAACTCTCACGCATTCAGCGCGAGACTCACGCAATTGAGCCAATTCTCACGCTCTCACACACACCCCCGATTTCTCACGCTGAAGTGTCAACCCCGGTCGGTCAAAACCAGAAAGATGAGTTTATCTATAGATCTACCTGTTGAGCCACTCATGGTCGATTAGTTTTACCGCGAATTAGCTAAAATATCCTGTAATCTAGAGCGAGCGTGCATACGCGACAGATGAGCTCCTAACCGCGCACGCGCACGATGTCAGAGAGGTAAGCGAGCGAGAGATCTTGCGCGTGCAGCCAAACCCCCCTCAAGTTTGGTGCAGTTGCAAAATGATACTAGCTACTACTTTTTTTCTCTACGTCGTTTTCTTTTCTTTTATTGGCGGTAGTCCGGTGTTCCCCTTTGTGTTTGGCGGTTCCGCAGGAAGTTAGAGAAAATAGAGGAGTCAAAGGTTATATGACGCCATTGACGGGCGACAAAACGGAAATAAAGAAACGGCCCGTGTCTTCGAATTAAACTATACATTTCTCCGAATTTGAAAGTTGGTGGAAACTGTCGGGATAATGTAAGTACATATCTCATAGAAATATTTATAACATAGATACAGTTATTTGTGCTATTTTTAAAGCAGAAAAAAATACATATTGTGCCTTTAAGGTGAACTACATTCGAGCCATATCTAGATCCTGAATACCACACAACATCTAGATCATCGCATCAATAGCAGAGATCGTCTAAAGCCACTTAAAAGCATTAATAAATCTGGACACCAAATTAAAATGGGTTTCTATCTGGTTAAAGTGCAGAATTGTGTGAACTGGAATTGTGATTATTGTGTGTGTTAGTCTCTGCCAGACGATGGCACCATAAAGCAGCGAATCTGAGGCTGGAAACGGCTTACAAACTGCTTTAATTCAACAGTGGCGGGGTTTGTGACCTCTCATATGCCTATAAAGCATGACAAAAATGATGGAAATAAACTCCGTAATTTTTTATATTGTTTTACTAGTGCATGCAGGACACTATAGTTCATTTATGTAAGTGAGGAGAGCAAAATAAAGTAAACTGACATATAATACCCAAATATTCTTCTTACAGTGACTACCAGTGACATTTATAAATAATTTGGGAGCAAAAATGATTCCTCCACTTTGAGCTGATCATGTTTTGCTGAAGTGTGTTTTCTTTAATTGCTAATGCTCTTTTTACACACACACTGAACAACATGAAGCATTGCTTGGTCACTGGTTGAGCTAAACTGGTATTATCTAATTGTGTAGTTAAATTTAACAGCTGACAGATATTCAACATAATTCATGTGTGAGAGTCTAACAGAAGGACGGACAAAACCAGTCAAATATCCACTGAGTTCTGCTCATATTTCATTACCATTTTCTACAACCCCAAATCAGAAAAAGTTGGGACATTTTGTAAAATGCAATAAAATCAAGAATCTGTGATTTGTTATTACCTTTTTTTAACTGACAAAAGTACAAAGAAAAGTTTTCGAATGTTTTCACTGACCAACATAATTGTATTTTGTAAATATACAAAAAAACAAATTTTGATTTTAATGGCTGCAACACACCCCAAAAAAGTTGGGACAGAGACATGTCAGTGTCACATCACCTTTCCTTTTAATTACGCTTTTTAATCATTTGGGAGTTGAGGATACTAATTGTTGGAGTTTTGCTAGTGGAATATTTGCCCAATCTTGTCTGATACAAGACAGCCGTTCAACAGTCTGTGGTCATCATTGCCTGATTCTCCTTTTCATGATGGGTCATACATTTTCCATAAGAGACATATCTGGACTGCAGTAAACAGGCCGGCACATCCCTTCTGGTGCAGAGTGTCTAGAAACCACTCAGTTGTAGCACGTGCAGAATGAGGCCTGGCATTGTCTTGCTTCCCAGGAAAGATGTCACCTTGATGGCAGTTTATGTCTCTGTACAATCCAAATACACTCACCTAAAGGATTATTAGGAACCCCATACTAATACTGTGTTTGACCCTCTTTCGCCTTCAGAACTGCCTTAATTCTACGTGGCATTGATTCAACAAGGTGCTGAAAGCATTCTTTAGAAATGTTGGGCCATATTGATAGGATAGCATCTTGCAGTTGATGGAGATTTGTGGGATGCACATCCAGGGCACGAAGCTCCCGTTCCACCACATCCCAAAGATGCTCTATTGGTTGAGATCTGGTGACTATGGGGGCCATTTTAGTACAGTGAACTCATTGTCATGTTCAAGAAACCAATTTGAAATGATTCGAGCTTTGTGACATGGTGCATTATCCTGCTGGAAGTAGCCATCATAGGATGGGTACATGGTGTCCATAAAGGGATGGACATGGTCAGAAACAATGCTCAGGTAGGCCGTGGCATTTAAACGATGCCCAATTGGCACTAAGGGGCCTAAAGTGTGCCAAGAAAACATCCCCCACACCATTACACCACCACCACCAGCCTGCACAGTGGTAACAAGGCATGATGGATCCATGTTCTCATTCAGTTTACGCCAAACCAGCTGAATGTCTCAACAGAAATCGAGACTCATCAGACCAGGCAACATTTTTCCAGTCTTCAACTGCTGTTGTAGCCCATCCGCCTCAAGGTTGTGTGTTTTGTGGCTTCACAAATGCTTTGCTGCATACCTCGGTTGTAACGAGTGGATATTTCAAGCAATTCTCTCAAGATATTTGGCACAAAGTGATGAGCCATGACCCATCTTTGCTTAAATAGACTGAGAAGCACTTTTACACCCAAACATGATACCCTCACCTATTACCAATTCACCTGCTCATTGTGGACTGTTTCAAAACAGTTGGATAATCTAATTTGGATTATCTTTTCACTTTTATTTGGTCTCTGTCCCAACTTTTTGGGGTGTGTTGCAGCCATCAAAATCAAAATGTGTTCATATTTACAAAATACAATTATGTTGGTCAGTGAAAACATTGGAAAACGTTTCTTTGTACTTTTGTCAGCTAATAAAACTTTTGTCAGCTAATAAATAGAATGAACAAATCACAGATTCTTGATTTTATTGCATTTTACAAAATGTCCCAACTTTTTTCTGATTTGGGGTTGTAAACTATAGTGAATAAACTGTGATAGTGTGAGAAATGTTGAAGGTGTCTGAATACATCTTTTAAATTAAATTGAGTGTTTACAAATTATTTGCAGTGTTTTGGGTGAAGATTCTTACCATGCAGATGCAAACAATATTGGACCCCATTGATTTCCATTGTATGGACATCCCAGTGTGTCTTTTGAGTTAAACAGGTATAGGGTTTGGGACAACATGAGTGTGAGTAAATAATGCCAAACTGTTTATTGTTGTGTGAAATATTCCCTTAGCTTCAAACCCATGATTAGCTAAGCGTTTGATTGAAAGGGGAGACGGTTATTTGCTGTTGTTGGACAACATCGGCAATCACTCTGGATCTTCTTCGAGTGTCTTCGTGTTTTTCTGTCATCTGTCACACATCCAAATCTATCTAGAACGTTAGAAATGGATAATAAAACAAAAAATATGCCTCTTCCATAACTAAACATAAACATTTTATAGTCCATATTATAATGTGGTATATTAAGACACAATCCCCTGGTTTCACAGACAAGGCTTAAGCTAGTCCCAGACTAAAATGCATGTTTGAACTGTTTTAAAGTCCCCCTGTGGTGAAAAATCAAGGTTTTAATGTCATTTATGTGTCTCTGTTTTTAATATGCTTTAAGACACACCGTGTGTAAGTTCATAAGTCGACAGCATTGCTGAGTATTTTCTGCTTAAAACTGCAGTGAACCAAAGACAGTCTCAAAAACACGGTTTGAAATCGCTGGTGTGTCACAAACGACCTTGTAACCAATCAGATCAACGTGTGATCGTCAACCAGTGGATCTCTGAGCGGAGTGAGTGAGTGGAGGCGGGGCTCATTTGCATATTCATAGAACCACGTATATTAAATGAGGCAAGGGTGTCGAGTTACATTCAAGATATTTTAAGGCATGAAGACATTTTTTTCTAGGAAAAAAGGTTTAAATTCGTAATTTTGCTGATCAAAGATGAGTTTTAAGGGATACAAATGTTGACTACAGGGGGCCTTTAAATAAAAGCAACTTGCACTGATATATCTTAAAGGGGTCATATAATGGTACATGCACACAACCTGTACACAACCATCATATAATGATAAAAATCCATCCAGTGTTTTTGTTTTAATCTCCTTGTATGTTTTTCCCAGTCTCAAATCAAGCCGTTCGACCGTGTGCCGGCACTATATCGGACGCCCCTCCCACGATTGTTGATTGACAGCAGTGTTTCAACACATCCCCGCCCTGAGCGAGCTGTCATCATAGTCCGCTATTGTTGATACGCTGGGGCAGAATGGCGTCTAAGCGATTGTGGTGTTCTGTTCTTGGGTGTAATAACGAACACAGTCATTTTGATGTTCCTAAATCCGAACCGCTGAAGACGCAGTGGCTGAGTTTTGTTTTCGAAGGGAATATTCCCCACGAGCAACGTCAATGCTCTCATGTTTGCGCGATTCGCAAATCTTTTCTCACCAGACTGCTTTATAAACGAGGATCAGTATAAAGCTGGTTTTGCTAAGAAGCTGCTCCTGAATAAAGAATCGGTAGCAACTATTCGTGTCCCTGCTGCACCTCCAGAAGAAGTGAGTGTAAAGTTTTATTAATCTTTATATTAACGTTAATCTTTGCAAATCGCTTGGACACTTCACGATGAATGTGGCTAAGGTTTACACTCAGGGTACATTACGGCATGTTTTCTATGTACGACGTTTTCAAGATAATTCATAATCCCACGTTTATAATGAACAACGCGTTATGGTTATTCATGTGTTATTACAAACTGAGTACGTATAACGTTACATCAGTAAACACATCTCACTAAATTACTCTAACGTTACCCTGCCAGTAAGTTACATACAAAGATAGATCAAAGTGACATTACGTTAACCAACCAATCAGAAACGTCCTGTTCGAGCCTTAATTGTCGAACTTCTTTGCGGCCGTCATCTTGTTCCGGGTCCGACTCCGGTTCAAACTGATACGGTTGCACAGATGTGTCCTCAGAGACTCCCGCTGCCATTCTCTCTCCAAAATATACCCTCAACTGTTGTCAAGGCAACACTCCACGTGCGTTGTGTCAAAACGCCGCAGAACAGAGGGGCGGAGTCAGCGAAGCTCATTATCATTTAAAGGCGAAACGGCGTGCTGAAAACAGAGCTGTTTTTGACCAGGAAAAATTTGTTTTCTCACAATACTAATGAGAATTTTTAATTAAAGTATATTACAAACTTTTCATTTAGACCCTAATGAATCAAATTAACTTGGCAATGAAAATGGCATTATATGACACCTTTAAAATAAATCAGTGCCATTGTTTTTTGTGAAGATTCACACCAGTAATGTTTTTTAAGGCACATTAATAAAATCCAAATCCTTACTGAAATCTGCACCAAACACCCAACTGGAAAATCAATTTTAGTTAAATAAAAAATATAAATCTAAATAAACATTTCAAAATATTCTTACAATTTAACATTGTTAGTCAATGCAGCTAAAAACAAAAACCTGCACTGTCTCTTAGCACTCTTAGTCCCACCATTGGCAAAATATATACAGTGGGAGAAGCTAAATATTTCATTAAAATATTTCAAACAAAAAATAAATAACCAAAAATAAATATGTAAAACTTATAACCCGCAAAACAAAAAAGCAACCGCCCAGTTTCGCGGGGAAACCGTGGACTTGGCAACCCTGGTCTGGTTATCGGGCTATACATGAAAGAAATGAATATTTTCCTGAGGCTCGTGAGAGCAGGGGTTTCCCTCATGTTGCCTCTAATGACCTCTTTAACACTTGTTTAGTCAGACGATGACATCATATGAATGTTATGAGAAGCCGCTGGATTCTGTGAAACCACATATGGCGGTTTGCTTAACTACCCAGGTAGCAAAGAATTCTGGCCCAGATTTGGCATGTGTCTGGCAAAGCTGGCATTCATCCGGCACTGGCATACAGCATGTGGGCCAAACATGGCCCACATTTGGCAGAGATGGCACTGGATTT
Organism: Tiaroga cobitis; assembly: GCA_030578255.1. NCBI lineage: Eukaryota > Metazoa > Chordata > Actinopteri > Cypriniformes > Leuciscidae > Tiaroga > Tiaroga cobitis. The sequence goes on from CM060611.1 coordinate 51,503,557, forward strand.
AAGACGGCACCCAAGACATGGGCCAGATATCAAATGGAGTATTTGGCCCAGATGTCAAATATAGACATGTGGGCCATATATGTATGGCCGATCTTGAGCCACATTTAAAATCATTTAAAAATATTTTTGAGTAAAATCCCAATGTTTTCCCATACAGAAAAGTAATATATTCACATATATGTGAAACACTGTAAAATATATTTTACAGTGAAAATGTTAACATGTTATTTAACAATAACATGTTATGCATTTTAAAAATATATTTTAAAAATGTATTTCAATATATTTTACAGTGTTTCACATATTTGTGAATATATTACTTTTCTGTATGGGAAAACATTGGGATTTTACTCAAAAATATTTTAAAATGATTTTAAATGTGGCTCAAGATCGGCCATACATATATGGCCCACATATCTATATTTGACATCTGGGCCAAATACTCCATTTGATATCTGGCCCATGTCTTGGGTGCCGTCTTAAATCCAGTGCCATCTCTGCCAAACCCGGGCCATGTTTGGCCCACATGCTGTATGCCAGTGCCGGATGAATGCCAGCTTTGCCAGACACATGCCAAATCTTGGCCAAATTTGTTTGCTGACTGTAGCTTAAGCTGCTCCCAGGTAGCAACGAATTCTGGCCCAGATTTGACATGAAGCCGGCACGGCATTCAGTCGGCACTGGCATGAGGCATATGTGAACCGAACATAGCCCGGTTATGGGCAGATTGAACCGTTTTTAAGACGGCAAACAGGATATGGGCCAGTGGTTAAAACGTGTATTATTTGTCTCACACGTAAAATATAGAAATGTGGCCCACATATGTCTGGCCAGACTTATCCCACAGTTAAAATGTAATTTCAGATATTTTATAATTGATAATATTTTCATAAACACAGCTGTTTCCCCTATTCCTGTTTGCACCATGGGCTTATTGCTCTCTATTAACAAGGTTTAATTAGCCTAATAATAATTTAAAATATGAAACACCATAAATTTAATTGTTTGATTGTCTCATTTTATGCACAAGAAGGCCAATCGTTTCTTTCTTACAACGTCCTAATATGGCAAAAAAAAAAAAAAAAAAAACATTTTTAAAAAATGTTTACCAATCAGGTTGCATCTAGAAAAACGCGCCCAGAAAGCGCGCCTAAACCGCAATGCTTCATGGGTTTGCAGTTTTACCTCATTGTAGTCTTTACACTCAATCTTGTATTTTTGTCTTCTTATATATATATATATATATATATATATATATATTTTTTTTTTTTTTCCTTCAATTGAAACTGTGCAATCTTGCGATTTAGCCGGTTTAGTTAATGGTTTAGAACGCTTCAACACAAAAAAAAAAAAAAAATTTATTTATACTTCCGGATCCAGCGCTGCCGAAGAAGAAGTGGGCGCGCACTGATGCACTCGACTGCATTTCACTAACGGTTGCGGACTTCTCACCTCAAAGCGAGCGAAGTTTGGTAAGTGATCATTTTTAATTTTAGAGTTAGTATAAGTTAGTATAGTTGGAAAGTGAAATGTTAAAGATGTGCCACAATGTATAATTGTAGCTGTTAAAATGTAGAAGTTGACTAAATGTTCGTCGATTACATTTAACGTTAAATGACATGATCAGACATCTTTATTTTTATTTAAATTTAAGTGACATACACTGATGGATTAACATACTAAAATGTATAGCAGCAATTGGCACCTGAAACATCACACAAAAATATAAATATCATAAGGATATTGATTACTTTTGTTTATATTCTATTGATTGAGGATTTTAACAATTTTGTGCCCTTATGATATTTATATCTTCTATAGAGATTATCAAATTTTAAGTTCGATAATTTTTAATGCTAATTTGTGTTATATAAACAATATATCACGACAAAGTCCTCTTAAAATTTCAAATATGCAGAGACACAGAGAGATAAAATCAGTATTGTAACACATACAAAAAAAGTTTAACATTTAAGAAATAGCCTATACATTTTTTTGCAATTATGCTAACTTACATAATTACAGCGATTACATGTTATTATCATGTATATTACACACTGGCAGTTTAAAGTTTTGAAAAACAGCTTGACTGTATTTTTTTAGCAAGTAGCCTAACGTTAAATGTGAGTAAAAGAGAGATTAGATTTGGACCTCCTAAACATTTGACATCAAATTTAGCCTATGTTTGTGTGTGTGTGTTTGCATTTCTAATCCATTGTGGATTTTGTTGTGGTATCACTCATTATTTATGCAATTTGTTAAAATTTTTGTTTGATAAATTATGTAACAAGTGAGCAAGTGGGTTTATGGGTTTTGATAGCTTGTCTTTCATTTTGAAATTAAATAAGAAGAAACGAAAAAAAAACAAGATTTCAGCTGTGAACCAAAAAATGAAAATATAGTCAAAATCTTATATTTTTGTTTATTTAAAAAAAAACATTTTCTTGTTTCTGCTTATTTCATTTTAAACTGAAAAACAAACTTATCAAAACGTACACGGACCTTGTAGTCTTATTCATTTATGATTGTTTTTGTTTGGTGTGTGTCAGTGTGTGTGTGTGCTTTCTATATTATTAATAATTTATATAAATATTTTTTCAATTTATAATGTTCTCTTTTGTGTTTGTTTCAGGTTCAAGAACAAAAGACCTGAGTAAAGCCACGGTATGGAAAAGACTTGTTCAAGAGCTGACATTTAAGAGCTTGACATTCAAGAAGTTTTTTGTTTGTTTTTTTGTAAATTGTTTTGTTTAAATGTGAAAAAAATAAACATTTGTTAAGAATACTGTTGTGTTTCAGACATTTTTTTAGCTGAGCAGGGTGTATAAAGTGGCTAGATCATGGTTTAGTTGAGGCTGACATGAATCAACCCAGACAGCAACATAGTGTCGGCCCAGATCCGGCCCACTTCTTGTACACGTGGATTCCACACGGCCCAGATGTGGGCCGGATCTGGGTCGACACTGTTGCTGTCTGGGAATTGTTTGGTCCTACAAAGGACCAGAATAGGTCCAGCTATAGTCATACATTTGGCTTAGAAATGGCTATGCCATGGGTCATATGTGGCCCGAGTTCTGGCAACCAGACCTGGTCCAGAATAGGGCCAGCTATAGTCATACATTTGGCTGAGGTATGGCTATGCCATGGGCCATATGTGGCCCGAGTTCTGGCAACCAGACCTGGTCCAGTCATGTACCGTAATTCATTGCTGTATTTGGGCCAAGTGAAAGTGGGTTGTGTGGCCCGTCACTGGGCCAAACCAATTTTGCTATGTGGGTATGTGTTTGCCACTTCGTCACAGTCACACACAAACATAGAAACGAAAGAAAAACACAAGTAGGTGAATCGATGATTGTGCTTTTGTCTGTTTTTCATAAAACAAAGTCACGCACAAACATAGAAAAGAAAGAAAAACAATCCTAAGGTGAATCGATGATTGTGCTTTTGTCTGTTTTTCGTTTTTCAAAAAACAAGGTCACACACAAACCGAGTCACACACAAACAAAGTCACACACAAAAAAGAAAGAAAAACAATCCTAAGAAGGTGAATCGATGATTGTGCTTTTGTCTGTTTTTCAAACACGCAAAGAGGTTCCCACACCTTTTCACCAACGGATTTCAATGACGTCTAGACGTTTGTCGAAATAGCCTACAAACAATAGAGATCACTGAAACGGATTTCAAGTTTTGTGTACCAGGTGAAACAATTAAATGGCTTTTCCTTTTTGTCAATTCTCGGTCAAGTTTTCCATGACAGTGTGAACACATGTTGGGTTAATTTACCCAGAAAATTCTCCAAAATTGGGTTGATTATTTTCTTTTCTTTCTTTTTTTGCTACATACATGAACTAATGTCTAGATAATACGGAGCCCCTAAGGAACGTGGTGGTGGAAAAAATTTTAGGATGGAGAATTTTTTTTTCCAAATCTTTGCGTTCCCTCGCAAAACCTTTGCGTTCCCCCGAGAAACTTTGCGTTCCCACACAAATTGTGCGTTCCCTCGCAAAGATATTTGCGTTCCCACGCAAAACCTGTTGGCAGCTCGGACAGACACTTCCTGTTTAATGTCCCGCTGGCAGTGTTCAGAGCTTCGTACGTTAATGGAGCGTTTCATAGTGTTTGAACTTGGACTCAAATATAAAGAAATGCGGCGAATGCTTAACTTTTTTTCCACCACCACGCCCCTTTAGGGGCTCCGTAATATTAATTTAAAGCCTCTAAACTTTTAAAAAACACTCGATACAACCACAGGTTTTCATGAATCATATAATGATCAATCATATTTTTTAAAGAAGTAGGCCTATAGTATATTTTATATCATTTTTAATTCGTGTTACCATCATTTAAGCTCGTTTAACAAATATTAGAAATAAAAATTAAACATTTATAAGTAATTCAAGTGTGATGGACCAGTCTCTGTTGTGCCGTTTCCACCGTAACGTCTCTGGATCTCGTGTTGTGTTCAGCGGAGGAACTCCTAAATATGCTGTGACTGACTCCATAACCTGTCCATGAACAATCAGTGTAGAGTGTAGCCTACAACATATTTGACATTTTTACATATTTATATTCTGTATATTTTTTAATAAAATCATAAAGTGTGATGCAAGGCATCAGGCGTTTCCATCACGTGAAAAGATTATGTTTCCTCAAGATTCACTCGTTAGGTGACTCACATCGCGCCCCCGTGTGTTGCTTTGCATAAAGTTAAACGATATACATAACAATAACGAAATTATAGATAAACTAAAATATACACAAACCTAGGCTATAATACCGAAGACATGCACCAATTTGACGGAGATGCACTGCTCTCTCCTGAAGAGGGCGCAAAAAGCCTGCGATAAATAACTCAATCCCTGGGTTGTTTAGCCCATCTGGGTAACAAAAAAACTACCCAAACACTGGGTTGTTAAGTCTGATCCAGGAGCTGGGTAACACAAAAACTACCCAAACACTGGGTTGTTAAGTCTGACCCAGGAGCTGGGTAACACAAAAACTACCCAAACACTGGGTTGTTGTGTCTGACCCAGGAGCTGGGTAACACAAAAACTACTCAAACACTGGGTTGTTAAGTCTGACCCAGGAGCTGGGTAACACAAAAACTACCCAAACACTGGGTTGTTGTGTCTGACCCAGGAGCTGGGTAACACAAAAACTACTCAAACACTGGGTTGTTACGTCTGACCCAGGAGCTGGTTAACACAAAAACTACCCAAACACTGGGTTGTTACGTCTGACCCAGGAGCTGGGTAACACAAAAACTACTCAAACACTGGGTTGTTACGTCTGGCCCAGGAGCTGGGTAGCACAAAAAGTACCAAACACTGGGTTGTTACGTCTGACCCAGGAGCTGGTTAACACAAAAACTACCCAAACACTGGGTTGTTACGTCTGACCCAGGAGCGGGGTAACACCAAATCTACCCAAATACTGAAAAAAATAACCCAAAAAATGACCCAAAAGGCTCAACCCAGGATTTGGGTAGAAAAAAGAACCCAAGATTTTTTAGAGTGAAGGAAACACCCTTTTTGCCAACTTTCTGGTTTACTTTCTTGTCCTGAATAAAATATGACTGCAGTTACTTTTATATCCAGTCCTCGTACATGCCAGAACACATTATTATGAAATGTTTCAGTATATTTGCTTGTAATTCAACATGTTCTTGACTAGTCGTTGGCACAGAAATGGAGTACCTGCTCCAGCTGGCCTTTAGGGGGTTTGAAGACACTTTCTGATGGACTATACTGACTGTTGATGGTTTTTATAATACACAAAGCTGCTGGTTTATTTTTAGGTATGTTGCAGAGGAAGATCCACAGATATCTGCTTCTATTTTTCTGCTTTTAATGGAAACCAGACTCCATCCCAGCGCTCTGCACATCTGCCTTCCAAACGTTTTGTCCAAACTTGGTCTTGTGAACCGTGTGACTCAGCAGAGAGATCTGCTTCTGCATGCAAGCCTCTGTATCTTTACAATCTGTCAAACTACTGACCCTGCTTAAAAGATGTTGGTTTAGCTGGTTTTGCTGCTGGTCAATAGCTCCTCCTGGCGCTTTAGCTAGTGTAGAAGTCATCCAAAACATACTGTATATGGTCATGTGTGGCTTGTATCTTCCTTCAAATATCCCATTTTTGAAACATTCTGATGCTAAATTGTACTTTGATTTACCAACCAGGCTTACTATAGATATAAATATAAAGAAACTAATTCAAACTGTTAATTAAACTATAATAGTTTCTCAATAATACTAAAATAACATTAATATACCAACCAGATAACTTCCAAAAATAATCACAAAGATTAACCAACTTTACCCAGGACTTCTGCTTGGCAGGAGATCTTTCAGATTCAGAAAAGAGTTTACAAATGGGCTCAAATTTGCCAAGAAAATACCTGTCTGACTTATATAAACATTGATATGATTGGATTCAACTGATTCAAACAATACGGATTAAGCCCTTATTAACTTTTTGAAGTGTCAAAATTTTGACAAAATGGACTTTCAATGCAGGCACAGAAATCTCTCAAATCCATTATAAATATCTTCATTTTTGTTTTGAAAGTTTTGGAAGGACATGAGAGTGAGAAAATGAGATTTCATTTTCAAAATTTCAATTCAATTCAAATTCAATTCAAAATTTTCATTTTTGGAAGTGAACTAACCATGTAACATGTAAATGACCAATAAACATGTGTGATTGCATGATTTAATAATAAAACAATAGAATAAATCATTATTTGGGTGAACTAACCCTTTAAGCAATTTAAAATGATTTATTATTGTATTGTTTTATTATTAAAGTAGGCAATCACACATATTTATTGCTAATTTACTTGTTACATGGTTAGTTCACCCAAAAATGAATAATTAATTACTCACGTCATGTCGTTCCAAACCAATAAGTTCATCTTCTGAACATGAAGATCTTTTTAGTGAAATCTAAGAGCTTTCTGTCCCTCCATGGACACCAACTCCCACTTTGAAGCCTCAGAAAGACAGTAAAGACATTATTAAAGTAATCCATGCGACTCCAGTGTATTAACCTCAATTTATGAAGCGACTCCATCAATGCATGATAGATCATATCAGTTTAAAAGTTATTAATTATGTGTTTATAATAAAAATCAAATGGAGTTAACATTATTCATTGGCAGAAACCCATCTGATATTTCCAATTTAATTATATTTTAAACCCATTAATCACTAAGTGATGAGTAGAAAACGTCTCAGTATGAAGTACCAACGTAATCCACGATATTTTTTAGAGTGATCCAACTTGTGTTTGGCAAAACTGATATAGTCTCAGATACATAGCCACAATATTGTGTATTTCAGACCTCGCCGAGGTCCGAGATTGTGCGGGACAGAGGAACAGTCGGAGAAGAAAAGGAAAGAATGAAAGGTTCTGGTTGTGATTAGGAAAGCGTGAGCGTGAGCTGTGTCTCAGGACTGCAGTTTGACCTCGACAGCTGAAATCACAAACCTCTCATTTACATGCAAACTCCTCAGCTGGGGGAACCTCTACAAGAACGCATGCTCGTTTAACATGCTCGTGGACACTTTGAAGACGCAAGCCAGCTGCAATGAAAGACTTTAATGTTGGTCACTTTGGTGGAGCGCGACTGATAAGCACACGGGCTTGTTGTGACGGAAGGAAAACAGCAAATGGTCATTTGGCACCAATATGGAAACTCTGTGAGTCGCTTTTTTTTATTCCTGCTCCACTTTACATATGTAACAATCAGAGTTTGGCTCCAACCCTGATCAAACTCCCATGCCTGTAGCTTTTAGAGATCCCGAAGCCCTTGATGAGCTTGTTCAGGTGTGTTTGATTAAGCTTGGAAGGAAAATGGATCTGCATGGGAACCTCCTCAGCTTTGCCAACCCTTGGTCTCAGTGATTCCTCCTTACTTCTGTGGACCTGCTTTATTGCCCCGTTTGCACGAAGGGAAGACGCAGATATTTCCCTGCGGTTTGGCCTCTCATTTACACGAAAACCCCGTTTTTATCACAGAAAACGATTATTTCTAAAAACTCCGGCCAAAGTGGAGATTTCTGATAACGCCGGTTATGTGTGGCCGCGTCGACTGGGAGAAACGGGGTTTTAGGTTCTCAAACGTCACATTATGCGCCAGAAAATGCACTTTTTTGAAAACGATGTTGTGTGCACGATGTTATTATTGAAAACGGAGGGGGGGAAATATTCATTTCTCTATGTGTAAAGGTGGCCTTAGTACAGTGATGCCCAGTCCTGCTTCTGGAGGCAAGAGTTCAGCTCCAGTCTGAATTAAACACAGCTAAAGCAGAGAATCAAAGGCTGTGTGTCCACCAAAGTGTTTTTAGCCGGCTGAAAGCGCTAGCCGCTCTGCTGAAACGCCTAGCTGTGGGCGCTTCAGAGCGTTTTGGCAGCGCAGTGTTTTTCCCGTTGAGACGTTTCGCTGCTATGATACAGAATATCCGCAGCACAGTTTACTTGTAACTGATTTCGCAGATGATTTGTTTCATACTAAAAATTTATTTGTCATCCATGTTGTTCGATTAGCTCTGCTGGTTGATGCCGTTGTACAGAAGGAATGTTGTGGCAGTTGGTCGGTGTGGTGTTAGCCCCGCCCCTCCTCCACTGTGATTGGACGGCTGGGTAAAAAGTGACAGTGACGAGCGCTGCGTTTCACCCAAAGTTGAACATTTCTCAACTCTCGGCGACCGGTAAAAACGCCGAGCTCTCAGCGCTTCAGTGTAAAATAACGCTCGGCGCCTCGTTACGCTCATGGCGTTCTAAAAACGCGGCGCTCCCATTGAAAACAATTGAAAACATACGCCAGGCGCGTGGAAAAACGCTTTGGTGGACACACGGCCTAAGTCTTTGTGATTGTAGAACTGCCTGAAATGAAGGGTACGTTTACGCAACAATGATGTTGGTGTACAGACAACAACGTTCTCAAAGACGATCCCCGCTCACACGGATCCGTGAAAACGACTAAAAACGCTGTATTATTTATACCAGGCCAGTCGATGGCGATGTCCCTTTATAAAGTAGCACAATGCACATATAGACTGAACATGTAATAGGCATGCGCATGATGTCACCGTTTAGTTGACCTGTATCATTTTCCACTTGCACTTTGAAACCTGCTTTCAAAAGTTTGCATTTTCAGGCCCCAAAATGCCATTCTGGTGAAAATGCATAAAAAGTGTTCAGTTTTTAGTTGAAAAAACAGTGTCGTTTAAACGGCCCCGTAATGACGCGTTCGAGACGAAGTCGGAAGTGGGAATATTCGAGATGAAACGTCCCACTTCCGACCTCACATCACATTCATATGTTGACCACAAGATGACGTAATAGCCGCGTTTCCACTGCCGGGCCAGGGCCGAGCCGTGCTAGTGCGTGCCAGGGCCAGTCGCGTTTCCACTGCCGGGCCAGGGCCGAGCCGTGCTAGTGCGTGCCAGTGCCAGTCGCGTCTCCACTGTCACTTCCGGGGCTTGATCGGGGCTTACTCAGGGCCAACGTCGAATACCTTGGGCCAAAGCGGGCCAGCTCGGGCTAGAGGCGTACTCAAGGTAAAAGGCGGAGTTTATCGGTGTTATGGAACGTTATCTGAAGCAAGATGCACATTTCACTTTTTTATATCGCGCAAAATAATCGCGGGCAGAAGAAAGGGTACAACGTCAATTTGACGGCGTGTGAAGAAACGAGGACGTTATAAAATACATCGATGCTGAACTTTCTAAGCTAAGCATGCAGCGATCAACGCTTCAAGTTCAGTAAAAAATAAAAAAGTTGCGGGCGCAGTATTGTTCAAGGCGATTAAAACGCACAACGGACAAAGCGGAGCTCAGAAAAGGATTTTTCCATGGTTCGACTTGATGGACGTGTGTTGGGTCACCGTCCCTCTGTTAGTGATGACTCGCGAGACAATCAGGACACTATGCAGCCACGGCCGGTGAGTTAATATACATGCTATCTTCCTAACTTAAAAAATAAATAAATTCATAATACCCGCTGAAATGGGTTGGGTTGTATGTATGACTTTTGATCCAGAAAGGCGTGTTAGGGGTGGGGTTTAGGGCAGCGCTGCGGGGCTACTGGCCCGGCAGTGGAAACGCAAGCCCGGTGCTTAAGGCCCGAGACCACTGGCTCGGCTCGGCTCGCTGTTTGCCCTGGCCCGGCCCTAGCCCGGCAGTGGAAACGCGGCTCATGAGAGCATTACGTGATTTTGCATTTTGCATGGCAAAAAACCGAAAGGAAAAAAACAAATAAAAATTAAGGTATGATTATATAAACTTAATCTTGTTATGTTTGACATAAGGTATCGCTATGCTCATTGGAATCAGGATTAGCCGCATGATTTTGTAAGTGATTTCGTCTCTCTAAGGTCAGGGTTGATGGATCACAGCTCGCATGTCCAACTTCCAGTGGCTTTCCAGACATTATTTCCAAGGAGGAGGAAAAACCTCTGAAATCTGAGTTGTCTGGAATGCAGCATAAGTTGGCGCGTTTCCATTACAGATTTGCGCAAAACTTTTGCGATTTTTTTCTAAATGTCGACAAATAACGATTGTGAAATGACGGCGTTTCCATGAACCGATGTTATGCGACTAAAACTGAATTTTTTCCTCTCGCGATCAGTCATTCAAACAATCATGGCAACTGATGTAAGTAGGTTTATGTATATCCCACCAGCCACCGCACTGGCCATTATTATCAATGGAAGGGGACGTGTGTGTGTGTGTGTGTGTGTGTGTGTGTGTGTGATCCAAGCATTAATGGCACGGAAAGAGCGTTATACTAAGAGCGGCTCATATGAGGAGTTTCTGGGTGTTTCTCCCTCATTTCTGCTTCAAGATCTTGATTGTGGCATTTCTTTGTCCAGTATTCCTGTAATTATTTAGTCTTTTATGAGTTTAATAAAGAACTCTGTCTCGTCTTCGGTCCAAACACAGCTCTTCATCTGCGTCAGGTGACTGTAAATGCGCAAAAACTGTTTCCATTGCAGTTTTGCGAAATATTTCTTTTTCAAATTGCCTGAAAAACCTCCTCATGCGAGCGTAAAAACTTTTTTGCGATATAGGCCCTACGGGAGTTTTTGCGAAATTGGCGTGTTTCCATTGGGCGTATTTTCAATTCACAATTTCAATTTGCGCAATTTGAAGGGTAATGGAAACGCGGCTACTCGCATTCACATGAAGACACGTCATGAGAGCGTCAGCGATGTTTGATGCAATGCATTTTGAGGGAAAGTATATTTACACTAAGTAATGTTAGATACTATATATGTTTTAAACACAAATATATGGGGTCAAATTGAAATATATGGAAGTTAATACATTTCTCACATATATTATATATTTATTTTATAATTTTAAATCAAACAAACTAGGATAATAAACTGGGTTGAATCTAAAAAGCGGAATATGTTCTCGTCACATCAAACCGGGACTGGCTTGACTGCATGTTCAAGGCTTACGGTAAAGATTGTTGGTATATGACCAAACATTTCACTGTACCAATCCTTGTTATGGATCCTAAAATGTTGCATATAGGCTACAGGACAAATGAGCCGCCCTAGTGTCACACACACATGCAGTCCGTCAGACGAGCTGTCCCACTATATGCCGTGGTTTTTGATTTCTTAATATTTCCTAATTTAGTAATAGGCTAATTTGTGAAGATAGTAAACGGTAAACTGGCGAATTCCAGCTGTCTTATTACTCTGCATTTTAAAAATATTTGCAATGCGACAGATACAATAGGCTATAATTTGCGATGTTTTTTTTACCGCATATTCACTTTGTCGATAACAAAACAGCGAGAAAAAGTGGATGGAAACTTTTAGTTTTAGTTTAGTTAACAAAAGGCTATTTTTAGGGTCTGAATCGGGCTCGAATGGTTTGAAATTGCCGCCATATCCCAACCAATCACAGCACATTTCATATTTCGGAAGGAGGGGCTTCATCGAAACCGAAACTGAATAACCCATTCGGGACAAACTGGAGAGAGAGGAGCAGTAATGGTGTCAAATATGTGAAAAATAACATCAAGCATATTCTAGTACACCCCAAAAACAAAATCAAAACTTCGTAAAAGGGGACATTAAATGGTTTCCTTTAAATGGTTTCTTTTTGGCAAATTGCATAGAAACAAATTGGGCTTGATTTGACCACTAAAACTATAAATATAACCAAAACACACCAGTGTCAGAACTTGGCATGCACATCCGTGACCCTTATGAGAAATTGTCTAAAAACTTAAAGAAGAAATAAATAGTTTAACCAGTGTTTCAAGAGCTGACCCCAACACAATATTGGCTTCAGTTTTGGTCTGTTCCTTACCCAACGTTATCATATGGCTTCAGAAGACTTTTATAATGCTTTCATGCTGTGTTTTGGACGCTCAACTGCATCTGTCCAGCATGAGCATTATTTTGTGTTTTCCACGGAAGAAAGAGGGTTTGGAATGAGAATTAAGTCTTTGCTCAAAAAAAAAAAAGATTTCCTTATAAGATTTTTTGCTGTTATTATGTTTAAAGATGATCTGTTAGCATTCAAATTATTTACAGAAGACTCTTAATACAACAAAACCCACACACACGTATATATCATTCATTAGAAACTAGAAAAACAAACATTTCTCTTTTTGTTTTACAGAATTTACAAAAGCATCACCAGATAAAGAAAAGACAAAAAATAAAAGCACATCTACTTTACTATTCTGGTTTTGTTTTGCACGAAGAAGTCATCCACACAATTAAAAATAAAAATAATAATCTAGTTTAAATCACATAATGTACGCGGATATGCAAACGCAGACACAAATGCTTGGCCATGTTTACATTACAAACATCAGTACTCGAGTCAGCTAGAAATGTCCAAATGTTTTCAGGTGATAGCTTTAAACACAGAAAACATGATGAATTGAGTAAATCTGCGAAAGGAGACATTACATAAGGTGGTTCAGCAAGATCTCTTCTAACGGTTGCTTCACTACTGTATGATGGTAGTTGATGTGAATGTAAAGCTTTTTTTCTGAGAATGCAATGCGCGCTTGCAATAGAAATTGTGTTTTGATAGTTTTCGGAAAGCAATTACATGTCAGATCGCATTCACATACTTGCACATAGCATGTTTCAAGGTCCTTGCACACAGAGTCCGAAATTTGCGTTAAAACGTTAAAAATAAATACGACCTCAAGTTGTGTCAATCACGTTTACACACTGCCTCCGAAACTTTCCCCCGTCATAAAAAAATTCGGTTCGGGTTCGATTTTCAGCGTTTTTTGCATCCGTAGCAAGCCTTTTGAGACGTGTTTTGACTATTCAGAGCCACCGTACAAGCGAACGGCAAAATCCAGAACTGTTCAGGATCAGTTGGTAATTGGTGGTTCTGCTTCTTAATATGTAGCATCAAACTGAGCCACTGCGTCCTGAGGGAAACTGAAGCATCGGGATAATCCCGCAGCGAACTCTCCTTCCTCTCTACGCAATCTCAGGAGTGGATGATGGACCCAATATTATTCAATTTCAATTAAATTCACATTTATTTGTCGCAATACACATCGTTTCAAAGCAGCTTTACCGAAAGTGCACGAGTCCACATTACAGTTCACAGTGATCTGTTATCAGAGGAAACTGTCTATTTCAGACCCTCACGGATTGAAACTCCATTTTGTATTGTTTTACAAATTTTTAATGAATACGCGTCGGACTCGGTGTGCAAAGTTTCTGTGCGTGACGAAATTTTAGGATGAGGAATACGCAAAAATCGGACTCGGTGTGCAAGGACCTTAAATCTGCTCAAAGGCAATAAAACTGATATTTTTCCATTCCTACAGACTCATTTTCTCCACATAAAGCCGGATGTGGCGGTGATGGAAGCTTGCTCGTTGAGAGAAAAACACACAGCTTGGCTTCTTAGCCAAATAATAAACATACCGTCCCAAACTCTCTGAATAAATGAATACCGTTTCCATTTTCCACATGGCTTGAGACATTCTTCGTGGCCTTTTTGAGCACCTCGAGTTCACCACAGCGTTCAGAGAAGGGAACCGCTGGAATCTAGGTGAGCAGATGTTCGTCTGGGCCATTCGGTTATCTACATGTCAAACTTTCTTCTTAAAGCAATAGCAGAATTGCTCTGTCAGATTGTTAGAACGGCTGCAGGGAGAAGTGGATTTCAGTACGAGGTTAGCGAACTACAGAACGTGAGTCCGGGATAAAGTCGAGCAGGGACTGAAAGAAGAGCTTCAGGAGTTTGTTATTCTCATTTCCACTTTGCCTAGCTGAATCCTCAACAAAACCTGTGTGTGTGTGTGTGTGTGTGTGTGTTTAGACCAGCTCCACTTTGGAGTTGGGATAGACGGCCACCACGTCATAGCCCTCGGGAGGCTGGACACGAGCCTTGGCGTGAGTCTCACAGTACAGACTCTCATCGATGAAGAAATATCCTCTCTGCTTGAGATTCAGCCCACAGTCATCACACATGAAGCAGTCGGGGTGATACAGCTTGTCTCTGGCCTTCACAATCGTTCCCCTGTGTTGAAACAGTTAGAAGACACTTGTTAAATTACATTTATTGTTACTTTTATTGTCACTTCATTTGGTAATTGGGTCAATGGTCCAGGAGAAAGAAAAGGACAAATCTTTATACAAAAAAAAGTACTATTTTGTATTTATGTTGGTTTAGAAAAATGTTTTATGCCATTTTCAGCAAAAGGTTACATTTAAAGTCCCCCTGTAGTCAATAATTTATATGATACCAAAATTTCCTTGAAAAAATATGTCTTCATGTCTTAAAACATCTTGAATGTAACTCGACACCCTTGCCTCATTTAGTATGCGCGGTTCTATAAATATGCAGATGAGCCCCGCCTCCACTCACTCACTCAGCTCAGAGATCCACTGGTTGACGATCACACGTTGATCTGATTGGTTACAAGGTCGTTTGTGACGTCAGAAACACCAGCGATTTCAAACCGTGTTTTTGAGACTGTCTTTGGTTCACTGCAGTTTTAAGCAGGAAATACTCAGCAATGCTGTCGACTTATGAACTTACACACGGTGTGTCTTAAAGCGTATTAAAAACACCACATAGACACATAAACAACATTAAAAGCTGGAGTTTCACCACAGGTGGACTTTAATAACTTTCAACTAACTATGACAAATTATAAAGAATTACGAATTAAGTAATAATCACAACATCAACGTGTCTGAGATGTGCGTAACTGTCTTACTTTACTCTCAACATGGTCTAAAATGCATTAATTACTCAAGTGTTACCTACTCACGCCTTACGAACTACTAGTGATCTCGGGCCGTATTCACAAAGAATTTTAAGGCTAAAAGTAGCTATATGGGCGTGTCACTCCTAACTTTAGGACTCTTAACTTTAGTGGACATTTTTTTGACTAAGAGTAATTCACAAAGCATTTTAGCCCTAAAAGTAGCACCTAAGTCTGGGACAGCTTAAAAGAAGTCGAGAGGACTCCTAACTCACTAAGACCTCTTCACAAAGGATTGTAGCGCACACCACCGCCTCTCGCAGTCGTCCGGGGTCCGCGACACAAGCGGGAATGCTGCATCGATCTGCAAACAAATCCTCTCCCATCTCACGCTTAGTTTAGCTTGATATCCCAGTGCCGAATTTCCCTTTTATTATGTTTTTTCTTCCAGCACCAGCTGGGCCAGCAGCAGTAACTGATCCTGCGTCCAGTTGCGCTATCTTTTCCGTTTTGGCGAGTTCATAATCCACCGTCATTCAACTATTACATTACTTCAATAGGAGCAACATGTCCTTGCTTTAAGTAGTCTATTTAGGCTAATAGGATGTCAATTAACCAAGCAAGTGTTAATGCAAGTGTCTTTTCATTATTAGGCAAGTGGCGGTTTTCATTGGGGTATTAGGCTACCTTGATTTAATTCACGACTTTTCTCTCTCTCTGCTTTTTTAGAATCACACTTCACTGGGGCCTGCACAAACATGTCATTATATATGCATTTCGATGACATTACTATGATTATTTTGTGTAGGACACAGAAATATATAGGCCTAGATGTGGTAATTCCATGATTTGTTGCGTCTGTGTTGTGTTCCGCATGATGGCCCTGTCATCTAACAACCAATTACCGTGATCATTGCGAGGAAGCTCGTGCATGAGAATTGACGTCATCTATAGCAACGAAGACTCACTCTTAGTTTAGGAGTTGTCATTTTTCCTTACTAAGAGTAGGTCTGAAAGGCGTTGTGAATAACTTTTAAGAGAAAACTCCTAGCTAAAATATTTTAGTGCGATTTAGGAGTACTCCTAGTGGTAAGATAAAATTCTTCGTGAATACGGCCCCTGGACTATTATTTTAAAGTGAAAAACATCTAAAGTTTTTGAACAAATTTTGTACAAACTATCCCAATACTAGACTTTTAAAAGAGAAAAGGCTTGTATGATAAAAATGGTGGTCAACAACTGCTAAAGTAGGATTAGCAGGTAATGTTTAGTCAGTAAACGAGCAAACAATACATTCCTTTCATAAATAGGTTGAAAAAAAATTCTGAAATGACATGACCCAACCATGATATAAAACAAATGTCTTTTATGCAACCCTGACGGCTGATTGGACAATCTCTTATCACTAATCACTTCCTATTATAAATCTCTATGAACAGGTACATATTTGAAGGCTATAATATCTATAAACAGCGTTTACAATGGGCGCATTGTTTCCTTCTTCTGTGGAACTGTTCTTCTTATCATATGACATCACGGTTTAGTCATGTTCCTGTGGGAAAGTGCCAACAGCAGAAGACAAGAGTGACTTGCAGTATTATCATTATCGGGAACACCTGTGCCACATGTTCCAGCAGGCCTGGCTTCATTTAACAATCAGCTATTCAATGAACACGTCACTGTTAAAGTCATTCATTTACTGCGAGACACGACTTACAGGCTCATGTTTAAAGATGATAAACCACACATATACTGGCTTCTTAAGTCTATTCAACACTCTCTAGTGTCTTGGTGTTCATTTAGGGGCTTTCCTCAGCAAATATTGCTGTATATTTAAACATTCAGGTTGATTATGATTTCACTTTTTTAACTTTAGTTAGTGTGTAATGTCGGTGTTTGAGCACAAACAACATCTGCAAAGTTACGACACTCAAAGTTCAAAGCAAAGGGAGAGATTTGCTTTTAAAGAATTCGATTTTTAAGGACTACAACAAATGGACTACAACGAGCTTCTTCCTGGGTTGGTGACATCACTAACCCTAAAGTTCAGTAGCTCCGCCCACTGATTCCAGCACAACAAGTAGTGGGTAAATCACAGACGTGACGCTAACACTATATCCAGCAACTAAGTGATAAAGACGCCTTTGAAGAGTGCAACATGTTGTGCAGTGCCAGCTTGTGGAAAACACAGTCGCTGCATTGGATTTGCAGAGAGACTGAAATTTTAAAACGATGCTGTGGCTTCTTCTATATTGGATCCGACAGGAACGGCGCAACACACTTGTGCGAGTAAAAGAGTTTTTACTGTGTCACTATTGCTTTGTTACAGATCGTTTGTCTAACGTGTCAAACCAAAATCACCAGTGACCAGTGATTTCTGATGATTCATGAAGGCCTACAGTCAGATGTTTTTGTCTCAAAATTGTGTTTTTATCAGTAAATCAAACCAGTGACTAAATGGTGAACTTCACATTGTTTCTTTTAGAAGGATGAACATAATCTGTTATTTAAACTGTGATTAAATTATATATTTAAAGAACGCTCCCTTTACAATCGCTGGAGCTGTAAATCAAACAGAGCAAGTTTATCCCCCGACAGCAACAATGAATCCACTTGTACCGGATGTGGGCCGGATCTGGGCCGACACTGTGTTGCTGTCTGTGTCAGTGACTGAATTCTGGGCTCTCGCTAAAACTCCTGTTATAGCTAATCAACGAATCCCTTATTTACATTGTGTTTGCACAGTTAGTTATGATAAAAACATTTGTTAGTGTGCAGAAATCGAGTTACAATGACTATAATCAACACTTTTCACAAACTCTAATTGTAAAAACGTGCTAAAAGTTCCACATGTAATACTCATTAAATATGCAAATCTGTCAGCCAATCACAGCAGTGGGCACAGAGGCACAGAGACACGCCCCTTAAAACAGAGCGTTTAAAACGAAGGCTAAAATCAGGGTAGGAAAATGCCTTTTATTTCTAAATTATGACAATTTGTGATGTACAAATCATACTAACATTATAAATGCACCCCAGTAAACATTATAAAAGCTCATGCCCCCATAAGCAGCAATAGATGGCACTTACACAATGCCGTTCCCGCAGCGTGTGCACTGAGGCAGCTTCTGTAGGCCGGCCATGGGCGCCAGAGGAGCCGTGATGGGGCTGCCCAGCTTCGGCACCGGGGATTTAACCGGGGAGCGCAAGCCTCGAACCCCATGCCTGTCCACCGGCGAGACCCCTGGAAAGAAAAGAGACTGCAGTCAAGGGCACAGAATATGATACAGTGATCAACTATTAGGGCTGTCACTCTACGTTCGAAAATCAATTGCACAATCGATCGGACCAACCAACACAAGTTTAGAAAACGAAAATAGGGGAATCGATTTTAACGGCCTTTTTTTTTTTTTTTTTACCAAAAAAGTGTTTTAGGTGGACAGATCAATACAGCACACAGAACATGTCGGATCCTGGACAATAACACTGTCTTTTCTGTTCACCAAATGCTTTTTAATATTCGCTATTACTTCAATGCAAGTGAACAAGCGCGCCGTTATTTGTTGCTCAGTGACGTGTGTGTGTGTGTGTGTTCAAGTAAGCCAGAAATGTGCAGATTCTGCAATACGCTGTATTTAATATATCATGAGGACTTTTTTGCACTAAATCCGTGCAGATTTGTCTTACACGAACTTCCCCAGCAAAGTGAGTAAACACAGAAACACGGCAGATTGGCTCGTGATCTGACAGCGTTTCCCACCAAAGTTCATGTTTACCCGCATCTGTCGGGTCGAGGGTGTTAATCTCAATCCCTGAATGTTGCGCTCCTGTTTGTCATTGTGCACGAAACTTCACGCCAATAAATCATCAGGAATATCGCTGACTTGTGATTCGTGTTATTTACAAGAACCAAGCTTTGCAACAAAAGCAGATCGAAGTGCATGAAGTAACCAAAGCTCCTCTAGTGTGTGACATGGTCCTGCCTAGATCATGAAGTTGCCGATACTATGATTTTTAACTTTTAAATTCATTGACCAAAAAGGTTACCGCATTATGCCAATTGATGGCAACAACCCAGTGTTGTTTTGTGTGATATGAGTGAGTCATTGAATCATTTAATTAAAGTGAGGTTTTGCCATATTGAATTTGAAGGATTAGTTCACTTCAGAATTAACAATTTCTGATAATTTACTCCCCCCTTATGTCATCCAAGATGTTCATGTCTTTCTTACTTCAGTCGAAAAGAAATGTATTGCTTTTTAACCACAAATGCCCGTCTTGCACTTCCACGACTTCACGCATTACGTAATCACGTCGAAAGGTCACGCGGAAAGTGGAAAATGTAGAATAGGGCTCCATCTTATTTTCTCCTCCAACTTCAAAATCGTTCAACATCGTTGTTTGACCTTTTATTTATTTAATATTTTTGTAAATGGCGTTTGACTTGGTCTTTGCACATCTGCTTTGTAAACACTAGGTCTGTACTTCCGCCTACGTCACGCTTGACCTTTCAACGTAATGTGTGTCGCATCACAGCTAGAGCAAGACCAGCATTTGTGGTTAAAAGTATATAAATGTTTGTTTTGTTATAAATGTCCGCTGGTTTGTCTAGATCAGAGTCTTATTCCTCGGCTGGATCGTGTCGAGACTTTGAAGCTGCACTGAAACTCACATCTGGACCTTCGGGCCGTTGGACCCCATTGAAGACACTATATGGAGAAACCCTGGAGTGTGTTCCTCAAAAACCTTCATTTCTTCTCGACTGAAGAAAGAAAGAAAGACATGAACATTTCTGATGATGTGAGGGCGAGTAAATTATCAGGAAATTTTAATTCTGAAGTGAAACAAATCCTTTAACGCGGATGAAAACGACGCTGTGAGGGATAGACTTACAGTCTTTACAATGGCACACAGTATAAAGGTCCTAGATCATGCAATTATTTACAACGTACAACTTTTCAAACCATTTTATGGAGTTTTTGTAAAAAAACTGAACAATTGGTATGTTGTCAAATAACAGTACAATCCATTGAATGCACTGAACTTCTATCCTTCACAGCAGGGGTGTCGAACTCAGGCTATGTTAAGACTGATTTTATCCAGATTCGTTTTTTGAAAGTCTAGACAGCAAAAAACAAAAAACAATCAAACAATCTATTTTGATTGAAACCACATCAAATTCCAATCAATTTTGACAGATGCATCTCAAATTGTCGGATTTCAAATTGTCTTTTGCATCACTCTTAAAGCAACATACAATGATAACGTCAAATCCAGAGGCAGAAATGCCAGAAGTATTCGTACGGTATTCAAGCGGTGTGAGTTTTTCTTGTGCGATGTAAGAGTTCTGCACCGCGAATTTAGAGAGTGAAATGATGCAGCTCCATTTCTCCTGCATCCACTTTGAAAGCCTCGTCACATACGTGGGTAGGCCTACGTCCTTACCAAAGCAACCCATGTTGGTTATGTATGGACACACACATTTTATTTGTTCACTTGCAATGAATAGTGCGGACAGTCTGCCTGAAAAGATCTGATTTGAGAAAGTCTGATTGGCCTGCAGTGTGAACATAGCCTCAGTTCCTGGAGTCCACCTTCCAACAGAGTTTACCTCCAACCCTAATGAAACACACCTGAACCAACACATCAAGGTCTGTGTGTGTCTGTGTGTGTGTGTGTCTGTCTCACACACCTGAACCAACTAATCAAGGTCTTCAGGATCACTGGAAACATTGCTGCATTTTTCTGGACATGCTTATTGGCTCATTAGGTGTGTGTGTTACTTCGGATGTGAGTCTTGCGTCATCAACCCGGAGCTAAAGTTTAAGTCAGTTTGATTCTGTGAACCGACTCGACTGTTCAAGAATTGAACATCACCAATCAAAAACAAAATGTTTAATGGTAATCTCTTTTTTTTTTTTTTTTTTTTTTTTTACACCGAAATCATTGATGTTTTACAAGAGAAATCACAGATTGTGATTCGGTTTATGACTCATTCATTTCTAGTGTATCCACAAAGCATGATTGACTGTCGTACAACTCTGACAGCCATTCAATGACGTCACTGATGTGATTATCAAGGCACACATTATCCAGTTTAACCACTACGCTTTCTGGAGGGTGACATCACAGTGTGCAAACTTAATTTCTTAATTTCATCTTACTCCAGGATAAGTCGTAGTGTTGTGCACATTTTACTACCAAGTTGCTTGCAATGCTCAAAATAAAATCCGGAACACAAAAAAGCCTTGCTGTAGTTCAAACAGAAGAGCGTATAGCGCTTGCAACGCCGGTGTCATGGGCTCCATCCCAGGAAAAAGAAAAAACTGATAAAAGGTATGCTTTGAATGCTATTTAAAGTTGTTTCGGCAAATGCCGGGACAAAATGCATCTCTTCCGGGGAAGAAAAATGAACATACAGAATGGGGGATTTCAAAAGAAGGGTGAAATCTCAGAAAAAGGCACTCATAATAAGAATATTTTTGCATGAAATCCACTTTCCCACAGTGTTTTTTCACCTGCCCGTAACTCTCTATTAATTCTGAAGACCTTGATGATCTTGTTGAGGTGTGTTTGACCAGGGTTGCAGCACTGATCTCGAGAAGCAGACTTGACCACACCTGGCCTAAATAATGTTTCATAATCGTTTAATTGTGGCTTCCTATTACTGGACTCCCAAAGTTAATGATTGTTCTTCTTTTCTCCAAAACTTCCCCACTAACTCAGTCTTTCCACTTTCTGCATTAAATTATGCTGTTCCACTAATTCACTCACAAACCTATTCATCAGAGTTAAATTCATTCTTTAACTCTTTCCCCGCCATTGACAGAATTTTCCATTATTTTCGAGACAACGCTTCATTTAGGGCTTTCCGTGTTGTCACTGTTATACGGTAGGGGGCGCTATTACTCATCTTCTGAAAGAGTACTGAATCTCCTGATCAAAACACAAGCGAAAAAGAAGCAGAAACAAGCGATCTCATATGTAAGCATATGCATATGTAAAATAACGCGATCATCAACATTAAACATATAAATCAAAACCGGCTAATGTTACTGAATGAAATGTCGACCCAGGAAGAGCTTCAGGACTGTGAAGCTTTGAGGCGTTGATGGACTCGATCTACTTCATCTGTGTTTAGATCATCGTTCTGAATCCCATCCAGACGTAGTCTTTGACAAAAATGTGATTTTTTTTCAGCTTTTTACTCAAAATGTTGCTTTTTTTAATGAAACTTACATTCAAGTGTTCATAAAAAAGAATGCAAGAAACTAGAATAAAACAGTTTTTTGTTGTTGTTTAAAAGCAGAGGATATATTCTTTTGATGTATTGCATCCTCAGATATTCAAACAACAAAATATTCTTGGGGCCATGAAATCTTTGTGAAAATTATAGAAAAAAAAAATGCTGGTGCTGGCTGGCAACATTTAAAAAAAAAATGCTGGTGTGGAAAGAGTGTGGACACTCATTTTGTGTCCAATGGCAGCAGAGTACACGCTCTGAGCGACTTGAGGAGGATAAAGTATTGACAGAATTGTAACTTTTGGGCTAACTATTGCTTTGAACGGCTACTTCTGACTTTCCAAGACGCCTTGTTTAGCCCAAAACAACAAAAAAATCTCTCAGAGTAAGCGCTTCACAGCTGTCCCTGGGACAAGAGATGGCCAGAATTAATGTCCTTCACACTTCAATCCCAGGTCAGACGCCATTCTCCAAGCAGACGTAGCTGAAAATCCCGTGTGTGTGTGTGTGTTAGCTTCAGGGCATGGTTGGGACAGAGTATGGAGCACAGCTGCCAAGGCCTCCTCCTATCTTCTCTGTTTCACGCTGAACGAGGAAACATCCGGATAAAATAATATGCGTAACTGTCTCAATGGTGCCCGCCTCAGCCATCTGAATGTTGTTGTGCCAAAGTGAGATCATTAACTCTGCCTTATTCCCAAGAACTGCTGGGACAGGTTACTACTCCAAAACTGTCAACGAATACCACTAATTACACACTTAAACACTTGATCCCTGATCCCTGTGGCTCCATGGGGATCTAATTCAGTGTGCGAGAGATGGCGAAGGCGTAAGTATAGCATGCTCTAGAAGCTTCGCCGTGGGATCTGGCTTAGACAAAACACATTTTTGGGCTTATATGACACAAAGCACAACATTTTTTGGAGCTTTTAGCCTCCAAGAGACAAGAGAGCAAAAAAAAGTGCTTTTACTGAATACATTTTTCAATAGCGAGACAATTTTAAAAATAGTGTAGAATTTCTAAGTAACAAGTAAATAGCGATGTATTGTAATAAAACACTGCATCATTCTTATGTTATTGTTTCCACTGAACATACTGAGGCGATAATCATTGTATTATCGGTTTGATCACACACAAAATTACAATATAGGACACTATCGATAATGAACAATTCCAAAATACATTTCTGCTCATCAGCCACTGTGGATAGTGGTTTTCCAAAGCCACTCAGCATTTTCACAGGCCATAATTTTGACATCGACACCATGGGGGAAAAACTGTCATATAGATATTTTTAATATTATCTCCTGATTTGGCATCAGGAATATTAGGCTACTGTCACTTTAAGACAGAATGCACAGATCCAATATACTGTTACACATGTGTTTTCTTTCTCAACCGGTTACGTTCACATAAAACATTACGTGAACACTTCCCAAGACCGGCATTTTGTCATTATTTTGTGTGTATTTGACTGTTTAAGCACAATAAGCAGTGGGAGTACATTTTTTAGTACTGAGAGGCGGCTTTAAGTGCCACACTTTGGGTTTGAGCTCAAAATCTGCGGGAATGAGTAAAATTATGCGCAATACGTTTTTGACAACACTACACCGCACTTATTATTTCAGATGCCTTTTTAAAAAACTACAATTAAAAAATGTATATATTATATATAAAATTCAACCTGCCAAACTGGCTAATAGGAGTAAGTGCGTTACACGCCACTGCTGAAATAAACCCGCATTCGTCAAGCCTGACTCTGAGAGAGAAATGATTAAATAAAACTGACCCCCGTCCTCAGCTTCCAGGATTCCCTGCAGGTATTTAAAGGAGCCAGATTGTTTGGGAGCGGACACAGGTTCCTCTGGGTCCTGAAGCATCCTGTAGACGTCCGACTGCGGGTCGAAACCATTGCGGTTGCCTGATGAATTCATTGGTGGTTCAGGGCTGAAACTGAAAGGAAAACATATCCAGATCTCGAACATAAACATCTGCTATTGCCTTGCCATGTGTTTTCATACTGAACTAAACACTTTCTCAGTGCATCAAGTTATTTGTAAAAGCTTCAGTACATCTCTAAAGGAATGGAAGCCAAAGTAATTGGTTTAAAATTCAAATGCAACACATTTGTTACAAATATTCAGATACACACAGTCAAACGTTTGGACACAGTAAAGCTGAATCTTGTAATAAACCTGCAGTTGTTAATGCTGGAAATTACTTAGAATTCTTTTATCACAGTTTAACAGCAATTGTTATGCATGTGTTTTTACTATCTTTAAATTAAATTGTGTGAAATAATATATATAATTAAGGGAGCTCAAATTGATCGTGCGCTGGTTATTGGTCCACAATAGCTTTATAAAGTTTGACCGGTGGTCTCTATAAAGGCAGATCAGAAGACAGAAAACTCCCGAGACCGGTTTTCTGTGTGCAGCAGCAGCTAATATTTCTTCACTTCATTCACCGGTCTGGCAGTTCTACCGGGTGTCTAAAAAGGACAATAAATTCGCAACATTTTTGGAGATATTGCAACGACAGCAAACCTACAGCAATGGTAGCAGTGTGATTGTTGAGCATTTCTGTCCTTCACAGTGGTGCGATTTCATTCCTCCCTAGAAGCACAAACTTAACGTCCAAATCAGCTAGATCAGTGATTGTCCTACAGTACAGTCTACTGTGGCTAAACCTCAAGACCTGCTCATTAATAAAAAAAAGAGTTATTAAAAGCAGCGAAAGTGATACTGTTCCCCACACGGCTTTCTGTGTGTGCGCTACGGGAAGGAGTGAAACACGGATGAGTAAAGTGAACTTTAAGCTTCGGGTTTGCGCCTTAACGGCAATACCCTGTTCGGTAACACTTTACTTGAAGGGGTGTGCATAAGACTGACATGACACCTTCATAAACATGACATGACAAATGTCATGAATATGAAGGAGGGTTTATGCATGTTTATGACAACTGTCATTAAGTGTCATTCGCTCAATTATGACATTTTGAATGCAAATATGACATTGTTTGAGATGTCTTTGTCATGACAACTTGACATTACTAAGACAACATAAATATGTCACAAAGATAACATAGCAGATTGATTATCAAACTTAAGAAACCACTTAGCTTTATGGGTTAATATTACATTAAATTGGATACATTAGGTGGTTGGTTTTGACATTGGCTGTCATGAGGCCATTATAACATGTTAATGACAAATTCAATTTGTACCACTGTAGTTGAGGTCAAGAAAAATATTCATGACACAGTTATAATGGCCTCATGACAGCCAATGTCAAAACCAACCACCTGACAGTTTAATGTAATATTAACCCATGAAGCTAAGTGGTTTCTTAAGTTTGAAAATTAATCTGCTATGTCATCTTATGACATATTTATGTTGTCTTAGTAATGTCAAGTTGTCATGACAAAGACACTGACAGGTTATGATGTATTGGTTCATGTCAAGTTGTCATAACAAAGACATCTCCAACAATGTCATATTTGCATTACAATTTTCATAATTGAGCGAATGACACTTAATGACAGTTGTCATAAACATGCATAAAACCTCCTTCATATTCATGACATGTGTCCTGTCATGATTATGAAGGTGCATTGTCAATCTTATGCACAACCCTTCAAGTAAAGTGTTACCAACTGTTCAAAAACTGGTGAAAATGCCCTGCTTGGTTAGTATTTGCTTAAAACCCCTCGGTTGTGTTAAGTGAACATAAACAGTTGGGGAATAAGTCGCACGTGTATCAGTATATTGGATCCGTGCATTCAGCTCTTAAAGTGACGGTTATTAATGTTAATCAGACAAGAAAAGACAGAGAAAATAACTCACTGCTCTTTAGTAGGTTTAGTCTATATTTAATCTATACAGAGAAGACTACCGGTATGCAGTGTTGTTTTACATTTGATTACTTTCTGTTGATAAAGACTGCTCTGTTTTTTATTTTTATAATTTATTTCACAGGAATACTATATTTGTTAAGCTTTGAGCTGTTCCTAATCACCTCTAAATGAGCGAATGGAATATGTTGCACATGTTGCTTGTCAATAAATTAAGAGTTGTCAATTCATGATACTTTCTCATCTCTTAATTTATTCATACTTGAATACATTGTTGTTAAAAATAGTGTGCCTATTATTTATTTCAGTATCGGTGATCAATATCGGCAAATACTGCTTACAGTGATCGTACAGTAATCGTGATCGGCCCCAGAAATCACCATTACTGATAATAAAGAATGAGTAGACTTGTCCAAACAAGTTTGACTTTTGTTATGAGTTAAGATCTTTGAAGGAACCGATTCCCCCCAAGTACACGTCAGATACTTTGATGGATTTCCTTGTTGGAAGTTTCCATGAGAGTGATCAGTGTGTTTTGACAACTTCTACCTTACACGCAGGAATTCATAAACAGCGTATTTGTCATCTTCAGAGTAAACAGCAAGTTTTACAAGCAACCAAACGGTTCTCGATCACCCTTATCTTACATCCAAATACACCAGTGCTTCAGAAAAATTCAAGGATGTTTTGAAAACTGTTCACTTCTTCCAGTCCTGTGCTTCGCTGAACTCATGAACTCATTTCTACATAACAATATGCCTGAAGAGCTGTAGCATATTTCAGCCTGAGATGTTTATTGTTGTGTGCAAGTGCTCTGAGTGAAGACAGGACCTGCACTGTAGATGACCAACATGGGAAAGATCCCCAAGATCGCTTCCTTGATAAATCACTACGTTTCTCACAGCCTTGTGAGGATCATAAATATGCGTTTCTGGCACCACTGCGAGACCGGTGTGGTTTGTGTTGGCTAGAGTTTGGCTGTGTACAGTTAACATGAATTTAGATCTGACCCTATTTACCTTGCGTTCCTGGTCTAATTGTTATTCCAAAGAAAAATGCATTGGGCCCTATCATACACCTGGTGCAATGCAGTGCAAGTGTTTTTTGCTAGTTTCAGCCTGACGCAGTTATCATTTTCACGTCCTGCGCCACGTTGTTTGAATAGCGAATGCATTTGTGCCCATCTGTGCGCCCATGGACTGCTGGTCTGAGAACGAGGTGTGTTGCTATTTTGAGGAACTGAAATAGACTGCGCCATTGACCAACTGAAACCTGCTCTAAAGTATTTTTTTGTTATTTAAAGAGAGCGTTAGTGATGTGAACCTATAGGCGAGTCCACAACGCACGTACACTCTGCGTACACACACAGGGACGAGAAGCAGCACACAAACATGCCAAATATTACAAATAAAAGATAAAACGTAGATGCTCTTCTTGCACGCTTTAACCTCGCGCACGAGCAGATCCGTTTCCTCGCTAGAGAAGCGTTCAGTTTTTCCACTTGTAAACTCCTCCATGTAAATAACGAATCCGCCATGGCGCGAGCACAACTGGCTTTTAAAGGCAATGGAAGATGAGGCTCTGTTTTTTGTTTTTTTGCACGTTACGCCCAAAACACACCCATTACTCATTAAGAGAATAGGGACGACCCTTTTAGACCATGTGCTGGGAGCGCCGGCCATTTTCCCCATCGTTAAACTAGCAAAAGGGGATTCAGACACGACCTAAGTGCACTTGCGCCGTGCGCTTTAGACCATGACCTTAGATCCTTAAAATAGGGCCCGATTTGGTATTCCTGTGCATGTGTGAACAACTGTAAAATGTCTTACCTGTGAGGAGAACCCAGGTTGAGGCCTGCCATCTGCTTTGGCAGGGCACCATTGCCGTTGTTGTGCGAATACAGTCCGGCTGGATTGTTGTACGTTGGTCTTGAGTTGCCGTTATTGTAGGACACACCGCCTGTGATGGGACTCTTGGGCGATGGACTCTTCGGAGTGGGGCTATAGCCACTGCTGATTGGTCGAAAGGTCTGTAAAAAAAGAAAGTTTTTGATTGTAAGCTGGGGGTGTAACGATCCCCTCGTGTCACGATTCGATACATATCAGGATACGATATTATTGCGATACTCCAAGACATATGAAAAAAGGTTAACAAAAAATGTTCTGTTGATAAAATGCTAAATTTGATATTACATTGTGTGTTGAATAGACTTGGACTTGGTGCTGAAACCCAAAGCACAGGACAATAGAGACACCAGAATAACAAAAGTTTCGGGTGAACTAGGCACAATACATATTGTCACTATCCAAGATACATATTGTTGCATTTTCTTATTGCTATATTGTGACACGATATATTGTTACACCCCTATTGTAATACCATCCAAATCTCTTCACAAAAAAACTATTCGGAGCAAATTATTCACTGTTTCAACTAAGAGCTAATATAATCTGAATTGTGAATGACTGTATGATTGGAACATAAAACAGCCTTTGACAGGTTTACAGATCTGACATGCACTCAATAAACAACTTACTCAGCAAATATGTAAATATTTACTGTTGCAGACAAACTCCCATCATTTGCCTCTGGTCAGCGCAGCTTTTGATTATAAGTTTAATGACATCAGCAGTCCTTTAAGGCAACTTATTTGTGTTATCCTTTGCAGATGGAGTGGAGACATCCTTTTTTGTTGTTGTTTTGTTAAACGGTTTGTCTAAAGTATCGTATTTGGGGACTAATTCTGAGAAAAGAAGAAACTTCATTTAATATTAATGGCTGCCAAATTTAAAACTCTGCATGTCAGAAATTACTGGCAATAAATCTACATTAAGTTCAAACAAAAGTTCATTAAATAATAAATTATGGTGACAATTCTGAAGGAACGGTAGCAAATTAGTCAAAACTTTGCAAATGTGCTGTTCAATCTATTATTATACAAAACAACTGATCACAAAAAAACAGTGAAACTGAATGCACCAATGTTTTATAATACGCAATGGCAAACGTCAACAACTTTTCCATTTAAATATTAAGACACCATTTTGGGAGGGATGTAGTTTTGATATCATAGTCAAAATGTGCAATAATTAAGTCTCTTCTGCTTACCAAGGCTGCATTTATCCAATGAAAAATACAGTAAACACTTGAAAGCATATGGGTAGCAATATTTAATTTGAAATGTAATATGCAATATGTAAAATGGCTATGCATTTCTGTATTTAAATTTTCCATTATATTTGTGCAACGTTGGTGCAAAATGAAAATGAAAAATCTATTATATAATTTACATTTGCCATTTCATACACTAGTTTTAATATGTAAATTGAATACATATTTTAACGCTTTATAATTTGCTAAATGTATTACAGAAATGATTAGATATGTATAAAATGTTCAACCAGAAACTTTGGCAAAATGATAATTTAAATGTTATTTTTCTTAATTGCATTTACACTCACATTTAAGACACTTGCGATTGCATTTTCATTAAATGTCCCGCAATAAATGTAGCAAAATTCAACATGCAAATTGAGAATTATGCATTCCGAGCCGATCATGTCACGATCACGATGAATTATCATTTTTATTTTGCACCAAACATTGCACAAATGTAAATTTAAATACATAAATGCATAGCCATTTTACATATTTCATTGTCATTTTGCATATTACATTTCAAATTGAATATTGCTACCCATATGCTTCCATAAAAACTGTAATATTGTGAATTATTATTACAATTTAAAATAACTTTTCTATATTTGATTATATTTTCAAATGTAATTTATTTCCGTGATCAAAGCTGTATTTTCAGCATCATTACTCCAGTCTTCAGTGTCACATGATCCTTCAGAAATCACTCTAATATGATGGTTTGCTGTTTAAGAAACATTTATTCTCGGGAGTTGATACCAAAATGTGTGGCTTATGTTACTGTGTTCCAAGAAAAAATAACCGCATATTGGTTTGGAACGACCCGAGGGAGAATAAATAACGGCAGTATTTTCATAGATAGCGGAGGAATACGTTCACATAAGTCGAACTGTGCCATCTAAGCAGTGCTCTGTGCTTCAGTCCCACAGCAGGAGGCAGGAGGATTCGTCTGCAGATCATGAAGCTCTGCTTTCTGTTGTGTTTAGCCTTATGACCATGAAAAAGATCTCATATCAATCTTTATTACGTTTCAGAATGTCGGTATGGGCAGCAAGACAAGCGTTTTATTGCATCTCTCATCTTTGAGTGGACAGAAGCCAGCTGTTCTCCTCATTTAAAACAACGTGCGAGATAATGGGTTTGATAGGTTCATATCATTTATCTTTTTTTCTCTTCAGTTCTACACATAATGTTAAAAACAGAATTCTTTGCACCAGTATCTTTGTAAATGCCCTCATTAAAAAAAAATTATATAAAAGAACATGAACTGTAGTTCTCTTTATATATACAGGGAAAAACTGTAATACACTATATCCTTACATTTCATGCAATTTTACAGTAAAACACAGTTGAATGCACCATTTTTAGAAATAAAAAAGAACAAATCATCTTATAATTTGCAGTGAAAAGCTGACATGGTTTTTCATTTGACTAAATCTTTTTCTTCTTAGCTTTTTTTGATCAGTAATGCACATTATGTAGATCGTATGTTGTTAAATTGTTTTTATTGCATTATTTTATCGTCATGTGTGTTGCCATGATGGTGTTTTGTGTTGTTTTGTGGATCTTCTACCTCCACTTTGATTCAACCACTAGCTGATAACTACTGAAAATAATAGAAGCATTATGTTATGTTATAGTTATGGTTATCTAAAGCATATAATAATGATAATATTTAGAAATAACGTCTGTTCTGACCTTTGCTGGAAAGGAAACGTAGATGCATGCTCCTTTAGTTCACATGTCTGCCACAAATGGGTGTAACTGCAATAAAAATGGCAGATTTACTAGTCTACACATCTGGTGTATAGCTTATAAAAGTGCCAGTTTTGTAGTCTTACATTGAAAACCATTCATTTGTACCTCTCTACCTTTTTAAACATAAAATTTCACTATAAGCTTAGATTTTTGTTATTTAATAAATCTGGATAAGGCTCATGTCTCATTAAATTGATTAATTTAACCTATTCTGCAGTACAGTGAATCTAGAGGATCACTGAAATAGCAGGAGTGGTTGAAACAGACTCTCCTTTTACACGCTATGTTTATCATACTTCTCATACCAGGGGAAATATTACAAGACACCCTTGTAATATTTCAAAACAGTTTGGTTCTTAAGAAGTTCTGAATGGGTCAGAATGCTCATGAAACCTTTTAGCAGACAAAAAAACAATTACAAATGAGAGATATGAATATAAAACAAAAATACATGTAACATTAAAGAAATAAGAATGTGTATTTTGCTATTAAGCACATTTTAGCTGATTTTTTATTCATGTAACTCACGTAATGCAAATTATTGTAATGGAAAAAAGATAAATTGTTAAAATTGTAACGTATTTATTAGGGATGCACGATATTTCTGCAACCTTATCGGTATCGGCCAATATATGATAATTTTTTTATGTTATCGTTATCGGCCCGCTAAGAAAATTTTATTAACGACACTTCAGATGCGCACTGTTTAACATGATGGTTTTGAATTGCTTGAAATATGATTGGAGTCACTTCAAAAAAGGAAAATACAGTACAGTCCAACATGTAGCAAGTCTGTCATATCGGCAACATAAAATTATAATGAGAAGAAGAGAACATCATAATTGTGTGCTTGGGACATTGATTTTAATGGTGAGACTTTTGTTTTTGTAATCAGGCTCTTAAAAGATATATCAAAATTTGGATTTAGATTTATCAGCCAATATATCGGTCATCGGCTTTCAAATATAAAGAGTTATCGGTTATCGGTATCGGCCAAAGTTTTCATATTGGTGCATCCCTATTATTTATACATACGTCATGGTAGTGCCTGTTATTTATACTGCATTTAATTAATGCATTTTCAAACGTGAAAATGGGACGTGGGTGACACAATTAACCCCTTCAGACAATGTGTCCATTGGTATGGATATCACGTTTTTTTGTGTAAACCAATACAATTTTAAGTTTTAATAATATGAGAAATGCCTGGTCACTCATTTGCCCCTGATCATCCAAAGATATGACCCCTAACTTTTATCATTATGATTTTATGTCTTCATAAGTATCATGTAGGTAAAAAATCAGGTCTGAAGGGGTTCAACACAAAACACAACCAATGAGAACAGTTTTGTTGCTGGGTAAAGCTAGTTTCCCATAATCGCCAGCGAGGGCCCAAAAGAAACACAGAAAGACCAGGGAGATATTTATGAGGAGTGTTTGTGTCTGCTCATAAATCCTGATCATCATCAGGTTTCACTGACCTGTTTTACAGTGATATCCCAGCATGCTCTTTGGTTCTGGGTGACTGCCCACAGAGCCAGAACATTCAGAACCAACCAAACAAAGCGGTTTGCTACTGCTAGCAATGAACTGTATAAATCAAAACTGACCTCAAACCTACTTTTATTAATTAAGGCTTGCTTTGGGGAAAATGACCCGTGATTTATTAAGGTTGATATCGACCTGAACACTGCAAGGGAAGTTAAAGGGAGGACCTGATGGAAACCATATGGCCACTGTTGACAGACTAAAACAACCCACTCGCAGCATCAGCTCCGTAACATCACCGTTCCCTCTCCGAACACGTAATATAGAGATATTCCTTCAAAAATAGCACAATTTAGGATTTATTCATACAAGACTTAAAAATGCACCAAACAATGTGAGATTTTTGAGATATTTGGTAACATAAAACACAACAAAATATAGCTTCTTAGATTCAGGAAGTTTTCAGTACTGATGAGATATATACATACAGTACTGGTAAAAAGTTTGGAATAAATGCATTCTTGAAAGAAGTCTTGTGTTTTCACCAAGCCTGAATTATTATAACAATTTAAAAGAACTTTTAAAAAGAAAAATGTTCATAACAATATTAAATATTACCTTTTCAACATTGATAATAATAAGAACCATTATTGATAATTGAGCACCAGAGATAATTAAAAAAATAATTAGGGATGCACCGATATGAATATTTTGGGCCGATCCCAATAACCGATAATTCTTTATATTTGAAAGCCGATAACCGATATATTGGCCAATAAATTTAAATTGTATATCATTTTTGAGAGGCTAATTACAAAAACAAAAGTATTACCATTAAAAGCCATGTCCCACGCACACAATTATAATGTTCTCATGATAATCAGAATAGTATCTCATGATGGTTTTTTTGTAGCCGATATCCTTTTTAAAGTGATTCCAATCATATTTCAAGCAATTCAAAGCTGTCATGTTGAACAGTGCACATTTGAAGTGTTACAGGTTTAAAATATAATCCATTATTTATCGGCTTTA
Source organism: Tiaroga cobitis (assembly GCA_030578255.1). Lineage (NCBI taxonomy): Eukaryota > Metazoa > Chordata > Actinopteri > Cypriniformes > Leuciscidae > Tiaroga > Tiaroga cobitis. The sequence goes on from CM060611.1 coordinate 51,537,310, forward strand.
ATATATCGACCAAATTTTCTTATTTGGCCGATACCGATAACATTAAAAATTAACATATATCGGCCGATACCGATATGGTGGCCGATATATTGTGCATCCCTAATAATAATTGAGCACTAGAGCAAATCATCATATTAGAATGATTTCTGAAGGATCATGTGACACTGAAGATTGGAGAAATGATTATAGCTGGTAACCAAAATAAATTAACTAAATAAACTACGGCTATAAAAGAGGGCCTTAAAAGCTTGGTGGATCATATGTGACCAACTTTAAGGAAGTCTCATATTACAGCTGGTGACAAGACTTCCGAGCAATGAAACAATACCTCAGTTATGCTCCGACCTACACAGTCTGGGTTAAAATACAGCCTCTGAAAAATTCTTTGGCTCGAAAACATGTTTGGCTGTGTCTCCTTCCATTGGAAATGACGTGACTTGTTCTATCGCTATTCTTACAGATTTTCAACATTCATACTTTCCAGTGGCCATGGCAAAAGCCACAATGACTTACATCTCAGCATGAGGCACACATCTGCTCTGGAAATCACTGAAACACTTTATAGACGTTATGACATACAGTCACCGAATGTGAATGTGACTTTACTGAAGGTTTGTGCGATGCCCAACTGATTCCAGTGTCAGGGCCAAGAACGATTTCAAACCATCTGTCTCTTTTGCCACAAAATGGCTGACATAGGCTATTTTTCCTTACATGAGTGAATACAAAGAAAACATTAGCATCATGTTAAAAATGTATTTTAGGATGGAAGAATTCAAAGGCAATATTGTGGACTATTACATTTCCATAGAGCACCAGCCAAAAAAGTAATCTTTCTGATGTGATAATATCATGCCTTCACTGTCTATGTAATACCCTGTTATAATGTGACATTACCCTATTTAAAAACTAATGGTTAAAGTAATCCTCCTCCTCTTCTGATATAATATTTAGGGAGTGACATTATCCATTTTTTGACACAGTTCAGCAGAGGTTGGTCTTTATTAGTTCCCTTTTGAGGGAACTTGACGCTGCATCATTGTGGTGACGCTATGGAAATGCTTCTAGAGGAACCAACGTCTGAAGCATGTGTGCAAACACACCAATTCTATTGGCTGAGGTAGTCATGTGACGTGCACCGGCATGACAATAAAAAGGCACCTATGTTAAACTTCATCAGCTTCTTTGACTTCAAGAAGTACTTTATGTGAGTCTTACAGACGATATTGACATATCTCAAGGGTCAAATAAACATGTCCATCCCTTCATTTCAAACGTAACACTATAATAAGTTAACTAAAATTAGTTCATGCGTTAAAGTCCCCCTGTGGTGAAAATCCAGCTTTTAAATGTTGTTTATGTGTCTATGTGGTGTTTTTAATACGCTTTAAGACACACCGTGTGTAAGTTCATAAGTCGACAGCATTGCTGAGTATTTCCTGCTTAAAACTGCAGTGAACCAAAGACAGTCTCAAAAACACGGTTTGAAATCGCTGGTGTTTCTGACGTCACAAACGACCTTGTAACCAATCAGATCAACGTGTGATCGTCAACCAGTGGATCTCTGAGCTGAGTGAGTGAGTGGAGGCGGGGCTCATTTGCATATTCATAGAACCGCGCATACTAAATGAGTAAAATGAGTACTAAATACAAAGATGAGTTTTTATTGACTACAAGGGGACTTTAACTAACAAACAAGAAATTCATTGTTCCAGTATTTGTTCATCTTTGTTATAGTTTGTTCAATCAGAAGGCAAAAAATAAATATATTTGACCTCAACTAGTCCTCAAATTTTGCAAAGGCTTTTGTAATGGATATTTTTGTTTTACATTTAAAGACAATTAGGCATTGTGTAGTTCCCTATCAGGGAACTCGAGCTGCGTGACAACGCATTGGGAACGCCCCTGCGTGAGTCGTCATGAAGCACGTATGAAATCAGTCCAATGGCGAGACGGAACGTCATAGGCGGGTGACGTCATCGACCAGGAAACTATATAAGCACCCCAAAACACAAGCGCGTCAGCTTCTGAGTCTTCAGCAAGCGCTCTATGTGTGATCATATCAGTCTGTCTCAAAGTGTTTTTTGTCTGTCCTTAGAAAGTGCTAGGCAGGAGTTTTTCACATATAAAAAAAATATAAAAAGAGACGATATATATTATGGCGAGTGAACAGCAATTCAGAAAGTGTGTGCATCCCTGCCCACGTTACATCACGGGTGGGGACACTCACGATCTGTGTGTTGCTTGTTTGGGAGTGCAGCATGCCCAGTCAGCTCTCGAGGGAGCTGACTGCGAGCATTGCGAGCGTTTATCAATGAAGACGCTCCGCTCCCGCCGAGCCCTCTTCGAGGAGAGTGGTTCGGTGCGCGCTCCCCGCGGTTCGGGTCCCGCTGCTGCCGAGGCACAGCGGAGGCTTCAATCGTGGGGATCGCAAATGGATGTATCAGCGGGGATTGAGACGGGCTCTGCCTTATCTCAGCCTTTACCTGATAGATCCAGTGCCTCAGATCCCGGGGTGGAAGCACGCGCTGCGGTTTCTTCCCCCCGGGCTGAGGTACCAACACTTCAACTATCCAGTTCTGAGGAATTGGATGTTGAAAGTGTTGATACAGCAGAGACTGGGGACTCGTCACTTCAGTCTCCTGCTAGTGAGGAGCTTATGGAGGTGCTCACTCGAGCTGTGGAAAGATTAAGCATTGAGTGGCCAGCGGAAAGACATGAATCTCGTTCAAAAAGTAAATTAGATGAGAGATTTCTACCATCTAGGGCTGCACCTCCACGCCGGTGTCTTCCGTTCTTTCCTGATCTCCACACCGAGGTGTCGAGATCATGGAATAGACCGGTGTCAGCCAGAATATTTACGCAACAAACATCTTTGTATTCTAATATTTCTGGTGCTAAGAGTTATGGTTATGGGGCGATGCCTCAGGCTGAGGAGATTTTAGCGAGCCATCTGTCCCCAAATACAGCATCATCGTTCAAGACACCGGCGTTGCCCACCAAGCCATTAAGAAATACTTCGGCATTGGTGGGCAAGGCTTACTCGGCGGCAGGTCAAGCAGCAGCGTGTTTGCATACAATGTCCATCTTACAAGCATATCAGGCAGACCTGCTGCAAGACATTAGTGAGGGGGGTGAAATCGGTGCAGATGTGATCCGCGAACTACGTCAGGCAGCGGATCTTTCTCTCCGTGCCACCAAAGAGACGGCCAGGTCAGTCGGCTGCTCTATGTCAGCTATGGTGGCTACGGAGAGGCACCTATGGTTAAATTTATCCGATATGAAGGACAAGGATAAATCTTTTTTACTGGACGCCCCGCTATCGACCGTTGGCCTTTTCGGTGACTCGGTGAACTCGGTCATCGAAAGGTTTCAGGAAGAAAAAAAGCAGGCGGCGGCGCTCCAGAAATTTCTCCCCCTCCGTGTTCATGTCTCCGGGGCTGCTGGGCGGGAGCAGCCCCGGCCGTCGAGTAGCTCCTCACATAGGGCGCAGCAAAAGAAGAGTGTCGCGTCTCGTGCTCCTCCCCAGCAAAACTGGGCCGAGTCGCGGCGCTCTCAGTCGAGGTCTTCCAGGGGCAAAACCGATCTGAGGACGGTTATTGTCGCCAGGAAGGCTTCGTCGAAGAAGTCCTGACGCCAAGGGCGTCAGGGTGCTGAGGGTGGTCCCCACCGAGAGAGAAAGGTGTTCGCCGCTGTACACGGCGCCCGTTCTGTCTCGGTGCCCTCAGGGGCCCGTTCTGCCAACCCCGCCTGCGTGCCGGGGCGTAGGCGGTCCCAGCGAGCGCTTTCCCGAGGGACGCTCGCCCGCTCTGAGGAGCGGTTTAGAGCAGTCAGACCAGTTGTTCCCTGCCGGTGCGCCGTTACAGGGCGCTGTGTCTGTCACTCAAAATATTCCAGAGGCCAGTCTCGAGAGACTGGTACCCTTAGTAGAATTTTTGGCAGAGTGGAAAAGCCTTCCAAATGTATCTCATTGGGTCCTGCAGACTATCGAGAAGGGGTACGCGATTCAATTCAGATCACGCCCGCCTCGCTTCAGAGGGGTTCTGCCCACAGTGGTGGGCCCCGAGCAGGCTCTGGTTATGGAACAGGAGGTGAAGACTCTCCTGCTGAAGGAGGCTATAGAACGAGTTCTTCCTCCCAGCAGAGAGCTGGGCTATTACAGCCGATATTTCATTGTTCCAAAGAAGGACGGGGGGTTGCGTCCAATTTTAGATCTGCGCCTATTAAATCGCTCAGTAGGGAAGCTCAAGTTCAAAATGCTTACTCTCAAGCAGATCGTGTCACAGATCAGGTCCGAGGACTGGTTTGTCACGATAGATCTAAAAGACGCATACTTCCACATTTCCATCCTTCCACAACACAGGAAGTTCCTGAGGTTCGCTTTCGGGGGCGAAGCGTACCAGTATCGGGTTCTTCCGTTCGGCCTAGCACTCTCTCCCCGAACTTTCACGAAATGTATGGATGCAGCTCTGGCTCCGCTGCGGCTCCAGGGCATCCGCATTTTGAATTATATCGACGATTGGTTGATTCTGGCTCAATCGGAGCATCAGGCGATTCGGCATCGAGATGTCGTTCTCGCCCATATCAAAAAGTTGGGGTTGAGGCTCAACGCCAAAAAGAGTGTGCTTTCTCCAGTACAGAGGACCACTTTTCTGGGCGTGGTTTGGGATTCGACGACGATGCAGGCACGTCTGTCCCCTGCTCGTATAGCTTCGATTCTCTCAGCCGTCAAACAGGCAAAGCTAGGCCAGTCACTCACTGTAAAAGAATATCAGAGGATTCTGGGTCTGATGGCAGCAGCGTCCAACGTTATACCTTGCGGCCTGCTGTACATGAGACCACTGCAGTGGTGGCTCAGGACCAAGGGGTTCTCCCCGAGGGGAAACCCGCTCCGCAAGATCAGGGTCACGCGACGGTGTCTCCGTGCTCTGGCTATGTGGAAAGAACCTTGGTTCCTGTCCCTGGGTCCTGTGTTGGGGGCTCCGTGTCGTCGTGTAACACTAACGACGGACGCTTCTCTCACAGGCTGGGGGGCGATCATGAGTGGTCGCTCGGCCCAGGGTCTGTGGCAGGACCATCATCTTCATTGGCACATAAATTGTCTAGAAATGATGGCAGTGTTTCAGGCCCTGAAACACTTCCTCCCAGGCCTGAGAGGTCACCATGTTCTTGTCCGGTCAGACAACACATCGGTGGTCTCTTATATAAACCATCAGGGGGGTCTGCGTTCGCGCCCGTTATACAAGCTGGCTCGCCAGATCCTTCTATGGTCCCAGGGGAAGCTTCTTTCATTGAGGGCAATTTATATCCCGGGATATTTGAATCAGGGGGCAGACATCCTGTCGAGGCAGGGGCTGAGGCCCGGGGAGTGGAGACTCCATCCCGAGGTGGTGGAGCTCCTATGGAAACATTTCGGTCGTGCCGAGGTAGACCTATTTGCATCCAGGGAAACATCACACTGCCATCTGTGGTTTTCCCTGAGTCCTCCAGCCCCTCTGGGGTTGGACGCAATGGTACAGGAGTGGCCGAGGTCACGCCTGTACGCATTTCCCCCGATTGCTCTGCTCCCAGGAGTTCTGGAGAGGGTTCGCCGGGACGGGGTCAGTCTACTGTTGGTAGCCCCATACTGGCCGGCCCGAGTTTGGTTTTCGGACCTAATTTCTCTCCTCGACGGCTCTCCTCTGGAGATTCCGGTGAGGAGGGACCTTCTCTCTCAGGCGAGCGGGTCGATACTTCACCCCCGCCCAGATCTATGGAGGTTGTGGGCTTGGCCTCTGAGGGGGCCCAGCTCATAGATTCTGGTCTCTCGACTGAGGTCGTGGAGACCATCCTCCACTCCAGAGCTCCGGCCACTAGGAAATTATATGCCTTGAGGTGGAAAATGTTCACCTCTTGGTGTGGAGAACACCAGTTAGACCCAGTCAACTGCCCCGTCAGTGCAGTGCTGGAATTCCTTCAGGAGCGTTTCTCCACAGGGTTATCCCACTCCACACTGAAGGTGTATGTGGCGGCCTTATCTGCTTACCACATCCCTTTGAGTGGAGCTTCTCTCGGGAGACACCCACTTGTAACCCGTTTCCTTCGTGGCATTCTGAGGCTGAGGCCAGCAGTTCGCACGAGGGTGCCGACCTGGGACCTGGCGGTTGTTCTAGAAGGTCTCTCTCTAGCACCGTTCGAGCCCATTGAAGAAGTCTCGGAGAAATTCCTCACTCTCAAGACTGTCTTTCTTCTGGCTATATCTTCACTAAAAAGAATAGGAGATATTCAAGCTCTGTCGGTTTCTCCCTCGTGCTTGGAATTTGCACCAGGCATGGTGAAGGCTTTCCTCCTCCCTAGGCCGGGATACGTTCCCAAAGTACCAACCAATGTTATCAGGCCTATTGTACTGCAGGCTTTCTGTCCTCCTCCATTTCTTACATCGGACCAAGAGAAACTAAATCTGCTCTGCCCTGTTAGGGCCCTAGATGCTTACGTCCACAGAGCTGCCCTGTGGAGGAAGTGCGAACAGCTATTCGTTTGCTTTGGACCCCCTAAGAAGGGCTGTCCAGTATCTAAGCAGAGGTTGAGCAAGTGGGTGGTCGAGGCCATCTCACTTGCCTATGAGTCTGTCGGTCAGCCCTCTCCTTTGGCTGTCCGGGCTCATTCAACCAGGAGTATGGCTGCCTCTAAGGCTATCCTGTCAGGAGTTTCTATCCAGGATGTTTGTGATGCGGCAGGCTGGTCCTCACCGCACACATTCGTCAAGTTTTATCATCTTGACTTCAGCTCCACTCCAGGGGCGCAGGTGCTTTCGTCCGAATGTGCGCTCTGATTTCACACGACGGACACTTGCTCGTATGGCGACGTTGGTATTAGCGTTCCCAATGCGTTGTCACGCAGCTCGAGTTCCCTGATAGGGAACGTCTCTGGTTACGTATGTAACCCTAGTTCCCTGAAGGGAACGAGACGCTGCGTGTCTATGCCATACTCCCAGCATGCCCGAGAGCACTTGCTTCAGTCTTATCAGAAGCTGACGCGCTTGTGTTTTGGGGTGCTTATATAGTTTCCTGGTCGATGACGTCACCCGCCTATGACGTTCCGTCTCGCCATTGGACTGATTTCATACGTGCTTCATGACGACTCACGCAGGGGCGTTCCCAATGCGTTGTCACGCAGCGTCTCGTTCCCTTCAGGGAACTAGGGTTACATACGTAACCAGAGACGTTTATATTTCTATGAAGCAAACAGTTGTTGCTAGGCAATGAAACAGATCACAACATGCTCACAGCATTTTGGGAATTTCTCTGGATAAGTTTCTGCTTAATCCCTTCAATTAAAATGTAAATGAAGCTGTCTGTAATAGTATCCTATGGGAAAATCAAATATGAGTGTTATACCTGTGACTCCAACTCCAGTATTCCGGTGTATGGACTTGTCTTGGTTTCTTCTATTCCAGTTGGAGACCAAACCTTTCCAGATCTAAAAACCAAAACCAAAGGTTAGGTGAATGAAGGAAAATATCGACATACATCAGTGAAAACAGTCTGCTTCTCTTTATCTATAACTGATAACAAAATTGATTGACATAATCAATTCACACTTCTTGTGTTTGGCATTTGGTGCTGCTATTAGAATGTGTTTTCATCCAAGTCCTGTCACTTTACAATATTAGATTAGAAGTGCATCCGAATGCATTTCATCCCACTCAGATGATTTTCTTTAGTTGTTCTGATGTGGTATGAAATCTATACTTGGCCAGTCAAAATGTCTTCAACAACTGGATAACAAAGTCCAGATGTTCTTTAATAAAGTTTAACCTAAAGCAAAATCCATTTTGCAGAAGAAATTGTCTGGTTTTACAGACAGGGCTTAGATTAAGCCAGGATTAGGCCTTAGTTAAATTAGGACATTGAAGTGGCTTTTATAAATGTGCTTTAGAAAAAAAACATTACTGTTGTGCAGCTTGAGACAAAACAATGACACTGACATATTGTAAGATATATCAGTGCAAGTAGCTTTCAGTTAAAACAGCTCAAACATTTAAAAACAGCTAGTCTGGGACTAGCTTTAGCCTTGTCTGTGAAACCAGGGGATATGTTTTATAAAGCCTTTTAGAGAATAAATGTACATTACAAATGACAAAACATCTACATAAGCTAACAGGAGAGATTTCCTGAGGTAGGTGGTGGATCTCACAGAAACTTTCCAGATATGTCCATGTCAGGATACTTCACCTCAAAATTAAAAGACAATTTCTAAAGTACAATTTTAACTGTGAGCCATGGTAGTATGGGTTGTATTGCTTTCATTTGTTCAGATTCTAATTAACAAATATATATATACTGTATATATATATATAATGTGTCCAGTTGGGAAGATTTTTATTTGAATGAAAATGAGATACTCAAAGTAATATGAGGGTAAATGTGCTTATGCTTGTCATGAAAATAATGACATAATGCAATAAAACAACAACAACAACAACAACAACATAATGGTCAAGTTAAATTGCAAAACTAGCTATTGAGCATCTTTTGACCAAATGGAAGAACAAACACATTGGTTTTCCTTTGCCCCCACTGCACTTACACCTACACGCACACGGCTATACACAGATCTGAGCAACAAAGAAACCTCTGTGGGCCGTCCCATAGCGGAAACATCACTGGAGCATGAATGCACCCCCTTCTGAGTTGGCTTGGATGTGGCAAAGTGAGGCAATGACTTAGAAATGAATGTCAGAGTGACTTAGGACCATCTGGATGTGACTGATTAAAGCATGTTTTCCATATACCCACTCGAATGAAGAGACCCTTTCAGCAGACAGGAGGCTTGTAAATGGTTGTAATGGGAATATATAGTTATTGTTGCATGTAGGGCTGGGTAGTATAATGGAAATGGGTGGGAACTGGGCAGGATGTCACATTTGTGTTACCTGAGCTACCGTTTGCACACCAATCTTCTGCAATCTTTCATTTAATTTCAATATGGATGGTATCCGGCAAAAGAACAAACATTATAAATTGAATTCATTCATTAACCATTTTAATAGTGTCAGATTAGAGTAACATATTTAGATTTATCTGCTAATTTATGCATGTTTATTATAAACAGCAGCTGCTAGTTTACTTAAATAATGTTTTTATAATAAATTACAATTATATAAAAAAATAATAAGACATATACATTATGCACGTTAAGCAGAAGACCTTCTGTGACACCCACATCTAAACACAGAAAACACCTCTGTAATAAACACTGCGATGTTAGTCCCGTCCGAAACCATACATGAAATCACAGATGTCCAAACATCATCTAGAAAACGAGTCCCCATACAAATAGGGCTAAAGGTTAGTTTTGAGCCTATTTTTAACAACTGGCGCAGATCATTTACTTGTGATGAATACCTTTAGGTTTGTGTCCATCAATTTCCAAATAAAAAGATGAAATAATAAAATGAGATGTCAAATATTTTTCATTGTAGTACAAGTATTTATTTCACTGGGGAGGGAAAAGCTATATTAGATACTAATATTAACTAAATAGCAATATTATTATACCATTACAGTGCTATGGACTTACTTCCCGTGATTTGGTCATACCAGCCACAGTGTTTAAACTCAGCGAAGACAAATGTGTCACATTAAGTAAAAGGCCTTCTACATTTGGGAGCATTACAAAAGTCACAGACAAATAAATAGTCATACTCTTACTCCATCAACAGCGTGAAGTATTGTGTGTTAGGAATGAGAGGAAAATGAGCGAGGCAGATGTAGTGGGCAGAGATGACGCACAATGCACCGTGTTGTTTCCACTCTTTCTCCATTATAATCCTTCAAGCAATTTTGAAGTCAGAATGTGGCACATAATTATGCATTGTGAGCCTGTTCAAAATCTGTCTTTTATCAGTACAACTATGAGACACAAACACTTAAATGACCTCCTCATGGGATTTCTCAGCGTGATCTCATGAGTGTTTGAGTGTACTTTTTATGTATGAATTAAGTGTGGTTATACCACACGTACATATACTTATGCTTGCATAAAAAAATACAATATAAATGTAAATTATATACATATGAACAACATTATAGATATAGTCAGACATGTTTATGAATCCTCATTTATAAATATTGAATTCGTGGAATTTATCCATTGATTGTATTGTATTTATGATCACTGAGATGTTTTCAATTCGCGTTGTTTTAATGCAGAAGACTCATTTACTTAAAACGATAACATGCCAATCTGTTCTGCCAACTTGTTTCACAATATAATCATTGAACTATTACTTATGTAAAATTTAGTTTGCTTGCCGTGGGATTCAAAACAAGTGATGTGACTCAAAAACGACCACAAAATACACCAAAAATGCAGCATAAAATGATCCTTTTGCTTGTGTGTTGTAATCCAAATCATTTGGACTACATTGGTTCTCCTTTCTGACATTTTAACAATAAATAATTTATGGTGATTGATTATACACTTATCTGTTATTTTTATTTATTTATACTGTATATATTTTCAAGAAATAGAGTTAGGGTTAGGTTTAGAGGTAAGAATGGGTTTAGCGGCTCAAAAATATATCTATTATATTGAACCTAAAAATGTTATTGCACTAAGTGGGTGCCTTACATAAAATGTTTTCCCCTCTGGTTGGGATTTCTTCAGTGAGTAACTGAGTTGCAATGTAGTGAAAGATTTACTATGGCTTTGCTACATTTGTTGCATTTCCAATTTTATTTTAGAAAGATGACTAATACCCAGATGTTTCCAGAAAACACAGCAATGACCTGCTCAAATAGAGTTTCAAAATGTGTCATGTGAAATTTCATAATACTGTAACGGAGTATTTGGTACTTATGCTCGTTTGTATTGTGTATGTACTTGTATCTGAAGTTGTTGGGCCTCATTCATTAAAACAGGAGTAGAATTTCTGTGTAAAATATTTGTAAAAATGTTTCTTACGCAAATTATTGCATGATAAATTGTTAGCCGTGTGTTATACAAAGATGCTCATTCTGCCCTGATGCATGTAATAATTGTGTTTATTTTTTTATTTTATTTTTTGGATAGTAAAATGTTTCCTTTTATCTCCGTTTAATGCATCACGGTCAACTATAAGTAAGCCATTTATGGGTTGACCACCTTTCTGCATGATGCCATCTTTGCGTGAAGCGCTGGAGACAAACTCTGGGACACAGGATTAGCTTCATGTTGACAAAACCAAACCAACGTATCAGGCTTTGTTGGTAACATGACTCTGATCATCCACTTTCTCTGTCAACTCAGCCTTATCCTGAGTTCATGAATAACTATGGAGCGAGTGCACATGAAAGTGTGAACAGCCAATCGCATGCGTGAAATGTAGTGAAACACACTCCAGTCCAGAAGGGGGCGCGCGGTAATGCAACACTATTTGCTAACCGCCACAACAGGTAAAAGAGCAGCAGAAACGCGAAGAGTTCAGAAGCACACAAGAGCTTATTGTTATGTGTATTTATTGAAAATGAAAACAAAGATAATCCAACTCGAGGCGGGTCAAAACCAGGAGCAGGTTCACACAACGTGCAAAGGCAACAACTGACAAACTAAGACTGAAACACTTGGGTATATACACTTATACGCTGAGTTTAATTTTTGTGACGAGTTCCACAAACTTCACAGAAAGGAAACCGGGACGGCAGAAAGCGGCATCCTGTTTGTTTTCTTTATTTTACAAAAGCACAATGTTTTGTTCTTGTTGTAAATAAAAATAGACTTGAGATGTAGATGGCACTTTTTCTCCTTAGTCAAATTTCAGTTTGAGATTTCTTACCCAGGATAAAACGTGCTACAGAGCAGGTTAGCCGTGGAGAGTAAAGGCCCGTTCACACCAAGCACGATAACTATAAAGATAATGATAAAGATAACTATATATGCGTCCACACCAACGACCGATAACGGTCTTTTTACTCTAAGCCCGCGCGCGCTGCGGTTTCAAAGTAGCGAAAATGGATGACCTGCTGCTGCTTTACGTTACAAAAAAATATCAAAAGAAAACCAGGCGCTTTTGGGTACACGATATCCTTAGTTGGGAGAATCCGTCACTCTGATTAGAGAGTTATCGTCTTTTGAAGACAAATTTTATGCTATGTTCTGAGCGCATCTAAACAGTGAATCTAGCAAGTCTAGTGTAATCGATCTAATCTAACAGTGAATTTATCTGACAAAGTCAATGTTGGGATAAAAACAACGCCTAGTCAACACCTTTATGTATACAACGCCTTTTTCACTGCAACTTCAGCAATGTTGTCAAAACTAGCGCTGGATAGCCTACCCGAGGTAATTTTGTTACACTATGCTAAACTGCATAATATCTCATCGTTAATACTTCTCACCATTTATTCCCAGGATACGACCGATTGCTTCCCATATATCCATCTTTTTTAACGTATCCTTGAAAAGGGGGTTTGACTTGTCAAACAGTGGAGGATTTTTTTGTACCTCGACGATTGACTTCTCTGCAATGTCATCTGCCATTTTAAATGCGCGAGACCTTTAAATTAGAATGGATTCTGATTGGCTGTCAGTGTTTTATCGTTCGACAGCTGGAAAAAAATCGTTCTGAAAGTGATCCCAACGATATCGTTCCTCATATCTTTATCGTTATAGTTGTGGTGTTAACTCTGTTATTCTTTAATATGGAGAACGATTTTTAGAATTATATCTTTATCGTTATCTTTATAGTTATCGTGCTTGGTGTGAACGGGCCTTAAGTCACTATGGCAATTAACACTGGTAAAAGTCATGCCGCATTTATGGTACCTTGGCACAAACTAGCCAGCTAAACCGGCTTCATGGTACAGACCCCAGGTGTGTTGAATTAGGAATGGAAAAGTATGACATGCTTTAGTATGATATATAACGCACCTAAACAGACAATAACCAACAAACTCAAGAAGCAAACACAGGGCTATATATACACACAAGACACCAAACACAAATTAACCATAATCAGTAGCCATGGTAACAAACAAGGATTAATCAAAAACCAAGGAAAACAATGAGGCAGGAACTAAAACTCAGAAACAACCTGAACAACAGAGCATAAACCTTTCAGCTGCTTGAAGAAAGCAGATTGTCTCCCCTTTTTCTTCCCAATTTTCTCCCCTGGTCAGGTTGTCCTGTTTATTTAACCAATGGCAGACAACATGTTTGAAAACAGACACTTTTTAACTACCATATTTTAATTTCAAGCCAAAAAAGGTATTTGCCGAGTGCTCAGCTAACTTCTCTTAAATGACATCATCACCAATCCTTCAAAACTCCCTTTTCAACTGTCAAGAAATGGCAAACGTAGTTTTCCCCTCTCTTTGTTTCTTCCTCTAAGCTTTCAAATCCACACACAATTCTTCATTCATGCGTCATTGTCCACTAAGCACTTAGTCCTGCCCCGTTTTCTCTTTCCTTTAAGTCCTCTTTTTTATTTTCTCTGCTCCCCTGCACTTCCATGACCCAGGTCTTATGACTCAACTTGCTTGGCCCAGCAGGCTCTTTCCGACAGCTTCATGACTTGTGGAAACAAATCTTTGTCATCCGCACTCTCCGCCTTTTCCAGACTACAACTTTCCTCAAAGAGTAAGGAGGAGGCTAGGGAGATGCGGAGAGATTCCCAGCAGCTGTTCCTTGCTTGAGGAAATGCCTGGGTGGATTTGTATGACATGTTTCATTAGACCTCTTTGTCCAGTGCTGACTCAGAAGTCAACCAGGGACACATCCGGTATTTTCAAGAACCAGACATGGCATCACTGAATGTAGCAGACCGAAATACAAGGATATACCAATGCTACATTTTTCTAAATGTCAGGTTAACTATATAGCCCCAATATATTCCGGCTATGAGTAACCCACTTCTAGCCAAAATAACCTTGAATTTGGTTATCTAACCCCTCCACCCGGGTCCTACTCGACCCGCTCCGAGCGGGCCTCGAACCTTGAATCATGAGAGTCAGGCGCTCTAACAAGGAGGCTAAAGACTGCAGCCCCTAGCGTCTGTCGCTAGAGCACCTATTGAGATCAGAGGAGTGAGGTTTACTCGCACAGCAACTACTAGCTGGCCTCCGTTACACTCACCCCCCTAAACCTCACTCCCATCCGGGTCACGGCACCAATGTAACCCCTCCACCCGGGTCCAAGTGGGCCTCAAACCCGGGTCTCCGGCATGAGAGTCAGGCGCTCTAACAAGGAGGCTAAAGACTGCAGCCCCTAGCGTCTGTCGCTAGAGCGCCTATTGAGATCAGAGGAGTAAGGTTTACTCGCACAGCAACTACTAGCTGGCCTCCGTTACACTCACCCCCCTAAACCTCACTCCCATCCGGGTCACGGCACCAATGTAACCCCTCCACCCGGGTCCTACGCGGGCCTCGAACCCGGGTCTCCGGCATGAGAGTCAGGCGCCCTAACAAGGAGGCTAAAGACTGCAGCCCCTAGCGTCTGTCGCTAGAGCGCCCATTGAGATCAGAGGAGTAAGGTTTACTCGCACAGCAACTACTAGCTGGCCTCCGTTACAGTTACATGTAGTTTTTGCCAATATAACTTGCGAGATGTTTAAAATTTCATCATGTAAGCAAAGTAAACATTGATTACAAGGTGTTTGGTTTTCACTAAAGCTCTGGAGCTGTCAAAAAACTGCCAGGTGAATTGTTTTGCGTATTCCAGCAAACTTTTGCTGACAAATAAACTGATATATTGCAGGTAACACGATGAAACTACACACTGTTCATTTATACTGCTGACATTGTAACAATACAAAGGTGGCAAAGTTATCCTTTAAGGCTGTGACGCACTGTAACGAAGGGAAGAAGGAGGCGGGAACTAGCCACCAATAGGCTTTAGTGTACATTACAGCCATGAACTTTGATTTGCTTGCTATTGCTATGGATGCATTCTTAATCTAAAGCACTGGTTCCACTGGTCCTGGAGGACTCCCAGAACTGCATGTTTTAGATGTCTTCCTAATCAAACACACCCAATTCAACTCGTCAACCCATAAAGAGACCTCAGATAGGTGTGGGTGAACGTGATTTCACCAAGTACAACATGTTCCTGGATCAACATCAACAATCCATTCAACCAATCAGATTTTAAAGACAAATCAAATTTAGGCTTACGGCCATGCTTGTACATCATTGCTAGCCTATTCAGATATAATTTCCCTCTGATTTTAAAGGTGCTCTAAGCGATGTCACACGTTTTTTAGGCCAAAACATTTTGTGTCACATACAGCAAACATCTCCTCACTATCCGCTAGCTGCCTGTTTGCCAGATTGCAAAAATACAAAGAAGAGGGAAAAGGAGAAGGAACGCATGCCAGAATTTACACTGGAAAAGCCTTTGAAAGGTGGTGAGAACTCCGCCGGCAGAAGGGCTTCCAATCCGACATTCAGGGAACGTTAGCTCTGTTTCTGCTGGACAGGGTAAATCCAGTTTGGTTTTTCTAAATGGACTTTCATGTTCGCCTAACAAACACAAGGATATAATTAGCTAGAACAATGCAGTCAGCGCTAACTTTGGTGAATACAACATATAGGTTTCTAGCAGCTAGCTATCGATCTCTATTGTAAATGATCAAGCAAACTCACAGTAGGGCGAGAGTTTGTGTGAATGATTGTTTTCACCAACTATTTATTATGAAATTGAATGTTCATTCATTGCCTATTGACAACTGACTAAATTTGAAGCTAACGTTATCTTGCTATTATTGCGTCCTGGTATGGGAGCTAAAGTTATAACCTCAGGTGGCGAAACGTTTTATCGTGTTTTTCTGGTAATGTTTCTCTTTTTTTTGCATTATATGAAAGCATTTATCTAACTTGGCGACATTACACCTTGAAAGAAGTATCAGTAAAACTACAGGGGGAGGGGACGGGATGAGGAGGAGGGAAGGTCTAGCTAGCCTCCGTTTTGTTTGACAATACTTTGAACGTCAACAAGAAGTGACGTCACCCAGCATCGCTTAGAGCACCTTTAATGATAGCTTATGGGTAGGGTTAGGTGTAGGGGTGGGGCTAGGTTTAGGACAAAACTTTTGGACATGAATGTTGTTCCAGGATCAACAAAATATGTCTTCCTTGGTGACAAAATCACGGTGACCAGATAAGAGAGACATCAAAAATGTGCCGTGTTGGGGGATCTCTAGGACCAGGGTTGGGAAACACTGCTCTAAAGAAAATCAAGGTTTTAATGTTGTTTATGTGTCTATGAAGTGTTTTTAATATGCTTTAAGACAAACCATGTGTAAATTCATAAGTCGACAGCATTGCTGAGTATTTTCTGCTTAAAACTGCAGTGAACCAAAGACAGTCTCAAAAACACGGTTTGAAATCGCTGGTGTTTAGCTGGTGTAGATAACAATAAATGAAAAATAAATAAATAACTGTCTGCACACTGAAATTACAGCTCGAAAAATTTGTTTATAAACAGCGCAGCGTTTCGACCAGTCAGGTCTTCATCAGGCACAATTTTTGCTTTCATTTCTGTGTGCAGAACAGACGTTATTTTTATTTGCTTACGTAGCTTAATGTTTTCTCTCACATGTTGTTGAATCTAAACTGTCAATTATTTAGTTATTAAAGTTTTTTTTTTTTTCTTTTTTCTAAAAGAA
Organism: Tiaroga cobitis; assembly: GCA_030578255.1. Taxonomy (NCBI): domain Eukaryota; kingdom Metazoa; phylum Chordata; class Actinopteri; order Cypriniformes; family Leuciscidae; genus Tiaroga; species Tiaroga cobitis. The sequence continues at coordinate 51,553,934 of CM060611.1, forward strand.
GCAGCATTTTTTTGGGTTAAACCAATTCAGGTAAATTCATAATTTGTCATGCATTTTTTCAGTTCATCATCTCTAATCTCTAATCTGAAACAGGAGCTAAAAACATTTAAATTGCTTTATTTTTTTATGCTAAATAAACAAGATAAACAGTGTGAACAAGAAACACAGTGGTTGGGTTTTTAGTAATTTATCTCTACGGTCTCAAGGAGAATATGATTCAGGATGATTCTGGGTGCCGTGTCCCATGTAATTGCATTTCCATCCAAGCACACGGAAAACAGAAGCTGCAGCCTGTGATCTGCTCGAGCACATCATGCACACGGGAAACAAGCGGTACTTATCGTGCCCGCAAGAGCGCAGACAAATACAAATGAGTCATTGGCATATGCTAAAGGTCACATACCAATAGATACAGGGGGCCATGCTTTTGCATTTACAATGGTGTCACATGGCCTTCACAGAGCTATCTAAGCAGGCCGTGCAAAAAGGCTTATGTTGACAAAACGTGGAATTCTGTTTACTCTCTAAGACTGTTTAGAGTTCAATTTCCAAATGGCACAGACTACCTAGATCAATAATGATTAGTGGTGTTTGGCAAGGCAAGCATCACTGTTACTATTGCTCATACTTGTGGTTAGGGAACTGAATAAATCCCCAACCCACTAGATGATGGAATTTAATGTTTTTTGCAATGCTGTTGTGAATGATCCAGCATCGATGCATAAAAATAATAAGGCATTAGCAAACACCTAGCAATCCTAGTGTTGTGCTGGAAAGTTTTGCACAGGCAAACAACTAGTTGTCTAGTAAATCTAGTAAAAATCTAGTTAAAGTTACTCTAGTAATGAAAATTTGCTGCTGCAAAAAACAGTTTTGAAATGTAATCGGAGGAAAACGTTCCCAGTCGAATGCTCAGTATAAACAACCCAGAGTATCCTTAAATAAATTTACTACTCCTATGTGAATGTACCACTTAATGTCGAAAGATGATATATGAGCAGGTCTTCCAAGAGGTCAGGGCTTTTCCAAATAACACGCGCTGCTTGCTCAGAGAACACATACCAAATATGGCAAGATGTAGCATATGATGCCTCTCGGTGAATCTCACACTCTCACACTAAAATTTAGTGTGTGAAAAGGATCATATTGTCATTTCAATGGTGTGGCCTGGCACGGTGACAGCTTAAAGTTTTGGGGAAAATTATGTTCAAAGGTTTTTAAATCTGTTCTATTCAAGACCAAGTCTTATCTACTTAAATAGGGGAATCCTGAAATTTCAAAAACGTCTTGCTATACCAAATCAGCAAAAAAATCGGACATGAACTGTATCATAAATGTAGTTACTTGTTCTCAAATAGCGTTAAAGTAGATTAATTATCGGGCTAGATTCTCCAATGCGCATGTGCAGTCCTAAGCGCAAGTCTCAAAACACTGACATTTTCTATAGAACGTATGTAGCACCGTTTTAGCGCTGCGCTTGTTGTGTTGAGTCTTCTGATTTATATATCTTATTGATTTATGAATGAACTAGGGATGTACAATATATAGGCCACCATCTCGGTATCGGTTGATATATGTACATTTTTACTGTTATCGTTATCGGCCCAATAAGAAAATTTGGCTGATGTATTAAAGCCGATAAATAATGTATTATTTCCTCCAGCTGAGACACTTCAGATGCGCACTGTTCAACATGATGGCTTTGAATTTGCTGAAATATGATTGTAATCACTTCAAGAAGGAAAATACAGTTCAGTGCAACATGTGCAGCTCAAATCTGTCATATCGGCTACATAAAATTATAATGAGAACATCATTATAATTGTGTGTTTGGGGCATGGCATTTAATGGTGAGATGTTTTTTTTTGTAATCAGGCTCTCAAAATTATCTAAAAATATGGATTTAGATTTATCAGCCAATATATCGGTTATCGGCTTTCAAATATAAAGAGTCATCGGTTATCGGTATCGGCCAAAATGTTCATATCGGTGCATCCCTGCTAGAATGAACCGCTCGTTTTAAAATCTTCCCGGTCTACTGACATTTGTTCTGACATCCGCTTAAAACATTACAATGCTCATGATAACTTTCGTAAACTCTACATAAGTAAATCCACTTCACCAGCTAATTACTCCTCGACAAGGACGCAATGTCGTGGTGAAGTTGATTTACTTATTGTAGAGTTAATCATGAGAATTGTAATGTAAAGCAGATGTCAGAACAAATGTCAGTAGACCGGGAAGATTTTAAAACGAGCGGTTCATTCTAGGGATGCACCCATATGAACATTTTGGCCGATAACCGATAACTCTTGAAAGCTAATGACCAATATATTCGGCGATAAATCTAAATCCAAATTTTTGTATTATTTTGAGAGCCTGATGGTAGAAATCTACAGTGTTGCATAGAAAATGGGAAGTTCAAAGACAAAATTATAAGTCAAACAGACGTGCATGTCATCTTATATCTTTGTGAAAACAAGCAGCACCTGGATGTAAGGATAGTAAGGCAGATATACAGGCTTATAAGGCAGTACCTGCTGATGGCCAACACAAGCTGATCTGTGCAGGCTTTAATGCGGTTCTGAGCCTCCATGTGTGTCATGGTCTCTGTACTTTCTCCATTGATGGTTAGGATGGTGTCTCCAGGGCACAAGTCGCTCAGCGCTGCTTTACTCGCAGGTGTTATCTAACAAAAGCCAAACAGAAGAAAGGTTAAGGAAGTACCACACCCAGGGTAAACACTGCAATGCCTGCAGACAAGGGTACCATTACTGACTCACTGGAAACCATCAATAAAACAAAGCCTACAACTACACCAATGACAGATGATCAATTGCTCAGTTGACTAGTGTGCGATGTGGTGACTATTCACTGTGATGCATTCATGCTTATGAAGCAATTCCATATTTACTGTAAGACCTTGTCTGTCAACATTCAGTGGCATTATGCTTTGCGTAAATCTCACAAAGGAAATTCTGATTCATTTCACCCCAAAATTTGAAAGGAAAAAAGAATATTTTGCATAAAGAAACATTTCCCCCTAAATTTTCATTGAACACCGTAAACATTTAACAAAATCACAATCTTATGTCTGTCTTTGTTATGAAGATGAAGAAGAGTTCAAAAAGGTTTCAATGAACAAAAGTAAACGAACGGCCAAAACGCGTTATGTTTTTTTAGTTGAAAACGGTGTCGTGTAAACAGCCCCTAAGACAAAGAAACACATTTGTGATTGAAAATAACTTCAGTCTTATTACTGTAACAGTCGTATTACTGTAATGCAAGAAGAAAACTCATTCTCATCACTACAACTTAATACAGCAACCTGTTTTTTTTAATTATTAAAATCAGCATTAATAAAATTCAATCAAACCCATGATCTTGGTGTTGCAAGCACCGTACTCTACTGAGCTACAGGAATGTTAGCATCATGACATGAACACACAACTACACAGTTGAACTCAATGGAAAATTACATTGGCTGTTGTACGTATCATGGCAGTTCGGAAATTAAATATTAGGTGAATAGCGCTTAAAGGTTAATGCTATATTGAGTTTAAAAATAAGATACCGCTATAGGACAGCACGATATATCGGAAATATCAAAATATAGCAAATGTACATATTGCGATGTCTATATTACAAAGGCTTGTGATAACTGAATCATTTTAACACAATAGCACAGTGTCTACACCGGACAAGAGCGGTGCAACGCGATGCGACAAAAGACACTAGGGCCCATTTTAATTAGTGATGTTATCCACACTGAAAATACCCAATGATAAATCACTCACTGCTCTCGACTCAATAACTTTTGTAGCTTTAATAAGAGTTAATGTATATTTACATCAGTGTTTGATTTTTACATTTGATTAATAATTTGTTGTTAGTGCAACTTTTAAATAAACCTTATGTAGGCCTACCTAAAAAACTTGAATCTTTGTTTTATTGTATTTGTCCTATTGTTTGTAATTTGCATCTTTGTTCTAATTTTCAATAATAAACAGAAAGTACAGTAACAAAAAGATTCGTCCACCCTTAGTTTGAGGTGTTTTTGTTTACCTGGATGTTCTTGATGTTAAGTTTTCAGGTAGATACATACTACGTAGAACTGTTAGGGGGTTTTATACTATCACTTCACATTTTGAAGGTCTCCCTTATTAAACGCATCTGAACAACTTTGAGATCAAGACGTCCAAAATGTGCAGTGCTGGGAGGCTCCAGGAACAGTTTGAAAACCCTGCTTTATTGACTTTGAAATGACACTTTTTATGTAATGCTACAGTAAAACACTGCTGTTCACTTTCAGAAGTTCTAAGGATGCTTTCTTATCACAGAAAGAAAGAACATGAAACATTTATGTTGGTTATATCATTTTCAGTGTTTATAAGGTAAAATATAATTTAAATTTATTTTACACACTTGAACCATTATCATATCACATTATTGAACAAGTTGTTGCATATCATTTTTCTTCAATGTCGCACAGCCCTAGTACCACCTACACTAAACCCTACCCTAAACATAACCGATAGTGTTAACAAAAGCAATCGTGAGATAAAAACACATTTGCTGAAGCAATCATGCCATTTGAACTTGATTCTAGAAGTCTTTGAGCTCTTTAATTGTGTTTCACACAAGGGCAATGCTGGACCAGATGAGCTACTGAGCATATTTACTACATCAGAAAAGCCATTAATATAGAGCTGGTTATGTGATGAAAATGTCCAAATGTATTAGTTTACAAACCATGCACTGTGGTAAAAGTGTTTGGAGGTTTTACCATAGTATTGTGCAAGGAACTGAGCAAAATTAAAGTCTTTCTTAATAAAAAAATCTGTTCCTGTAATCATAATTTATAGAAATGCACTGATTTGAACATTTTGGCCGATACCGATAACCGATAATTCTTTATTTTGAAAGCCGATAACCAATATATTGGCCATTAAATGCAAATACAATTTTTTATATATCGTTTTTAGAACATGATTACAAAAACACAAGTCTCACCATTAAAATCCATGTCCCAAGCACACAATTATAATGTTCTCATAATAATTGTATGTAGTCTATATGACAGACTTGTTGCACTTTAATACATAAACAATATGCAACAATACATGTTGCACTTTACTGTATTTTCCTTGTTTGAAGTGACTCCAATCATATTTCAAGCAATTCAAAACCATTATATTGCGCATCTGAAGTGTTTCAGCTGAATTATTTTTCTATTATTCAGCTATTTCTATTAATCTATTATTTTTTGGCTTTAATATATCAGCCAAATTTTCTACTGGGGCCGATAAACATTAAAAATAAAAAAAATATCGCCCGATACCGATATGGCGGCCGATATATTGTGCATCCCTAATAATTTGTGAGTAAAGGAATAAATGCTGTTGGTTTTTTACTGCCTCTAGTGTTGAGGTATAGGTACATTTTTGGAGTTTTTTCTTTTTGAGCTTGAACGGACACACCGACGCAACATTATGACAAACTGCCCGTCTCGTGAGTGTCCTCGTAACACAGTTGCTTACGTTTTAAGTGAACGTAAAGTTGAGAAAGAAAATAGATGCTTATCTATTTTTATATTGGATCCGTGCATTAAAGTGACAACAGCCTAATATACCCGCTGCTGTCTGTCATTAATGCTTATCAGACAACAACATACAAAGAGAAAATCACTTTAGTAGCTTTAACAAAGATTAATTATATTTAATTTATACAGTAAGGACTACGCAGTGCTATTTGAAATTTGATTATTAAATGTTTGTATCTGAATACTGTTAGACTTACCTGAAAAACATAAAGCACTGTTTATTTAATTTGTGTCTTTGTTCTATTGTATTTGTCTATGCTTGTAATTTGTTTATTATTTTCTATACAGATTCACTCCCCTAAAAATCACCTCAATCAATCTAGAGCTTAAATGAATTACAAATAATTAGTTTGATTTTAAAAAGAGCTGTTCAATCAATCTGGGAAATTGTTTTCAAATCACAATATTTATTGCAGAAAAAAAAATATTGCATTGTCATTTTTTTCCAATATCGTGCAGCCCTAGTAGAGTCACGTTTGTCCAATGAGTCTAGCCTTTACAGTAACGAGAGAGATTTTTCTTCTAACAATGAGGAAGAAAATAATAGACTCATTAAAATAATGTCATAATTTCTTGTTTATTTATTTTTTATTTTGTTGTTTTTTATGGTGAAATATTGATCTGGTCATGGATTTAATGACAAGCAGTTTTTTTATGTACTGAACAGTAATTTGTTCAATTACAGTAAACAATGGCTGAATTCCTTCATAAAAGCATTTATATGTTAGCCCTCATGTTCTCTACACATGACATCAATATAAACATATATCATATGATATCATATCATATCATCTAATATATCATATGATATCATATCAATCTCATTCTCTGACACGGCCTTTACCCTCTGGCTTTGAGATTAAACAAACTGAAATGCAAATAGCCAATCACCATTTGATGTTAGGGTCAATATTGTAAATCTACTAGGCCTACACTGTTCATCTCTTACTTTCTTAAAAATTACAGAACACTACAAGTAGAAATCACTGACCAGTGACAAGTGGATTGAAAAATGGATGGTAGAAATCAGGCATCAAAACATTTCAATAAAGTAAACTCTTTTGCTTTTGTAACGAAGAGATTTGAATGCTTCTGCATAGTGAAAGTAATTAAATGTAAGCACTATATCCACCGCTACACACTATAGTTAACTATATAGATACAATTAACTTGAAGTAATCATAGACCTCTAAAAAGACCAGTTTAGATGTTAAGCCAGGAAATTGCCTGAAATTGTTCCTAAGTACAGAACACTTGACTTAAGAATAGGGACCAAGGGCTGTTGTTATTACAGGGGGATGTAGCCCACATCCAAGTCATTACCTAAATGACTCATTCACCTGCCTATAATAAGCCAAGCACATGTACAACCTTAAATATTTAGCAAACAGAAGCTCTTGACCTACTAATAAGGCTAATTCGTCCCATTTAACAGGCCTCATTGCATGTGTATGAAGGCCCTGAGTAATACTAAGACACATGGTGCTTTATCTTGAAACATCTTGGTTTACCCGGCTGAGGCACAAAGAACAAGTTATGCAATGTGACCTCCCTGTTTTGGCCAAAAAAGCTAAGATTTACAGTGAGAAACATTATAATATACATAGCCTACATTTAGAGAGAATGATAGGGAGAAAGGATCACTGTATTCAGGATACAAATATGAGCTTTATATCCATTAAATGATTACAGTGGGAGTTCAATCAAACCCCACATACATACACTGGGAAGATGCTGATTTGGAAATCATTGGACATAAAGTGTCCATAAAAAAATGTTGCTTTCAATGTAACCAATATTCTGAATGTTGAACCAGCCTTCAATATACAACTTTTGGCACTTCTGTTTACTTTACCTTTGGAATAAAAATAAAAAGTAGAGAAAAATCAATGATTGTGATATTCTATGTGCATTGTTTGGTTAGTCTACAAAAGATCAGACCGAACGTTGCATACAGTGCGTTTATTTCTCTGCCCCGTATAAACACCACCGACGTAATGACGACGACCATACGTGCACGTTTGCTGATATACTCTGAATGTTACATCACTTCTTTTTTTTTTTTTTTAACAAATGAACTCGGTTATGTTGTTTTCACTTCAGTTATTTGAGTAATCAACACCTAAACATTCACTTGGTCTGTGATCAAAACAAAACTCTATGAAGTATACAAACAGATTGCTTCAGTATAATAACTCAGTTAAATGCCTATTCAGAAACAATTTCAGAAATGGGATATAGAGTTGCCTTTACATACATTCTCAGATTCTGAACGAACTTTTTTTTTTTTTTTTTTTTTTTTTTTTTTTTTAGGACACGTTCTCTTCGCTTAACACTTAACATATTGAACACATAACGGTTGTGTCACCTAGTCCATACCACCTCTAGTGCATTATGTCCATTTTGCAGTCCTACTCAGTCCATGTTACCCGTTTTTCAGGCTGTGACAAAGTCTCTGAGGAATTGTGGAGGCTGTCTGTGCCTAGTAGGGTATCTTGCCACCACTGGGACTGTGTCGTCAGTGACTTCTTCATCCTCTTCTGCTGTCGATGTTTCACGCAGGCCAGGGTCAAGCTTTTTGAAGAAGGATGAATTTCTTGTCACTCGATGTCCATTCCACTCAGCGGTGACCATGGAGCCTTTGACTGTGGTAACTTTGTACGGCTTGCGGTTGTATGGTGCTGTAAGTTTGTTGCCCCTGGGTTGGGAGCACAACACCATGTCACCAGGTTGGAGAGAGTAATGTGCAGCGTGTCGGCGAGTGTCTGAGTACACCTTCATTTTGGCTTTGGCCTTGTGGTCTCTCCTTCGAAGATCCTTGTCCGATCCAGTGAGCGTGCTCACAAAAGGCATCTTTGTGTGTATCCTGCGTTTGAGCAACAACTCAGCGGGTGATGTTGTCGTTGTGCTGTGTGGTGTTGAACGGTACTCACGTAGGAATGTGTGGAGATGCTGCTTCCAGGGAATGTTCTCCATGTATGCAACACGGAGGCATTTTCCAAGTGTTCTAATGAACCTCTCTGCAGTGGCGTTCGCCTGGGGCCATAGCGGTGTGATCTTTCGATGGTGAAATCCCATGTAGGCTGCAAACTTGCTGAACTGCTCACTATTGAATGGGGGCCCGTTGTCCGTTTTTACAGATCTGGGGATGCCAAACATGGAAAAGATTTTATCTATGACAGGGATGACAGAGTTTGCAGAGGTGGAGTGTATTACTTCCACCATAGGGTATCGGGAGTAGTCATCGATGATGACTAGCAGGTGTTCACCTGTAGGTAGTGGGCCGTAAAAGTCTGCACTTACATCATGCCAGACTGTGTCGGGCAGGTCTGACATCTGCAGAGGTTCTGTGTGCGTTTCAGGTGTGGTGGCTTGACATGCTAGACAGTTTCTGACCATTGCCTCGGCCCGTCGGTCGATGCCTGGGAACCATACCTTCTCTCTCAGGAGGGCCTTCGTCTTTGTGATTCCCTGATGTGCCTCATGGGCGAGCTGAAGTACTCTGTACTCGAGGGAGGAGGGAATGACGATTCTGGAGCCCTTGAGTATGATGTCATTTTCGTGTGACACTGTGAGCTCGCTTTTCACATGTTCATACTGTTTTAGCGCAGCGACTTTTGCGACTGTGTGCCATGCATTGTTGCGTATAAGAACACTAACCTTTTGCAATGTTTCATCCTTGAGTGTCTCTGATTTGATTTCATCTAGAGTCATCGCTTTTGGTGTGTTGTTCTGCATGATGAAGTTTACATATTCTTCAGCCACTTTTGTGGCACGGGTGTTTTTGGTAGGCGTCTGTGCTGGGATTGGATGGCGGGACATGTAGTCTGCTGGATTATCAGTCCCTTTCCTGTATTCAATTTTGAGGTTGTATGGCTGCAACCGGAGTCCCCACCGCTCGATGCGGGCAGGCGGCTTGGACCTCGGGTTGTTCCAGATCAGTTCGAGTGGCTTATGGTCCGTCACCATCGTGAACTCCTTGCCATAGATGTAGAGATGAAAATGTTCACAGCTCCATACAATTGCGAGCGCTTCACGCTCCGTTTGAGAGTAGCGCCTTTCGACGTCACTGAGTGCTCTGCTTGCATAAGCGATTATGTGTTTCTTTTTTTGGTCTTTTTGCAGCAGTATTGCCCCTAGCCCGACTGGACTAGCGTCGACGATGAGCTCTGTTTCTCTGGTCGGGTCGAAATATGCCATCGTGGTCTCGCTGGTGAGACTCTCTCTCAGTGTGCTCAGTGCTGCATCCTGTTCTGCGCCCCACTGCCAGGTCGTGTTTTTTCTTGTGAGCTTTCTGAGGGGCTCTGTTACTGTGGCGAAATTAGGGATGAAGCGTGAGCAGTAGTTTGCCATCCCCAAAAGACTTCTGACCTCCGCAGCATCCTTCGGCTTGTCGGCTTGGTGTATTGTGTCGACCTTCTTGGGATCTGCTGAAACACCGCCAGCAGAGAAAATGAACCCGAAGAACTCAAGTTGCGTTTTGTTGAACTCACATTTCTTTCGGTTTAATGTGAGGCCACGTTCTTTGAGTCGCTGGAATACAGCTGTTAAACTCTTGTCATGATCAGCCTGTGTCGCTCCGTAGACGATGATGTCATCGCTGAGATTCTTCACCCCTGCGATGCCCTGAAGTGTCTGATGGATTGTGTTTTGAAACACCTCCGCGGCTGAAGAGATGCCAAAGTTGAGGCGCTTGTACCTTCTCAGGCCCAGGTGCGTTGTGAATGTGGTAATGTACCTGCTGTTGGGATGTAGTTCCAGCTGGTGATATCCCGATGTTAGATCCAGCTTTGAGAATATGGTCGCCCCGTTCAATTCATGAATAACGTCATCCATAGTGGGAGTCAGGTGACGTTCTCTTTGGATGGCTGTGTTTGCTTGTCGCATGTCGACACATGCGTACCTTGTCTGGATCTTTGGGCTTTGGTGGCGTTACGATGGGCGAGACCCAGGGTGTTGGGCCTGTCACTTTTTCTATGATATCTTCATCTTACAGTTTCTGTAACTCAGCTTCAACTTTTTGACGTACATGGAACGGAACTCTGCGGTGTGGCTGGCATGTAGGCTGTATGTCAGAGTTTATATGTAGTGACACTTGAAAGTCTTTCAGCTTACCAATGCCATCGAACAGCTCGGGGTGGCTGTTCACAAGCTCATCTGCTACTGTGAGGTTCACTGAGGAAGGGCTGATAGAGCGTATGATTTTGATCAACCCCAACTCGTCAGCTGTCTGGTAGCTGAGCAGGGAGCAGCCATCGCCTTTAATTACATATAACGTGCCATCTGTTTTGGTCTTGTTCTTCGCCTCTACACGGCCTGTGAATTTCCCTAGGATGGGCAGTGCGTCTTTGGACCCATAGGCAAGTATTTTGAGATCAGTGTGTAGGAGGCGGGGCTGAATGCCCAGCTTGTTGTATGTCACTTCACTGATGATGTTTACAGCAGCACCAGAGTCGATAAGAGCTGGCACTGTGTCTCCATACAGCTTGATTTGTGTTAACGGCTGCTTACTGTTACTATTGCTTTTAACAGTGTATGCATAGGATTCATCGCTGCTTGAAGATGACTTGATTTGAGCTGGTTCACTTTGTGTTTCCACCTGATTGATTTTCTTTCTATAGCTGTTCTTGTATCGCTGTGTCTCTGCTTGCTGCTCTGTGTGTTGTGATTTTGACCTGCACTGTCTTGCAAAGTGGTTTTGCTTCCCGCATGCTTTACATTGTTTACCCTTTGCAGGGCATTCATTTTTGTGTGGCCACTCGCCCCCGCAGTTTCTGCATTGCGTGTTGCTGCCACCCGTTGGACGTTTTTGGTATGTCTTCTTGCGGAGTTTTCTGTGTATTTGATTCACAGCTGTAGTGGGATTTGAACCTTCTTCGATTCCCTTTGACTGCAGTTCAGAAAGTTCTAGAGTCCTGCCGTATTCAAGCAGTTCTTTTAATGTCTTGTTTGCCTCCCTCAAACCGTATTTGCGCACCCTGGAGGACGTGCAGCTTTGTATGATCTGTGACTTTATTTCATTGTCTACGTCACTAAACTCACAGTATTTTGCCAGCATACGAAGTCTCGTATTATATGCATCTAGATTCTCACCGGGCTGTTGTGCAGCTTTCCTGAAGACGTACACTTCGTACTGGACATTCTTTTTGGGCGAGAAGTACTCGGTGAGTTTTGCTTTCACGTCTGCATACTTGTCAGCCTCCGCCGCCACTGTGTCGTATATGTCGTGCACTCTTTCGCCAGCCAGATGCAACAGGAGGGCTTTCAGTCTTGGGTCCCCGGTTATATTCACAGCTGTAGTGTAGTTCTCGAACCGCTGAAGCCACTTATTCCACCTCGGTCCGACAGAGCTGGGTTCGCTCTCTGTATCGAACGGTGGTACGGACGGGCCGTGTGCTAGCGCCATGCTAACTGTCCGGTTGCTAACTCGCTAGCTCACTTGCTTTACAGCCGGTTGCTTTCACTCCGAACTTTCTTCCGCACGCAAACGTCCGCTGTCCAGGAGACGTTTTCGTTATTGTCGATCCTCGTCGCCAGTGTGATATTCTATGTGCATTGTTTGGTTAGTCTACAAAAGATCAGACCGAACGTTGCATACAGTGCGTTTATTTCTCTGCCCCGTATAAACACCACCGACGTAATGACGTCGACCATACGTGCACGTTTGCTGATATACTCTGAATGTTACAATGATTACTCTCAAATTAAAAAATGTAGCCCTAAGTATAGAGAAGTTGTTCTAAACCGGTTTAGTTTCAGGATCCCGGTTTTACAGTGGACATCAAGTACCAACAAAGTAACAAAACTGCTTCCCACGCAACATTGAATCGATGGGTTCATGCTCTCATTGTGGCCGGCAAACTGGGACATATTTTGGTTTAACTTGTGTAGTTTTGGTCATTGTTTTCAAGAATGGGGGAACAACATGTCCATGGTGACCTCTGCCAATTTGCATTGAAATACCTTAGAGTTTGATTGATTTTTTGCATAGTTTTTTCCCTCCTACTCTCTGTGACCCTGTCAGAACAGAACAACCCATTTTTTCCAATTACAGCCAAGAACCCACCATTTGAGACCACCCATAGAAAGTATGTGAAAAGACACTCAACTTTAACAGTGTAGCTTGGACACATTCCCATGAACTTTGATGAATCCTGTGCCTCAGAATCTCCTAGTTGCTACTTAATCTCATTTTGAATAATGTCACATGGCTTCCTGGAATGTGTCTGTGTTATAAATGCGGAGCTGAACAAAAGTGGACAATGAGTTTCAGCCTGCCAGCATTACTTCATGCCCTTACAGAGCACAAACAAGAGGAAGGCCCTGGATGCAATAAATTAGCCCTGTGAAATCCCAGAGGGAACCAGTCAGACATTGAAGATTAGCAGAGTAAATATGTTTATAAGACGGCATACGTCTATCTGGTTCAGGCTACTTAAAAAGTTTACCGTAGTAATGAAAAAGAGATTCTGATTTTCTCTGTATTTTTGTACTTGTTTTGTAGTTGTTGTTATGAAGACTTGGCAAAGAGTGAAAACATTGCACCGTTCTCTGAATTCCTGTAAATGGATAGCCACATTTGTCAGTTGGTCCGGACAAGTGCTAACAATTTGTTGTGTATTCCACTTGGCAATGATTCAATGAACTTTTACCTCAGCACTTTCACATTCACCAGGAAAACACCAACTGTTCAACCCAAAAAAGCAAAAGCATTTTACAACAAACCAATGTCCCAAGGTTGTGGATATCCCAAGTAACTGTGTAATTAAGCACAATATCTCCATATTACCAATTTATCTCCTATATTGTCTGAATGTCCACATTAATTTGACAAAAACTGCATCTTGGATTGTGTTTAAACTAGGGGTGTAACAATATATCGATGCAAAAGTTTCTAAACCGCTGGGTAACACAAAAACTCCCTAAACACTGAAAAATAACCCCCATCAATATGTATCGTGGATAGTGACAAATTGTATGATAGTTGTATTGTATATGTATGCTTAATATGTATGTATGATAATATGATAGTTCACCCAAAATAAAAATTACTGTGTGAGAAAGAATTCTAGTTTTAAGAGTTTTAGTGTCAGTACTACATTAAACTACTATGTTGAATATAACGTATAGTAATGCAATTTGTGGGTCCTGATAATGCCAAATGTCTGATGTCACCAGTAAAAATTGGCCTACATTATATCTAGCCAGTGCAAGCATGTTCATCTAAAATAATTATCTATTTTCAGCTTCAGAATCATGAATATTGTTATTCTGTCTCTATTGTCCTGTGCTTTGGGTTTCAGCACCAAGTCCAAACCTATTCATTTACACACACAATGTAACACCTAATTAAGCATTTTAATCAACATTTTATTTTTTGTAGCCTTTTACCATATGTCTTGGAGTATCGCAATAATATCGTATCATGAGTTCAGTATCGTGTATCGAATCATGAGGGGATCGCTACACACCCCTAGTTTAATCTGTTTCCTCTTTTCCATTTGAAGGTTTTCCATTGGCAACAGGCACCTTAACATCTGCAACCCTAACAGACACTTTCCCTAACAAAACCTAGGTTTAATCTCAGCATTTACTGGGAACTCGATCCACAGTGCCAGATGGAAGCCTTCATAGGACGTAAATGCAAGATATCCGAAGCCAAGCCTTACAGCGGTAGCTTCACTTTACCAGATTCATACTCAATCCTGTGGTGCTGATGAGCCTTTCACCAGCTTTCAGCATCAAGCTGCTATCTTTAACTGTTGCAGATGTTTCTTCAGCACCAAAACGCAGGGTTATTTTCTCAACTCAAACGCTGGGTAATTTTTGGGGGGTTATTTTTTCAGTGTTTGGGTAGTTTTTATGTTACCCAGCGGTTGAAAAACTTTTGCATTCTCTTCAGGAGAGAACGGTTCTCAGCTAAATTTGTTCATTTCTTCTGTGAAATACAGGTTTGTGCACGTTTTATGTCATGTGTAAAATCGTTACTGTGCAAAGCAACATAAAGTCACCTGTCGCATTTAAAAAAATTTTCTCAGAACTGTGAACTGTTTGTATATAGGCAGGTTATGGAGTCAGTCATTAGCAAATATTTGTTCTGGTTTTAAGCATAAGCTCACTTCATTCTCCAGTAATTGCATCTTGATTGAAGAATCTTTAGACATTGCACAGGAAAACGAGACAAAAATACTGAGGAAGAACATCTCTCTTTTTTGCAGTGTGATTAGAAGATAAAGTAAAAATTATATTCTAGCGGATGAGAGCAGTTCAATACTTTTTTTTGTTGTAAAATGAATGAAAAAGTAATGGATATCGATATCTCGTTAATGTTGTATTTTCAAACTCTGAAGTGTTGCTAATGCAACTCGTGTTGCTCCCTAGACATTTAAAGAACATATTGATGTATTGTGTTTTCCTTTTAATTTATTCAGTAAATTGTCTTCATTTGGTCTTAAAAAGGTCTTGAAAAAGTCTTAAATTCCCCTTAATAAAAGAGAAGCAGAAACCCTGGGAGTAATTTTCAAAAGGACGATTTAAGTTAATCTGTAAGTAGACCTACCAATTCAATCATGAAGTAAAATAAGATAGTATTATTGTACAAATGAATTAATAAAATCAAATCATTATGCTTGGTTAAATAAACAACCCAATTTTATGGGTATAAGATTAGCCTAACATGTGTTCCGTCCTATATTTACCCAGCTGTTGTGCTAAAAACAACCCATTTTGTTTTTTTTAACCCAGTGTTTTTTTTTTGTTTGTATAGGCTATTGGTATAGGGGTTAGATACTGTCAAACTGAATTATTAGCCGTTCCAATAAACAACCAGAAAACTGTACCATTATCACCTTCATCCATTCATGTGGACGGGTGAAAGGTTGGTTGGACTAGACTAAACATCCATGACCACAGATAAAGCCCTGACTGGCTATAAATATTAATCGGTGAAAACCAGCTGCCATTTTTCTAAGTGTAAGTGTAAGGCAGTCGAATAAGATTTCTTCTGACATAGACATTTACTGACCACAAATGTGCAGTAATGATAGGGTTTGTCGAGTAGGATTCAGCTTTTCATTCATTTGAGAAGCCAATGCCCAAAGGAAAGTGATATTAACACAGAAGATTACTTTAATATCTCAAATGTTTCTCTAAGACATCAGTTAGATTAAATGGAGAAGTCTCCAGCATATTAAAAGATAGTAATAATTTTTTTTTTTTTTTTTAAACTAAACTGTGGCCAAAATGCCAAGGTACCAAAGTCTACAAAGTGAGAGGTCTCAATATGAACTCAAACATTTATCCTTTAAATTGTCCAAAGGCCAAATCAATTTTACAGCTCAAATAATGGTCAACTATAGTCTCATTTTTTCCTGTTATTTCTCTAAAGAAATTTTAGGAGATAACGTTGATATTTTAACGGGACAGAAACAAGAACTCTTTTTTACTGAGCATAATAGCTTAAGTGAAATTGAAATATCTTCGTTACAGAGTGGAAGATGAACTACTATACGCGAGGCGAACCGACGCGACAAACAAGAAAAACAAAGTTCATCGAGTTCATTTAACGTTAGAAACCCACATTAAGAGAAGTAAACCCAAAGGGTCACGTAACAACAATGAAATAGCACGCCGGTTGTAAAGGGGTCGCGTTGAGAAACAGTCCATCATTAAAAGAGAAGAATGAAAAAAGACGTACTCTGGAGATAGTGAGCGGTGTGCTGAAATCCCGTCCACCCACCAGTCGAAACCCCCACGGCGAGGGACCGGCGAGAGTCACAGTGTGAGACATATTTGATCAGACAGTATCCAGTATCCACAGCAGGAAAACTGCGCTGTCCTCATTCACTCTTTAATAAAACCAGTGCTTGACTGAGGAGTGAGGAGGAGCAACTGAACTCACAGGCTCAGGGGGAGGAAGGGCCAGCGTCGACATGACAACCGTACACAAACTCAACGCTCCCACAACTTTGATTGCAGAGCCGTTAAATATGAATATGTTTTTTAACGGTTCTGGTTGATTGTAGCCAAGTTAGTTTTATCTACACAAATGTAGATTTGTTCAAGTTTCTCACTGTTTTGCGGCATTTAAAAATGATTATTTTAATCCTTAAAGCAATTAAAAAGGAGTGCCTTAAAACTCTCTAAATTACTGGCAATATATATGGATTAACACCCAGTGTAATTTATTTTGTTATATTTTTGTACTTTTTATTCATATTTATTTTATTTATTTATGTTATTATTACGATATGCTGCTAGGTCTTATTGTTATGTTTTTAACAATGATAATATGTAAATGCCTGTTTGTAATTTGAAATGATAAAAAAAAAAAAAAAAAAAAAAAAAAAAAAAATGTTCCCACAACTTCCCCTAAGGTTCTTTAAAAGTTATACACTGTACTCAAGACAATACTTATCAGACAAATGGAAATGCCAGCAGTGTTCATTTGAAAGTTTTTTATGTTGTTTAAATATGTCTATGTGGTGTTTTTAATACGCTTTAAGACAAACCATGTGTAAGTTCAAAAACACGGTTTGAAATCGCTGGTGTTTCTGACCACAAACTACTTTGTAACCAATCAGATCAACGTGTGTTAGTGATGTGTCGTTCATGAACGATTCGTTCATTTTGAACGAATCTTTAATATGACTCGGGACTACCGAGTTGTCTCAGAGAGTGATTCGTTCATTTTGTGTTGACCACGCATGCGCATTGCGTAACATATGGTTTCTGAATCTGAATCTGTACTGGAAATGATTAGTTCATCTCTCTCGAGTCTTCGGGTTCGGGACGGGTCCGAGTCTTTCGTTCTTCCTGTCAGTCCTATAGAGGCTATGCTGTAAGTACCGGAAAGAGTAATGATTAGTTCATCTTTCGAGTCTCGAGTTCGGCCGGGTCCGAGTCTCGAGTTCCTCGATCCTGTCAGTCCCATAGAGACTATGCTGTATGTACCTGAAAGAGTAATGATTAGTTCATTTTCTGAGTCTTCGGGTTTGAGTCCTTCGTTCATTTGTCACGTGACTTGTCACCGTATTGAATAGCCTACTAATTCACAACCTTTTTACAAACAAGCACATAGTTCATGTATAATATAATAGTAGTTAATTAATGTATAATATATAATAAAACACACCACAGATGCACAAGAAACATTTAGAAAAGAGACGAACTGGGACAATAATAAGATGGAACTTTTATTTTTCAGATAATGTATATTTCACATATTTTGTATTTTAATTCCTAAATATAAAACAATATACAATTCAGACGCAGTCAATAATACGAATCTAATGTTGTATTTGATGCGAAATACCAGCGGTCACGTGACAAAAGAACGAAAGACTCAAACCCGAAGACTCGAAGAAAATGAACTAATCATTTCTCTTTCCGGTACTGACAGCATAGCCTCTATGGGACTGACAGGAAGAACGAAAGACTCGGACCCGGCCGAACCCGAACTCGAAAGATGAACTAATCATTACTCTTTCCGGCCCTGCTGTATCACACACGGCACGGCCCAGCAGACAGCACAGATCAGAGTCAGACACTGACGAGTCGACAACGTCTCGAGACACGAGAGGAGGAGAACAAACCTGATAAATATGAAGTTGCAAAGGAAAGAACGTCTCGGATCAGCAGGTGAGGTGAACTAACAGAATCAGACTGCAATAGCCTGAACTTAAGACCCAACAACTAATCAATTAATACAAATTTCGGTTTCTTATAATTTGGCTTTGGCTGCATTACCCTATAGTTTTTTTTTTTTTTTTACAAATTTAATCAACATTTTCATAAGTACTAGATGTGTTGGGATATTTAACATGCCTTTTTAATTATATGCTGAAATGAATGAAAAGAACGAAATGACTCGAAAAAAGATTCGTTCTTTTTGCTGAACGAGACTCAAAGATCCGAGTCAGTAAAATGATCCGAACTTCCCACTACTACGTGTGATCGTCAACCAGTGGATCTCTGAGCTGAGTGAGTGAGTGGAGGCGGGGCTCATTTGCATATTCATAGAACCGTGTATAGCCTACTAAATGGGGCGAGGGTGTCGAGTTCCATTCAAGATATTTTAAAGGGGTCATATAATGCCATTTTCATACAAGTTAATTTGATTCTTTAGGGTCTAAATGAAAAGTAAGTTTGTAATATACTTTAATACTTTAACTAATTCTCATTAGTATTGTAAGAAAACACTCATTTTACCTGGTCAAAAACAGCTCTGTTTTCAGCACGCCGTTTCGCCTTTAAATGATAATGAGCTTCGCTGACTCCGCCCCTCTGTTCTTTGGGCATTTTGACACAAAGCACGTGGAGTGTTGCCTTGACAACAGTTGAGGGAATATTTTGGAGAGAGAATGGCAGCGGGAGTCTCTGAGGACACATCTGTGCAACCGTATCAGTTTGAACCGGAGTCGGACCCGGAACAAGATGACGGCCGCAAAGAAGTTCGACAATTAAGGCTCGAACAGGACGTTTCTGATTGGTTGGTTACCGTAATGTCACTTTGATCTATCTTTGTATGTAAATTACTGGCAGGGTAACGTTAGAGTAATTTAGTGAGATGTACGAACGCTATGTGTTTACTGATGTAACGTTATACGTACTCAGTTTGTAATAACACATGAATAACCATAACGCGTTGTTCATTATAAACGTGGGATTATGAATTATATTGAAAACGTCGTACATAGAAAACATGCCGTAATGTACCCTGAGTGTAAACCTTAGACGCATTCATCGTGAAGTGTGCAAGCGATTTGCAAAGACTAACGTTAATATAAAGGTTAATAAAATTTTACACTCACTTCTTCTGGAGGTGCAGCAGGGACACGAATAGTTGGTACCGATTCTTTATTCAGGAGCAGCTTCTTAGCAAAACCAGCTTTATACTGATCCTCGTTTATAAAGCAGTCTGGTGAGAAAAGATTCGTGAATCGCGCAAACATGAAAGCATTGACGTTGCTCGTGGGGAATATCAGAGCTGCCAACTCTCACGCATTGGCCATGAGACACACGCATTTGATTGGTTTCACACGCTCACACGCCACACCCCCGATTTCTCACGCTGAAGTGTCAACCTGGAGTGCGTTTCCCGAAAGCATCGTTGGCCAACTATGATCGCAATTTCCATTGAACTCTATTGGTAACGACGGAACTTGCGACCATAGTTGGCTTTGGGAAACGCACCCCTGGTCGGTCAAATGCCTGGAAGATGAGTTTATCTATATATCTATCTGTTGAGCCACTCGTGATCGACTAGTTATGCCGAAAATTAGTTAAAATGTCCCGGAATCTAGAGCGAGCGCGCACGCGAGACAGAGATTGTGCTCCAAACCGCGTAGTGCGCGCACGGCAGAGAGGGAAAGCGAGCGAGAGACCTTGTGTGTGCAAGCACCCCCCCCGTCGGAAAAGTCTCACGCCAAGCTTAACTCAAAAGTTGGCAGCTATGGAATATTCCCTTCGAAAACAAAACTCAGCCACTGCGTCTTCAGCGGTTTGGATTTAGGAACATCAAAATGACACCACACTCGCTTAGACGCCATTCTGCTCCAGCGTATCAACAATAGCGGACTATGATGACAGCTCGCTCAGGGCGGGGATGTGTTGAAACACTGCTGTCAATCAACAATCGTGGGAGGGGCGTCCGATATAGTGATGTCACACAGTCGAACGGCTCGATTTGAGACTGGGGAAAACATATGGATAGATTTCTATCATTATATGATGGTTGTGTACAGGCACTGCCAACACACATATCAGTACAATCAACTTGTAAAAGTGCATGTACCATTATATGACCCCTTTAAGGCATGAAGGAATCTTTTTCAAGGAAAAAAAAACGTTTAAATATGTCATTTTGGTGATCAAAGATGAGTTTTATGGGATAATATGATTGACTACAGGGGGACTTTAAATTCACCACTGTTTGTTTCTCAGTAATCAATTTTCTTTGACATCAGCGCTTTAGAACATTGTTTTTCCAAACAACTGTCCAAGAACTCTAAATTAATCATTGCGGGATGGTAATATAGATTCCCTAACCAATTCCTGAAGTCAGTGAACATATTGAAGACAGTTAGACTGTTTCATTCATGTTGTTAACATAACCCTATATAATATTAGTAGCAGATGTATTTACTGGTGACGCAATGTGTTCAGAATACAGTATATGTGCGTTAACACGTTTAGGGAGCCGTATGGAATAAGAAAACATCAAATGAGGGGCAATTCAAAGGCTTTTCTAAAATATTCCCATGTTTTGGCTTTCCATGAATAACACAAACTTGTGTTTGACAGATGTTCCTGTTTAATACTTAACACTGTTGTGTGTCGAAAAAGGAGTTGATGTTGATGTCACATATGCAGAGCAGGTGAATAAAACTCTCCGACAAACAGCCTAAGGCATCTCATTTGTTGATTCTATGCTTCCTCATTTCCACAACACGTTTACTGCATTTTAAACTGCCCTTGACATCAGTGGACTGAATCCGGGCTCCGTTTTGACAGCTTTACATTATTGTCACCCAGTATTTAATGTCAGTATTGAATGAAAGTGCATGGTATAGGTACAAAGTGCCTTATGTCGTGGCAAGCTATGTGAAAAGAAGTACACTTAATTCCATGTTGTTTACAAATGTTATTAAAGTTTGAATTTATATTAATGCAATTAGTTGAACCACTTAAAGGACTTAAAAGACAACTCCGGCGCAAAATTAACCTTTGGTCTAATAACACATTGGTACCGAGTGGACCGTTCTCTGGGATTTGTTTTCATGATAATCGAATGTAAAGAGTTTTATCTCTAAAAACTGTTTAGCTTATAACTCTAGTATATGGGCATAGAATAAGTAAAAAGAAATCGCTAGTTAATACCACTAACAAGGCTCAAAATAGCCCCACAATTACACGGTAGCATAATGAGGGTCCCTACATTCAAACCGAAGCATTGAGGACTTTGTAAGTGTACAGACCGTTTAATAAGAAGATATTTTATAGAGACAGTCCACTTCGTGTATACGGACAGGAGCCATCTTTGGAAAA
The DNA here is from genome assembly GCA_030578255.1 of Tiaroga cobitis. Lineage (NCBI taxonomy): Eukaryota > Metazoa > Chordata > Actinopteri > Cypriniformes > Leuciscidae > Tiaroga > Tiaroga cobitis. Next base: position 51,575,583 of record CM060611.1, read on the forward strand.
CAGTCTCGACCAGTCGAACCACGAACGCCGTGCCAAGTGAGCTGAACTGTGACGTGGAATCTCATATGAAAGTATGGGACCCCTTTTTCCTTTGTAGTTAGTCACCCATATATTTTAATAAACAGATATGTAGCTCCCTCAGTAGTCAACACGAAACACGAGGTCTTGTTTAAAATACGGGGTTTATTTCTCCAACATATGACAACCTTCAACCTGCGAGAACTGGGTTGGAAGAAAGAAAAATAAAAGGATAATATAAATACAATGCATGTATGTATGTCTTGAATACAAATTGTGACGTCATTGTTACACACTAGATAACACAAGCATTCACACAAAACATATTACGTAAAACCAGATACAAAAGAACATACCCCGTAGGCTGCTTTCTACTAAGAGGGGCTAAATCTTTAACGTCTTCCTTGCCTCAGATAATACGCATCTAGATGTGTTTTATATTCTTAATATTAACCTAGCCCGGAGAGCTTGTCATGCTATGCTTTTAGCGCTTCACTTGCAGGTGTTTTGTCCTATTAGTTACGTGCGGACACAAAACCGGCGCTAATTAATTCCGCTTCTACGATCTATTATTTTTCAGGTAGGAACCAAAAAACAGTAACAAACCCAACTAAAACGGTGAGGCAGTTACAAAATGCATGCATTTCCATGTAATTAGATTTCACGAACGTAATTCCGATATAAATAGCAAAGTGGAATAAATAATTTAGCTATCTAAATATCTATCTCAATATTTGACAGCAGTCAAGTATAGGACCAGCAGTACTAAGTATTATTTATTAGTGTTCAACAGTCTAATGGCTTGGGGGACAAAGCTGTTATAAAACCTGGAGGTCCGACACCGCATGCTGCGGAACCTCTTTCTGGAGGCCAGCAGACTAAACAGACCGTAATAGGGGTGAAAGGGGTCCCCGCAAATTTTCCTGGCCCGAGAGGCACAGCGGTTCTCTGCAATGTCCTGAATGGAGGGAAGAGAGGTGCCGATGATTCTCTCTGCTGTCTACACCACCCTTCTTACATCCTTCCAGTCAGAGGCACTACAGCCTCCACACCACACTGAGATACAGCTGGTCAAGATGCTCTCTATGGTGCTTCTGTAAAATGTGGTGAGGAAAGGCGGGGGCAGATGGGCTCTTCTCATCCTCCTCAAGAAGTACATCCGCTGCTGTGCCCTCTTCACCAGCGATGCAGTGTTTACAGACCAGGTAAGATCGTGAGTAATGAACACACCCAGAAACTTTATACTGCTAACCACCTCCACGTTTATGTTGTTGATGGATAGTGGAGCATGGCTGGGGTGGTTCTTCCTGAAGTCGACAATGAGTTCTTTGGTCTTTTCGACGTTCAGGATCAGACTGTTATCTCTACACCAGCCTATCAACTGCTCCACCTCCTCTCTGTAGGCCAGTTCCTTGTCATCCTTTATTAGGCCTACCACCGTTGTGTCATCCGCAAATTTCACGTTGTGATTTGTGGCATGCCTAGGAATGCAGTCATGTGTCATCAAAGTGAACAACAGAGGACTCAGGACCAGTGGTGTAAAGTAACGAATTACAAATACTCTCGTTACTGTAATTGAGTAGTTTTTTTTAGGAATTGTACTTTTTTAAGTAGTTTAAAAACAGTGTACTTTTACTTTTACTTGAGTACATTTTAAGTGCTGTATCGGTACTTTTACTGCGCTATTTTCCCTGAACCTGCCGTCGCTACATTTATATTAATATTTATTTTTATAATAAGTCATCATAGGACTCCATGCGTGATTCCCGTCAAATCAAATCGCGCGCGGAAAACTTTGCATCAAACCAGCATCAACAGACTTCGAGACACCTGGCGCCAATTTATTTTGTTCACGAAGTGACTTTCGGAGTGGATCTTGAGCCTGGAGGAAGTTCATGCATTTGTGTCTTCATATAGGCAAAAAAACTCACACGTGCTTCAGTGTGTGTGTGTGTGTGTGTGTGGTAAATGAAACTGCGCGTCGGCTGCACCATTCATTCACACAGAACATGCAGGATTCGTATTTAAATTGTCTTTGTAGTTTAATATTCACACACACGCACACTATATCGCGATTTGATTTCAAGTGTACTGAACTGCTTTCTATTTATTCCTCAAAAAATTTACAAATTCCGTGAAATTCCGAGTTATAAATTCCTTTTTTATGACTGGATTTTGTCAGCATTTTAGGGGGGGCGGGAGTCGTCCAAAACAATGGTAGGGGGAAACGCTGTATTTTTAGTGCTAGCAGTCAAAAATAAAACTGTTGGAGAAATACTGAAATACTGTTTCTTTTTTTCTATGAATCTGTGATAAAAAAGTAAGCTACATTTTCAATTTGCAGGGTATAAGGTGGACTAACATTCATAGCATAATACTCACTACTCACTACTCTTGAGTACTTTTAAAAGGGATACTTTTTACTCCTACTTTGAGTAGTTTTTAGGACCGGTACTTTTACTCTACTCTCACTACATTTTTTGACAAGTAACAGTACTTTTACTTGAGTATGCTTTTTCAGTACTCTTTCCACCACTGCTCAGGACACAGCCCTGAGGGGAGCCTGTACTGAGAGTTATGACACTAGAGGTATTCTGTCCAACCCTCACTGATTGAGGTCTGTCAGTGAGGAAATCAAGCAGCCAGTTCCGCAAGGGTGAGCTGAAACCCATGGGTCCCAGTTTGTCTACCAGATGTTGAGGAATGATGGAATTAAAAGCTGAACTGAAGTCCAGGAACAGCAGCCTAACATGCGTGTTCTTCTCCTCTAGGTGTACAAGACTCGGGTGCAGGACGGAGGAGATGGCATCCGCAGTGCAGCGATTTGGCCGGTAGGCAAACTGGAAGGGATCCAGCATGGAAGGGAGTCTGGAGATAATGTAGTCTTTAACCAGCTTTTCAAAGTACTTCATTGTGATGGAAGCCAGTGCGATGGGCCGGTAGTCGTTTAGTGAGGTGATCCGAGATTTTTTTGGCACTGGAATGATGGTGGCAGTCTTTAAGCACGTTGGCACTATGGCCTGGTCTAGCGAGATGTTAAAAATATCCGTCAGAACACAGGCCAGCTGGTCTGCACAATCCTTGAGCACTCGCCCCTAAATGTTATCAGGGCCTGGGGCTTTCCGGGTATTTACCCTCCTCAGAGACTTTCGTACATCAGCTATGTCCAGGCAGAGTGCTTTTTCTTGCTGATCAGGAACTGCTTTTTCTGCACAAGTGCTATTTAGTGCCTCAAACCTCGCAAAGAAAATATTTAGTTCATTGAGAAAGTCAGTGTCAGCCTCACCTACTGGAGGAGGTGTTACCTTATGGTTAGTGATGGTCCTTATACCTTTCCACATGTTGCTGGTGTTGGTTGAGTCCTGAAACAGGTCCTGGATTTTCTTACTATGAGAACGCTTTGCCAGCCTGATGGCACGGTTTAGATTGGCTCTTGCTGTTCTTACAGCCTCTACGTCGCCAGACTTAAAGGCAATGTTCCGTGCTTTTAGCATCTTGCGTACTACTGCATTAACCCAGGGTTTCTGATTAGCTCGGGTAATGATGGTCTTCATGACGCTAACGTCCTCTGCTGATGTAAGCTAACACCGACATGGCGTACTCATCAATGTTCGTATGACCGCCGTAGGTGGCACCAGACCTGAACATGTCTCAGTCAGAGCAATCAAAACAGTCCTGGAGTGCCTCCATTGCCCCCTCTGACCATATTCTCACCTGCCTCACTGTAGGTTTCCTACTGATGAACAGGGGCTTATATGCGGAAATTAGCATAACAGATAGATGGTCTGACGAGCCAAGTTGGGGGCGGGGGGCTGCTCTGAAAGCACCTTTGACGTTTGTATACGCCTTATCCAATATGTTCTGTCCCCTAGTTGCAAAATCCACATGCTGGTGGAAGTGCGGAAGAACTGTTCTCATGTTGGCCTGGTTAAAATCCCCAGCAACAATGAAGATACCCTCAGTATAAGTGGATTGCAACTCACTGATGGTCTGGTAGAGAACAGACATAGCTACCTTCGTGTTGGCACTGGGAGGCACGTACACGGCAGTAATAATAACACAGCCAAACTCCCTGGGTAAGTAGACAGGCCTGCAGATTATAGTCAAAAACTGAATGTCCGATGAACAATGAATTGAGACGGTCCTAGCATTTTTACACCAGTTGTTATTTCTGTAAATACACAAACCACCCCCCCGGGATTTATCACTGAGTTCACGGCTCCTGTCGGCTCGAAATGTAGTAAGTCCTTCAATGTCAACAACGTTATCCGGGATTGATGTATTTAGCCATGTCTCTGTCAGGATTAAAACACAGCAGTTTCTAAGCTCTTGATTTGGGGTTAATTCCAGCTGCAGGTGATCCATTTTTCCGTCTAGCGAGCGGACATTTGAGAGAAAGATAGATGGAAGCGGCGTTCTGTGGGGATTAGCTTTTAGCCTAGCTGTTAATCCTCCCCAGCAGCCGCGCTTCCGCCTTCGATCGCACCGCCTCCGCTTCCTTCTCTGTCGGCTTGTATTGGTAGACGAGTCCGCTGATCTATCGGCCGCTGGGACTTGCCGACATAGCACTCCAAGGATACTTAGACACTCCTGGACACTTTTGTCTACGAACCCAAAGTCGCTGTATGGTCGTAATTCCGACTGTTTCCGCCATCCCAGACAGAGTAATTTGGTCGGAAAACGGAGTAATTTGGTCGGAAAACGGAGTAATTTGGTCGGAGAGTTCAAAACTGTCGTGAGCCTATGCAGCCACAGCCACACAGGGCGCCGCCATCTGTGTGTCGAAACTGTGTGCTGAACAGCCAATCAGAGTTCCCTCTTTCACCGACGGCCCGATGCCGATTCAACATATCGAATCGTCCGGAAAAAAGCCAGCGAGGACCAATTTCAGCTGACGGTGTGGAACACAGTCGGCCGACCGTCGGCTTGGTGTGTTCCAGGCTTTAGACATGGTGAACTCCTGACAAAACTTACATGAACCTCTTGTGCCATCAGTGGCCACTGTGTGTCTGCTGAAAAACACCAATTGGCTTTATTTACAGCAGTCCTGGCTTTATAAACGGGAGAAAAAACTAAGTGGATTGGACCGATCCACCTATCCACATATATCTGCTCGATACGTGCGTTGCTATTGTTGTTGCATCACAGCTGATTCATCCATACTTGCACAAGCTGTCGGATGTGCCAGCCTGTGTTGCGTAGCGTATTTGTTATTGGGGGGCGAGCAATGAAGGAAGCGGTGTGTTCAATTGAGTGTCATCAAATTTCAAAAGTTTCCCAGAAATCACTTACTACGCCTTTAAAAAAACAGTCATGAAATTGCACTCTTAAGTGTACACTTATTTCAGTAATAATATATTATTTGCAAGTAAAATTTTTTAACGAGTGAATATTTAGTACAATTAAGTGCACTTATATTTCACAAGGGAATGCCAAGGTAGCATGTTAAAACATGTTATTCTATCTCGTAAACTGGTATTAAACTAGTTACTTACACACATAACACTACTATGTTTTATAAAAACTCCATGTAAAGCCCTCCGAAAATAAACACAGCACAGCAATGCATGTTTGACTGTGAGTTCACTCATCTGTTTTGGTAATCTGCTTCAACCCTTATTTAAAGTACCTGCACTTCTGCTGTGTTTTGCCTGTTTGTGGCGTGACAGAAGACCAGACCGCTGATATGTTTTGATTATATCAAAAATGTGACATGCCAAAGTCCAAGTAGGGTTCACACATGGGAGCTGATGGTCTGTGAGAGGATGACATGCACGTTACTTTTGAATCATAGACAAATGCATACAAACATATGGGAAACAGAGAATCTGGCACAGGAAAAGAGGGCATCGGATCAAAGGTTTAAGATTAACCAGAACAATCGTAAATGCTTACAAAGCATTACTCGTTTGTCAGGTCACCTGACAGAACGAGGTCTCTGTTTTATTAACGCAGAATCTGCTCTGAACACTTCAGAAGACTCCACTATAAAAAATGCTGGGTTGTTTTAACCCAAATTTGGGTCAAATATGGACGAACATTAAAAAATGTCATTTAAAAATGTAACTCAACGGCTTTTGTAACCCAGCATTTTTTGGAGTTCCACAGAATTCCTGATTGAGTTTCTTCAATTTCTGCAATATGCAATTATATTTTTGCAATTTATAAATGCAAATTTACATTTTTTAATGGGTTTGTGCAATTTATTTATAATGTATATGTTCTGTGTGTCTTTTTAAACTTGACTTGACTCTCTGAGTAACAACTGCACAAGAGTTCCTATGTGTGTAAACACAAATGGCAAATAAAGTTCTTGAATCTTCAGTAACCAATAAGAGCATTCCCTCACCTTTGAGGTTATCTTTTGTCCAATAAATAGAGAGAAATCGTGTAGCTTCTTACCCTAAGCATAGCTGAAATCATACATTCTAAAAAAAACGCTGGGTTAAAAACAACCCAATTTGGGTTATTTTGGCAACACAGAGCTGGGTCAAAATTTGACAAACCCAGCGTTGGGTTGTTTTTACTCAGCTGGTTGGGTTAAATTTTGACTCAACATGCTGGGTTGTGTTATTAAACTCAACTATTGATTGAAAATTACTATATTGCTGGCTTAAAATAAACCCAGAATACGTTGAAAATTAAAATCACAAACAGAATTACTGTAGTAACAACAGTATTAAAACAAAAGCTGAACATTAATTAATAAGCAACAACACTCAGGAATGCACAAAAATATAGGCAAGAGTTAAAACAACGTGTACATGTGTATGAATAAAAAAGTGCAGAAAAGATTGACAACTCAACAATCATACAGCTTGTACAGTTAAATGAAATTGCTTTTTAAAAGTTAAATATTTAATAACTTAAGTTTGAAAACAAATTTGTATACACTCTAAAAATGCTGGGTTGTTTTAACCCAAATTTGGGTAAAATATGGTCAAACCCAAATGTTGGGTTAAAAATGTCACTTAAACATTTAACCCAATGGCTGAGTTTGTCCATATTTGACCCAAAGATGGGTTAAAACAACCCAGCATTTTTAGAGTGTACAACCCTTTAATTTACTGAAGTGTAACCCTGCTCTGTGTAACCCATCAGATGGGTTGATGTAGTAAAGCCACCGCTGGGTTATTGCGTCGGAGTGTGTGTTGTTTCAGCTGTCAGTGAGATTTACCCAGCCCCTAACCCAACGTCTGGGTAACAAAAAATACCCAACTATGGAAAAAATAACCCAACAAAATGAACCAACAGGCTCAACCTAGCATTTGGGTGGAAGAAACAACACGGCGAGTGCAGGCTTGAGAAAAGCTGTATTAATTATTACTACAAAAATCATGTCATGATCATTATTGTTCCACTCCCAAACCTGGACATTTTAAGTGAGGCATTCAGCCATTAAGAGCTTATAACTGTTCTAGCTGAAGGCCAAAGTCCAGTCAACACAAGGCCAAGCTTGTTCATCGCTTAGTGGATTTCTAACATGTTTTCCATCTAGTGTGTGAAGACTAGCAACAAAATGAACACAAAACACTCTTTTATATAGCCTTTTCACACACACCACCACATAAATAAACAGCGTTGTGCTTAGTTCATGCTTATGTGAGTCAACATGATGAAAGACACAGAAAACCATTAAGGGAATAAACAAAGCAAAAACTTGCCAAATTGAACAGAAGTTTAAATGTTTGAATTTAACTATTGAATTTAATTTAATGTTCTCTGACATGTATGTTATTATATTGTGCCACTGTATCAGTCGTGATCATGATGGCTAAATTGTGCAAGTGATATATAATTTCGGACATATCTCTCGCATCACGCTAATGCTAACAACTAACTGTTTCACGTTGACTGACTTGCAGTAAGTGTGTAATGAGCAGGATTCATAAACTCCACCCCGATCGCCCTCTTGAGATCTGATTTATGGTGCTATTGCATCACTGCGTCAACAGATAAGAGCCATAAAATATACCGGACAAGAAAAGCATCCTAAGAGTTGTGTACACACACTATAAAGCGATCCATCTTCCTCAGCAAGGCCATTGTGTGGCCCGTGTCAAGAGCTCTGTTTGTTTTCTGGCGTTTATGTTGTGTTCACTGGCCTGTGCTTTGGTTTGTTTGGCCAGGAACGCTCGAGGCATCTTGTTAGACTAGAGCAATCCCCTATGCTAACTTAAGAGTTAAGGGGAAAACAAACATCACGTCTCATTTTAAGTTAAGCATACATAGTTTGTTCACTGACCCTTCAATGCACATTGCACAGGGAATCAGCTCTAAATATAAAACAAACAGATTTTTATACTTCCAATGGGTGCAAACCTGGCAATGTGAAACTAATACTAACGTTCAGGTCCAATATGGGCCAAATATAGTCTAAACTGAAAAGGTTTCACTTCGAAAAATGTTTATTTGTGTGGTTTGCTACTTTAAACACTGGCCTTCTCGTGGAAATCCCCAGGGAATAAGAGACTGCTAGTAAAGAAGAAACCGAACGCCAGTGTTTCCCCTTTATAATGACTTCCAGGCGATACATATGGCGTTCCTCAAAGCTCACTAATGTCCTCAGTTCAACTTTTACGTCAATTCAGAGATACGCCATTATGCCATTAATAATAATCATTTGTGCTTATTTCATTGGAGACTATTGAATTTGACTTCAGATTTGGACATTTCATGCACAGTTTGTGCGAGGATTAGATGTCCGGCTCTATTTTGAAACAGTTCCAAGTCAGATAGAAAAAAATCACGTTTCTTGTTTATAGGTAAGACTGGATCTGTTATCCAGGGGAAGGAAGATGCATACAGCACATGATATTGGGCTTAAAAGATGATGTTTATATCAGAATAAGTGCATTAGGGGTCTGTATTTTCCTGTAGCCGCGTCTGAAGAGTGTGTCTGCACACTGATGACTTCAACACACACACGAAGCCTTTTATCCCGCGCACGAGAGTCGAGAGCAAGAATACACTAACTCAATAGCTAAGGGGAAAACAAACATCAGGACTCTTTTTAAGTTAAGCTTTTACTAACATAGTTTCTTCACTGACACTTCAATGCATATTGAAATAAATTGCATAAAGCAAACTGACTGGTTCCCTTTCAAGGGAACTTCGAGCTGCGTTTGAGACGCGGTGGGAACGCTCTGCGTGATTGCGTCATGAAGCACGTGTAAAATCAGTCCAATGGAAGCCCGATACGTCATGGGTGACGTCATAGACCAGGAAACTATAAAGCACCCTTGAAAACAGACCGCGACAGCTTCTGTAGTCTTCAGCAAGCGCTCTCTGTGATTCTGTCCTTGTCTATTTATTGTTGTTTGTCAAGCCCAATATATATATCACTATCTATCTTTATGGCGAGCAAAGCAATATTATAGACGTTGTGTTGTTCCCTGCCCTCGTTACATCACGGGTGGGGACACACATCAGCTTTTTGTTGCTGTTTGGGAGTGGAGCATGCAACAGTCATTTCTCGAGGGATCTGACTGTGCATTGCGAGAAGCTGTCCGTGAGGACGCTCCGCTCCCGCCGGGCGTTCTTCGAGGAGGACGGTTCGGTTCGCGTTCCCCGAGCGGGTCTCTCTGTTGCCGAGGCTCGGAGACGGCTCGTATTTCGGGGTTCGTAAACGGATCTGACAGCGGGGGTTGGGACGGGCTCCGCCCTTTCTCAGCTTTCACATGCCAGATCTAGTGTGCTGCGATTTCCAGTTCCGAGGAATTGGTATCGTTAGTGTTTTGTTTTAAAAGAAGGAGAACAAAACAAATACAAATCTTTATAAAAAGGCAGATGTTTGAGTTTTCAATGAATACATTTTCCAGCTCATAACTCTGTTAAATAAAGAGGAGCTTTTTTAAAGAAAAAAGGAGGTTTTATCTAGTGTTGTTGCCAGTTAAATATTTACTGGCCAGCTGAACATTATGAGATTGAAAATAAAGAGTTTGTTAAAGATGAACTGTATCTTAAACAGGGAAAACTCTGTATCTCAGCCTCCTCGTCGGGGACTGTGGTTTTTCCCTATCTCCACACTGAGGTGTCGAGATCGTGGAATAAACCGGTTTGTATTTTATGTGTTTAATCCCCAGATGTCTGACTATAGTAATGTTTGGGTATTAAGTATCATAGTATGACATTGCCTCGGGTTAAAGAGACGCTTACGAGCTTTCTCTCTCCCAAGTCGGCGTCATCGTTATTAACCCCGACGTTACCCACCAGCCATCTTAAATAATGAATACATTTTTTATTAGGCAGCGCTGGTGGGTAAAGTATGTAAGGACATGGATGAATGTGAGGGGCGACTCTCTGAGGAGGGTCGCAGCGCTGCCAGTTCGGTTGTTTCCTGCTGGTGGCCACAGAGTGATATATGTGTATATATATATATATAAGTTTTTCTGATATAAAGATAAAGAAAAATAAAGATATAATTATGTCTGTTCTTCTGGACGCTCCGCTTTCAAGAAAACTGAGATATAAACCTTTCATCATTCTTCCTCACCAATCTAATGTTCCTGAGATATTAAGCTCCTCTCAGCACAAAGTGCAAAACAGAGCGTCGCCATTCGGGCTCCTCCGCAATTGAGGGGTACCTGGGTGGCGGTCGCAGTCTAGCCAGTTAGAGACATGCAAGATCTGAGGACTGTTTTATCTCTAAAATAGCTTTGACAAAGAAGAAGCCCTGACGCCGAGGCGATCAGGCTTCTAAGGGTGGTCCCCTCTGGGGTAGGGGCGGTTTTGAGAAATCGTTTCTCCTCAGCGCCCTCTGGGGTGCGACTCTCTGAGGAGGGTCGCGGTACTGCCAGTTCGGTTTCCCTGCCGGTTCGCCGTTTCAGGGCACCAAGGTGTCAGTGTCCCCAAACGAGCCTTCAAATAAGAAAAAAAGAAGAGCAGTCAGTTCGGTTTCCCTGCCGGTTCGCCGTTTCAGGGCGCCGAAGTGCCTGCTTTTTTCAACGATCCTCCGAGGAGGGTCGTAGGAACTAAGCTAGTTAAGAGGTAGGCAAGATCTGAAGACTGTCATCATCTCTAATAAAGCTTAGACAAGAAGTCCTGTCGCAAGAAAACGAGGCTATCAGGCTTCTGAGGGCTCCTCCGGGGCAGGGACGGTTTTGAGAAATCGTTTCTCCTCGGCGACCTCTGGGGTGCGACTCTCTGAGGAGGGTCGCAGCGCTGCCAGTTCGGTTGTTCCCTGCCGGTTCGCCGTTCAGGGCACCGAGGTGTCAGCGTCCCCATACGATCCTCCGAGGAGGATCGTAGAGCGGTCAGTTCGGTTGTTCCCTGCCGGTTCGCCGCTTCAGGGCACCGTAGTGACTGTTCAACCAAGGGACGGTTTTGAGAAATCGTTTTTCCTCTGGGGTGCAACTCTCTGAGGAGGGTTGCAGCGCTGCCAGTTCGGTTGTTCCCTGCCGGTTCGCCGTTCAGGGCACCGAGGTGTCAGCATCCCCATACGATCCTCCGAGGAGGGTCGTAGAATGGTCAGTTCGGTTGTTCCCTGCCGGTTCGCCGCTTCAGGGCGCCGTAGTGACTGTTCAAATAAATCCAGAGGCCAGTCTTGAGAGACTGGTTCCCCTAGTAAATTTCTGGCAGCGTGGAAACTACTGCCACATATTTCTCAGTGGGTCCTGCACACTATAGAAAAGGGTTTCAGAATTCAGTTCGGTTCTCGTTCGCCCAGATTTCTGGGGGTCCTCCTTTCATTGGTGGACCCCGAGCAGGCTTTGGTTATGGAGCAGGAAGTACTATCACTTCTGCAAAAGGAGCTGTAGAAGGGGTTCCTCCTCCCAGCAGACAGCCATTACTTCATTGTTTCCGAAAGAGGATGAGGTGTTTCCCGAGGTTTGCTTTCGGGGGCGAAGCATACCGTTATTGGGTTCTTCCATTCGGCCTAGGTTTATTACCCCACACCTTTACAGTATGCGTGGATGCAGCTCTGGCTCTTCTGAGACTCCAGGGCATTCGCGTATTATACTACATCAATGATTGGTTGTTCCTAGCTCAATCTGAGTTTATGGCAGTTCGGCATCGAGATGTCGTTCTGTCTCATTAAGGATGTTGGGGTTGCCTCTCAACGCAAAGAAGAGTGTGCTCTGAGGACCACTTTTCTAGGTGTAGCAATTCTACAGCAAACGTAATGGGGTATATCTAGGCCAGTCACTCACTGTGAAACAGTTTCAGACGGGTGGGTCTCATGGCAGTTGCGTCCAACGTTTTACTTTTGGCCTTCTGTTCATGAGACCCCTGCAGTGGTGGCTCAGGACCAAGGGGTTTTCTCCGAGGGGAAATACGTTTTCGCATGATCAAGGTCACGCGGCTATGCCTTCGTGCTTCGGTCATGTGGAAGAACCTTGGTTCCTCGCCCAGGCCCAGTGTTTGGGGCTTCTTGTCGACGCATATTGCTATCGACGGATGCTTCCCTCACAAGTGGGGGCGATCATGAGTGGTTGCTCGGCGAATGGCGGACAACACACTGATGGTCTCGTATATCAGAGCAGATATCCTGTTGAGGCAGGGGCTGAGGCCCAGGGGATTGGAGACTTCACCCCGAGGTGGTGGAGCTTCTTAGGGAGAACTTTGGTCTAACTAGAGTCAAGTCGACCTTTCACATCGTTTGTACAACGCATTGCTCTGTATGGTTCCCCCTCACGCAGCCAGCTCTTCGCGGACTGGATGCGATGGTGCAGGTGTGGCCGAGGCTGCACCTGTACGCATTTCCCCCGATATCTATGCTCCTGGAGGTTCTGGAAAGGGTTCGCCGGGAAGGGGCCCGTCTGTTACTAGTAGCCCCTTTCTGGCCGACTCGAGTTTGGTTCTCGGACTTGGTGTCTCTTCTGAGCGGCTCTCCTATGGAGATTCCAATCAGGAGGGACCTGCTGTCCCAGGTAGAGGGCACGATATTTCACCCTCGACCGGAGTTGTGGAAACTGTGGGCCTGGCCTCTGAGGGGGCCAGGCTCAAAGAATCCGGTCTCTCGACTGAGGTCGTTGAGACCATTCTCCATTCCAGAGCCCCTTCCACGAGAAAACTGTATGCGCTGAAATGGAAATTATTCTCCACCTGGTGTGGTGAGCGTCAGTTAGATCCTGTTAACTGCCCTGTTGGTTCAGTTCTCGATTTTCTGCAAGACCGTTTCTCTGCTGGATTATCTCCTACCCCTCTGGGGGGTACTTCTATTGGGAGAGATCCTCTGATTACTCGTTTTCTCCGTGGTACATTGAGGTTGAGACCTGCACTGCACTCCAGAGCACCGGCTTGGGATTTAGCCATTGTACTTGAGGGTCTGGCTCTGGCTCCGTTCGAGCCCATTGAAGAGGTTTCAGAAATATTCCTCACTTTGAAAGCTTTATTTCTCCTTGCTGTTTCATCTATCAAGAGAATTGGAGATTTACACGCCCTGTCGGTTGCTCCGTCATGTTTGGAATTTGCACCTGGTATGGTGAAAGCATTTCTATACCCTAGACCAGGTTATATTCCTAAGGTCCCATTCAATGTTGGGGGCCCAATAGTGCTGCAGGCCTTCTATCCTCCACCTTTTAATACCCCAGATCAGGAACAATTAAACCTGTTATGTCCAGTTCGGGCATTGGATGCCTACGTTCACAGAGCTGCCCTGTGGCGTAAGTCAGAGCAATTATTTGTATGTTTTGGGTCACTCAAAAGAGGGTGCCCTGCATCTAAACAGGTTATGAGCAAGTGAATAGTCGAGGCTATTTCACTAGCTTATGAAGCGGCCGGTCAGCCTTCACCTATGGCTGTACGGGCCCATTCTACTAGGAGTATGGCGGCCTCTACGGCCTTAATTTCGGGTGTTTCCCTTCTTGACATTTGTAATGCGGCAGGTTGGTCCTCTCCACATACATTTGTCAGGTTTTATGACCTTGATCTCTCCACTCCTGGGGCGAGGTTGCTTGCTTCTAGTGTGCGCAAGGACTTCACACAGAACGGGCATTTGTCACTATGGCGTAGTGGGTATGGGGTTCCCACCGCGTCTCAAACGCAGCTCGAAGTTCCCTTGAAAGGGAACGTCTCAGGTTACGTATGTAACCCTGGTTCCCTGAGAGGGAACGAGACGCTGCGTTTGCCTGCCATACTTCCTGCATGCCCTGATCAACTTGCTTCAGACTTTTTCAGAAGCTGTCGCGGTCTGTTTTCAAGGGTGCTTTATAGTTTCCTGGTCTATGACGTCACCCATGACGTATCGGGCTTCCATTGGACTGATTTTACACGTGCTTCATGACGCAATCACGCAGAGCGTTCCCACCGCGTCTCAAACGCAGCGTCTCGTTCCCTCTCAGGGAACCAGGGTTACATACGTAACCTGAGACGTTTTCATGTGAGAGATCTGAGATTTCCCACTCAACCCAGATGCATTCTTTTCATATTTTAACTTGATATACACTGATAAAATGATTTTGTGGTGAAGTAAATACTACATGAAAAAGTTAGTTCAGGCAAAAATAAAAAAAAAACAAAGTAAATTCTATATTAGTACTCAATTCAAGCGTGTAGAAATTAAAACCTAAATATCAACGTTATAAAATTAAGTTTATTACTGGTGTTCCCATTATGCACTGGGCCTTGAATACTTAATGAGGTCGATCTTTCACTGTTTTCCAGTTTACACTGTTTCATCACTGCTTCTGTTGGTAGGATTAGAAACTTGCCATTTTGTGACATTTCGAGTTCATTTTCTACTCAAAATGACTTTCAAACACAAAAAAAACGATCCATCAAATGTTACCGTCATTGTGTATTATCCACCAAGTATTGAGGTTTCTGCGTTCACATGATGTGCAGTGTATGAAATTTGTATTATATACTTATATTATTGTATTATACACTTTGTGTTAAATGTTTTATTGTTTGAGTGAAATGTATTGCAAAGGAAACTTCAACTAAATAGATCAACTCAACCTTTTACTAGCCAAGTTAAAATTACTTATTTTCTTTGTTAATTTCACTTAACTTAGTTAAGTAGAGTTTACTGAATTTCATATGTGAAATTTACTTAAAAAATATGCGCAAAAACTTGCCAAAGAAAAATTAAGCAAATTTTTTTTTTTTTCAGAATCTGTGAATTTAACTTTTTAAAAATGATGCATGTTCATTTATTATTGTGAAAATATGATTTATTTGTGCGTATGCATCTACTGCTAGCTGTGCAATTCGGAGTCTGGCATTTCTTCCACAAAAACAAAATTCAAAACTTGAGATGGTGGAAACTTTAAAAAAAAATGTAGTTAAGTCAGGATCCAAACTTTACTTTAATTAATAATGTATTTAGAAACATGACCTGTACTCATAATGTAATAACAAAGCATAATGTAATAAGTATAATATTATTAATGTAATAAAATGTTCATAATGTAATAATTTTCTGAAAAGGTAATAAAACATTGAGCTCATATGTGATAACGGCTTTTCAATGTAATAATTTTTCATGTAATGTATGTTATAAGACGAATCTATTACTTTATGAACAAACTGTTAAACTTATAATGTAATCACAGTTCATAAGTTTATACCAGCACGTAATGTTTTAGTCAAACAATATAATAATTATCTTTCAATATAACAAATTTGAGCACAAAATGTAATCAGGCTACATCGTGAAAGTAACATTTTCATAAAATGTTGTGATTATGACGTGCTCCATTTTGATTCGCTTTTGGACCCAGAAACACATTTCTAATTTTTAAGCATGCATTAAAAAAGGGGGAGATATAGTCATTTAAATGGTTGTTTAAAAACTTGCTTATATTCTACAAAAATGAATAATTTATTTATAATTTTAGTGATATAAATCTCTAGAGCCGCTTTTCATTTTCTAGATAACTAATAAACTAAAGACATTTTGGCTAAATTTTCCTAAAGGTAAACGTCGCGTTAGATGACAAGTTCTTGACTGTTTTTTGTTCAGTTTGTGATACTTTCTTTAATTTTTACTTTTATTTTTACAACATAGACTATACTTTGCACACAGTGTTGGTATTTTACACAATTAGTCATTTTGTCACAGTATGAATACTTTTTATGTAGTCAAATTGAAACTAAAGCCTACAAGTGTATTTGGCTCATGTATGTTGAAGTACCGTACAGTAATAATAGTAAAATAAACATAAATGATAATGCTACTAGTAGTAATTATAATATCCCATAAAATAATAATTGTAATAATTGCATGAATATTTAAATCTGGTGCATTCATAGGTAGTTTAAGACTGGATTTAGACACTGTCAATTATGTTTAATAAACAATAATAATAAGATATTACAATTATGATGGTGAGTTTTGAATGTGGCTAGCTAATATATTTCTCATAATGTGGAGCTCAAGATTTTAATTACATTTTGAGAAAATGATTTCATCATGAACATTAAAGATGCAACGCTTCTTTATTCTGTGCAGTTCTGATGTTAGAGTCACACGGCCTGAGATCTCGTGTGTGAGACATGTATGCTTGTCTCTGTGTTTGGCCAACTGTGACAGCCTGAAGGAAACAAAGGAACGGGTTCTTTATCAGTCATGTTGTCTGTTCAACAGTGCGTGACCTTTCGACCCTGTGCTTGTGCACGACTAACAAGCCGTAAACCCTGGAGAATCACATCCATCTGGAAGCATTCGCACATCTGGAAAAACTTTACTCTGGACAAATGAACGCATAGAGGAGATGGTGATTGTCCAGCAGAACGAGGCTCTCGCAGAAACAGCACGTTAATAATCGTCATATACGTCATCTTATGCTCTCTCTTGTGTGTGTGTGTGGTGTCTGTGATTGTTTTTGATTGTATTATGATATGTTGATAATTTAACATGTTGTGTGTTGTCTGTGTTATGTACGCATCTACAGTGGAAACACATTCCCTCTCGAAGACAAATAAAACTGCATCTTCTACTGTCCCGCATTGTGAAAAACCAATCCCAACATTTTGATAAGCATTTTAAATCTACACATAAATAATGTAACGCTGAAGTGTGTAATATTTAAAGGTACAATATGTAAGAATTTTGTAATAAAATATCCAAAAATCACTTGCACAGTGTTATATGTTTCCTGCATTTGTGTACTTACAATCATAGACATCATAAATACATAGATGCCCTATTGGCCGCTGGAGCGTACGTCAACGGCGCCGCCATATTGGGGAGGGCAACTTTCCCATACCTCTCATAGCGGGAATTGAGAAAAATGCCTGTTTTGTGCGCTGCTTGGGGCTGTACACATCGCCACACAATTGAAAACAGCTTTCGAGGAATTACCTTTTACAAGCAAGACTGAACGTTTGTTTTTGGTTGTATTTGGTCATGATTTAATTAGTAATAGTAACGTTCAGAGGATAAATAAAAAAATACTACTGTTATTGTGTCACGCAATGTAGTTTTAATAGTTTTTCAGTCGACAATGTAGTTGTTCAAAGCTCAAATATGTGGTTTGTTTATAAAGATAGCGCCTATTTACAAATTTGATCTGACGTTTTCGGAGTTGTGAGATCCGTTCACCGGCGCCCAGCGCTCGTCTACCCCGTCTGAAACAGCTGTACCTCGGCCAGTGCTTCTGACGGTTGCCGCTGGCTCGGATGTCTCTAGTCTAGTGGTTAAACGTGAGATATAATTCGTCTTGTGTATATCTAACGGGTGATCTTTGGTCTCATTAATCTATAAATGGTTCCCTGGTAAATCGTTTTGGCTGAGGGCAAAGTGAAGTTTCATTACTTTATATTTAGGCTATTTTAACGTTGTAGCCTGCTGTATTTTGACTGAAGCTACTTCTGTTATAATGGCTATTACTGATCAATAAAACTGAAATTTAACAAAAAGAGTTAAATATTAAATATAAGTCACTATTTAACTTATTTTTTATTGTGAATATTCTGTAATTTATATTTCTTTTGCTATTATTATAGTATTATTAATAAAATATTTTATTATCAATATTTGTATGATTGTATTATTGTACTTATGATATTATATAATTATACTATTCATTACTATTTTATTTTCTGTATACTATTTGTTTATTTTATTGACTAAATTATTTACTATTACTTCTCATTTTATGTTAGGCTATATTTACTATTTGCATTGCACTGTAGTTGTACCATAACATATATATTATCATAAAGGATCCATCAGTTATCTTTGTAATTGCTAAAATCTGGTCAATGCCTTTTCCACAATAAGAAAACTTAAATTATATCTCAGTATTGGGGTCTTCACCATTCATATCTAAGAATAAAAAGCCAGATAACGTTACATGACAAGCCTGAGCTTTGACCATTATTAAAAAATATATTTTACAAGTCTAACTATCGAGATTTTAAATAACTAGAGATGGAACTTTTTGTACACCACATACAAACCACTGAAAACGGTTGATAAATGTAAAAACAGTTTTTGTTTTTATCCAGAAAAAACGCAGCTCACCCGTTTAGATTACAGTGCAGTCTTGCCCTCCGCAAAATGGCGGACCCGTTGACGTATCGCAGCAACGTTCCAAAGTGGCCAATAGGGCGTCTATGTATTTATTATGTCTATGCTTACAATATCCCAAAAGTCTCCAAAGATTTTTTATTTCAGAGAAATTCCAATTTTAAATAAGTGGTCGTCCTGGAAAAAAATGTCGCCTGTCAATGACCCAATATCCGCGCTATCTTTTTTTTTTTTTTTTTTTTTTTTTTTTTTGTTGAATATTTAACAGATAACAAGCAGGTATAAAGCACAGAACACATAGAACTTCTACATGAATCAAATTATATCAAGTATATATAAAGCTTCACATGTATAAAGATAAATAAAAATAATAATAAATAAAATAAATAAATAAAATAAAAGACATACACAGAGGAAACATTATGCATCAGTGGTATTATTAAAAATATCATCATAATATTTCAAGAATCTGTCACTTTTCTTGTTTTTAATCAACCTTAGAGACTTCAGAGATGTATCAATTTCGATTAAGAATATCCGCGCTATCCTCGGTCATACTGCCATAGCCATGACATAACCATGGCGACAGACGTGGACAACTGCGTAGTGCGTAACGTTTAGCGGCACACAGTTCTTGTTTCTTTCAAACATAGACCATGGCAAGCAGACTTTGGGACAAACAAGGAGAACTAAAATGAGGACCAATATCAGCGTGGCGTTTTTGAGCTGCCGAGAGCTAGCGTCCACGACTAACTTGGACTAGACAGAGCTTCACGAGTCACGACTTGACAGCTTTATTAGACAGGTGAGCAAATGTACATAAAACAAATCAATGTTATATAACGTCAGCTCAACATGATGAAATGTTAGAATATGGTCAGTATGTTATACTATTGTTGATCTAGCTCACTGCTAGTTTCGTATAGCAAACGAACTAACACGTAGTTAACATTATAACTTTCAACACGGATTTAAATGCCGTTTAGTGTGATAGTGTAACGTTAGAAGCGCTGCGTTACCTCACAAGTTTATTCGTCTAATAAACTGACCTGTGTGAGTAATCCAGCGGGTAGTTTGGTAGTATTAAATGTCCTTATTCCTTTATATCCACGGGACTCGCGTGTGATATCTGTCTCTTTAGCAATCGCGACCTCCTTCATACCACTGTAATGTTTAAAAAACATGAATGTTTGCACTCATCCATAAACATTATTAGATTTATCAGCTTGACAGCAAGTCCCATCATTCAGCTCATCACTGTGTCATAAACCTACGCCTTTGTTATTGTTGGAAACTGTGCCCTCTTGTGGCGAAAAAAACCTACATATTGTGCCTTTAAATGTTCTCATAGACAACTATAAATCGCATTATGTACTATGAAAAGGACTTCACAAATTTGAATTGCAATAATCACTTTTTGTCATTTAGTAATTACAATGGCCTAATCATTTATACCTGCAACTGTGCCATTTTAATCCACCTATTAAAAATCATCTAGTATTAATGGATTCTATGACTTTTCATGTTATGAAAAAAAAGGATCAACAATACCCAATAAAAAACTGAGATGTATAAAAACAATGGTGGTGATAATAATAATGCATCTGGAGCTTACACTCAAAAAAATGATTCTTGCCACTAATTGAATTTAAGCAAACAATTTAAATAAATTTTATTTAAAAATGTATAAAATAACCATTATTGGTGCGAATTACTCTTACACAACATGAATGTAATGGACCCAAGTCCAAATTGATCAAATTACATACACTATACTTGATTTGTTGCCGTAAGGGGGAAATTCAGATGTTGCGCATGCGCACTAGAGTAAAAAAACACTCTGAAGGCGGCAACCAGCAAGTCGTTGGAGGCGCAATGCAAGAAAGACTCGACTACAACGATTTGCGTGAACAGATGTGGAATACTCGACAAGGTAAGATATTTTCTATATTTATAAATGATTTGGACTTCAACATCAACTATTTGTATAATTTAATCGATCTGATTTAATAAATATCTTAGTTTCGCCGTGACTGCACTTCAGACGAATGAACTTTTTCGGCCTTTCCAGTTAACGTTAGCCTATATAAAGAGTAAATTAACGTTAACTGATATTTTTTAAAGATTTATTGTTGACTGACTATGTGCATCATTTTTGCATTTAGGCAGATTACACGTATGATTTTTGATAACGTCTCCGTGATCTCGACTTGCATTTTACTTTGTACAATCAGTCAATCGAACGTAACGTTAGGCCTATTTGAAGGTTATACAGGTACAATTGTATAGGATTTCTCGTTAAAACAAATATCTTGAAAAATATTTGTAATTTTGATCATTTTAAGATATAGGTCTACGGTCGACTGACCATATGTGCGTTATTTTTATAACAACTTATCATCTCGACGTAAGTTAACGTTAGGCCTACATTTTACATTGCTTGAAAAACCCTTTGAAAATGCCAAAACTTTGCACAAACATACTTAATCGACCGTATATGAAAGTTATCTACATGCAAAGGTTTATAGGGTTCCATTAAGTGGAGCATGCTTTATTTTTTCATGCTGAGTTGTAACTTAATATTTTTACAAAAAATAAAATAAAAAACCTACATGTCTTTGCTATTTCAGAGTCCTCATCGACAACATTCCAACATTTCTGGTTCCGGTTTGGCACAATCACTCAATTATGGTATATGTATTTTATTCTTTGTAATAAAATTAATCTTGACTTGTTTACTTTCTTTGCAAAAGTGTGATGTCTGTTGTTTTCTCTCTTTTTTTGAATTTCAGATATGAGAGTTTTGGGAATGTGGCAATGTAAAGTGTGAGGCACAGAATTATCCAGTAGGTATGAGTTATTGAAACATTCTAACATGGGCATTTTGAGGTTAGGTTCAGGCATCCTTGTGAATATAGTAATTGTCTTTGCACTTTTAGGACAATTGGTGTCTGATTTACAAACCAGGTGGCCTGCACTGTTCACAGTAAATTAGGTAAGTGTTATTGATAATTACACAAGAATAAATTACTATGAATTCCTCCACAGTAGACCTGTATTTCATGCCCATCTTTATTTCCCTTTTTTTTTTCAGATAAATGCTTGATAACAACTGTGCCACTTCTGTCAAAGTTCTTGGCGCAGCTGGACAGATACAGTAAATCTACTCAAGGTTTTCAACAGCAAAGGTGGTGCTTGACAGAAGATATCACACATTATGGCAATTGCAGACAAGGTGAGGTAATCTGCATTTTTTTTTTTTTTAATAACTAATTACACATTGTATATATAAATAAATATATATGAAAAAATATATATATACTATAATCAGTGTTTATCAGTGTTAATTATTTAATTATTATTTGTTTGTTTTTTGGCTTAGGACTGCAATCCTGAATAAGCTGAGAGAGGAATTTCAGAGACCATTCTGGGGCTTTTTGTGATCCGTAAAAAAGGTGTTGGTGCTGAGGACGAGCCAGAGGATGTTGGAGTAGTGATACAGCCCTTAAAGAGTGTTTCCTTTGGATTGGTAATGCTGTTCAGACTGATCCACGCTCTCAAGTCTCAAACTCACGTTTGAATTTTTTTAAAAGGTACTGATGAATTTGGATGGCAGCAAGGTTTCCCCAAAGGTTCATGCTCTTAAAAAAATTCAGTGAATAGGACATTCACTTCTTGCCTAGATTTTTCCAACAGCTGAAGGGAGATTGAAAACATTTTCAACTGTTAAGACAGGGATGCCCTGAAAGGAATTTTTCAACGGACTGATGACACTAACTCCAACAATGCACCATTCCTGCTTTTGTAGCTCTGATACTCTTGACACGAGAGATGTTAGCCCTTGTACTATTGGCTCAGTCCAGGAACTTATCTGATGACTCGTTTTGCAGCAAGGCCGAGACTGTTATAGCCAAGAACGGTTCTTCTTGGCCTCAGGTTTTTTATGTTCTGCTGAAATTCAGCTTCAGAGAGCTGACACCGAGTTCAGCAGTGAGTAGGACAATTAGTTCTGTCCTAAATTTTTAAATGTGAAACCGTGTTATATGTTATATGTGACCCTGGACCACAAAACCAGTCACATGGGTACATTTTTTTAACTTGAGTTTTATACATTAATGGAAAGCATATTTATTCAGCTTTCATGTAATGTATGGTTTGTTAGGGAAAAAATGCCTTTAAAGTTGTCCATTTATGTTTGCGATTGTGCGGAATTTAGGAAATTTACTAAATATCTTCATGGAACATGATCTTTACTTAATATCCTAATGATTTTTGGCATAAAAGAAAAATCGATAATTTTGACCCATACAATGTATTGTTAATTAGAAGAAAGCACAAATCGATTACTGTACTATGTAGTGATATCAAAATGTTAACCTTGAAAATGTTTGATGTTGAAATTTGGATCCCTGTTACTTGGCACACAGGTTTAAAACTAATAAGTGTAACATGAGTAATAACCACAGAAAGTACAGTTTGTGAGGATGCATAAAACTAAAACAGTTGCATTAATTTGTAAAATGCTGCATGTCCTGCTTGGGTTTTTTTTTTTTTTTTTCAGGCTGGATGTTTTACTTATGGAGCAATTGCACACAATAAATGTTTGAAAATTTAACATGTTTTTGACTGTTATTCAATAGAATTAAGGAAATGTAAGATAGTTATATAAAGCAAATAACATCAATGTATTTGAAATGAGTAAAGTTTATTTAATACACAATCTTAAATCACAGTTCATCGGTTCACATAACAACTATTTAATTCATTCACGTCAACTGAACATGATGGTGAAGCTTAAATAAAATGCTAACTTTTACGTTGGATTTATGTGATTAAATTGGATGGAAAATTGACATGTAATTGAAATACATAAGTTTTAACTTTTGGGGTTAAATATTTTTTTGAGTGTACACAGAAACCATAAAACATAGGCTGCCTTCAATAGGTTTTCATTGCATTTTCCCCTTATAATGCTTCTGAAGAAGTTTTCATTAATAATTATACTAAATAAAGCCTGTTACTGAATAATGGAAAATTCTTCAATGTAAGCTCTCTGTTAGATAATACATTTTGCTGTGATATTTTGTGTTTAGCTCCGGTCAGGGTAAATATAGTCACTGAAGATGCAAATTTTCCTTGTGAGCCAATCAAACATAAATAATATTGTTGAATAACTCAAAGCATAACTCTTATATGCTCTCTGTGTCTTGTCTAGACTTTTATATTGAAGGTTGTGTTTCCGTTTCCTGTTCCAGTTTTGTAGGCCGTTTGTAGTTTTCCGGTTGATTTCTGCTTGATCGTCTCCCTAGATGTGCCTCATAATCTTCAGCAGCTTAGACACCATATTGAAGTTAACTTGGATGAAAACGTGAGAGATATGAGATGAAATTTTCACAACTCACAACTTTCAAAACGGTTTTATGGAGTTTTTGTCTACAGAAAGATGTTTTGTCAGTTGAATAATATGTTGTTTAACAACAGTACAATCCACTGAATGCACTATACCTGCTTCTATCTCTCACAGCCTCGTCTACATTCCTTTCAAAAATTAAATAATGGTGCTACCATGAATAAGGCCCATTAAAAATTACTTTTGGATTTATCTATTTTTGATAGTTTACACCAAAGAAAATGCTCTTCTCATTAATTTCTAACGATATCAGCGAACAATAACTGACAATCACAACTCTCACAGCAACTCAGCGATGTCAAGGCTATAATGTGATTGGTTATCAAGGCACACATGATTCAATTGAACTGGGATGCATTCTCCAATGAGAGCTTTGTGAAGTGGGTCGAAAGGAAATTTGCTTAATTTCTATAGTAAATTTCATGAAACACTGTAGACTGTAATTTTGCAACTGGAGTCAGTTGCATAAAAATCAAGTTTGACAAAGAAAAAGGCTGATTATGTTTATGCAACAGAATAGCCTATATAATAAGTTTAGCAGGTCCATTTTGATTTAATGCTGACTTTCATGGATGGACATATTGTTGTCTGAATTCAGCATGACATCTAGTGGTCATGTGGAGTAATGTTATGAGAAAAGAAAAGTAAAAATATAAACCTGACCTCTGTATTCATATATAGCAAGTTCAGATGATATCAAATG
Organism: Tiaroga cobitis; assembly: GCA_030578255.1. Taxonomy (NCBI): domain Eukaryota; kingdom Metazoa; phylum Chordata; class Actinopteri; order Cypriniformes; family Leuciscidae; genus Tiaroga; species Tiaroga cobitis. The sequence continues at coordinate 51,600,135 of CM060611.1, forward strand.
TGCAAGTCCATTCTCAGTAACGTCTGAGGCTTTTCCCCCTGTTCGGTGACTAGTCCGGGTTTTTGGGATCCTGTGCCCAAAAGTTTCCCAGTTTTACATCATGTTCAAAACACTGCAAAAAGTGTTTTTATTTTCCTCCAACAGAGGCGGCTCATCCTGCAAGCCACATTGATTTCTTGGCCGTACACCGTTACTTTAGCCATGAAGTAGGCTAGGCTAAAGTTTTACTTTACCTGAAGGAGAACAGAGCACTGTTATCATCAATGATCAAAAGAGACACCGTTATCGGTTTCAATTCAAGGTAGTCATATACTAAGTATTCTTGTTAAAATAATACTGTTTGTGTGTTTACTATTTCAGTGGTTCTCAACTGGTTTGGTCATGGGACCCACATTTTCCATGGTCATTAAGCCATGACCCAATTATTATAATTTTTTTTTGGAATTTCACCTAATTTGTATATAACCTATAAAAAATATAATAAATGATAATAAAATGTATTTAAAAAAAAGTGCCTGACACATAAAGTGTCCCACTTCACTTTAAGCTGCAGTCTGTGACTTTTGGCGCTCTCACGGTTAATAAACAGAACTGCATGCGTCGTACATGCGGAGGAACATTGTAGCCGGAGCTACTTTTCTCAAATGTCTATGACGAGTCACGCAGGGAGCACCCTTCTGAAACGTAAAATGACAAGTGGGACATCCTATGGTCTCATGGACTTAATGGACATGCACATGCGGCAGGCATTGTAAGTCTACAAGACCGAAAGTGCATATAAACTGTGCCCTGATACGTCTACGGAGGTCGTCCCTGTACTCTCTATTGGCCCAGAAACGTCTACGGAGGTCGTCCCTGTACTCTCTATTGGCCCAGAAACTAGAGCTGTGTTGAAAAAATCGATTCACCAATTCTGAATCGATTTTCATATAAATTTCTGAAGATCGATCCGTAACTCAGAGGATCGATTTAATAATAGGCTTACATTTTCCCTGTGAACTTTAACTTGCTGCGACTGGGAGATCCCTATGCGCATTGAAAGGCTTTCACTCAGCGCGCACATTGTTACGACAACGGACTTTGAGTGAGTCATTAAATCGTTCATTCAACGAACACGTTCAGAAAAGCTGTAGACGCTCTGATACGTCTACGGAGGTCGTCCCTGTACTCTCTATTGGCTCTGATACGTCTACGGAGGTCGTCCCTGTACTCTCTATTGGCTCTGATACGTCTACGGAGGTCGTCCCTGTACTCTCTATTGGCCCTGATACGTATACTGAGGTCCTCCCTGTACTCTCTATTGGCTCTGATACGTCTAGGGAGGTCGTCCCTGTACTCTCTATTGGCTCTGATACGTCTACGGAGGTCGTCCCTGTACTCTCTATTGGCTCTGATACGTCTACGGAGGTCGTCCCTGTACTCTCTATTGGCTCTGATACGTCTACGGAGGTCGTCCCTGTACTCTCTATTGGCTCTGATACGTCTACGGAGGTCGTCCCTGTACTCTCTATTGGCTCTGATACGTCTACGGAGGTCGTCCTTGTACTCTCTATTGGCTCTGATACGTATACGGAGGTCGTCCCTGTACTCTCTATTGGCTCTGATACGTCTACGGAGGTCGTCCCTGTACTCTCTATTGGCTCTGATACGTCTACGGAGGTCGTCCCTGTACTCTCTATTGGCTCTGATACGTCTACGGAGGTCGTCCCTGTACTCTCTATTGGCTCTGATACGTCTACGGAGGTCGTCCCTGTACTCTCTATTGGCTCTGATACGTCTACGGAGGTCGTCCCTGTACTCTCTATTGGCTCTGATACGTCTACGGAGGTCGTCCCTGTACTCTCTATTGGCTCTGATACGTCTACGGAGGTCGCCCCTGTACTCTCTATTGGCTCTGATACGTCTACGGAGGTCGTCCCTGTACTCTCTATTGGCTCTGATACGTCTACGGAGGTCGTCCCTGTACTCTCTATTGGCTCTGATACGTCTACGGAGGTCGTCCCTGTACTCTCTATTGGCTCTGATACGTATACGGAGGTCGTCCCTGTACTCTCTATTGGCTCTGATACGTCTACGGAGGTCGTCCCTGTACTCTCTATTGGCTCTGATACGTCTACGGAGGTCGTCCCTGTACTCTCTATTGGCTCTGATACGTCTACGGAGGTCGTCCCTGTACTCTCTATTGGCCCTGATACGTCTATGCATACAGTGTTCTTCTTTATTGTGTTCCAATCAATGAACATTGCTTCCAATCAGTATGAACTTCACATTTGTATGTCATGAACTTCAAAGAATAAAAGCTCACAGGAAGTGATTGTCATTAAAATGATAGCCTGCAAGAAGATTGCGATCCAAATTGTCTATGCGCTGATTTGTAGCGAAAAGCAGAAAAAAAACACAGATTATACAGGAGGAAATGGTCGGGGAGACGAGGGGAGGACTCTGTGTTCTGCAAAGAGAGTTGGGGGTAAATAAATCATTTTGTAATGTGCTGCTGTTTCTGCTGGTCAAGCAAATGTTTGTGCTTTGTTTCTGTTTTATATAATTGTAATCATATATATTAAAATACTGATATTGATATACGTCTACGGAGATCATCCCTGTACTCTCCATTGACCCTGATACGTCTATGTGGGTCATCTCTGTACTCTCCATTGACCCTGATACGTCTATGTGGGTCATCTCTGTACTCTCCATTGACCCTGATACGTCTATGTGGGTCATCTCTGTACTCTCTATTGGCCCTGATACGTCTACGGAGGTCGTCCCTGTACTCTCTATTGACCCTGATACGTCTATGTGGGTCATCTCTGTACTCTCCATTGACCCTGATACGTCTATGTGGGTCATCTCTGTACTCTCCATTGACCCTGATACGTCTATGTGGGTCATCTCTGTACTCTCCATTGACCCTGATACGTCTATGTGGGTCATCTCTGTACTCTCTATTGGCCCTGATACGTCTACGGAGGTCGTCCCTGTACTCTCTATTGACCCTGATACGTCTATGTGGGTCATCTCTGTACTCTCTATTGACCCTGATACGTCTATGTGGGTCATCTCTGTACTCTCCATTGACCCTGATACGTCTATGTGGGTCATCTCTGTACTCTCCATTGACCCTGATACGTCTATGTGGGTCATCTCTGTACTCTCCATTGACCCTGATACGTCTATGTGGGTCATCTCTGTACTCTCTATTGGCCCTGATACGTCTACGGAGGTCGTCCCTGTACTCTCTATTGGCCCTGATACGTCTACGGAGGTCGTCCCTGTACTCTCCATTGGCCCAGAAACTTCTATGGAGGTCGTCCCTGTACTCTCTATTGGCCCTGATACGTCTACAGAGGTCGTCCCTGTACTTCAGTGTATCTAAACCCGCGAGGAGACGGAAGCCTTGTTTATACTTTCGCCTGCCTCCGCAGCGCGAGTCTCCACAGACAGCGCGCGCGCACCTCTCTGCAAACGGTCGAGGCGTTTATACTTGACGCGCTCGCCGTTGTACTATTCCTTGAAACGACAGGGGACGACTCAAGTAACTGTCCTCTAACCATTAGGAATCGGTGAGAAGAAGAAAGATATCATAAACACGTGACAATGTTTTTTTTTTTAGTATTCCACCACCAATACAAAAATAATCATGTAAAACCCAGTAAACCCTGAGATTATTACTTGTGACATTAAAAATTAAATTAAACTAAATGAATGCTCTCTTAAATATTTTCTAATTTCACTAAACATATTTCATTAAGTTTCGTGTACATTTGTATTAAACATGGACCTTTGTTAATTAAAAAGGCTTTTTATGCTATTGTGTGCAAATTTTTTTAAATGTAAGCAACTAATTTAGACGTGCAAACTAGGTGCTGGTGTGATGAGAAGTTCGTGCTCGGCTTTGTTTTTATGAGAAAACATTTCATTTTAAAACCTTTCTGCAGGCCAGTAGATTATTATTTAATGTACACATGAGTGGGGTCAAGTTAAACATTTTAGTTTGAATTTTATTTTATACTGTGCATTGTGCTAAATAAATATTTGCATAATTTGTAATTGATTTATTCTTTGAACATTTTATATTAATTTATGCAATTGCAATGCCTTGATTTAAGTAAAGTTTCTACACAGTCATAGCCATAAATGCAATGATACTAATAATTGGCATAATTTCTTTCTGTGTTTCGGTTTTCGGTTTTCGGCCTTGGTTTCCTCTTTTTCGGTTTTCGGTTTCGGCCAAGAATTTTCATTTCGGTGCATCCCTAGTTTCTTCACGTCGGTCCCCGCCGAGCCTGAGCTTCACGTCGGTCCTGCCGAGCCTGCGCTTTACGTCGGTCCTGCCGAGCCTGCGCTTCACGTCGGTCCTGCCGAGCCTGCGCTTCACGTCGGTCCCGCCGAGCCTGCGCTTACGTCATGCCCGCCGAGCATGCGCTTCAAGTCATGTCCGCCGAGCCAGAGACTGTTCACGTCATGCACGCCGAGCCAGAGACTGTTCACGTCATGCACTCCGAGCCAGAGACTGTTCACGTCATGCACTCCGAGCCAGAGACTGTTCACGTCATGCACTCCAAACAAGAGACTGTTCACGTCATGCACGCTGAGCCAGAGACTGTTCACGTCATGCACTCTGAGCCAGAGACTGTTCACGTCATGCACTCCGAATAAGAGACTGTTCACGTCATGCACTCCGAATAAGAGACTGTTCACGTCATGCACGCCGAGCCAGAGACTGTTCACGTCATGCACTCCGAGCCAGAGACTGTTCACGTCATGCACGCCGAGCCAGAGACTGTTCACGTCATGCACTCCGAGCCAGAGACTGTTCACGTCATGCACGCCGAGCCAGAGACTGTTCACGTCATGCACTCTGAGCCAGAGACTGTTCACGTCATGCACTCCGAATAAGAGACTGTTCACGTCATGCACTCCGAATAAGAGACTGTTCACGTCATGCACGCCGAGCCAGAGACTGTTCACGTCATGCACTCCGAATAAGAGACTGTTCACGTCATGCACTCCGAATAAGAGACTGTTCACGTCATGCACGCCGAGCCAGAGACTGTTCACGTCAGCACGCCGAGCCAGAGACTGTTCACGTCATGCATGCCAAGCCAGAGACTGTTCACGTCACGTTCGCCGAGCCAGTGTCCCCAGACAAGATGGCCGCCGCCGAACCAGTATCTCCTGAGCCGGTGTCTGTTCCTGAGCCGGTGTCTGTTCCTGAGCAGGTGTCTGTTGCAGAGCCGGTGTATGTTCCTGAGCCGGTGTCTGTTCCTGAGCCGGTGTCTGTTCCTGAGCCGGTGTCTGTTCCTGAGCCGGTGTCTGTTCCTGAGCCGGTGTATGTTCCTGAGCCGGTGTCTGTTCCTGAGCCGGTGTCTGTTCCTGAGCAGGTGTCTGTTGCAGAGCCGGTGTAAGTTCCTGAGCAGGTGCCTGCTCCAGCCTATGACCCCGGTCGTCAGTCCCGCGAGTGGACCATGGAGGCCATGGTGTCTTGAACTGCCGGCTCCATCGTGGCCACCCGAAGTATGTTCTCTGCCGTGGCCGCCCGAATGGTCTTCTCTGCCGTGGCCGCGAGAAGGGTCTTCTCTGCCGTGGCCGCCCGAAGGGTCTTCTCCGCCGTGGCTGCCCGAAGGGTCTTCTCCACCGTGGCCGCCCGAAGGGTCGTCTCTGCCATGGCCGCCCAAAGGTTCGTCTCCGCCGTGGCCGCCCGAAGGGTCTTCTCCGCCGTGGCCGCCCGAAGGGTCTTCTCTGCCGTGGCCGCCCGAAGGGTCTTCTCTGCCGTGGCCGCCCGAAGGGTCTTCTCCGCCGTGGCCGCCCGAAGGGTCTTCTCCGCCGTGGCCGCCCGAAGGGTCTTCTCCGCCGTGGCCGCCCGAAGGGTCGTCTCCGCCGTGGCCGCCCGAAGGGTCTTCTCTGCCGTGGCCGCCCGAAGGGTCTTCTCTGCCGTGGCCGCCCGAAGGGTCTTCTCCGCCGTGGCCGCCCGAAGGGTCTTCTCCGCCATGGCCGCCCGAAGGGTCTTCTCTGCCGTGGCCGCCCGAAGGGTCTTCTCCGCCGTGGCCGCCCGAAGGGTCTTCTCCGCCGTGGCCGCCCGAAGGGTCTTCTCCGCCGTGGCCGTCCCGAAGGGTCTTCTCCGCCGTGGCCGCCCGAAGGGTCTTCTCCGCCGTGGCCGCCCGAAGGGTCTTCTCCGCCGTGGCCGCCCGAAGGGTCGTCTCTGCCGTGGCCGCCCGAAGGGTCTTCTCCGCCGTGGCCGCCCGAAGGGTCTTCTCCGCCGTGGCCGCCCGAAGGGTCTTCTCCGCCGTGGCCGCCCGAAGGGTCGTCTCTGCCATGGCCGCCCGAAGGGTCATCTCCGCCGTGGCCGCCCGAAGGGTCGTCTCTGCCGTGGCCGCCCGAAGGGTCTTCTCCACCGTGGCCGCCCGAAGGGTCGTCTCCGCCATGGCCGCCCGAAGGGTCGTCTCCGCCGTGGCCGCCCGAAGGGTCGTCTCCGCCGTGGCCGCCCGATTATGTTTATTGTCCGCCCCCCCCCCCCCCCCCCCCCCTTTTCTGAGCCGTTCTGTCCTGGTTCCCGGTTTCATGGTTTAGATCTTTTGCCTGTTCTTTGGATTACCTTGTTTGACTGTGCTTCTTGGACCTTGTTTTATGTTTGGTTTGTTAGCCCGTGTTTTTAACCCTGTGCCTGTTTATGGATTACGACTGTGGATTATCCCAAATAAAAGCTCTTCGTCACACTAAATGCGTCTCTATTGCACGCATTGTGTTTATCGTGCAATTTATATGCGAAAATGAGTTTTTATTTGCATAGGATATATTCATGGGTAGGTTTAGTAGTGGTGTGAGGTGCGTGTGTATTACACGCAATAAAGTGCGAATCAAATAGACGCAAAAACTGCGTATCATATGCACGTAAAAACTCATTTTCGCGTATAAATTGCACACGGAGACACATTTTAATTAGACCAGGCTGGTATTCAGAGCAGTACATGACAAATATGTGTTAGGTAGGAGATGATCAGTGATATTTGCTTCACCTGTAACTGGTCATAATGTTTTGTGCTCATCAGTGTATTAGTGACCTACATTTTTGACCCTTTAGTAACAACTTAAAAGTTGTTAATTAATTTATAGTAACTTAGCTCTGATTCTTTTATTCTTATGTCTTATGCCATACAGTCTGTACAATACTTCTTAATGACATAATGATAACATAATAGTAAACACTATGAAAATGTCAGTTCTAGTTTAAACAAATGCAATGTCTTATTGTCTAATTTAAAGGAAAATGCATCGAAATCCATCATACTTCTGATGCACAGTAATTACTAATACATAATAAAAAATAATAAAGCACAGTAAAAACTAATTAGCAAAAAAAAGGCTAAGTTGCTTTTTTAGTGGACTCAAAGTTCAACAGTCTGGAGAGGAAGTTAAAATGCATGAGGCTTTAGTAAATTGTGTCATCACACCTAAGCCAGTTTTCCTGTAGTGTTTCAGACCAGCAGACCACAGTTTTTACCAAGCTAAAGTGAAGAAGATGAACCGGAGGATGCTCTGTATCACCCTCTTCATTGCTGTACTGCCTTGTATTGCTAAAGGTACGTCAATTCTTATCTCTATTCTAACTTTATTGATAGATGTGTAAAATTAGACCTCCTCTCACCAATTACGCTTTATGTCTTCTGCAAGAACTCAAATCTTAGCCATGGCATCAGCCGGACACAATGACGAAAGCTTCATTTACAAATAGATGGTTAAAATCCAGTTGTGAAAGGCAAAAAGAAATAAAGGATGTTTAACTTTGATTTTAAAATGTTTTTTTTTTGTTTGTTTGTTTGTTTGTTTGTTTACTTACTTCGGACTAATTCTAATTCTGTATACTGGTAAAATGATTCTTCCAACAAGTCCAAGCATCCTTTATTCATTTAATTTAATTTTTTTAATTTTACATATACAATTTGTAACATAAACATTTATAATAGCTATAATTTAAACTAATTTTGTTTGTTTTATTTCTCACTTTGTTTTTAAAATTTTTTTCTTTAAAATTGGATAAAAAAAAAAATTAATTACTACAAAGATCCATAAACAAATAATGATATCACGTTTTGATAGAATTATAATTGAACGCTCCTTCTGAGAGCAATTTAAGACATAATTTGGTAACACTTTATAAGTATACAGTAATAAAGTACTTACAAATCATTAGCGAACTATTAGTTTATAGTTAAAATATTATAGTCTCTACATTGTTAATATATTAATAGGCTATATACAAAGTGAGTTCTTCATGCATTGTCACTGTAATTAACACTATTTTTATTGGTTAATTAGCTCATATTTAAAGAGTTAGATAATGTTTTTATGCTTTGTTAACAACAACTGTAAATATTCTCACTCTGGATTTTAGGAAAAAGGAAAAATGTCATAAATAAGGTGCTTTAAACCTACCTTTGTTAGACATTAATTGCTTTTATATTCAGTGTTCCTTAAAATGTTTATAAATACATTAAGCAACCCCCCCCCCCCCCCCCCCCCCCCCCCCCCCCCCACACACACACACAAACGCAGACACACACACAAACGCAGACAGACACACACACACATACGCACACACAAATGCACACACGCATACACATACGCATGCACACGCACACACGCACACACGCACACGCACACACACGCACACACGTTGGCATATGTGGTTCACTTGTTTGCGGGGACTCTCCATAGACATGATGATTTCTAAACTTTTCCATTTGTGACCTAATCTAAAGCGAGAACTATTTACATTTAATAAGTTGTTAACAAAGCATAAAACATTATCTAACTCTGTATGAGCTAATTAAACAATAATAATTTTGTTAATTACAGTGACAATGCATGAAGAACTCACTATTTGTATATAGGCTATTAATATATTAACAATGTAGAGACTACAATATTTCAACTATAAACGAATAGTTTGCAACTGATTTGTAAGTACTTTATTACTGTTTACGGTAACACTTTACAAAACTGTTCCTTCATTAATGAATAACTACACATGAACAAAAGAGTAAACACACTATAAACATGATTAACTAACAATGAACTCTGATTAACAAATTAGTAAGTAGGCCCTAATAGCTCTGTTGAATGTGTTAGTTCACTATTAGCTAATCAATAACTACTGTTTTTCATACCGCACTGAAGACTATATATGAAGAACTACTATATACAAGTTCATAATTCATATTAATAATGCATAATTTATAATAAAAGGTAACGGTAACCCACTAGTAATGACTCAAGTGTTACTACATCCTTCTAAATGAACTATTAATAATTTGCATCAGTTTTCTTAAGTGAAAAACACAATACCTCCCTAATATCGACTGAAGTCACTGTAAGCTTTTGAGATTTTTGTAAGATTTTGAATAGTAATTCCTTCTGATGGATTTGGAAACACTTTAGTCATTACTAGTGTGTGCTTCCATGATCTTCACGTTAGAATACTAATCCAAATAATTAGTAATTTCTTTAGAAAGATGTAGTAACACTTGAGTCATTACTAGTGGGTCACCGTTACCTTTCATTATAAGTTATGCATTATTAATATGAATTATGAACTTGTATATAGTAGTTCTTCATATATAGTCTTCAGTGCGGTATGAAAAACAGTAGTTATTGATTAGCTAAAAGTGAACTAACACATTCAACCGCGCTATTACTTACTAATTTTTTAATCAGAGTTTATTATTAGTTAATAGTGTTAACAGTGCGTTACTCATGTGTTCCTGTGTAATTATTAATTAATGAAGGAACAGTTTTATAAAGTGTTACCCATAATTTTAATGCTGTCTGTTGTCCAAAACCATTCTCACACTCTTAAAAATGCTGGGTTGTTTTAACCCAATTTCCGGGTCAAATATGGACAAACTCAAACATTGGGTTAAAATTGTAATTAAAAAAAATGTAAACCAATGGCTGGGTTTGTTCATATTTGACCCAAATTTGGGTAAAACAACCCAGCATTTTTTAGAGTGTAAAATATGCATTCAACAACAATAAGTGCATTAGTTAAATGTTGCATTACAGCATGTCAGCAGTGTGTGAATACTGTGCATAAAGTGTGTGTGTGTGTGCACGGGAAACGGACTGTTTTAAGACAGGTGTGTGATGTTTGTGGCTTTGATGGGCAGCGTTGTAACAGTCCTGTCGAGCTCTGGTGTGTCCTGTCCGACTCGAAGCAGAAGTGAGAGTGGGAATGGGAAACAGACCCCTGGGATGTGGCTGTGCAACGGGCCACCGGTGCAATGTGTTTCCTGAGGGACCCAATCAGAGGGGCTCTTCTGCAGCGCCTCAGACGCGCACACACACATCTCAGGCCTCGCTCTCGCTTCCCCTTTCTGCAGTTAAAAATAATGCCCGGGCCCCTTCTTCATCAAAAATGTGACAAGACCCTGCGTTGTTGTTGCAAAAACTGCGACCCAGAGTCGTGTCTCGCAATTTCCGCTATACTTCGGATTTCACGCCTTAAATTTTGCACAAACCACATTCTGACGTTTCACTTTTAGTGATGTCCACCTCAACGCCACTGCTGGATGTCGCTGATGCAGAATGAACATCAAGACTTTATGTTGAAATGTGTTTGCATGTGTAAAGGAACGCACGCTTGCTGTACATCTTAGTTCCTTTACATTTTTCGAAAGCAATATAAGCTTCCAAAATATGAAATCGCGTGATCATTTAATCACCCTCATGTTGTCGTTCTTTTTGTGGAGCAAAAAGCTTTTAATCTTTTTTTTATTTTTTTTTTATCTTGTTTTCCAGTAAAAATATCTAACTATCCTTAAAGCAAGGCGAATATTCTTGAGAAGCAAACTTGTGAAAGATAACAAGACTTTGTTTTTCAGTATGTTAAATTAAAGTCGGCATGAAACGGAAGTTGCTTTTTTCCCCCTTATTGTGACGTATATCCAATTGAAACGGCTTTTTGGCTTTTATGTAGGACGGGACCTGATTCTGTCCATCGGGAATGGATCGGATGTTTGTGGTTTTCCGTTGCTGCGGTCTCATGTGATTAGCTGTGCTTCCTTTCAAAGTTGTGAATTAACTTATGCACATATCGCAGCAAACATTTGGGAATAAAGCAGACAGCAACATAGTGTCGGCCCGGATCCGGCCCACATCTGGTACATGTGGATTCAACACGGTCCGGATCTGGGCCGGATCCGGCCCGACACTATGTTTCTGTCTGGGATTTCCACCTCATGTGTTCAAAATCGTCACTTGCTGGGAAATTGAAGCAAAATATCCTCAAATATTTTTCCCTCCATCATAAACGAGTGTGTGTCGAGCGTCAGACGAAACACAGCAAACGCTGTCGTGTTCTCTAGCGTTCGGATGCTGGTGTTCGGGAACACACTCGTGTGTGTGAGACGCTTCTGGAGGGAATTACACCCAATCATTCTGATCACACACTTCGACTTTCAGAATCACCAGACCAACATCAGAGACGCTGCGACGCCATTGGTCCGCTGGTTACTCCAGTTATCCAATCACAGCTGACGCTGAGGCAAATTCACGTGCGTTTTACGTTGCGCATCGAGGGATTTATTTAGTAAATGTGTTTCCATTGTAGTTTATGCACGTTTTCTTATTGGATGAAAAAAAAAAATGTACGCACATTTTTAGAACTGATGCACATCTTGCTGTTTCCATCCAGCGTTTTTTTAATGTGATATCCCATAATGCGCATAAAAACAGGTGGATGGAAACACAGTTAGTGACAGGTTGTAAACTCATCATCGGGGAAGAGAAGAAATGTCATTTTGATGAAAGATTATGAACTTTTCGTTGATTTTTCTCACCCCGTTGCCATTATGTTGTCTTTTTTTGAAAATAAAACATAAGAAAAATGCATTTTTAAGGATTTTTACATATTGAAAATGTTTAGCATTTTTAAACCTCTTTTTGCCTTCACTGGATTATTTAAATGCTCCTTCAGTGTGACATTATAAAAGCAATCCATGTAATCTTTAATTAATACGAGCTCATTAAACTGAGTAGAGTTTGTTTGAGATGAATTGTGTATGTCAAACCACCAAACATGTCAACTATACCATTTCATACTTCATTTAAAGTCAAAACAAAATTTATTCAGACACCTTCAACATTTCTCACATTACCACAGTTTATTCGCTATAGTTTAGAAAATGGTAATAAAATACGACATGAACATGGTTTTGTCCGTCCTTCTGTTAGACTCTCACACATGAATTATGTTGAATATCTGTCAGCTGTTAAATTTAACTACACAATTAGATAATACCAGTTTAGCTCAACCAGTGACCAAGCAATGCTTCATGTTGTTCAGTGTGTGTGTAAAAAGAGCATTAGCAATTACAGAAAACACACTTCAGCAAAACATGATCAGCTCAAAGTGGAGGAATCATTTTTGCTCCCAAATTATTTATAAATGTCACTGGTAGTCACTGTATGAAGAATATTTGGGTGTAATATGTCACAGTTTACTTTATTCTGCTCTCCTCACTTACAGAAATGAACTATAGTGTCCTGGACACACTAGTAAAACAATATCAAAAATTATATCTGGTGTCTGAATAATTTTTGTCTTGACTGTATATATGCAGGGTTCCTCAAATCCTGCAGAGTTGAGCTCAAACTCACATCTGAACCTGTAATTTAATGTAATAATTATACACTGTAAAAAGTTATTGTTGGTTTAACTTAAAATAAGTAAACTGGTTGCCATAAAATTTTCATAAAGTTCATTGAAATTAAAAAAACGTAGGTAATACAATGAGGGTGATTGCTTTGATCAACAGGAACTCAAAATATTATGGGTAACACTTTACAATAAGGTTAATTAGTTAACTATATTCATATTACATAAACGTGAATAACTACATTAGTTAACATGAACTAAGAATAAACAATACTTCTACAGCATTTTTAATCTTTTAATCTCTCAAAACATTTTTTGTTTTTTGTTAAATCAACTTAGATCATTTATGTAGTTGAGATAACATAATATTTTGAGTTTCTGTTGTTTAAACCAATCTCCTTCATTGTATAACCTACATTTTGTAACGTCAATGAGCTTAAAGTTAAACCAGCAGGTTACTTACTTCTATAAGTTAAACCAACAATAACTTTTTACAGTGCTTGTTTGTGGGGAGATTTTGAAGCGTACTATATGTGTGCTCCCTTTAGCAGATGAAGAGCTAATCAGCCCAACGGCAGGGTTTGTTCATATTCGACCCAAACTTGGGTTGAAACAACCCAGCATTTTTTATAGTGTACAGAGCCTGTAGTGTAATGTGAAGTCCTTGCTTACCTTGCTCAGGTCCCTGTAATTTAATTTAACAATTCTACACTCTAAAAAATGCTGGGTTGTTACAACCCAAATGTGGGTCAAATATGGATAAACCCTGTCGTTGGGTTAAATGTTTAAATCACATTTTTAACCCACTGGTTTGTTTTTTCCGCATTTTTTAGCGTTCAGTGACTCTGAAATCCTTGATCATCTTGCTTTTTGATTAGGGTTTCAGGGCAGTGGGTCAGTTTTGAGGAAACCAAAAAAATTGTTTTAACCCAACATTTGGGTCAAATATAGACAAACCGAAACGCTGGGTTAAAAATGTAATTTAAAAATTAGGCAGGGTTTATCCATATTTGACCCTTTTTAGAGTGTGACATATAATTCAACAACTTGTTTGTGGGGATATTTTGCAGCTTACTATATGTGTGCTCCCTTTAGCAAATGAAGAGCTAATCAGCCCGTATGATATGACAGTGAGCGATGTGGATAAGAGCTCGTCCCCGGCGTCGTCCCCGGCGTCCCCCCCGGCGTGCTGTGGCCTGGACGAGCTGAAGCTCTCTCTCGCTCAGCTCATCCAGGAGGAGCAGGAGAGCAGGGGCTGGTTCGGGGAGATGGTGAAGGCCCTGAATCAGCTGGTGCTGGAGAACAAGGAGGCGGCCAGCGTCCAGGTCGAGGTGCTGAAGGTCCTGCGGGTCATGAACGATCGGGGCGAACAGGAGATTAATCACCTGCAGAGCATGGCCCGTCTTCAGAGCCTCCTCGTGGAGAACCATCAGGCTCTTCTCCTGCAAACGTCCCGCATCGCCACCATGATGCAGGACGGACTCAAGAGACAGAGCCAATAAACACGCAGGAGAAACCGCATTTTTATGACATACAGTCAAACTAAATATTATTCAGACACCATTTTTGATATTGTTTACTAGTGCGTGCAGGACACTATAGTTCATTTATGTAAGTGAGGAGAGCAAAATAAAGTAAACTGTGACATTATACCCAGCAATTCTTCATACAGTGACTAATAATATATAAAACTTATAACCAATAATGATTCGGCCACTTTGAGCTGATCATGTTTTGCTGAAGTGTGTTTTCTGTAATTGCTAATGCTCTTTTTACACACACACTGAACAACATGAAGCATTGCTTGGTCACTGGTTGAGCTAAACTGGTATTATCTAATTGTGTAGTTAAATTTAACAGCTGACAGATATTCAACATAATTCATGTGTGAGAGTCTAACAGAAGGACGGACAAAACCAGTCAAATATCCACTGAGTTCTGCTCATATTTTATCATCGTTTTCTAAACATAAACTGTGGTAATGTGAGAAATGTTGAAGGGGGTCTTAATACATTTTGGTTTGACTGTATAAAACTTGTACTAACAAAAAGGCACGCTAAAAACGTCACGATAATCTAGCTAAAACGACCTAATCCTGACATCCTAATCAAGACATGTAATGAAGTGCATATCATTGTTTGATATACAGTAGTCAACATTTGAAGTGGATCAAAACCTTTCATCATACATGCATTTTGAACAATACACGTTCTTGTCTTATAGGACAACTTTGATGAACTTGTTTGATTAATGTTTTGATTGATTGATGAATGATTTGTTTTGTGGTTGATCTAAGTTTACCTGTAACATGTTGCATGGCATGATCAAATGACAATAAACAAGCTATTGATGATACCTTTCGGCATCAGGAATCATTGAATTAATCAATCTCACTGTTTTACCACAGCATTTACCATATTTCTATTTCTATAAAAATTGTTCTGCTCCTTTTCTGTGTCAGCAGCTCTTCGTTGCGTATCTGTTCAATATAGAGTTGATTTGAAGGTTTTAGTGTTCGTATTTAAAGCACTGTATGGTATTGCTCCTGCTTATCTCAGATCTTTTTCATCCCATATTCTGAATGTTCGGATCCTCCTCTCAGCTTACAGTAAAACATAATAAAATAATCAGACCTCTCCAACTCAAAAAGTGCCTTAACATTGGCTCAATGAGAAACAATATGCTGAGCCAATGGAACAATTTGTTGGCCCAATTAAATATTACAGTTGCAATTTTATTTTTCACTCTCCCAAAAGAAAAAAATGCATTTTTTCTTCTTTCTTTTGATTATTTTAATTTCCTCTATGTAAAGCACTTTGAAATACCGTTGTGTGTGAAATGTGCTGTATAAATAAACCTGCCTTGCCTTGCCTTGAAAATCATAAATACATTAAGCAAAATACAGAACACAGACATTTTGTCACAGCACTTTATTAACAAATCAATTCCAGCACAGGATATTTGGTGAAAATACCTTGCTTTAAATAAGGGGTAACACTTTATTTGAAGGAGTGTGCGTAAGACTGACATGACACTGTCATAAACATGACATAACACCTGTCATGAACATGAAGGAGTCTTTATTAATGTTTATGACTGTTGTCATTAAGTGTCATTCGGTAAATTATGACACTTTTAATGCAAAGTTGACATTGTTTAAAATGTCTTTGTTATGACAACTTGACATTAACCAAGAAATCATAACCTGTCAACCTGTCACAAATATGTCATAACAGGTCTAATTATCAAACTTAAAGAAGTTAAGTTAGCTTTGCGTTAACATTACATTACCCTGTCATATGTGGTTGGTTTTGACTTTGGCCGTCATGACACCATTATAACTGTGTCATGAATATTTTACTTGTCCTCAAGTAAAGTGGAACACATTGTACTAGTTATAAAGATGTCATTAAGGGTCATTACACTGTCAAATGCTTTAACATATGACATATGACAAATGCTTTAACATATGACAGGGTAATGTAATGTTAACGCAAAGCTAAATAACTTCTTTAAGTTTGATAATTAGACCTGTTATGACATATTTGTGACAGGTTGACAGGTTATGATTTCTTGGTTAATGTCAAGTTGTCATAGCAAAGACATTTTTTGTCTTTGTTAATGTCAAGTTGTCATAACAAAGACATTTTAAACAATGTCAACTTTGCATTAAAAGTGTCACAATTTACCGAATGACACTTAATGACAACAGTCATAAACATTCATAAAGACTCCTTCATGTTCATGACAGGTGTTATGTCATGTTTATGACAGTGTCATGTCAGTCTTATGCACACCCCTTCAAATAAAGTGTTACCAAATAAGGAAAAACACTAAATACATTTAAGCAGTCTTAATGTGGGGAAGAAAACTTTCAAAAGCGGCACTGCATAGGTTAAAAACCTGCAAGTAATAATACAAATATTAATAACAAAGTTCCCCTGCGTCACATATGGCCAGTGACAGAACAGAAGTTACGTAATTATAAAAAGAGAGATTTATTGATCTATTATTTATTATGGTGAGACTTGTGTCAGTCAAGATAGATTTTGCTTTGTTATTTATTTCACGGTATGTAAATATATCCAGCTTTCAGGACTGCTTAAAGTTACTGACATGAACGTGTTGACATTAAAACTGGCCTACAATAATCCCGGAAAGACTGCGATCTGACGGCACTGTGTCCAGCATCAGTTCACGGCACACGTATCACACAAACCACATCTCAGAAGTCGATCACACCGTGTTTTAGACATATATGACACGAGGAAAATGAAACCATCAGAAAATTCGGTGGAAAACACGATCATGAAACCAATGAATGCATGAAATCGCAATTCTACAAAATGTCTTTTAAACTTTTTACTGGGTCCTGAAAAAAATTATTATGTGCTTTATACTCACAATAACGTCTTGAAACTTGAATATCTGTATTCTCTTGAGCGTGTTTGTTTCGGTCTTTAACACGGCTGTTACTGACTCCAAAATATCAATTCAAAAACACATTACCTCTTTTCAGTAGATCATCTCCATCTACATTTAAATCATTTCCTAAAATAAATCTCTTTTTTCAGGCTTAAGCAGCACCTTTATGTTTTACATTTGTCTGGTGATGTTTTGTGTTGTTTTTTTTTTCTCTTATTTTTCCTTTAAAATTATAAGTGTTTAAATGAGTAATTTTCTATTCTATTGTAGAGTGATGTGTCATTTTGCATGTTGTGCAACACTTTGGTCTGCACTCATGTTGCTCTTAAAGTGTATATAAACAAACGTGACCTTGACCGTGACCTTGACCCTTGACCTTGACCTCTTCTGTGTGTCTGAGCAGAGTTTTCCGCTCCAGTGATAAGGCTGAACTCCTCTCCTCTGAATCGATCTGAGATGGTCTGGTCAGCGAAGCAACCCTTGCGTCTGCTCTGTGAGGGACAGGAGGAGATCATGTGGAGGACACGACTCGCCCGACTGCAGAAACACGTCTCCCGGACGGTCCTCTCGGTCCCAGAGCCCAGCGCAGAGCACACGGGGACATACCGCTGCAGTTACAAGAGTCAAACACACCTGTACTCAGAGGTACACATATATGTTAAAGGTATGTGCACTATAACAATTAGAATGGTTATCTAATGTACAGTAATTATCGCAAAGTAAATGTTGCATCACCCTGAAGGGGTTTCATTTTCGATATGAATAGTTTACACTGACAATGCATTTATTGTACAGGGACTAAACATAGATAAATATTTTATTCGGGATGGATTAAGCAGAAAGACAGCACAGGGTGTTACAAGAAACATGAAATTACTGTTTGGTAAAACTTTATTTTAAGGTGACGTAGTTACACATGTACTTACTACGGTAATAACAGCAAATAATGCATATTACAAGTAACTAACAGTAAACCAAATCCTACCTTAACTCTATAGTATTTACATATCTATAATTAATATCACTCAGTATTTATTTGAGCAAGTACAATGTAACTACATCACATCAAAAACTTGGGTTACACTTTATTTTAAGTGGTTCGCATTTTATTTTAAAGTGTCATTGTTACAGTGTAATTATACATTTAAGTACTGAGTAATATTATTTTAACTACACTGTAAACAAATATTGTTGGTTTAACTTAAAGTGAGTAACCTGCTGGTTGCCTTAAAATTTTAAGTTCATTTAAATTTAAAAAATGACATGAAGAGATCAACAGAAAGTCAGAATATTAAGAAGTTCGTCGAGACAAACTTTAAGTTGGCTTGTGAAAGTTTGGAACAGAAAGTTTGAGGAAGTTTAAAGTATAGTTCAAATTAGTTTGAAATTGTAAGTAGTTTAAAGTTAAAATTTGTTTAAAGTGATTACAAATCATGTAAATCATTTTTTTACAGTGTATGTTCTTACTATAGGGTTTGGTTGAGGGTTATAGTTGCATAATTTACTGTTATTATATATGGTAAGCACATGTAACACATGTAACAAGGACACTGTAAAATAAAGTGTAACCATAAAGTGTAACCTATTGTTTGCCTGAGACAACACTCAGTTGTGCAGTTTAGAGTCAAAATGATTTTAACTCAGTATTTGGTGCTACTGACCAATCAGAATCATGCATTCTGAAGAGCAGTGCAATAACCACATTTATTAACAGTTTTCACACACAAATAGGAACTGTGACTTTAATGTCTTTGTTACACTATAATTATACATTTATGTGCTGAGTAATATTAAGCAACTGCATGTACTGACTATGGGGTTAGGGTTTGGTTTGGTTGAGGGTTAGTTGCATGTAATTATGCATAATTTACTGTTATTACTATGGTAAGTACATGTAACACATGTAAAATAAAGTGGGTTACATTATATTTTAAGGTGTACATGTTACAGTGTAATTATGCATTTAATTACAGATTTATAAAAATTAACTACATGTAGCCTAATTACTATAGAGTTAGAGTTAGGATTGGGGTTTGTTGCATGTAATTATGCATAATGTATAGTTATTACTACAGTAACTACGTGTAACGTGTAACAAGGACACTGTAAAAATAATGTGTTACCATAAAGTGTTACCCAAAATCGACTTCAATCAGAAATGCTATTTTAACTTGTGCATTTAATGAATCAAAACGTTCATTAAAGCATCTGTAATGAATAAATACACAAAATTGTGGGAATGAACAAAAAGATTATTGGCATGGGCTGAAATGTGTGTATTTTTTGTTTACTGCAATAGATTCTGTCAAAGCCTTTACTAGCCCTCAAAACCCAGTGATAGTTGAGAAAGAAGGCTCAAACCACTGGCTGGACTGCTTGGTGACGGACCCAGCGAGTACTGAGTTCTCCCTCAAGATGGGGAACGGGTCAGACGTCCCGTCCATGATCAATTATACTGCGGATCCCAAACGTGGCATTCTGATACAAAACCTTCAGCCTAGCTACGACGGAGATTATGTGTGTGCTGTGAAGATTAATGGAGTCCAAATGCAGTCTGATGTCTTCAGAATCACTGTCCTAGAAAGTGAGTTGTGTGAGTCTTTTATGCTGTTGTGTCAAATCTCATTGACGGAAGATATGGCAGGAATGGTGTGTTATTGTAGCGATCCTGCTCTACCCATGTATTTCTGCAGAAGCGCAACAGCCGCCGCCGCTGTCACTTCCAGACCATCAGTATGTGCGAATCGTTGGTGAAACGCTGCGTATCCCTTGTTACCTCGAAAACCAAGATCATTCGTTCAACATCACCTGGAGCTCATCAGAAAAGGTGAAACCTCTTGAAAACATGGCCTTGGTCTTAAAGGGTTAGTTCACCCAAACATGAAAACTCTGTCAGTAATTACTCTCCTCATGTTGTTCAACCCCGTAAGACTTTCGTTCATCTTCGGAACACAAATTAAGATATTTGTGTGATTAAATCTGAGAGCTGGATCACTCCTCCATAGGCTTCTAAGGGATTGAAACTTGCCGGCCCAGAAAAGTTATGAAAGACATCGTTAAAATAGTCCGAGTGACTACAGTGGCTCAACCTTAAGTTTATCAAGCGACGAGAATACTTTCTGTGCGCAAAAAACAAACAAAAATAACGACTTTATTCAACTATTCATGTTCTTCTCTGTGGGCCAAGAGATTTCACGTAGTGAAACTACGCAAAGCTTCTGGGTTGTACGTCACACGCATCACACACACACATGACCAGCGTCGGCCAATAGTGAGCCTGCGTGTGACGTACAGAAGCGCTGCGCTGTTACACTACGGGAACTCACTCGAGGCCCACAGAGAAGAACATGAAGAGTTGAAAAAAGTCGTTATTTTTGTTTGTTTTTTGCGCACAGAAAGTATTCTCGTCGCTTGATAAACTTAAGGTTGAGCCGCTGTAGTCACTCGGACTATTTTAACGACGTCTTTAATAACTTTTCTGCGCCGGCAAGTTTCAATCCCTTAGAAGCCTATGGAGGAGTGATCCAGCTCTCAGATTTAATCAGAAATATCTTAATTTGTGTTCCGAAGATGAACAAAAGTCTTGCGGGGTTGAACAACATGAGGGAGAGTCATTACTGACAGAGTTTACATGTTTGGGTGAACTATCCCTTTAATTTCATTACACAGTTTCTTGGTCTAGACTCTCGGCTTGTGATCACAGACACGACTGCTGTCTGTTTTGAAATTCTAGTAAAGATATCCCAAACTTCCATGTGTTTTTTAATAATCAAATGTCCCAAAGCACCACTGAGCTACTCCCACTCGTTATTAATGCATACATGCATATCAAGAGGAATTCCAGGTTACACTTTAATTAGAGGGTTAATTCAACCAAAAATGACTCATCTTCATGTCCTTTCAAACCCGTTCATCTTCGTAATACAAATGAAGATCTTTTTGATCACATCTGTGAGATTTCTGTCCCTCCATTGACAGGCAATGCAACTACCACTTTCAAGGTCCAGAAAGGGAGTAAAGACGTCATTGAAGTAATCAATGCGACTCCAGTGGATTAACCTCAATTTTATGAAGCAATGCGAGTGCTTTGTTTGCTCAAAAAACATAATTTACGACTTTATTTAAAAATGTAAATGTAAATAAAGTTGTGTTTTTATTCTGTCATTGTTGGTGTCCTCTTTGGATGCCATCATATTTCAGTTCTCTTGTATTATTTTCGAATTAATCATGCAATAAACATAAAAATTGCATCTCTTATGGAGCAGCTGTCACATATTGCATATCCGTTTATTATTTAATTCGTTTAATCCGTTTTTTTTTTTTTTTTGTGAGAAAAGTGAGAAAATTTCACCATCTGCCAGGGGACAAATCTTTCTCAGATCTTTTATGATGCAAATCACACCCAAACTAAAAAAAATGTATGAAGCAATCTATAATTTCTACTATTATGACTTCTATCAATCTGTTACATGTAATGTTTGGAGTCAAGACCAAACTCTTCCAGTTCCAGACCCCTCGAGGCCGAGATCTAGACCAAGACATGATCACAAGATCCAGAAGGATTACAAAATATTACCAAAAGATTTCTATACTTTATATTTTTACCACACATCCAAAAGAAAATCACTGAAACGAATTGTTGATGCGATCTACAGCCCTAACAGGGTCAACTAACAGATGGTTATGCATGTTTTCATCATGCTTTCAAAAGAAAAATAATAATTGTTAGGTACAATGTACTTATTGTTTTCATGTTGTATTGACAGTTGTTGTATTGTACTGAGACAGGTTTCATGGTATGGGTCGGTTTATGGGTGGGTTAAGGCTCAACAGTTTAATTATAGATGTAATTAAACACATTAATTACAGCTGTAATTACATTCAGGTATTTTGGTTACACTTTTATTTTAAGGTGTCATTGTTACAGTGTAATTATATATTTAAGTACTGAGTAATATTAATGAACTACATGTACTTACTATATGGTTAGGGTTTGGTTGAGGTTTAGTTGCATGTAATTATGCATAATTTACTGTTATTACTATGGTAAGTACATGTAACATATGTAACAAGGACACTAAACTAAAGTGTTACCCTTTATTTTAAGGTGTCCGTGTTACAGTGTAGTTATGCATTTTAGTTCTGTGTAATAATAATTATCTATATGTACTTACTACAGGATTAGGGTCTGGTTTAGGGTTAGTTGAATGTAATTATGCATAATTTATATATAGTTTTTAATACAGTAACTATGTAACGTGTAACAAGGACACTGTAAAATAAAGTGTTACCGGCATTTTTTTAAACTTCAGTACAATGTAAAAACATGTATACGTACACAATAACTGTATCAAATTATGAATTTAAATGTTCAATGACACTTTATATAAAGTGGGACTTGATTTCAATTCAAAGCCAGGCCATTCAGTTCCTCTAAACCCATTTCAGTTCCTGATTGTTGTAAGATTGTTTTGAATACTTACTGCACCGTTTGGTAAAAAATGTATCAATATTTGTTCAACTTAGGTACTGAATCATGAAACAAAGAAAGACAAAAGGTGTGACATTTGCTTCACTTCCCTTTTGACTCTTCATGAAGTCAACATGTCTGACTCAGGGAATCTAACCTGCACCGGGCAGAATAAAGCTGGACAAAACAGCGTCACTGCAGTTCTTACAGTTGTAGGTAGGGTTCTTTAAACCAGAGAGTGATACTCTAAGTTTTTTTTTTGTGTAAAATTTGTCTGTGAAATTGTGTTTAAGTCGTGGTCTTGCTGTTTTCTTTCAGATAAACCTTACATTAAACTTACTCCCATCCTGTCCTCTGAACACAAGGTGAATAGAACGGATATTGAGGTGATGCAAGGGGATATTGTTAAACTTAGTGTGCAAATTGAAGCATATCCAGAAGTTAAATGGACACGCTGGAAAACTCCCGAATCGAATCACACCCACGAGGAAACATTTCTCAGGATACATAAAAGGTTGAACAGACTTTTAGGTTATTTGTTTTTGTGCTTAGAATTATAAGGTGATCTGAGACCAGATCAGTTCTAGATAATGGGCCTTTTAAAGGGTTCGTTCATCCAAAAAAGGAATTAAATCTGTCATTAATTACTCCCTCTCATGTCGTTCCAAACCCGCAAGACTTTCGTTCATCTTCGGAACACAAATGAAGATCTTTTGATTAAATCTTAGAGCTTTCTGTCCCTCCATTGACAGTCCAGTAAATAACTGTTTGATGCTTAAAAAAGTCCATAAACAGATTGTAAAACAAACCACAATTGAGCGGTGTAGTCCAAATTTGGACTACACTTTACTTGATGTACAAATTCAATTTAGGCTTTTATTCACATATACACATTGATCAGCGAACAAAAAGAGAAACTCAACCAAACCTACTTGGCACGCTAGATCAAACCTCTTACAGAAGCTCAAACGTGCTGCGTAACATGAGAATGAACCCCATTGGCTCTTAAGGAAGGTCAAACGTGACGCGTAACACGAGAATAAACCTCATTGGCTCTTGAAGAAGCTCAAATGTGCTGCATAACACGAGAATGAACCTCATTGGCTCTTGCTGAAGTTCAAACGTGCTGCGTAACATGAGAATGAACCCCATTGGCTCTTAAGGAAGCTCAAACGTGACGCGTAACACGAGAATGAACCCCATTGGCTCTTAAGGAAGCTCAAACGTGACGCGTAACACAAGAATGAACCCCATTGGCTCTTAAGGAAGCTCAAATGTGCTTTGTAACATGAGAATGAACCCCATTGGCTCTTAAGGAAGGTCAAACGTGACGCGTAACACGAGAATAAACCTCATTGGCTCTTGAAGAAGCTCAAACGTGCTGCGTAACACGAGAATGAACCTCATTGGCTCTTGCTGAAGCTCAAACGTGCTGCGTAACATGAGAATGAACCCCATTGGCTCTTAAGGAAGCTCAAACATGCTGCGTAACACAAGAATGAACCCCATTGGCTCTTAAGGAAGCTCAAACGTGACGCGTAACACGAGAATGAACCCCATTGGCTCTTAAGGAAGCTCAAACATGCTGCGTAACACAAGAATGAACCCCATTGGCTCTTAAGGAAGCTCAAACGTGACGCGTAACACAAGAATGAACCCCATTGGCTCTTAAGGAAGCTCAAACGTGCTGCGTAAAATGAGAATGAACCCCAATGGCTCTTGCTGAAGCTCAAACGTGCTGCGTAACATGAGAATGAACCCCCTTTGGCTCTTAAGGAAGCTCAAACGTGCTGCGTAAAATGAGAATGAACCCCAATGGCTCTTGCTGAAGCTCAAACGTGATGCGTAACATGAGAATGAACCTCATTGGCTCTTGCTGAAGCTCAAACGTGCTGCATAACATGAGAATGAACCACATTGGCTCTTAAGGAAGCTCAAACGTGACGCGTAACACGAGAATGAACCCCATTGGCTCTTAAGGAAGCTCAAACGTGACGCGTAACACGAGAATGAACCCCATTGGCTCTTAAGGAAGCTCAAACATGCTGCGTAACACAAGAATGAACCCCATTGGCTCTTAAGGAAGCTCAAATGTGGTGCGTAACATGAGAATGAACCCCATTGGCTCTTAAGGAAGCTCAAACGTGACGCGTAACACGAGAATAAACCTCATTGGCTCTTGAAGAAGCTCAAACGTGCTGCGTAACACGAGAATGAACCTCATTGGCCCTTGCTGAAGCTCAAACGTGCTGCGTAACATGAGAATGAACCCCATTGGCTCTTAAGGAAGCTCAAACGTGACGCGTAACACGAGAATGAACCCCATTGGCTCTTAAGGAAGCTCAAACATGCTGCGTAACACAAGAATGAACCCCATTGGCTCTTAAGGAAGCTCAAACGTGCTGCGTAAAATGAGAAAGAACCCCAATGACTCTTGCTGAAGCTCAAACGTGCAGCGTAACACAAGAATGAACCCCAATGGCTCTTGCTGAAGCTCAAACGTGCTGCGTAACATGAGAATGAACCCCATTGGCTCTTAAGGAAGCTCAAACGTGATGCGTAACATGAGAATGAACCCCATTGGCTCTTGCAGATGCTCAAACGTGCTGCGTAAAATGAGAATGAACCTCATTGGCTCTTGCTGAAGCTCAAACGTGCAGCGTAACACGAGAATGAACCCCATTGGCTCATGCAGAAGCTCAAACGTGCTGCGTAACATGAGAATGAACCCCATTGGCTCTTAAGGAAGCTCAAACATGATGCGTAACATGAGAATGAACCCCATTGGCTCTTAAGGAAGCTCAAATGTGACGCGTAACACAAGAATGAACCTCATTGGCTCTTGCAGAAGCTCAAACGTGCTGCGTAACACGAGAATGAACCCCATTGGCTCTTGTTGAAGCTCAAACGTGACGCGTAACACAAGAATGAACCCCATTGTCTCTTGCTGAAGCTCAAACGTGCTGCGTAACACAATAATGAACCCCATTGGCTCTTGCAGAAGCTCAAACGTGCTGCGTAACATGAGAATGAACCCCATTGCCTCTTGCTGAAGCTCAAACGTGACGCGTAACGCGAGAATGAACCTCATTGGCTCTTGCTGAAGCTCAAACGTGCTGCGTAACATGAGAATGAACCCCATTGGCTCTTGCTGAAGCTCAAACGTGACGCGTAACACGAGAATGAACCTCATTGGCTCTTGCTGAAGCTCAAACGTGCTGCGTAACACCAGAATGAACCCCATTGGCTCTTGCTGAAGCTCAAACGTCCTGCATAACACAAGAATGAACCCTATTGGCTCTTAAGGAAGCTCAAACATGCTGCGTAACAACAGAATGAACCTCATGTGCTCTTGCAGAAGCTCAAACGTGCTGCGTAACATGAGAATGAACCCCATTGGCTCTTGCTGAAGCTCAAACGTCCTGCATAACACGAGAATGAACCCTATTGGCTCTTAAGGAAGCTCAAACGTGCTGCGTAACACAAGAATGAACCCCATTGTCTCTTGCTGAAGCTCAAACGTGCTGCGTAACACGAGAATGAACCCCGTTGGCTCTTGCAGAAGCTCAAACGTGCTGCGTAAAAACAGAATGAACCTCATTGGCTCTTGCTGAAGCTCAAACGTCCTGCATAACACGAGAATGAACCCTATTGACTCTTAAGGAAGCTCAAACGTAATGCGTAACACGAGAATGAACCCCATTGGCTCTTAAGGAAGCTCAAACGTAATGCGTAACACGAGAATGAACCCCATTGGCTCTTAAGGAAGCTCAAACGTAATGCGTAACACAAGAATGAACCCCATTGGCTCTTGCAGAAGCTCAAACGTGACGCGTAACAACAGAATGAACCTCATTGGCTCTCGCTGAAGCTCAAACGTGCTGCGTAACATGAGAATGAACCTCATTGGCTCTTGCAGAAGCTCAAACGTGCAGCGTAACATGCGAATGAACCCCATTGGCTCTTGCAGAAGCTCAAACGTGACGCGTAACACAAGAATGAACCTCATTGGCTCTTGCTGAAGCTCAAACGTGCTGCGTAACACAAGAATGAACCTCATTGGGTCTCGCTGAAGCTCAAACGTGCTGCGTAACACGAGAATGAACTTCATTGGCTCTTGCAGAAGCTCAAACGTGCTGCGTAACACCAGAATGAACCTCATTGGCTCTTGCTGAAGCTCAAACGTGCTGCGTAACACAAGAATGAACCCCATTGGCTCTTGCTGAAACGTGACGCGTAACACAAGAATGAACCCCATTGGCTCTTGCAGAAGCTCAAACGTGACACGTAACACAAGAATGAACCTCATTGGTTCTTGCAGAAGCTCAAACGTGCTGCGTAACACCAGAATAAACCTCATTGGCTCTTGCTGAAGCTCAAACGTGCTGCGTAACACAAGAATGAACCTCATTGGCTCTTGTAGATGCTCAAACGTGACACGTAACACAAGAATGAACCTCATTGGCTCTTGCTGAAGCTCAAACGTGCTGCGTAACACGAGTTTGAACCTCATTGGCTCTTGCAGAAGCTCAAACGAGCTGTGTAACACGAGAATGAACCTCATTGGTTGTTGCAGAAGCTCAAACGTGCTGCGTAACACCAGAATGAACCTCATTGGCTCTTGCTGAAGCTCAAACGTGACGCCTAACACAAGAATGAACCCCATTGGCTCTTGCTGAAGCTCAAACGTGACGCGTAACACAAGAATGAACCCCATTGGCTCTTGCTGAACCTCAAACGTGCAGCGTAACACGAGAATGAACCCCATTGGCTCTTGCTGAAGCTCAAACGTGCTGCCTAACATGAGAATGAACCACATTGGCTCTTAAGGAAGCTCAAACGTGACGCGTAACACGAGAATGAACCCCATTGGCTCTTAAGGAAGCTCAAACGTGACGCGTAACACGAGAATGAACCCCATTGGCTCTTAAGGAAGCTCAAACATGCTGCGTAACACAAGAATGAACCCCATTGGCTCTTAAGGAAGCTCAAATGTGGTGCGTAACATGAGAATGAACCCCATTGGCTCTTAAGGAAGGTCAAACGTGACGCGTAACACGAGAATAAACCTCATTGGCTCTTGAAGAAGCTCAAACGTGCTGCGTAACACGAGAATGAACCTCATTGGCCCTTGCTGAAGCTCAAACGTGCTGCGTAACATGAGAATGAACCCCATTGGCTCTTAAGGAAGCTCAAACGTGACGCGTAACACGAGAATGAACCCCATTGGCTCTTAAGGAAGCTCAAACATGCTGCGTAACACAAGAATGAACCCCATTGGCTCTTAAGGAAGCTCAAACGTGCTGCGTAAAATGAGAAAGAACCCCAATGGCTCTTGCTGAAGCTCAAACGTGCAGCGTAACACAAGAATGAACCCCAATGGCTCTTGCTGAAGCTCAAACGTGCTGCGTAACATGAGAATGAACCCCATTGGCTCTTAAGGAAGCTCAAACGTGATGCGTAACATGAGAATGAACCCCATTGGCTCTTGCAGATGCTCAAACGTGCTGCGTAAAATGAGAATGAACCTCATTGGCTCTTGCTGAAGCTCAAACGTGCAGCGTAACACGAGAATGAACCCCATTGGCTCATGCAGAAGCTCAAACGTGCTGCGTAACATGAGAATGAACCCCATTGGCTCTTAAGGAAGCTCAAACATGATGCGTAACATTAGAATGAACCCCATTGGCTCTTAAGGAAGCTCAAACGTGACGCGTAACACCAGAATAAACCTCATTGGCTCTTGCTGAAGCTCAAACGTGCTGCGTAACACAAGAATGAACCTCATTGGCTCTTGTAGAAGCTCAAACGTGACACGTAACACAAGAATGAACCTCATTGGCTCTTGCTGAAGCTCAAACGTGCTGCGTAACACAAGTTTGAACCTCATTGGCTCTTGCAGAAGCTCAAACGAGCTGTGTAACACGAGAATGAACCTCATTGGTTGTTGCAGAAGCTCAAACGTGCTGCGTAACACCAGAATGAACCTCATTGGCTCTTGCTGAAGCTCAAACGTGACGCCTAACACAAGAATGAACCCCATTGGCTCTTGCTGAAGCTCAAACGTGACGCGTAACACAAGAATGAACCCCATTGGCTCTTGCTGAACCTCAAACGTGCAGCGTAACACGAGAATGAACCCCATTGGCTCTTGCTGAAGCTCAAACGTGCTGCGTAACACAAGAATGAACCCCATTGGCTCTTGCTGAAGCTCAAACGTGACGCGTAACACAAGAATGAACCCCATTGGCTCTTGCTGAAGCTCAAACGTGCTGCTTAACACAAGAATGAACCCCATTGGCTCTTGCTGAAGCTCAAACGTGACGCGTAACACAAGAATGAACCCCATTGGCTCCTGCTGAAGCTCAAACGTGACGCGTAACACGAGAATGAACCTCATTGGCTCTTGCTGAAGCTCAAACGTGCTGCGTAACACAAGAATGAACCCCATTGGCTCTTGCTGAAGCTCAAACATGACGCGTAACACAAGAATGAACCTCATTGGCTCTCGCTGAAGCTCAAACGTGCTGCGTAACACGATAATGAACTTCATTGGCTCTTGCAGAAGCTCAAACGTGCTGCGTAACACCAGAATGAACCTCATTGGCTCTTGCTGAAGCTCAAACGTGCTGCGTAACACAAGAATGAACCCCATTGGCTCTTGCTGAAACGTGACGCGTAACACAAGAATGAACCCCATTGGCTCTTGCAGAAGCTCAAATGTGACACGTAACACAAGAATGAACCTCATTGGTTCTTGCAGAAGCTCAAACGTGCTGCGTAACACCAGAATAAACCTCATTGGCTCTTGCTGAAGCTCAAACGTGCTGCGTAACACAAGAATGAACCTCATTGGCTCTTGTAGAAGCTCAAACGTGACACGTAACACAAGAATGAACCTCATTGGCTCTTGCTGAAGCTCAAACGTGCTGCGTAACACGAGTTTGAACCTCATTGGCTCTTGCAGAAGCTCAAACGAGCTGTGTAACACGAGAATGAACCTCATTGGTTGTTGCAGAAGCTCAAACGTGCTGCGTAACACCAGAATGAACCTCATTGGCTCTTGCTGAAGCTCAAACGTGACGCCTAACACAAGAATGAACCCCATTGGCTCTTGCTGAAGCTCAAACGTGACGCGTAACACAAGAATGAACCCCATTGGCTCTTGCTGAACCTCAAACGTGCAGCGTAACACGAGAATGAACCCCATTGGCTCTTGCTGAAGCTCAAACGTGCTGCGTAACACAAGAATGAACCCCATTGGCTCTTGCTGAAGCTTAAACGTGACGCGTAACACAAGAATGAACCCCATTGGCTCTTGCTGAAGCTCAAACGTGCTGCTTAACACAAGAATGAACCCCATTGGCTCTTGCTGAAGCTCAAACGTGACGCGTAACACAAGAATGAACCCCATTGGCTCCTGCTGAAGCTCAAACGTGACGCGTAACACGAGAATGAACCTCATTGGCTCTTGCTGAAGCTCAAACGTGCTGCGTAACACAAGAATGAACCCCATTGGCTCTTGCTGAAGCTCAAACATGACGCGTAACACAAGAATGAACCCCATTGGCTCTTGCTGAAGCTCAAACGTGCAGCGTAACATGAGAATGAACCCCATTGGCTCTTGCTGAAGCTCAAACGTGACGCGTAACACGAGAATGAACCTCATTGGCTCTTGCTGAAGCTCAAACGTGCTGCGTAACACAAGAATGAACCCCATTGGCTCTTGCTGAAGCTCAAACGTGACGCGTAACACAAGAATGAACCCCATTGGCTCTTGCTGAAGCTCAAACGTGCAGCGTAACACGAGAATGAACCCCATTGGCTCTTGCTGAAGCTCAAACGTGCTGCGTAACACACGAATGAACCCCATTGGCTCTTGCTGAAGCTCAAACGTGACGCGTAACACAAGAATGAACCCCATTGGCTCTTGCTGAAGCTCAAACGTGCTGCGTAACACAAGAATGAACCCCATTGGCTCTTGCTGAAGCTCAAACGTGCTGCGTAACACACGAATGAACCCCATTGGCTCTTGCTGAAGCTCAAACGTGACGCGTAACACAAGAATGAACCCCATTGGCTCTTGCTGAAGCTCAAACGTGACGCGTAACACAAGAATGAACCCCATTGGCTCTTGCTGAAGCTCAAACGTGCTGCGTAACACAAGAATGAACCCCATTGGCTCTTGCTGAAACGTGACGCGTAACACAAGAATGAACCCCATTGGCTCTTGCTGAAGCTCAAACGTGCTGCGTAACACAAGAATGAACCCCATTGGCTCTTGCTGAAACGTGACGCGTAACACAAGAATGAACCCCATTGGCTCTTGCTGAAGCTCAAACGTGCTGCGTAACACAAGAATGAACCCCATTGGCTCTTGCTGAAACGTGACGCGTAACACAAGAATGAACCCCATTGGCTCTTGCTGAAGCTCAAACGTGACACGTAACACAAGAATGAACCCCATTGGCTCTTGCTGAAGCTCAAACGTGCAGCGTAACACGAGAATGAACCCCATTGGCTCTTGCTGAAGCTCAAACGTGCTGCGTAACACAAGAATGAACCCCATTGGCTCTTGCTGAAACGTGACGCGTAACACAAGAATGAACCCCATTGGCTCTTGCTGAAGCTCAAACGTGACGCGTAACACAAGAATGAACCCCATTGGCTCTTGCTGAAGCTCAAACGTGACGCGTAACACAAGAATGAACCCCATTGGCTCTTGCTGAAGCTCAAACTTGACGCGTGACACGAGAATGAACCTCATTGGCTCTTGCAGAAGCTCAAACGTGACGCGTAACACAAGAATGAACCCCATTGGCTCTTGCTGAAGCTCAAACGTGCAGCGTAACACAAGAATGAACCCCATTGGCTCTTGCTGAAGCTCAAACGTGCTGCGTAACACAAGAATGAACCCCATTGGCTCTTGCTGAAGCTCAAACGTGCTGCGTAACACAAGAATGAACCCCATTGGCTCTTGCTGAAGCTCAAACGTGACGCGTAACACAAGAATGAACCCCATTGGCTCTTGCTGAAGCTCAAACTTGACGCATGACACGAGAATGAACCTCATTGGTTCTCGCACGTCAAGCGAACATGCTGGATCTTCCGTTCACCACAATTGATGTGTGAGCTGATGAATGTTTATATGTGAATAAAAGCCTAAATTGCAATCTGTTCATAACATAACTCAATTGTGTCTCTTCAGAAAATTTGGATTAAACCACTCGATACATATGGATTAGTTTTACGATCTCTTTAGGAACTTTTTGAAGCGTCAGATTGGTAGTTGCGTAGCTGTCAATGGAGATTTCAGCAAAAAGATTTGACATTTGGGTTCCGAAGATGAACGAAAGTCTTATATGTTTGGAACGACATGAGTGTGAGTAATTAATGACAGAATTAATTCCTTTTTTTGGTGGACTAATACTTTAAGGTTCACGACGGATCAGCTAAATGAATAGTAGAGTGCTGTGTTATAGCAGTGCTATACCTGTCCTTGTTTCCCAATATTGTTTAAATTTGTTATTATGTTTTTCCTTGAGTTTACTAATTCACTTATTTATTCATTCATATATTTAATGATTTTACAAGTAACCTGCAGGTGACTGCATAAGTCTCTGTCCTTTTGATGCTCTTAGTAGTCTAAAGTTACGCTAGAGAACTCATTATCAAGTACTACTTAAGTTACAATGGCTTTGGGAAATGGGAGCAAAACTAAGATTAATCATAAGACAATTCTGCTATCTACTTAAAGGGTTAGTTCACCCAAAAATGAACATTATGTCATTAATGACTCTCCCTCATGTCTTCCCAAGCCCATCAGACCTCCGTTCATCTCCGGGACACAGTTTAAGATATTTTAGATTTAGTCCGAGAGTTTTCTGTCCCTCCATTGGAAATGTGTGTACGGTATACTGTCCTTGTCCAGAAAGGAGATAAAGACATCATCAAAGTTGTCCATGTGACATCAGTGGGTTAGTTAGAGTTTGTTGAAGCATTGAAAATACATTTTGGTCCAAAAATAACAAAAACTCCGCCTTTATTCAGCATTGTATTGTCTTCCGGTTCTGTTGTGGATCCGCGTTCACGAGTCCGCAGTGACGCCGCTGACGTAAGACGCTGCTGACGTGTGTCTGGTGCGTCCATGTATTCGGGTTCAAATAAATATGGCTGGGCAAAAAAATGCAAGTCTTCCTCCGTGTGGAAATCCTTAGACATGTTTGCGAAGATTGTTTTGTTTCCAGCGTGCGTCTCCCTCAGACTGTAAACGAAGCTCGGGCGCACCAGACACACGTCAGCAGCGTCTTACGTCAGCGGCGTCACTGAACGCGGATCCACAACAGAACCGGAAGACAATACAATGCTGAATAAAGCCGTAGTTTTTGTTATTTTTGGAATAAAATGTATTTTCGATGCTTCAAAACATTCTAACTAACCCACTGATGTCACATGGACTACTTTGATGATGTCTTTATTTCCTTTCTGGACAAGGACAGTATACCGTACACACATTTACAATGGAGGGACAGAAAGCTCTCGGACTAAATCTAAAATATCTTAAACTGTGTCCCGAAGATGAACGGAGGTCTGACGGGCTTGGGACGACACGAGGGCGAGTCATTAATGACATAATGTTCATTTTTGGGTGAACTAACCCTTTAAGGCTTATATTGCTTTCGGGGAAACAAGACCCAGATACATCAGCCTGTTAAACAAGAACAAGCTCTGTTTTGTTAGGTGACACTGACCTTGTGTGTTTATATTCGACAGTAACAGTTACTTGTCCACAATCCTGCTGAGAAAAGTTGGAGTGCAAGAATATGGTCACTACATCTTCACTGCCAGAAGTGCCAGTGTCAATGCCTCAATTATTTTTACAGTTCATGTCTACCGTAAGTCTTAATAAAAAACAAACGATTACATAATGAAACCATAGTACCATTTAATCTTTTTTTTGTCTTTCCAAACATACAGATAAGCCTAATACTGTAATTAAGTGGGAAAATGGAGTTGCCTCTTGTGAGGCGATTGGTTATCCCGTACCGAGGATTCAGTGGTTCCAGTGTGAAGATGCCAGAGCTATGTATGTCATCTTTTGGATATCAGATATATTTGTTATATAAGATAGTATGTTTTACAAGAAATGTGTGAGGATGCACTAATTTCTGATTTTAATATGATTGAGTGACAGGTGTAAATACAACCATACATCCGCTGTGGAATTAATATCCACCCAGTTCACTTTTGGGCACGCCAGAGGGCATGGACCAGTGCTGGTGAAGAGTGTGTTACCAGTGACTAACGCAAATACTAATTTAACCTTTGAGTGTGTGGCTACAAACATTGCTGGAGAAGATCGTGATAGCTTCACCTTTAAAATTTCATGTAAGAAAAATGGGTAACACTTTACTTGAAGGGGTGTGCATAAGACTGACGTGACACCTTCATAATCATGACAGGACACATGTTATGAATATGAAGGTGGTTTTATGCATATACAGGTGAAACTCGAAAAATTAGAATATCGTGCAAAAGTTCATTTATTTCAGTAATTCAACTTAAAAGGTGAAACTAATACAGTATATTATATAGACTCATTACATGCAAAGTGAGATATTTCAAGCCTTTATTTGTTATAATTTTGATGATTATGACTTACGGCTTATGAAAACCTTTTCACAATATTAACATTTTTTGAGTTTCACCTGTTTATGACAACTGTCATTAAGTGTCATTCGCTCAATTATGGCATTTTTAATGCAAAATATAACATTGTTTGAGATGTCTTTGTTATGACAACTTGATATAAACCAATACATTATAACCTGTCATAAAAATGTCATAAACATGACATAGCAGATTAATTATCAAACTTAAGAAACCACTTAGCTTTATGGGTTAACATTACATTAAACTGTCAGGTGGTTTTGACATTGGCTGTCATGAGGCCATTATAACTGTCATGAATATTTTTCTTGACCTCAACTACAGTGGTGCAAAGTGAATTTGTCATTAAAATGATATAATGTGTCATGTCATGATTATGAAGGTGTCACGTCAGTCTTATGCACACCCCTTCAAGTAAAGTGTTACCCAAAAAGGTCAATATCCCTTGCAATTGAGCACCATTTTGTGCATTTGAAGTGGAGTTGTCATCTGATGCGTCTCTAATGTCTGTAGATGTTCCTGGCAATACATCCGTGTGGTCGACTTCAGTGTTGATCACTGTTGTTCTCTCTGGAGCCTTCACTGTGATGATCTTATGGATGTTGATCCTTTTCTACAAGCACAGAAAGGTATTTTTCACATATGTTGTACTCACAAATTATGCAATAAATATATTTTTAACACCACTATTTTTTTAAGGCACAGAAATATGAAATCCAATGGAAAATCATTGAAGTGAATGATGGGAACAATTACACATTCATTGACCCCACCCAACTTCCATACAACAAAAAACTGGAGTTTCCTCGAAATAAGCTGAAGCTTGGTACTGCAACCATGCGCGTATTGTTTTACATTATCTTAGTTTTGTTGTTAGTAATGATAAGAAATAACTTATGCATTAAACAAACCATTGCTTTTACTTTAGGACAAGTTCTAGGAGCAGGAGCTTTTGGGAAGGTGGTGCAAGCAACCGCTTTTGGGCTTGTCAAGGACGAAACCGTTACACGAGTGGCAGTGAAAATGCTCAAGCGTAAGTTCAATATTATGACAAATTTGAGTAGATTTTTATGAAAATTGCTGAATTAATTTATTTGAAGAGAATACATACATATCACAGATAGTCTCAAGACAAGGTAAAGAGAAACAGAGATATAAGTCTGGAGTCTCACAAAATTTATGACTCAATGATCAAAATCTAGTTAAATTTCCCCACTATAACATTTGTCAAATGTGTGAGCTACTTTAAATAGCTATATAATAATATTCCAGTTATACACCATAACATGGTCTTCTGGTGCTAATTTAGTCTTAATGCCCATGTAGAGGCTCACGTGACTGTTTAGCATAAGCTCGCTTGCATACACTCGTTATAATTAGAAAGCTGACACGTCACTCATTTGCACTGTAGTTGGGGCAGTATAGCGACACCAGTGGCCTTTAAGTGAACTGCAGCCAGCAACTTAAAGGATTAGTTCACTTCAAAATGAAAATTTCCTGATAATTTACTCACCCCAATGCCATCCAAGATGTTCATGTCTTTCTGTCTTCAGTGGAAAAGAAATTAAGTTTTTTGAGGAAAACATTTCAGGATTTTTCTCCACACAATGGACTTCAACGGTTACCAAATTGTTAAAGTACAAATCATTGCAGTTTCAAAGGGCTTTGAAGAGCTTCACACAGCTCTGCACGATCCCAGCTGAGGAACAGGGGGTCTTATCTAGCGAAACGATCGGCCATTTTCTAAAAATAATAAAAATGTATATACTTTTAACCACAGTTGTTGGTCTTGTGCTGGTCTGCGACGCGCCAGGCATTACGTAATCACGTGGGAAAGGTCACGCTGGACGTAGGCTAAAGTACGCAGGATCTCACTATACTGTTATCTTTTCATCCAGAGCAACAGTGGAAGCTCACAGATAGATTACAGGAGTTATGAGATATAAGAGTTTACAAGACTATATATAATTTATGACATATGCGGATACATTACAGAAGTCTGGTATCAACAAATGCACGGGGACAAGATAGATAAAACACCAAACCACGTGCCCTTTGATAGTCTTGATGACGCCCTAAGCTTCGTCACCTGACCTCCGTCAGCCAATAGGATTGAAGTGATTTCACACGTGCTTCAGACACCGGTGCACGCCGAAGCCGTTCAAATAGTGTCAACGTGTTGAGTGCCTTCGAAAAGGTTTAATCCCTTTCTTTCCATGACACATTGACATAGGGGTGTAACAATACATCGATATGGATCGATGCATCGATCAAATGTCTAACGGTACGATGCATCGATACCACACATACAATATCGATGAAACTTTTTCACGGAGTCTTGCTAAAACAGCACGTTTAGTGGTGGGTGAAAAGCTCTCTGTATTGCGTGTACGTTAATCACAACAACAAAGTTTGACAGGCGTCTATGTCAGCTGAGGAGATTGACGTTTCAGATTAACCAAGTGTTTTATTATGTATCATAGCAATTACTTGGCTTTGTTTAACTCTGAAACATGAAATGTGGAGTTATCTGCTTTTACCACACAATAAATATATATAAAAATCCTTTAAATGAACTTTAATATAACAGAAGGGTTTATTTTCAAAAATAGATAACCCCGTTCTTGTTCCTTTTCATCATGTTTTTTTTAAAACTTGTAACAAACAACTTGTAAATGTCCCAATTGGGAGAGGGTGTGCAATTTTCAAAGAGTTTAATTAAACTTTCATGTAATATATTTTTGAATGTATTGTGAGTTAATAAGTGTAACTGGTTGTGTACACTTGGCACATA
Organism: Tiaroga cobitis; assembly: GCA_030578255.1. Classification (NCBI taxonomy): domain Eukaryota; kingdom Metazoa; phylum Chordata; class Actinopteri; order Cypriniformes; family Leuciscidae; genus Tiaroga; species Tiaroga cobitis. The sequence goes on from CM060611.1 coordinate 51,637,149, forward strand.
ATATCTAAATATCGATTAATCGATCAATATAGCCCTGAATCGAATCGAATCGTAATCGTATCGTATCATTTTTTGAGGTATCGGCAAATATCGTATCGCTGGCTGAGAGAATCGATATCGTATCGTATCGTGATTAACTGTCCGATTTACACCCCTAGACATTACAGTACAGAATGACTTTTTCAGGCATTATTTTGAACATTGTATAAGCATTTATTTCATGTGTCATTCAAGTCAAGTCAAGTCATCTTCATTTATATAGCGCTTTTAACAATGGATTGTTCCAAAGCAGCTTTACAGAGATAAACATATAATTTAAGGTAACAGAGATTGTTTTGGCTTTATAGCGGTTCTTGAATAACGTTATTTCCAGCTAAAGTTAGTTTTGATTGATTCACCTCCATTGAAATGATCATTTGTTATTAAATTAGGGGCCACTAAGACGACGCCGTTCTCTCTAAACAGACTTTAAACGCGAACCTGTGATTAACGCTGACGGCGTTCACATGCGCATTAAGAACTGATTCTATAGTTATGTACTTTTGAAAATATGTGCGCAGGTTTGCAATTCCATACAACCCAGCCTAAACAAACTACTTGTCTTGCCTATAAATTTTGATACAGAATTTTGTTTTATTTTAAAACAAACGGAAGAGACGCATTGAACGGAAGAGACGCTTTCGGAAATGCGTAAATGTCACATCCTTTTGATAAGTTCTTCACATAACTAGATAACGAGTTCTTCACATAACAGTCAGTCTACAAGCTTTTATAGACAACCGTCGTGGAAGGTCTAATTTTTTAAGTTTCGTTACAAGCTGTTCACACATTGGCAATAAAAAAGTGATTAATATATGAAAAGTCTACTTATACACTCTTAGAAGAAAAGGTTCTATATAGAACCTTAAAAGGTTCTATCAGCGCTACGTATTTCGAACCCCTAAAATGTTCTATACAGAACAAGATATGGGGGTTAGAAAATTTATATATTTATATAATTTTATGTAGTTAATCAATATCACACGAAGAGTGCCATTTCGGTTTTTCTCCTCCAAAAATCAGCATGATTAAAATGTGATATTAAGTTACTACAACAGTTTAATAAACAATAATTTAATTACAACTACAAAATGTTGTAGAATAATGTAATATATAAATGAATAATAGCCTATAAAGAACCTTTGTGCCAAAAGGGTTCTTTCTTGTTATTATAGTACCTTTTTTAGCATTTAGGTTCTTTGGAGTTGAGTAAAGAATCATTTGCTTCATATATAGAACCCCAATGAACCCTTTTTTCTAAGAGTGTAGCCCCTTTAAAATTGGGAGTGGGACTAAAAATCAGCCCTGGACACATATTTTGCTGGAGAATGAGGGTTAATCCAATACCCCAATCACCAGAGGTTTTTGTTTAGATCTTGATAGAATTACTTTAATCTTTCTCTTTCTGTCCCTCCACCCCAAACAGCCAGTGCTCGCTTTGAAGAAAAAGAAGCACTCATGTCTGAGCTGAAGATCTTAAATTACATCGGGCCGCATGAAAACATCGTCAATCTGCTGGGGGCGTGCACTCAGGAAGGTACGTCAAAGGCATATTCTCACATTAATCAGCAGTGAAATCAGTACGATTGTCACTATAACAAATAAAGCACTTCTTTTCATATTTAGAAATAAACATGATTTCATCTAATCCATTGAAAGTGACGTATAGTGAAACATGTGCTCCCTTAGATCTTTGAGCCACACAATACAAAATTAACTACAATATTTACCAATGTTTTTGATTGATATTTACACTTACTTAATCAGCTAAGTTTTTTTAACAGGCATAATCAGTTAACCGATAAAGGTCGTTGTCTGCTGGGTTTGTTAAAAATAGGGCCGAAAATCAGCATCCAACAAGAAATGCTGGTGTTTTCGGCCGAAGACAAATAGAAGTGAACAGGGCTGTTAGTAACACGTCTCTTTCTATAGCGCCTCTAAGTGTTTTTTTTTATATACGCTGTTTATCTCTATCATTAAAGTAGTTTAAAAATCTACAACTTATTCTTGTTTAAATACAATTCTGACACTATAGAAAGCATGGACTTCAGTTGAAATTTTGTACATTTATTTTGATTACAATTTTTTTAGTTGTATAAGCCCCATCAGAAATTTTTAAGCATTTTTTTTTTTTTTCTTCAAAAAGATTGGGGAAAATATTCTATACAACAAACAAATTTGAAAAACGACATGTTTATTTTACATGTATGTTGAAAAACATTACACAAATGCTTGACACAGCATTATACATTAATTATTATAAATTAAAATGCCTACATTTTATTTTACATTACGTAAGTTAAGAGGATTTGATCAGTGCATGATTCCTTCTAAACTGGTTAATATAATTATTTGTTGCCTATTCACATAATTAGACTTGTAAACAATGTGGTTTTGATGTTTTGTCACGTTATATGCTGGTCAGATAGCATGATGATGAAGATATAATAAGATATTATTGAATTAATAATACAAAATCACTCATAACACAGGAATACGTAGATTTATCCAGACTTAACATTAACGAGAACCAAATGAAGCAATAAATGAAGCAATAAATTAAATAAATAGGTAATGAAAGAGAAACAAGGCATGTGCGTGTAATTAGGAACTATGGAAACTAATTACTAACAGGGAAACTAACTAAAGGAACTCAGGCCTTGTGCACACGAATACGTTTTCGTTTGAAAATGCATCTTTTTCTCTCCTTTTTGGTCTGATGTTCACACTGAGACAGCATTTTTATCTACGAAGCTTTTTGAAAACGCTCTCGAAAGTGGATAAATAAATAAAAAAAACCCACTGTTTTCGTGTTGTAGTGTGGACTGTAAAAAAACGGAGGTATTTAAAAACGATAACGTAAGTTTAGTCATGTGACGCATATTGTACCAATAGATATTCATGTTTATACCGGTATTGTGTCTGTTATGTGCTGTTCACTTTCACACAGTTGCTAAGATATGTTACTTCACACACACTTTATATCACTGTCCTGCAAAGATCACCGAAAACTCGCTCGCATTTGCTGTACTGCGGTGAAACATGAGATCAGTTGCATTTTACACCAAACATATAATGGTGAGCGAGTGTGACCCGGATGATCAGTGAATGCTGAGATATTCTGCTAAATAAAATTATCCTGTCAGAAGAATTGCGTGATGTCTTGATCATGTCTGTTCTGTCTGTATCATCTCAGTGAGCTTCATGAGGGTTTACACATGTGCTGTAAGGTGAATTTAGCGTTTTCCAATCTTCAGTGTGGATGAGAAACTTTTGGGAAACGCTTGAAAACGCCAGTGTGGACGGAGAGCGTTTTTTTTTTAACAAAAACGTTTTCAAATCCATCCGGATTAATGTAGAGGTAGCCTCAGGCATACAGGAACAGAGCAAACAGAGTGAAAATGTAACCAAAACAGAACAGAACAGAATATACGTTACAGGTTTTTTTTTTCAAAATCCTCTTGCTATTTTTCAGCATTAAACGTTGTCTGTGCAATCACAATACTGGTTATAAAATACACTCACCTAAAGGATTATTAGGAACACCTGTTCAATTTCTCATTAATACAATTATCGAATCAACCAATCACATGGCAGTTGCTTCAATGCATTTAGGGGTGTGGTCCTGGTCAAGACAATCTCCTGAACTCCAAACTGAATGTCAGAATGGGAAAGAAAGGTGATTTAAGCAATTTTGAGCGTGGCATGGTTGTTGGTGCCAGACGGACCGGTCTGAGTATTTTACAATCTGCTCAGTTACAGGGATTTTCACGCACAACCATTTCTAGGGTTTACAAAGAATGGTGTGAAAAGGGAAAAACATCCAGTATGCGGCAGTCCTGTGGGCGAAAATGCCTTGTTGATGCTAGAGGTCAGAGGAGAATGGGCCGACTGATTCAAGCTGATAGAAAAGCAACTTTGACTGAAATAACCACTCGTTACAACCGAGGTATCCAGCAAAGCATTTGTGAAGCCACAACACGCACAACCTTGAGGCGGATGGGCTACAACAGCAGAAGACCCCACCGGGTACCACTTATCTCCACTACAAATAGGAAAAAGAGGCTACAATTTGCAAGAGCTCACCAAAATTGGACAGTTGAAGACTGGAAAAATGTTGCCTGGTCTGATGAGTCTCGATTTCTGTTGAGACATTCAAATGGTAGAGTCAGAAATTGGCGTAAACAGAATGAGAACATGCATCCATCATGCCTTGTTACCACTGTGCAGGCTGGTGGTGGTGGTGTAATGGTGTGGGGGATGTTTTCTTGGCACACTTTAGGCCCCTTAGTGCCAATTGGGCATCGTTTAAATGCCACGGCCTACCTGAGCATTGTTTCTGACCATGTCCATCCCTTTATGGCCACCATGTGCCCATCCTATGATGGCTACTTCCAGCAGGATAATGCACCATGTCACAAAGCTCGAATCATTTCAAATTGGTTTCTTAAACATGACAATGAGTTCACTGTACTAAAATGGCCCCCATAGTCACCAGATCTCAACCCAATAGAGCATCTTTGGGATGTGGTGGAACGGGAGCTTCGTGCCCTGGATGTGCATCCCACAAATCTCCATCAACTGCAAGATGCTATCCTATCAATATGGGCCAACATTTCTAAAGAATGCTTTCAGCACCTTGTTGAATCAATGCCACGTAGAATTAAGGCAGTTCTGAAGGCAAAAGGGGGTCAAACACAGTATTAGTATGGTGTTCCTAATAATCCTTTAGGTGAGTGTATATTGAATATAAAAATAAAAAAAATCAGTAGTGTATTAGTTCTAAATAGATCAGTGTCGGTTGATGTCTGAATTTGATTTGTTCTGATATAGGACCGATGCTGATGATCACAGAGTACTGCTGTCACGGGGACCTCCTCAACTTCTTACGTCAACGAGCAGAAACATTTGCAAACACTTTTCTTGGTCTTCAAGGTTTCCCAGAGGATTCAAACCTCTACAAGAATGTGACCGTTCAAAATAACCATTCTGCAAGGTATGTTCATGTCAAGTCAACCTCATTTAAAAACAGCAGAAGTTGATCCAAAGTGCTTTACAGATCAAGCAAGAATAAATAAACACATTTAAATACAACATCATACATTCTATCAGATTCAAAAACCCCTTTCATGATCTATTCAAAAGCCACAGAGAACAGATACGTTTTTAAAGAAGACTTAAAAATGGCTAGCGATGAAGATGACCTCACATGGAAAGGAAGACTAATCCATAATTTTGGACCCTTCACTGAAAAGTCACGGTCACCCTTAGATTTATAATGGCAACGAGGAGCCGTCAATAGCAGTTGGTCAGAAGACCTGAGTGCTCTAGTTGGAGAGTAAGGTTGTAAAAGGTCACTAATATATTTTGGTGCGAGACCAGATAGTGCCCTGTAAACAAGTCAACATTTTAAAATCCACGCTGAATTTCACCGGGAGCCAGTGTAGAGATGCCAAAACTGGGGGAAAATGATCCCTTTTTCTTAATACTGTGTCATATAATAAAGGAACGCTTGCCTTGTACCACCACTTCTCTTTATAGCAACTGTGTTCAATGCTATGTTATTACGTTTCCAAGTATTATTAAAGCATTCTTCTTCCTACCCTGCTGGAAAAACATAAAAGCACATGAAGGTGGTCAGGCACTTTTTGTTGCAAGGGCTTTTTGTCCTTCAGCTTGTTGGGACTACTTGGACCAGCTGCCATCAGAAGCTGGTTTAGATTGATTGTCATGAGGGAATTATATTGATTTAAAACTTGTAGATATTGCAGTGACCAAGGCTACGTTCACATTGTCCAAATCCGATTATTTGTGTATCCGATTGGAATCTGATCTAAAATTATTGATGTATCGCAACTGTTTAGATCTGATTTGTGTGTCCATACCACACTAGTTTTCCAGAATCTGCATTGGTTTCTACCCAGACAGCAATATAGTGTCGGCCTAGATCCAGCCCACATCTGGGCATCATGGATACCACATGTACCAGATGTGGCCCGGATCTAGGCCAACACTATGTTGCTGTCTGGTTAAGGAAATTAAGTTTTTTTGGTAGGCATACAGTTCTTCACCAGTTTCAGAATATGTCTCCGTTATTGTTACGGAAGCAGACTCAAGATATGGATAATAAAGTTAATAGGAGTTTATTGACAACACTGAGTGGAGACAGAATGCAGGTAAGTGATATGAACAATGATACTTTAGAGAGCGGTGTGCAGGCAATGAGGGGTATGGTTCCTCTTACTGGTATGGAGACTGATTGTGGGTGATGGCTGGAACAAACAACACTGGAGACGTTGGAGACCTTGGAGATGAAGACGCTGGAGTGGAAACTAGAGAATGGTCATTGGAGAATCAAGGAAATCAATAGCAGGGTAAGTAGTGCTCTTCATATGGACTAGTGATGCGCGGGTCGGCTTTTTTGCCAACCCGCGGGTCCCACTTTTATGAAATTATTTGGCCCGCCCAAGCCCACCGCACTGTATCTAATTTTACAACCCTCCCCGCCCCGCCCCGCACCCATGACCGTTAAATAGACACACTAGGTATTGTAATGTAAATGAAAACAGCCTTTATTTCGGCCTGAAAGTGCTTGGAAACGTCGCCTTGTAAACTGGCAACAACAGACAATTATGAATATGAACCATAAATCAGGTCATTAATCAGATACTAATAAACATTTTCAACATTTACAAAGCAGCGTTTGTATTCATCTAATAGGCTAAACCATTTTTTTTTTCTTAGACCCCCCCACAAATATGTCTTGACAAGCTGGAAGTGCCCGTTTTGTGGCTCTCCTGTTTGTATATTTTTCACACGAGTTGAACTTCACGTAGCCGATACTGTCTCATGCTGCAACTATTTCTGAGAACCGGTCCCAAACATTAGATTTAGCAGCCTGACCTTTTTTTCCTTTTAAATATGTAAATTCCCGACCTCAATTTCTCCCGCACCTCATCTTCCATCCTCACTTTTATTTCTCCGTTCTTGTTGTCGTGGCTGGCGGTGGGAGCTGCTTAGCGCGCCGCTTTCGTGACGTGTTACGTGTGTCAGGCAAGTTACGTTGCTAAGGCATTCGTATTGTAACCTTATCAAAGGACCTAATAAAAAATATGAAAATAGATATTCCCAAATATTTAATATAGGCTGGAAATTGCACGCAACATGTATACATGGATTTAAAAAAAATAAAAATAAATTAATGACCCGCCCCAACCCGCCCCGCAAATAAAGTGACAATTTCTTTCCCCGCCCCAACCCGACGGGGTCCGCGGGTTACGAGTCGACCCATGCATCACTAATATGGACGAGATCGGACAGTGAACAGAGGTAAAGAGTGTGTCTTTATAGTTGTGGTGATGGTGATGATGAGGTGCAGGTGTGTGTGATCAGGAATGACGTGCAGATGGGAACAGAGGAGATTGATGGGAAGTGTAGTGCAGGAACCTGGCAGACCTGTAACAGTACTTCCCCTAGATAATCGTAGATACGTAGATAATCCAACCGTGGAGGAGAGCCGGGCGCCCTGGAGTCTAGACTGGTGTAAGCAGGTGGGTGCAGACTCCAGGGCGATGTCGGACTAGCAGGTGACAAGGACGGAGCCGGGCGGCAGCTCAGGGGACCAGAACAGAGCCGGCATTAAGGGTATATGGCCCCCCAACATTTTCTTGGGGAGCTGCAGGTGTCATTGGGATGGACGGGGTCAGAAACTGGAGCTCCCACTGGACTCTGGAGGAGGACGGAGACTGGACATTCTTGGACGAGGGCTGTGGCGCAGCAGCAGGCATCTTGGGACAAGACTCTTGAATGGTGGCGGACATCTTGAGACGAGACTCTGGAACGGCGGCGGCCATCTTGGGACGAGGCTCTGGAAGGGAGGTCTCGGCAGAACGAGACTCTGGAAGGGCGGCGGCGATCCTGGACGAGGGCTCAGGAATGGCGGTGGTCATCTTGGGACGAGACTCTTGAAGGGCGGTCTCGGCAGAACGAGACTCTTGAAGGGCGGCGGCCATGACGGAAAGGGAATCCGAATCTGCTCCTCCTATGGTCTAGGACGATCCACTCACCCACAGGATGTTGTCGATGTATTCCCTCAAGGAACATGTGGCGGCAATAAATGGAAATTGCCTGAAAAGTGGATCGTCCAGAGGAGACGGAGACGCTAGAGAAACAAAGAAATAAGCAGTCCTCTTCGTATGAACAAGACCAGACAGTGAACAGAGGTGAAGAGTGGTCTTTATAGTGGAGGTGATGATGGTGATGATGAGGTGCAGGTGTGTGTGAGATCAGGAATGACGTGCAGGTGGGAACAGAGGAAGTGTTGGGAAGTGTAGAGCAGGAACCTGTAACAGTTATACTGTCATTCTCTGCACTTTGCAACAACAAAACCATGTTTCTGTAGCGACTTTCAAGATGTTTCCTATAACAACGTCTTACCTTTACGTTCATCGTGGCGTGAGAAATCACATAAACCACCGATCAGAGCGGTCAGACTGAAACGGATTTCCACAAATGCGATTTGAATAAGATTTCAAACCACATATGAATGTAGCTTGAAACAGATTTTTAAAAGTCGGGTATACACAAATAATCGGATTTGGACTGTAAACATAATGTGCTGTGGTTGTAGTGTCTCTTCTATTGTCAAACATGTAAACCTTTTTTTAGGATCACTTGTCATGGCTCAGATTGCTACAACGACGCAGAATCAACACGGATGTCAAAAGACCTTTGTCAGGGTAAAGTAATAAGCAGACCAAATGTTCTGTAATGGGAACAATTGGGCATCCTTATCATTTTGGACTTTTCCAACAGAATCTTGCAATGAAGGAGGGGAGGACGTGTGGTCATTGGATAGTACTGATTTGCTGAAGTTCTCCTATCAAGTCGCACAGGGAATGGAATTCCTAGCCTCCAAAAATGTAATATTTCTCGGTTATATGTTACATATATGCGTGTCAAAATTGTAGCTAATGTGGAAGAATTTATTTTATTTTTTTATATGTTTTTTTTTATATCCCTGCTGCTTGTTATATAATGTAAATGAATAGGTACTGGGGCAACTGAGCTACAAAATAACAAAACAAACAAAAAAAGCATATAAAAATCAGACCTGAGTGCAAAATAGGGAATTGATATGAGGAAGTTTGTAAGTCGCTTTGGATAAAAGCGTCTGCTAAATGACTAAATCTAAATCTAAGTTCTGTGCACTACTTAATGGTACGTTAAGTTTTTCTTTTGTTGCTGTTGTTGTCATTTTGAAATCTGACAGCCACAGTCAAATTTTACCTTTAATATAGAAAAGAGTTGAACAAAAGTTATTAATTATCATGGAACTAAGTAATATACAGTTCAGGATTTTATTTCTTGAACTATTTCTTTATAGATGCCAAACTGCACAGTAAGACTATTATGTGAGAGATTATGTAATTTTTTTATTTTTGGTACACTGTAATTTTATAATGCTGTTCATGATCAGTGTATTCACAGAGATTTGGCTGCACGGAACGTTCTTGTGTCTGACCGCAACATTGTGAAGATCTGTGATTTTGGCCTTGCACGAGACATCATGAATGACATGAATTATGTAGTGAAGGGAAATGTAAGTTATTTTTTTCTTTTATTATGAACAATTCAACATTTTCGGGCCAGATTTCTAACAGCTTGCTCCAGCACAAATCCTCTTTTGGCATTAAAAATTAGTGCTGAAAAGGTGTGGACACGGTTATTTTTGCGGCTGACCTTTTTGCATATGCAGTTGTTGGAGTTTCCCATTCAGACAGAAAATGTATGTGAGAAGAGTATTTAAATGAATCATGCAAGGTGATTTACTAAGGTTTGCGCTCGTCAATTCACTGTTATTTGTGCCATTATTTAAAGTCCCCCTGTAGTCAACAATTGTATCCCATAAAACTCATCTTTGATCAGCAAAATTACATATTTAATAGTTTTTTCCTTGAAAAAAAAAAAACTTCATGCCTTGAAATGTAACTCGACACCCTTGCCTCATTTAGTATACGCGGTTCTATGAATATGCAAATGAGCCCCGCCTCCACTCACTCAGCTCAGAGATCCACTGGTTGACTCGTTGTTTTTGAGGCTGTCTTTGAAAACACCACATATACCCCTTTTCCACCAAAAACGAACTGGTTTGGAACTGGTGCTGGTTCAAAGTTGGTTCGGAGTTGGTTCAACTTGCGAACCTTCTCAGAACCTGTTTGTTTTTCCACTGACTAGAGCGCCCAGCGAACGACGTCGTTACGTCACTGTGTACGTCGCCATACATCTTAGCTAGAAACGCTTGCAAGTACAACATTACTTTGGGATCATCTCTAACTCGTGAACCAAGAAGGCTTTAAAAATAATTGAAATATGTAAGTATTTTAATCTTTTCCTTTGATATGTAATAATCTTTTCTGATTAGTTATGTACTCCTGTCTTGTGTATTTTTTTTCTTTCCATTTATTTGTTCTATATTGTGACTGTTTTCTCCTTTGTTTACATAACGTTTTCAATAAAATAAATTGATAAAAAAACTAGAAACGCTTGCGCCAACTTCAAGCATAACAATTACAATGGCGGACTACATCGTGTTTCTGCAAATGTTTCTCCTGGCTTTGCGATCCTATATTGTGTCAGAAAATATGTTATCTAAACCCGCCCCCAGCCCCCGACGTAAGCATAACGTGGTAAAAGAACGGTTCTAGTCCAGCAAAGAGTTGGTGCCGCTTTGGAACCAGTTTTCCTGGCCGAGAACCGGTTCTTTGGCTGTCGAAACACAAAGAACCGGTTCGCGCGCAGGCACCGGCTCCGAACCGGCTCTCAAAATGCGTTGGTGGAAAAGGGGTAACAGACACAAACCACATTAAAAGCTGGATTTTCACCACAGGGGGACTTTAAAGCCCCAAATAAGCATGTCTTAAACCAGACACTAATTTGCAACTTGGGGGTAACTTGGTAGATTGTGTTGGCCATTATGGAAATGAACCCCTGCTTGGGGTTTACGGCCCTTACCCCTTCCCCCCAACAGGAGGCCGACTTCAAAGTCTCCTCTGTTCAAGATATCACCCGCTATTCCTCCCTACCTGATCTGAAAGCAAACACAGATTTCCTTCATCTGTTAAGACTGCAGCCATTTTCCAGCCCCCACTTATGTCACAAAAACTGCATTAAATTTTCTATAGTCTATGCAAAATCTCCTACTTCCATATGCAACCTGTATGAACATTTTCAATCTTGCTTTCATTTATTTCTTAGTACTGAGAGTCTAAGACTGTCAAGATTTCTAACGATTTACTTGTTGCGGATGACTCTATAATCTTGTAATTCTTACTATATTAAAACAACACTAAGTAAGAATTTTTACCTTAAAATAATGTTTTCAAAATCGTTTCAGTGGTTCATCAAGTAGTGACGTGGTGAAATGTACTTATGCCACCGCTTTGCGGTCCTTTATCCGATATAACCACGCTATGTAAGATTGCCAGATTGGGTCGCGTTTCTGTAGTCCGAATGAGACATAAGAAATCTACAAATTTGACTTGCTTTACGGCAAGCGTTACAATTGCCGATAGGTGGAGCGTACTCGACAGTAGACTACAACTACTGTTTCATAAAATCATGCTTCATACTCTACCTTGTCTGTGGCCATTGTTGATTCCAAAGCCAGTGCTGGATAAACAGAGAGCATGTGCATCCGTGCGCGTGCGACAGTAGGCTACGGTAGGCTACATTATTAACAACAGCTGTAATGGACAATCTGTAGGGCGACCGCAGAGGAAAAGTCAATTGGTGTTGCTTTAAATCTTTTTGATTTAACTGCTTCATCTTGCACAGCATCCTATTAGATGTGATACACTATAGGAATTGTTGGTACAACCATGGCTTGGTTTAAATCTATCTCTTAGGTCACACCCAATTCATACAATTAAAGGGTTAGTTCACCCAAAAATGAAAATTAAGTCATTAATTACTCTCCCCCATGCTGTACCAACCCTGTAAGGCCTTCGTTCGTCTTCGGAACACAAATGAAGATATTTATGATTAAATCTGAGAGGTTCATGACTCCTCCATAGGCTCCCTAAGGGAATGAATCCTGACGGCCCAGAGAGTCATTAAAGAAAATGTTTAAATATTCCATGTCGCAACAGTGGCTCAACTATAAGTTTATCAAGCGACGAGAATACTTTTTGTGCGAAAAAACAAACAAAAATAACGACTTTATTCGACTATTCCTTTTCTTCCTTGTAGGCATGAAACGAGACTTCGAGAGATTTTCACGACGCATGCGCGAGAATTGCGATCTCCTTCAACTACTTCAGTTAAGTTCTCGCGCATGCGTCGTGGAAATCTCTTGAAGTCTCGTTTCAGGCCTACAAGGAAGAAAAGGAATCTGGGTCTCAGGGTCTCATGGCTTCATCTATCCAAGTTGTGCCGTTGGTCTCCTGAGAATGAGAGCGCTCACGAAACGGGTTTTCAGCCCGATTCGCGATCTCTGCCGCTCGGTAACGGTGACGCGCGCCTGCTCGGCGGCCCTGCGCCATTGGGAGAGCTAGAACTTTTACGCATGGGGAACCCCCCTCGTTAAAATCTACCGCCCTGCGTTTTCAGCCTGCCATGTGGGTTTTGAGGGCTTCACCGTCAGGCAGCACCCTCTAACCCACAGTTTTATGAAGGGTGCACGCCGCTCTTTGCCGGTCAACAGGAGATCTGTTCCAGAGTGGGACCTCCCCATGGTGCTGGAAGCGAGGTCTCTGTATCCTTTTGAGCCTCTGAAGAGTATTTCCCTTAAGCTGCTGTCCCTCAAGACAGCTTTGCTCTCAGCCTTGGCATCTGCTAAACGGGTCAGTGAGCTACATGCACTCTCGGTTCACCCCTCGTGCGCCAAATTCTCCCTAAGTGGAGATAAGGTTTTCCTTAAGCCTAACCCGGCCTTCATGCCGAAATGGTTCCCTGCGTTCACTTCGGAGGTTTTGGAGCTATCCGCTTTTCACCCTCCACCCTTTGCCTCCCCGGAGGATCAGGGGCTGAATGCTCTGTGTCCCGTCCGTGCTCTGCAAGCATATATGACCAGGACCAGTGCTTTCCGCAAGAGCGACCAGCTCTTTGTTTCAAGGGCTCCCCTGCATAAGGGGAGTCCCATTTCAAAGCAATGCCTCTCACATTGGCTTGTGGACGCTATACTATGGCTTATGAAGCAAAGGGAGTGCAGCCCCCAAGGGGCATCAAAAGCTCATTCCACAAGGGGCTTAGCCGCCTCTTGGGCTTTGTTCAGGGGAGTGCCACTGCAGGACATCTGCTCTGCGGCCAGCTGGGCCTCTCCTCATACCTTTGAGCGTTACTACCGGTTGGATGTCACCAGAACTTCGGTGGCACACTCGGTCCTAGGGGTAGGGTCCTCTTAGCCCTTTCCCACTGCCCCGTTTGGTTAACCAACGAGGAGTGAATGGGCCGGCTGGCCATGTTCATTCCTGTCACCAAGCATTCGCATTCCTTCTTGGGTTTAGCTATGTGCATTGGTGGTGCGGGGGCCATTATCATGTATGTGTCTCATGCATGTTTCATGCCCTGCTTGTCCACAGCAGTTTAGCGTGGCGGAAAACTTGCAGGGTCATGTGTGTGGGACGTGTCAGGCACCGCCTCTCTGAGGTGACCGTCTTTCTCTGGCCTTCAGAACCTCACTGTGAGTGTATTGGGCAATCGGGGAGCTGTCCATGTCTCTCCCATAGGTGGATCTCGAAACGAGACGATGAAAGAGAACAATAGGTTACTGGCGTAACCCCGGTTCTCTGAAACATCGAGTGGAGAGATCCACCAGCTTTGCCCCGCTTGCCGCACGAGAAGCGAATATACTTACTGAGGAATAGCAGCGCGCCCAGCTGTTATATGCCCGTAGGTAAGGGGGTGTGGCCTTACCTGGCAGTGGCTGCGCGCTTCTGTCTGTTAGCCAGACTTGGTGCAATTGGATGCTTCTGCAGAGGTCAGGTACGGATGCCCTTCCCATAGGTGGATCTCTCCACTTGATGTTTCAGAGAACCGGGGTTACGACAGTAACCTATTGGTTTCCTGTTTCACACATGTTTAGAGCTTGTGTGCTATATTCAACAGTATTCTGTCACTTGAAACTCATTAATAATGTTACTCAGACAGTACTTCCACATACGTAACATTAACCGTCCTCTGAGGAGCACTGCCATCATGGTCCATGCTGTAAATTATTCTAAGGCTTTGCTTTATGATCTTCTTTCTAATAATTTATGGACCTTTTTTGGTTAATCATTTCCCTTGTTCCTCAAAATTTGCAACTTTGCTCCTTACTTCTAAGGCTCGTAACACACTTGCTCCCTTTTGATTGTATGATTTTCTTTCCATATACACTTGTTCTTGGATCATCTTTTACATTAACTAGTTCTCCCTCCGATGTGTATGATTACTCTGAAGTCTCAAGCTTTAGCTACACTCTCTTACTCAAGACAATTGGAATTGTGACATTCTCGGTCTTTAAATCTCAAATCTTACCTGGTTAAACAGGCTTTCTGGTGACTGTATCCTTGTATTTTTTTATTGCTCATGGTGTTCTTAAGATGCACTTGTGTGTTTTAGGCCAAACTGAGGGCCTACCACCTGCCTAATATTGTGAAGGTCTCATACATCAAAGCATGAACTCCACAAGACCTCTGAAGGTGTTCTGTGGTCTCTGGGACCAAGCAGCAGATCCTTTAAGTCCTGTACGTTGCAAAGTGGGGCCTCCATGGATCGGATTTCTTGGTTTGCTAAGATCCGGGGAATTTGGAGGCCAACACTTTGAATTTGATGATAGTCATGTTCCTCAAACCATTCCTGAACAATTTTTGCAGTGTGGCAGGGTGCATTATCCTGCTGAAAGAGACACTGCCATCAGAGTACATCTTTGCCATGTACGTGGTCTGCAACAATCTTTAGGTAGGTGCTACATGTCAAAGTAACATTCTCATGAATGCCGGGACCTGATCGGCGATATATCGATACGAAGTATATAGTATCGATATACCGATACTGACGTCGAGAATCAAAAGTATCGATAATAAAAATAAAAATATCGATACTACAGGTTTTTTTTGTACCAGTGATTTTGTTTATTTGACAAGAAATCTAATGCATACAATATGCATTGAATAGGATGAATAACCTATGTTTAGGGGTGTCACGATTCTCCAAATCCTCGATTCAATTAAATTTTCGATTCTAAGGTCACGGTTCGATTCGATTCTCGATTTTTACTTTTTTTTTTTTAAAGCCGAAACCGGCCAATCAGGATGCTCTCTGTTTTACATGCGCTTCATGAGGCACATACGCAAGGTCTCTCGCTCTCTCCCTCTCTGCCGTGCGCGCGCTATACGGTTTGGAGCACAGGTTTTTTCTGTCTCGCATTCGCGCTCTTGCTCGCTCTCTCTAGATTCCGGTAGATTTTAACTCATTTGCGGGCATCAGGGAGCCGCTATCAATATGCGGGAGACTCCCGGAACTTCTGCGAGACTTGGGATGTCTGCAAAGTAAAATGTGGCTTTTTTGAAGCGCGAACGTTGTCAACATAACTCACTGGAAATCCAAAAAACTTCCACACCTGCGACTTCAATGAAAGAGGAGGGGGTCCAAGTTCTGTCGATGGGTCTCCTGCATCTGCCATGCTATCTTTTGAATGTCTGTAGCTAAGTTAGAGGAGGTTGACCATAGACTCTCAGCTTTTCAACACACGTGTTTTTTTCCCGCTCGGCACGCCGACCGGACGTGACATGGGGGCGTGGCAGCATCGACGATTCCATTTTTTAATTCGAAGTTCGAGATTGTGAATTAATTTCGATCGATTTCGATTTAAGATCGAAATCGTGACACCCTTACCTATGTTGGTGAATAATTGTGTAGTAGAACCACTTCCCTGCTTAACTGAACTGAACACACGCAAATGCTGCAAGTCAGAACCAATCAATCACAGAGAGCGTTCACACACTGCCAACAATGCATTCAAACCACTGATCTATATATTGTCATTATATAGATCAATGATTCAAACAATGCTTATGTCACGACATGCACACAAGAAAAGGTGCAGTTTAATGGGGTAATCCGTACTCATAATCCAGCCAGGCAAAAGGTCAAAATCCATACAAGACAGTCCAAAAAACAAGAAACAACCAGGAGTGGAACAGAGAAGTGCAAAATGACATTAAACAAGGAATCCACAAGAATCACAGGTATAAATAGACAGGTACAAACCAGGTGAGTGGGAACAGCTGTGTGCAATGATCAGTGATGAGTTCAGACAAAGGATTATGGGAAATGCAGTTCATGATGAGGTGGTGTCGGTATGGGGAAGAGGACTCTAGTGGACCAAACACTGTGACAGCTTAACAGAAGACAGAAAAATATGTGTTTGAGCTATTCACAATAAACAAACTGTAGCCGACAGAGTTTGTGCAATTAAATTGTTTTAAATTGAATCTTAAAAGTTCATACTTATGTTCTATTCTGTAACAAACTTTAATATAAATCATACCGTCAGAATAAAAAGGTTACATTTTATTTGCGCAACAGCCTGTCACAGTGACCATAGTTTAAATAGGCCTAAAATATTTTGTAGATTTCCATGGTTACCACTACAAGTAAACATTTTATGTGTAAATAAAAATATAATCTAATAAATTGCAATTAAGGCATATTGAATGTTAAAATGCCTTTCAAATATAATGTTAAGTGGGTATCATTACCCATTTTAATCTTAGTAATTCAATAATTTAAAAAAATTTCTAATTTAAAAGATCAGTTTAGAGGTATTGCATTGGTGTCGGTGTCGGCAATACTTGCCTTGAAAGTATCGGTATCGTATTGAAAACAAAATAAGTGATATCGCCCATCCCTACGGTTTCCCAGCAGAACATTGTCCGGAGCATCCCACTGCTTACACCAGCCTGCCTTCTCCCGATAGTGGATCCTGCTGTCGTTGTTTTCCCATGTTAACGACACACACGCACCCTATCAAACCACCTGAACTAAAAGAAAACATGATTCGTTAGACCAGGCGACCTTCTTCTGCTGTTCCACGGTCCAGTCCTATCCATTGAAGGTGCTTTTGGTGGCGGACAGGGGTCAACATGGGCACATTGACCGAATAATAATGAACAAACGTGGAAGGGAATTAATGTATAATTAAAATTAATAGAAAATCATAAAACATTAATAAATTCAGCATGTTTGCTTTGTGTATGTTTTATCATTGCATTTAGAGCAGCGGTTGGTAAACATCTTTTCCCTTGTACGTGTTTCTGGCAAAAGTGATTTAACAAAAAAACATATTATTGATCTGCCTGCATTGACATGAGAACTGAGCTGGACGATGACATCACGGTTTTCTCCGAGCGGCTATATTTGAACTAAACTTTTTTCACAACAAAAATGAACCATGACTGAACTTACTTAAACTCGACTATGACGCTATTTTCTTCTAGAAACAAACTTTGTTGCATTAGTTATCTCTGTGAAGCTGCTTTGAAACACTCTGTATTGTAAAAAGCACTATACAAATAAAGGTGACTTGACTTTTTACACTCTGTTTCACTGGTTCTAGGCTCGGCTGCCGGTAAAATGGATGTCACCTGAAAGCATTTTTGAATGTCTTTACACAGTCCAGAGTGATGTCTGGTCATATGGCGTCCTTTTGTGGGAGATCTTTTCCTTGGGTAAGTGAATTTGCTCGTTCATACCTATTAAAATGTTCATTTCATGAAGGTATTGTGTTGGTATTATGGTGCTTTCTTCTGTTTTTTAGGTATGAGTCCTTACCCTAATGTTGTGATTGATGCACAATTCTATAAGATGATTAAAGATGGTTATCACATGCCACAACCAGATTTTGCCCCTCATGAAATGTGAGTTTATAAGCGCTTGTAAAGTTTTAGAAAAGAAACAATAAATACTAAGCAAGTGACTTGTCCTTCTGTAGGTACACGATGATGAAAACGTGCTGGAGCCTGGAACCAACTCTGCGTCCCACCTTTGCCAACATCAGAGAATTTATTGCAAAGTTGCTGCCAAAGCAATCCAGCCAGGTGAGGCGACAAAGCACAATGTTAGAACAATTTCCTCTGGTGTAAAAGCAAACAAAATATAGCCATGCTTCTTGTGTTTATTATTTATTTAGCTGATTTTCTATTTTGACACAGTGTAGTCTCCCAGCTAACAGAGAACGTCCTCAAAACTTTGGCTAACATTTCTGGCAAGGTTCTCTCAAAGTTATAAACAAACATTCGTCCAGTAATGTTAATAGAAGGTTTGTTGAAAGTTATTTAAGTTCTCATAGGGTTAGCTTAAAAATGTAACTTGCACTCTAAAAAATGCGGGGTTGTTCCAACCCAAATTTGGGTCAAATATGGACAAACCCAGCCGTGTCCCTGGTTCCGCCTGTCAAGTCTCCTCCCTCCCTTGACTCCGCCGTGGGCCTGTGTCCTGGTTTTCCTGGGGCCGGTTTCACAAAGCTGTTTTAGAGCGGTCTATAGTGTTAGACAAGACTAAAATTTGCTCCTAGACTAGTCTAATGCAAGCTAGACTGTTTCACAAAAATAAAGACTGACTTAATTTAATCCAAAACAATAGGCTACGTGCAGAAGCATAGTTTCGAACTTCCGCTATTGTCAGAAGTCGGCATATCAGTTTCCGGTTTACGACTGTTCATCCGCATCCGCTATAAACAAACAAGATGAGTGCTGCTGTTGTACGAAAAAAAGAGTTCTCAAACAGATCTAAGTTTCTAAGAACTGTAGGTGGATCTATCATCTAACGCCTGTTTCACACATACCCCGTTTGCAGTGCAGGAGCAACGCGTGCTATAGTGCTATCACATGCGTTTGCAGTGAATAACTGATCCGCGGCTGTATCACAAACACATACTTACTATTTTTTTGCGCGTCGCCCCCAAAATGTCTATTTTGTGCAGCCACTGCGCACGAAGGTTGGTGTTTTTCGGGAAGCGGTGGAAGCTCAAATGGCTGTTAGCGACTTGAAGCAGAGCAAGTGGCACACAGCAGTGCTCCTAACGCACCACGTTAACAGGTTAGGGCTTTCTCTTTTCACACCGTTCCAGATGCGGCACGTAGCTATAACAGCAGTGCAGCGATCGTTTCCGCAACGAGTCTATTTTTGTTGTGCTGCATTAAAGTGACACTGCATGTTTCGTGGTCAAAATGGACAAAGATTGACCTAAAAAACTAGTAATTTCACCATAAATGCATTTAATACCGATACTACTACTATTTTTCAGTCATCTGAAGACTGTGAAGACCGGGATAAATCAAAGAAAAGTATGTGTTTGTGGTACAGCCACAAATGCATGTGATAGCACGAGTTGCTCCTGCACTGCAAACGGGGTATGTGTGAAACGGGCGTTAGATGATAGATCCACCTACAGTTCTTAGAAACTTAGATGTGTTTGAGAACTCTTTTTTTCGTACAACAGCAGCACTCATCTTGTTTGTTTATAGCGGATGCGGATGAACAGTCGTAAACCGGAAACTGATATGCCGACTTCTGACAATAGCGGAAGTTCGAAACTACGCTTGTGCACGTAGCCTATTAGACGCCCCTAGGCTAACTCAGGGCTGAGGCTCTGTTACCGTGGCAACCAGCAGCAACAATCAGTTACACTACAAACAGCCGAAAGAAAAGGGAAAATGGCCACATATATATCCATCACCATTTCAGTGTCTTTAAGTTCCTCTTGGGGTCCTCCTCCCGTTTTTGGATATTTCCTCTTAAATATTTCTTTTTTGGCATCTTGTACCATGTTTTTGTATCTTTTCTGTACGTCTTTAATGCTCCGCTCAACGCTCGGATTAACTGTCGTGGCAATCTTTGTCCAAATGAAACATTTCTTCTTGTGTAACTGTTATACTCCTCCAACAAACACAGAGTGGTTGAATGCTCTTACTCGATCCGCCATGTTTTTTGTTTTGAAAAGTGTCTTATTTTACCCAGAATGCATTGCAGTGTAGTCCTACTTAAGATAGTTAGAGTCTTCAGTGCTTTGTGCAACGGTCTGATTTTGCTGGTCTGATTTAGATGTCTATCTGAAGTCTGACAATCTACTATATCTAAGCCGTAGTCAAAGTCTATCTTTGTGAAACCGGCCCCTGGTGGCTAGTTCCTAAAACTACCCTAAAAGACTAACTAAAAGACCCTCAACTAATGGGCCAACCAAGGTGAATGGGACTTTGAAGCAACAAAAATAAATAATGTCAGGAGATCAGACGAATGCTTTTTTAAAATTAGTTTGTAGTTTATTTACACTACAGCATGATCAAAATATACATAATGAAGAAGGTTAAAGTATTGAGCACACTGATCTATGCTCAGACTTGAACAGTCACGCACCTTTGTGCCATTGCTGGAAACTTTCTGTTCAGCTGTAGACACAAGTAAACTAAAACAGGCATCTCCGAGGTGTTTGCTGCTCCTTTTGCCATGCTCTCAAGAGAAAACTGCCCCACTACCAGTCAGTAATAGTGCTCACCTTCACCATGTTCATGTAGAATATCAGTCCAGTGTATTGAACAGTTTGCTGGTGTTGGTACAGAGCTCTCAGAGGAAAACAGTTGGAGGACATTCATGTGAGAGTTTGCATTTGGTCACTGAAAAAAAAAAAGAAAAAAAAGAATGAGCAATCAGGAGTTATTACATTTACGATTACGGTAACACTTTACATTAAAGGTTCCCCTTGTAAAGGGAGTATAAAGATGTATATTAATAACTTAATAACATTTACAAATTTACTAAGGTTTGCGCTCAAAAATGATCTGGCGCCGCCCCTGCACTAGAACATTAATAAGGCAGGTGCTGAGGGGGTGCTAGATCATTGACAGGGGGAGCTGCGCAAATATATACATATATATATATATATATATATATATATATATATATATATATATATTAGGCTATACACACACACACACACACACACAATTATTTAAATGAGCAAAATTTATGATGAGATGTGCTCCAGTTCACGTGCAATGCAATCGCACCGGCGCCTCCATATCATGATCATATTGTCTGCTATATTTGCTTCTTATTTATTATATCCAGGCAACTGGTTGGTGAATTTTTTTTTAAAATTAAGATACAATTTATACAAAACGAAATTCACTTTAAAGAAAGGCTTTCTACAAAACAACACTTAATTTAGTGGTCAAAATCATGTCTGACCCATCATATCTTCCGATATATTGCGAATCTTACTCATGCTGTTCAATTTCCAATTTCCATAATCAGCATAGATGTAAAAAAATAACATTATAATATTTTAACAAAAATGAAACTAAATGGGCTTATTTAATGGCACATATAGTGGGCCTACAGACTCTCTAAATATTGAAATTAACATTAATAATGCTGTAGAAGTGCAGTTTATTAATAGTAAATGTTAATAAGGAGATAAGGAGATATTATATTGAAATAACGACTTAATATCTCGAAATAACAAGATAAGTTTTCTTTTTTCTTCACCATGTGGCTTCCATAGAATACAGCCTGAATATAATTGATTCCAGACATTATGTTTGGGGGTGCTATCGGGGTGCTTTGGTCTTTCTTGGGGGTGCTGAAGCACCTGCTAGCCCCTCCCTAGCGCCGCCCATGAGTTTGAGCCATTATTTACCGCCCCAAAAAGAAATGACCTCTTCTTTAATTTGCATGTCATCAGTAGATCACGCACAGAACTTTTCCACTCCCATCGGCGCTGTTTTGTAATTGCGCTCTCACGGTAATATGCCCTGTTTAGTAAATCTGCCCCTTAGTTCACTCAAAACCAGATTCCTGTTTCATTTCATGATGCAGCAAAAATAGCGAGCCTTATAGTGAGACTGCAGGGTGTTGTATTTGTGGTTTTCTCAGAAATATCTCATGACTCATGTCACTTTTCTTATTATGTTGCTTACCAGAAACCACTCTGTGTCTTACACACGATAATCCACAAAAAGGTTGTGATTCCTAACCACAGAAATATATAAAAAAGGATTTCTTTTGTTTATCAAGATGAAAGTCTCAAACTTTACTTTAAAAGATAAGAGCACAACAATCATTATATATATAAGATATTAATAATTAAAAGTTTAATTCCAATATTGTTTACTTGTAAAACTCAATGTAGAATAGACACCTGTGAACCATTTATTCATTAGTTATAAACCTGAACTAGACTGTACATTTCCTGAAGAAAATGTGAGTGGTGCTTGCAGTGGCAAACCTCGGCACTCGGTTGCTAGGGTGTGGTTACACAGTTACCATGGTGATATTTACAACCTGATTTCCCAACTGAAACAAACGAACCCATCTCCATGTCTAAACGATGTTCTGGTGCTGAGATATAGGTTATTCATGTGTTTGTACGGTTGCTAGGGTGCTCTTTATAGTTACTAGGGGTTGGTTATACAGTTTATAGGTTGATATTTAAAGACTGTTTGCCAGTCTGGGGTTAGGGTTAGGGTTAGAGTCTGCAAGTTGTTATGTTACTACTTATTGGCTACTTCATAGGCTGAGTCAAAAGAGTCTCTCTAAGAGTCTTCCAACCCCAAGTCTCTCTAACCTTCTGATCCAAAGATATAATCTTACAAATTTTGTGCCAATGTTAAGTCTATGGAAGTTTTTTCTGCCGATTTATCGCCCGCCGGAGGAACATCCTACACCCGATCGCTTCGAAAAGTTCGAAACCGGTCGATTTGACACCTCACTCACGGGTCTACGACAAACGGTGCGGGAGGAGTAGCGTGCCGCAGTTTAAGTATGAGCAATAACAACAGTAGTGCCTAGCCTTCGCCAAGCACCACTAATAACCTGTGGAAGTCCACCTTAATGTAAAGTGCCATATTTATATATTCATAGTTCTGTCACCAAATATAGAGGCACAATCTGCCTATATATCTCACATTTCAATATTTTCAGTCTGGCAACATAGTTTGGCAAAAGCCCAACTGGTAAAATTGATACAAGTTTGTGTAAAAATAACACGTTAGCTAATGTAAGTAAGAATAAAAGAATTAATCGTCAGAAATGATATCCTACCCTGGATCAGGCCACACATTATTCTTCTGAGGAAAATTCCAGGCTTATTCCAAAAACACAAGCTCAACCTTAAAGCTTTTTCATCTCTCCAATGTCTTTCTTTAGCATTACATAAATGTTCTTTGAAAACATATGGCAATTGCTGAAAGAGGAAACATTTCGATTGCTAAAGGAAACACTAATCACCATAATGGTGACTTCAAATGACCTTTTCAACATATTCAATAAAACATCAACACTGACTAGATCTAAACTTCTGTTAATTCAAATAAATAAGGACTTGGAACTTTAGACATGAAATCAATTAAATTAAACTGTATTGTGATAAGTGGAGATGGTAATGCTGTTTTGGAGTTGTTTGATTATCCTCTGCTGAGATCTGAGAGATTTAATGTGCTCTTTTATGTACTGTTTTTCCGTTCTTCTTGTTCCTCAGTGATTGTGCTTGTTAACAGCAGGTGTTCATCACTAATGGTCAATCATAACTCAATTATCTCATTAACAGCAGTTGCTTCAGTGTTACTTTTTATACTATGTAGATTGGACCCATATAGACATTGAATAGTGTTAATTTAACACTATGGATTTTGCTGTGTATCACATCACTAAAACATTCTCCATGGGATTTACGCTGCCTTATCGGAAATCTCCTACTTCCCACTTCTGAAGTCGGGATTACGAGCTCTTCGCGTTCAAGTGCTTTGTTGTCAGAAAGAACAGGAATCATTGAGGACAACATGCCTATTTATTAGGAAAATCCTATTAAAAACAAAATGATATTTAGCATCCCAGTCATTAAAAACCATATAAATATTCACTGCGCTATCTAGAGTCAGCTTGCTGATGATTCTGCCCAGGAGTGTTGTGCTTTCTTCTTGTGTACCATAGGCTCAAGTTGCATTTCTTAATGCAGAAGCAGACTGTGTTATATGACAACTGTCCTGAGCGTATGTTGCTGTATTTAACACAGTAGCATGATGGTTTCTCAGAGGTGTCCGGCCCTGCCCTTCCCCTTTGCATTTTACAAATAGTTGCTCACAAATTGCAAAACTCAGTAATTACATAAATTATTTTGGTCCTCTTAAAAAGAACTGAATGTGCTTACAAAATTGAATTAATTAATGCAACACTAAAAATTATTATTAACATTTTGGGACTCATCCACAGCACACAAGCAGAGAATTTCAGAGTATGTAAACTGTCCCGGTAAAATTGCTTTAACAATTGTTTTACCAAGAGACTCATAAACAAACAAGAGGTATAGGAGAGGACTCTGCAAACTTTTTTACTTTGATTTTTCGGTCCACTTTATATTAAGTGGCTTTAACTACTATGTACTAACATTGAAATTAATACTTTGATACACTACTATGTACTAACATTGAAATTAATAATTTGATACACTACTATGTACTAACATTGAAATTAATAATTTGATACAATGGATACATTTATTTTTAAAATACCTGCATGTAATTCATTTATGTAATTACATTTGTAATTACACTGTTGCCCCTTCCCTTACACCTTAACCCATTATACCTTCCAGTCCCACACACACCTGACCCTAACCTTACCCAATACAACATGAACACAATAAGTACAGTATACCTACTTTTAGATGTAAGTACATAGTACTTAAAGCCACTTAATATAAAGTGGGACCGTTTTTTCTTCTGGGCCATGTCAGCAATGCCTTCATCACATGCATTTCAAAATGCTGCTCACAGTAAATATATATATATATATATATATATATATATATATATATATATATTTATATATATATATATATATATATATATATATATATATATATATATATATATATATATATATATATATATATATATATATATATATATGTGTGTGTGTGTGTGTGTGTGTGTGTGTGTCTAACGGCACAGAGGCAGCCTGCACACACTTTACTTGAAGACTTAAATTGGTTGCATTGCATATCCCAGAGTCTCTAAGGCTTGTGGCTGCAGCAATACAACAATAGCAATACTCTACAAATACATATTTAGCAACAAAACATAATTCAAGTGTAATATTTAGGAAGTAAAAGCTTCTCTTCTTCAGCAGAACAATGAAACGATGTATCCAGAGTTTCCGAGGCTCCTGACGGCGTCCCATGTCTGCAGAGACGAGGCCCAGCCTTTAATGAGGAACAGTTTGACCTAACTATATATGCTTTACTTTTTCACGTCTGTATTTAGAACTAGAGCTAACAAGACAAGTCCAATTTCTATATACTGCATGCTTTGTGTTTTGTTTTTACATTTATAACAATGTACTATCATGCTATATGATTTTGTGATTCTTTTGTAGCAAATAATTTAGTATTTTACTTTTTGAAACCCATGGGAGCTAAGACTTTATCAAACATCTTTCTGAAAATCAAAGTATATTCCTTTTCATTTCGTACATTAACTTCATCTGAAGGATTAAGAGCACAGGTTTTAAGCCATGATTTCTTGTTTTACTTGGTCATAGAGTGGATATAAAAAAATGTCTATGCCTCTGTAAAAAATAAATCATATCAGAACCTACGAAATGCCACATTTCAGAAAAAAAAGATTAAAAGAACCTAAAGTGTGCACACACTTTTGTAATTGGACATGTGGCTGTGTTGAGAAAGAACTGGTCATCAAGCTCATATGATATAGTGCACACTTCTCTTCACATTGTTACGCATGTATGTTTTTGTTCTTTTATATTATGCATTTATTATTGTATATGTTGTGTGAGTAGGATCCTCCATCTGTCTTCATTGGAATGGATGGCATTAATAGTGTAGTTTTTTCTTTGATATAAGTTATTTTGTCTTATATATTGACTACTTTTGTGTTATTGTGGGCCGTGGCGGGTCACCCTGAGGTTTATACACACTGGTCTTTCTTTTATTACTGTGAAGCTCTCAACTTTACATATTTTTTTCTACATCTTAATAAAACATTTATCTGAGCTATTCTTTGTTTGTGAAGTTTTTATTTATTTATTTTTGGGCTGGGAGTCATGTTTTTACTTTTTATTGCGACTTAACCCCGGATGCTCGTAATAGCCTGAAGTGACTCTGATTAACTGCAAATAAATCTCAACTCTTCTTGTAAGATTTTTCTTACATCTTCTTGGTTGCTGCTACTACAAGAGCCACAAAGCCTTTACGAAGCGTCTCATTGCCAAGCATTAGATACAGTGGAACATACTGAAGACATTCACTCCATCCGTGATAAAGTGTCGGGTCAGAGGTCACTCTTCGGATAATACTAGACTCTTGTACGGCTGTTACTGGAAGCCAATGATTATACAGTTAAAAATATGGATATTTTCTTACAAAGACGCATGGTTTTACTTCAGAGGGGCTTTAATAACCCTATGGAGCCATATTATGATGGATGGAAGCACTTTTTGGGGGCTTCAAAATCTGTAGTTATTATTCAGTTACTATGAATCATCTGAATCACTAAATCTAAGTTCCTCTGTATCGCTGATGTAGCAGGAACCAGATTTGATCGACAGATAATAATTTTTATTGATATTTTTCCAGACATTTAAGCATTTTTTGATCGGTTTTGTAATATCGGATTCACCGATAAATGGTGCCATCTTGTGGATATTTTGAGAATTGCACGCAAGACTGCCATTGGCACTGCGTCTGAGGAGAGATGTCATCAGCGGCGTTCAAAGGTAAAATAACTGACCTCCCTTAATTATTACACTTATTTTAACATAACAGCCATTAATGCGCAAATGAGAACGCTTGATATGTACTTTAAATGTAACCTGCACTAATGTAACCTCGCCCACTTAAAGAGCTCATGTAAATCATGTATGAAATGAACCAGCAGTCAGGATTTTGATATTATTGATATACGCTTGCTTTTACACAGCAGTTTTATTTAACAAAGTCCCTTCCATATGGACACAAAAAAAGAAACCTAATAATCAAAAAGAACAAAATAAAACAGCCATGCAGGCAGTCCGCCGAGGTAGGCCTACAAGTGGAGTAAAGAAATGAATCATACTCCAAACAAATAATTAATTCACCACAGCATTTACCTATAGCCTACATGTGACTCCCACCAAACCACTGCATCCACTAAAAGTAAACACCGCGCGCCACTGTCCCTCGAGTGCAGCCGCCTGGGGAAACATACAAAATAACTGATAAAAAAAAAAAAAAAAACACATCTTTGTTTAAAAAATGTCTTTTATTATGATCATTTTTGTTTATTATGTTTTCCAAAATAAAACTTTAGAATCATCATGTTTTTTATTTTTATGAATAGGCCTATTTTAGTTTCAATATGGTCTTCTGAAGTATTGAGACACCGATACCTGCT
Source organism: Tiaroga cobitis (assembly GCA_030578255.1). Classification (NCBI taxonomy): domain Eukaryota; kingdom Metazoa; phylum Chordata; class Actinopteri; order Cypriniformes; family Leuciscidae; genus Tiaroga; species Tiaroga cobitis. The sequence continues at coordinate 51,664,616 of CM060611.1, forward strand.
GTGCTTCCTAATTTCTAACTGTTCATTTACTCGTGAGCGGCTCATGATCCGTCAGTGTTTTTGGTGTCTCCGCTGAGTTTCTAAATGTCACAGTGTCTGGTTTGTGTTCCCTGGGTTTCTTTCCCTGATCGTCACCTTCTATTATGAACTGCATTTCCCATAACCCTTTGCCTGAACTCATCACTGATCATTGCACACAGCTGTTCCCACTCACATTGTTTGCACCTGTCTATACCCTGTCTGTTTCTGTGTTAGTTGTCGAGTCCTTGTTTAATGTTATACCAGCACCTCGAAGTTCTTGTCCCGTTTGTTTCTGGTTTATTGGACTGTTTTATATGGATTTCGACCCTTGCCTGGCTGACTACGGATTTCGGATTACCCTTAATTAAAACTGCACTTGGATCTACCTTTTGTGTGCATTCCGTGACACTAAATGCACATTAAACTCACCAAACTCACCGTGTGCCATTTTTTGTGTGCTATATTTTCAACTATAGTTGAGCCAGTAGTAGACCATTTTCACATGTCCTGGTTTCTCAGAAGCAGAAGTCTTCATAGTTGGGTAAACTTGTATAGAAGTGAATGAGGGAATACATATATATTTTCACTTCCTAAAGTGTAACATTATTAAGAGGGAGAAATTCAGCGGTTTTATTTCCAACATGCGCTCATTCGTGGCTTATTTATTATAAGCTTTATTGGGACATGACTTGATGGATTACGTGAGTTCGTCTTTATTTCTTAGTGTGGTAGAAAGGGGGACACTGAGACCTAAAAAATGCTGGTAAAATGCTAGCAATTTTGGGTCAAATACTGAAAAACCCAAACGTTGGGTTTAAAATGTAATTAAAAAATGTAACCCAACGGCTGGGTTTGTCCATATTTGACCCAAAGGTGGGGTGAAACAACCCAGCATTTAAGACATTTTTTAAATAAACACACACAACCACTGGAACTCGTAGGCTATTTACTAAAATACTATTTGATATTCTAGCTTAATGATTCTGTAAACTGGATTCATTCTCTGTCAACGAATCAACACATGCTCAACTGTTTCTGGCAGACCAGGAAACTCTATCTATCTCTATTATGGATCTCTAACGGGTCTGTCATCCGGGTGTGTGTGATGATGTGGAATCCGCTGATATAAAAAAAAAAAAAAAAAAAAAAAAAAAAAAAAAGGAATCCGCTGATGATGCTCGGGATCACTGCGCATGCGCGGCGCAGCTTGCGTACGCTCTCTTGCGTAAGTCTGTCGTGACTCGTGGTTCTCTGAGTCTGCACGTCTCTCCTCCTCTCGGCTGAGTCCTGTCCTCCTCACGACCTTACAGAGGTATGTTCAGATCTGAGACCTTTATCCTGCGGGAGATTATAAAGTCGTTAGGGTCATTGAGAGTGAATGTGATTGCCTGTATCTCTAGTGTTATAGTGACTCTGGGATGATGGTGATTGGGATGGTGAAGCGCATCAATGTCGCGAGCAGGGCCTGAATGCCACAAGCCCACAACTTCTGCTTGAGTGCGCTCGCTGTGTCTGTGCATGAGCATCGAGTGCACGCTTTCCTGATCAAATGTGCACGCGCTGTTTCAATGCATTCATCCTGTTTCATTTATTGCATTTTAATGGTTTTATTTAAATGCATACGCGCACGCATATCTTGTCATTGTCTCGCTGCGCAAGCAGATCGGGTTGACAAACCAAAGGAAATATTGAAGTGTTGCAGTACTGATGTGTGAAAGTGTCTGACAGCAGTGATTCTGTGCTCATTTATCCTCAATCTACTCTGACAGTGGCCTATAAATCTGCGCCTCTGAGTCTGATGCTTTTATCTGCAGATATCGTGTTGATTCATGCATAGAATATGCTATTTGTGCTTTCCTTCTCTAGCTTATTCTTAGAGAAATATTCGCATGAATCACGTATAGTGTGTGTAAGGGAATATGCCTTTATTATAGTGTGTATGATCGATGTAGTGTCAACCAACATTAGGCCGGTTTTTGCTGTGTAAAATATCTCACCCGGGTTGAATTGGTCCATCTTTGGAGAGGCTGCTCACTGCAGAGGCAATGGGCGGGGCTTGACGTCCAGACCCTCCTCTCTGTATGTAGGGGGCGGGGCTTGAACCCAGAACCCTACCCTTAATGAGGTCAAGCTCCGCCCATTATTTCCACAGAGGTGGAGCTGGACTGTCAGACTCATGACGTCCCTGCAGTGAGCAACACTTCCTGCTCCGCTCCCTGTGTGACCTTGCCGTGACCTCTGCCGTCTTCTGTCCTGCTCACCTGACACTCTCTCTGCATTGCAGACAATGGCCGTTCCTCCGACATATGTGGACCTGGGCAAGTCTGCCAGGGACATCTTCACCAAAGGATACGGTATGAATTCAACTGTTTTTATGCTAGCGCTAAAGGTGCATTCACACTACAATTGACTTTGTCGCTGCATGTCTCCAGTGGCTGGCGGTGAGGCGTTCCCTAGTTACTGTTGGCAAGTAATGTTTGTGAGTTACATTCACTCATAATGCATATACACAGGGCTTGACATTAACACCCGCCATATGCGGGTGTATTTCAGCAGTGGTGTGTAACGCAGTCACTCCTACTAGCCTCTTTGGCGGGCTGAATTTTATATAGGCCTAATATACATTTTTCAATTGTAGTCTTTTAAAAAGGCATCTGAAATAATAAACTAAGTGCAATCTAGTGTTGTCAGAAATATAGATTTTTCGATACATATCGATACTGAACTATCTGAAACTCTTCCGCAGGACGCACCAGCAACGCGTTCTCCCTCTTTAATCTGTCCGACAGCGAGTTGACACCCTTTACAGTCTATGGCGGACACACAAACCCGCGTCCCTTTACTCACTTGTTTAATTTGCTCCGAATGAACATTGTTGGTTACAGGGCGAGGGATTGCGCATATTGAGCATAATTGTACTCATTCCTGCAGATTTTGTGCTCACACCTAAAGTGCTTGCACATAAAGACAAGTATGTTGGCTATTGAAAACAGTATAATGGGTCCGTGCGTCATGTCTTAAAGCAACAGCAGCCTAATATACCGGCTGCCAAATAATGAGATAATATAAAAATAGATAATATACTATTTTCCCCATAGTGTCGGTAAATAAAATGCATAAAATTAAAGATGAACGAGAAACAGCGAGTGCTCGTTGCCATCGCGGGTATCTAACTAGTCAGCACGGCGAGTACCACCGTATGCACACGGAGACACATCATAAATTATAAGACAGTCTCTGACTGCTAAAATAAGCTTCTCATTCATCTGGCCTCGGTCGGACTCGGCACTGAAGAGTGACAGATCACGCCCTCTCCACTGACTTCACTCCTGTTGGTTGTCACTCCCAAAAGTCGCTCCTCATTTGCATAAAGTTGAACATATCGCTGGACACGCCCCCTCCAGTCGCCAACGGTCACTGTCACTCGTGTCACCGTGAAATGAATGGTAACGTGTCGCTTTGTTGCTGGTAGTGTGAACGCACCTTAAGGGCTCTAGCCATGTCTTGAACATTGGCGGGGACCAAAGATGTTTTTTGTTTGTGTGTGTTAATAGTGTTTGAACATAAATGTGTGTCGGCAGTGTGTGTACACAACCACCCTATAATGGTAAAAATTCACACACTCCTCTTTTTTAAAATCTCCATACATCATATGCAGTGTCTCAGAACAAGCTGTTTGCAGATTGTAGTGTTTGTGACGTCAAATATGATTAGGCCCCGCCCAATACTGGTGACAGACCCCGCCCTATTAGCATATGCCCTGCCCACTACTGGTGACAGACCCCACCCTATTAGCATATGCCCCGCCCACTACTGGTGACAGACCCCGCCCTATTAGCATATGCCCCCGCCCACTACTGGTGACAGACCCCGCCCTATTCGCATATGCCCGCCCACTACTGGTGACAGACCCCGCCCTATTAGCGTATGCCCGCCCACTACTGGTGACAGACCCCACCCTATTAGCATATGCCCTGCCCACTACTGGTGACAGACCCCACCCTATTAGCATATGCCCCGCCCACTACTGGTGACAGACCCCGCCCTATTAGCATATGCCCTGCCCACTACTGGTGACAGACCCCACCCTATTAGCATATGCCCCGCCCACTACTGGTGACAGACCCCGCCCTATTAGCATATGCCCTGCCCACTACTGGTGACAGACCCCACCCTATTAGCATATGCCCCGCCCACTACTGGTGACAGACCCCGCCCTATTAGCATATGCCCGCCCACTACTGGTGACAGAGCCCACCCTATTAGCATATGCCCCGCCCACTGCTGGTGACATACCCCACCCTATTGGTATATGCCCCGCCCACTGCTGGTGACAGACCCCGCCCTATTAGCATATGCCCCGGCCACTACTGGTGACAGACGCCGCCCTATGAGCATATGCCCCACCCACTACTGGTGACAGACCCCACCCTATTAGCATATGCCCCGCCCACTGCTGGTGACAGACCCCACCCTATTGGTATATGCCTGCCCACTGCTGGTGACAGACCCCGCCCTATTAGCATATGCCCCGCCCACTGCTGGTGACAGACCCCGCCCTATTAGCATATGCCGCGCCCACTGCTGGTGACAGACCCCGCCCTATTAGCATATGCCGCGCCCACTGCTGGTGACAGACCCTGCCTTATTAGCATATGCCCCGCCCACTGCTGGTGACAGACCCCGCCCTATTAGTATATGCCCCGCCCACTGCTGGTGACAGACCCCACCCTATTAGCATATGCCCCGCCCACTGCTGGTGACAGACCCCGCCCTATTAGCATCTCTTGTTATAAAAGTACAAAATAAATAGAATCATGAAAAATAAAACTTGTGCAGAGATTAGTTTTCTTTGTGTGTGGGAGTTCATTACCATGCGGTGACGATGGCGGATGCACAAAGTTTAATATTGTGCTTTTTCAAGAAATCACGGAAAGATGAGCAAGAAGGAGAAAAAGAGTCTACTTCATCTTTTCACGAGGAGACGGCGAGTGAAGCACCTGAGGATTCATATATCCATATATCACACGCATACTTCCTCACTGGACTGTAGTGAGACTTCAACGACACAAATTGGCACAATACCAAATGATTTTCTCTCATTATAACAGCGGAAACAACTTAAAATACTCCATCATTTATGGTCATACAGACAAGAGTAAAATATCATTTGAGACTGTGCACTCACAATAATAACAAAACATTGTGCTTTTGTAAAAAAAAAAACAAAAAAAAAAAACAGGACACCGCTATAAATAAATATATTAGTGCTGGGCAACAATTAAAATTTTTAATCGCATTGTTACATGCAAAATTGAATAATGAAGTCTAAAGTAGTGTATTGCGCACTTTTGATTTAAATGTACTGCTATATACACAAAAGTGCAAAAACTTTTAACAAATAGCCTAATGTGCTTTTTACCAGCAGTATTCCCTTTACACAGTAGCAATAAAATATTTCTTGTAAATCTGAATTTAAACATTAATGTAATCTCAAATATTAAACCAAAGCTATTTGCCACTGCCAGGGCATTACCTTTTATCTAGCTTGTTAAAACAAGTTACCATCAGAGTCCTGTTTTCTTGGTTTTTCTGGACCGGTATGAACAGGTGTCTTTAGTCAGGGCGCGGCAGAAACAGTGTGTGTGTTCAGTTGCACGTTTCCCTGTTAGAGAGAGGTGAAGTGGTCGAGCACAAGGTGCAGCGACACACCGCCCGCTGCCGAAGTTCAATTCTCTTGAACCTTTTGTACACTTTCAAAATAATAATAAATAAATAAATAAAACTGCGGTGCCATAAAAAAATTGTCGGCGTTAATTAATAAATGCGTTAACGCGATAACGCGTTAACGTGCCCAGCACTAATATATATATATACTGTATAAATTAGTGACGTAACGATGCCCTCATGTCACGGTTTGATACATATCACGACACTGAACTCACAATACGATATTTTCGCGATACTCCAAGACGTATGATAAAAGGTTAACAAAAAATGTACTGTTGATTAAAATGCTAAATTTGATATTACATTGTGTGTGTAAATGAATAGTCTTGGACTTGGTGCTGGAAACCCAAAGCACAGGACAATAGAGACGCCAGAATAACAATATTCATGATTCTGAAGCTGAAAACACTGAATTATTGTAGATGAATATGATGATCTCTGTCACTGACTAGATATATTTATAATAATGTAGGACACTTACTGGTAACATCAGACATCTGGCATTATCAGGACCACAAATATTCCCCCATTGCATTATTATACATCATATTCAACATTATATATAGTAGTTTAATGTAATACTGACACTAAAACTCTGATAACTTTTTTCTCACACAGTAATTTTTATTTTGGGTGAATTATACACAACACAATACATATTGTTACTATCCACGATACTTATTGTTGGATTTTTGTATTGCGATATATTGTTACACCCCTAATATATATACACACACACACACACACACACACACACACACACACCATGCACTTCATAGGAGTGGATGGGCATTTTTCAAAGATCATTGGTAATGTGTTTTTTCACCTTAATTTCTGATGTTGAACACGTTTATTTAAAAAAAAAAAAAAAATTGAAATAACGTGGGATAATGACTTCAAAAAATGCCATAGATAGTTACCATAGATACCATCTGTTTATAACCTCGTAGCTCATAGTACATTTGTCTTTAATAGTTCACTATTAAAGTAAAAATCGTTAAAAACCAATATCCTCTATGGAGAAAATGAATTCTTACTTCAGGATCCTGACTGTTGCACTCTATTAGAGCGGCTGAACACTGCCCGAGTCCTCCGAACACAGACAGACAACATCTCTTATGATATAATGAAATGACATGATTCTATTGATTAGCCGTTTCACACACTTAGTGGAAACTCTCTGAAAGCCTGGCTTGCTTTGGTCAAAGGTCTGTAGCCGCTTATTAAAGTGCATGTGTAATTCTCTGAGATATGGAGATTCTCAGCTCAGTAATGTGTTTTCAGAGCGCTGCTTTACACACTGATCGCTCTTCACGCTGTGTTGTGTTAGTGACGGTTGTCTTTGTCATTTGCAGGTTTTGGTCTTATCAAGTTGGACTTGAAAACTAAGTCGGAGAATGGATTGGTAAGTAGACAGTGGATCAGACAAAATCAACAACGAGCTTGATAACATATTGACGTGATTCCTGTTCAAATGTCTATTTCGCTTACAGAATCAGACCGTGGGACAAACTCAGTTGAAACGCTGCTGATGTGCAGTTTTAAAAAGCCAAAATGTTTAATGCTTTCTTTTTTTAGAGGTTAATGTTAACACATGTATAGAGCACTTGACTTTTTGACTCGATCTTTCACTCGTGTTAGTATGAGCGAGGGATGTTAATGTCTGATATCATCAACAATGAAAGGTGATATATGCATGTTACACTGGCATTGCATTTGGTGTGAGTTGTGACAAAGGATTTTCTCTTTAGATACAGAAAAGTTTAGGTCTGGTTGTTGATACTGATTTCACTTTCATTTGATTTGATTGACAGGCTCTTGATTTAATATTTTATATATTTTATATTTTAATTATTCCGCCGCGCAAAAAAGAATAAAATGCCATGCAGAGGACTGACGCGAAATGTGTGGGGAAATCCATTTGATTGTAGTTTAAGTGAGAAATAGTTTCAGTGCTCTGGTCAACCGCTATAGAGTGAAAACTGGTGAGTGCAGTTTACAGGTCTCATAGAAAGAGAACGATGTGAACGCGTGTGTTTGGCAGCGAGTGTGTGTGCGGACCACATCGCTCAATACGAGAGGCAACGAGAAACGCATAGACATGTGAAATAAAATCACATCATAATGTTTTAACGAAGAGTGGTTTGATTAAAGTGGTGGAAATAACGGTTGATGGACACAGAACGGTAACAATTACACACCGACCCGCGTGCAAACTCAAAATACATCATTAGTTTAAATAGATGTGTTTGTGTGTGTGGGAGTTTCAGGGATGGTTAGATTATAAAAGAGAATATTTAGCTATTAGATCTATTTAAATGCTTCAGTTTGTTTTCATATTATAATAATATAATATGTAAACAAATTGAAGCATTTAAACTATTTTATATCACTTCAAATACTTCGTTTTTTTATATTATATTATATTAGGCCTATATTTTATTATATTATAAGCCTAAATAAAGAATCTCACAAGGGTATTGTTTAGGGCTCATTGCCATTTAAAAAGTTTGAAACCCCCTGCTAAAGAAAAGATTGGAAATTCATAAGCAATAAACAATCATTTAACTTTGATGGTTTAATGCTTCCTGTACACAATTACTTGACTGTACAAAAACACTTTATGGTTTTCCCAAAGCATCTCAGTGTAACAGCTTACTTTTCTTTCATACTATATTCTATTATTGTAAAGAATTGAACCGTCCTGCAGAAGATTTTGTAAATGATTTTTCATAGGATTTCTTGGTAAAGACTGTACAGTTAACGGCACTGTAAAACAAATATCAGGTAACCTAAAATGTGCTTCATTTAGTGACTTCTTAACTTGTTAAGAAGCTTGTTTTTCGAAAATATGATTTAATACCAATAAGTTACATCAAGGGTAAAATAAAATAGAAACGGGACATTCAAGTTAAAAGTTACAACTGAATGTTGAAACCATTGTGTTTCTACGTGTGCTGTACAGGTCAGGCATAAAGAATATTTTTGCTCAGGTGGCGAAAAATGTCCGGCCAATAGAAAAAAGTTTTGCTCAGCAAGAAAAAAAATTAGAGGGAACATTGCAGGGAATCCTGGCAGTTTGCACATTATTATAACAGTTTATATTTAGGTGCTCAATTTGGATATAATAATCAACACTCAAATATAACACACATGGATACAGACATTTAAATCGCGCATTAGGCCGTTTATACATTTAATGATATAATCATATCTACTTCGTTGTTTAAGTATAAACATTAAAACGATCGGTTTTATGACAGTTTGTTTTAAACATAAATTAAATAATGAAGACATCACTGACAGGTTAAGAAAAATACAGTGCATGTGTAATATCCCGGCTCCAGAATAACATTTGAGAGCAGTCAGTGTATTCAATTATGATTAATTATAAAATGACTGTTGTATAAAATGACTGTTGTTTTGCATCAATAAGTGCAGTTTTATAAGGTTCATTAGTTAACATTATTCAATGCATTAACTGTCATGAACTAACCATGAGCAATACATTTGTTACTGTATTTATTAATATTTGTTAATGTTAATTGATAAAAAATACAGCTGTTCATTGTTTGTTCATGTTAGTTCACAGTGCATTAACTAATGTTAACAAGATTTATTAAAGTATTAGTAAATGTTGAAATTAACATGAACAAAGATTAATAAATGCTGTAAAAGTGCAGTTCATTAATAGTTCACGCTAACTAATGTGGTTAATTAATGTTAGCTAATGAATCTTATTGTACTGTTATTATTTATTTCATGGAAATGCACATTTGACAGTAAAGCACTGAGCTGGAGTTAAGATGCGGATGAAATTAACTTCTATTAACAACAGTTTTATTAAACGTACCATTGTTCTTATACACTCACCTAAAGGATTATTAGGAACACCTGTTCAATTTCTCATTAATGCAATTATCTAATCAACCAATCACATGGCAGTTGCTTCAATGCATTTAGGGGTGTGGTCCTGGTCAAGACAATCTCCTGAACTCCAAACTGAATGTCAGAATGGGAAAGAAAGGTGATTTAAGCAATTTTGAGCGTGGCATGGTTGTTGGTGCCAGACGGGCCGGTCTGAGTATTTCACAATCTGCTCAGTTACTGGGATTTTCACGCACAACCATTTCTAGGGTTTACAAAGAATGGTGTGAAAAGGGAAAAACATCCAGTATGCGGCAGTCCTGTGGGCGAAAATGCCTTGTTGATGCTAGAGGTCAGAGGAGAATGGGCCGACTGATTCAAGCTGATAGAAGAGCAACTTTGACTGAAATAACCACTCGTTACAACCGAGGTATGCAGCAAAGCATTTGTGAAGCCACAACACGCACAACCTTGAGGCGGATGGGCTACAACAGCAGAAGACCCCACCGGGTACCACTCATCTCCACTACAAATAGGAAAAAGAGGCTACAATTTGCAAGAGCTCACCAAAATTGGACAGTTGAAGACTGGAAAAATGTTGCCTGGTCTGATGAGTCTCGATTTCTGTTGAGGCATTCAGATGGTAGAGTCAGAATTTGGCGTAAACAGAAGGAGAACATGGATCCATCATGCCTTGTTACCACTGTGCAGGCTGGTGGTGGTGGTGTAATGGTGTGGGGGATGTTTTCTTGGCACACTTTAGGCCGCTTAGTGCCAATTGGGCATCGTTTAAATGCCACGGCCGACCTGAGCATTGTTTCTGACCATGTCCATCCCTTTATGGCCACCATGTACCCATCCTCTGATGGCTACTTCCAGCAGGATAATGCACCATGTCACAAAGCTCGAATCATTTCAAATTGGTTTCTTGAACATGACAATGAGTTCACTGTACTAAAATGGCCCCCACAGTCACCAGATCTCAACCCAATAGAGCATCTTTGGGATGTGGTGGAACGGGAGCTTCGTGCCCTGGATGTGCATCCCACAAATCTCCATCAACTGCAAGATGCTATCCTATCAATATGGGCCAACATTTCTAAAGAATGCTTTCAGCACCTTGTTGAATCAATGCCACGTAGAATTAAGGCAGTTCTGAAGGCGAAAGGGGGTCAAACACAGTATTAGTATGTTCCTAATAATCCTTTAGGTGAGTGTATAGTGTCACACTGAACTGACTGACAGCTTCAGTGATTATATAAAAGTGAGGCTTCATGTCGAACGCACATGGACAAACTAAAAAGAGGTCTCGTCACATCCGCTTCTCGGAGAAAGTGTTAACGGAAATATCTATGAACAGTGATATCTATGAATCTTTAAGATAATCAGCTAACCTAGCTAGTTCTTTTCATTGTTGTCGTTTTATTCAATTTAAATATTTGAATGTTAATGAGAAGAAGAAAAATAAAGGCAGCTTGAGTAAAACGGCTCTATATTTAACAAAACGCATACAAAAGACAGAACTAGAAGCTATTTGACCCATTTTACAGAATACTTTGACAAAAATTGATGTGTAGTTTTATAATAGTGATTTCATTATGTCTTAAAATACATGTTTCCACATTAAATCCATGGTAAATGTTGGTGATTTGTGGACTGAAAAGCATTCCATAACTTGTTCGCTCAATGTTTCACAAAGTCTCTACAAGTTTCCGGGTTATCTATGGTTTTTAACAAAGAATATTAGGGGCTTTCGCACCGGAGGAACCGTTTCATAGTTCCTACAACTATTGGCGGAAGTTCCCGGAGTTTGGCGCGTTCGCACCGCAGGGACTGGGAACGATTTCAGTTCTAGGAACTCCTTTTGGAGGAACTACTTTAGCTAATAACTAATCTAACCCTAACCCTCCCAGCCTAGACTCGCTCTAGACCAGCGCTATAGGATCTGTCCGTGACATCAGTGTTCGCTGATTGGCCGAACGCACGCGAAACACCAGAACACACCATTTTTAAAAACACACAGATTATCGCCTATATATTTACTCCAGAAACTAACTCTATGAACATGTAGAACAGTGATAGATGAGCCTCTCAACCTTTACACTGAGGAGAAAACCCGACGTGACTTTGAGGAGAACAAGAGAAACATGATTATGTGTTTCTGCTCAGCGACACTGGAAATCAACACACGGCAAACGCTAATAACTCATTACTGTCGACTTTCTATGTATAACAGTTTTATCTGATGACGTGTTAGACAGATCGTAGACTAATGAACACGGAGAATGTGAGCGCTGGCGTTCTCAGCGGCGTCTAAATAAAAGTCTCAACAACGAGCGTGTCTCACGTCACTCAGAGTTCATACTAGCGCTGCGAACGCAACCAGGAGAACGTTCCTACGGGAACCATTAGTCCTCGGGTCTCCATCCTGGCGGCTCGTTCCTGGAACTACCCGGTGCGAAAGCCCCTATTGTTGATAAATGCTGGTGTCCTGATTATAGTTCATATATGCTCCTCTCTAGAGTTAATTTGTATACCTAACTATCGAGTTTATGGACATTGAATGGCTTTTCTGTTGTTATGAATCATTGTTTACGAGCTGTTTGTCCTGACCGATTGACCCATCAGTGTTCATCATATCATCTTATCATCTCCTGCTACTGTAGGAATTTAAAAGCTCCGGCTCGGCTAACACAGAGACCAGTAAGGTAGCAGGAACGCTGGAGACCAAGTACAAGTGGGCCGAACACGGGCTGACGTTCACCGAGAAGTGGAACACCGACAACACTCTCGGCACGGAGATCACTCTGGAAGACCAGGTGCGAGACGTGAAAACCGGATCCAGTGCACATGATGTGATATGAGTTACAGTCTTGTCCTCTAACATGAATGCTGCTTTATTTTCCCCAGTTGGCCAAAGGGCTGAAGTTGACATTTGATTCCTCCTTTTCTCCAAACACTGGGTATGTGTCTCGTTCACCACATCTGTTCTCCAGTATAATCAATGCACTTCCAGGACGGATGTGATGTTTCATCGTCCTAAAACGCAACCTTTCAGGAAATGAAAAACAAACAAACACTGTGTTGTCAAAGCACATATAGTCAGACAGTTGCATGTCGTATTAGTAATATTTGACCAAAGTTAAGCTCAATGTAGTTACAAGGATTTTAAACCAGCAAATGTCGGAAAATGCATGTTTTGTCTAGGGATGCACGATAAAAAAAAACAAAATTAGTTTGAAAATATCGGCATATCGAATATCGGCCAAAATCCAGGCCGATATTCGATATGCCGATATTTTCAAACTAATTTTGCCCGATGCCGATACCAATATATTTGTTTTGTTTTTTTTTAGTGCAAAAGCTTATTAAAGCTTCTATTAAAGTTCTCAGTCAAGAGCAGTGAGTGATTTCCTCTTTGTATTTTGTTGTTTTACTTACATTTAAAGGGATAGTTCTCCCAAAAATTTTAATTGTCATCATTTACTCTCTCAAGTTTCTTTCTTCTGTTGAAAATAAAAGTTATTTGGAAGAATGTGGCTAACCAAACAGTTGCTGTACTCCAGTGACTTCCATAGTATATTTAAGCACAAGAAAGAAATGAATACAGGTTTGGAACAAAGTAAATGAAAAAGTTTGGAGTAAATAATGACAGAATTTGTATTTCTGAGTATCTCTTTATGGACAAGCGGCAGCATATTATTACTGTCTCTTTAAGAGCTGCACGCGACGCGTCTAATATACACGCATTTGACAAGCAGATTTTCTCTGTTTGCTTTCACTTTAGACATAACCAACTTTGTTTATGTAAACCTTGTGTGTATTTGACAGTATCAGCGCAATAAGACTGAAAGATTAGTCCAGTATGCAGGCGCTGTGACGGGCTTTAGTTCCTGTGAGCGTCGGGTGTAACGCGCTCAGAAAAGCGGATGTTAGAACAGCGCATCAGCTCGTGAATGACATGTTTAACTAGCAAGACTTTGACGCACATGCAAATAATGAACTTTTGTGAATTGCGGTGTCCCGTGAGTGTGACTCTACCTCTGCGTTTACATGTGATGTGAATGTACGTCGCGTTGTACAGTATGTTGAGATGAAGGCGCCAGAACTGAACTGACAGAATGCACGATACTATGATTTTTCTTCAAAAGCAGATCTTGGAGACATTTTAATCGTCCACGATCAAAAACCGTGATTATCGCACAACCCTAGTTGGAAGTTTAAGTTGCGGGCGCTCATGCTTCGTTCACGGTCGTCACGTGCGCATAGGAAACGCCCATGATGGTCATTTTAAGCTTTTATCTGCCGATGTTGTCCCTATATCATCGTGCATCCCTAGTTTTGTCCCATCATTTGAACCGCTGCATCCGAAGCAACAACTTACAAGTTTATTTCGGTCAACTTCAAAAGAAGAAAAAAAAAGAAATACAATTTACAAGCAAACATAGAAACGAGAATTAAATTACAGTGTGAACAATCTTTTTAAATGAACAAAAAGGTTGCTTAACCGAAAAGGTGTCTGATCCTTTTTACGTTTAATTTATTTTACACAAATAAATAAAAAAGTATAAAGGTTAAAATGTTATAAAGTATAGTTATGTTAAAGTATAGTCAGTTTTTTCTGATATTTGACCAAAATGTGATAAAAGATGAATCGTTTGCACATGCTATGTAAGCTACACTAGGCTATTGACTGACTCGACGACAAACGCTAGACAAAGACGGGCCTCCCGTTCCTCAAACACAGGAAACATTAGCCTTATTAGGGATGCGTGGATAGGATTTTTTTTTGTGGCCGATACTAGTTTTAATAAACACCTGTTGGCCGATAGTGATATTTGTCAGTTGCTCCCTTATTTGAACTTTTGTTATTAAAATAGATTACTGTTTTGATCATGATTTAAATTAGTAACATTCAAAAAATGATGGGTTAAAAATGTTTTTTTTTACATTATGGCTGTAAAATTACAATACCAATATTTATGGCTGTCTTCATTTCTTCATTTTCCAACATTAAAGCATTAAACTTTTATTTTGACAGGGCGACCTTACAGCTTTTCTTTTGATAAGCACTTCTCAGGTTAGTGAATAGGTCCGGCGCATGTTTGGTTCAAAGAAGCACGTTAAAGCGACTCGGACAGATGCGGATGGCCTTAGTGAGACGCTCAAAACACCGGCGGATCACGAGCTGCTCACGTGTAAATGAACACAGTGCCGCGCTTCACTTTGAAACACGCAGTGCATATATTATTTAATTAAATCGCAGCCTTTGCCCATCGATAATGTCTCTGCGATTTCGTTTGTGCAGCTCTTGTCCAACCCCTGACTCAGGACCAGTTCAATAGTGTTAAACAGACATGTGAAAATCAAATAGTATATTAACTTTATATGTGACCCTGGACCACAAAACCAGTCTCAAGGGTAGATCTTTTTGAATAAGCTTTCCGTTGATGTATGGTTTGTTAGGATAGGACAATATTTGGCTATTTTAAACTATTTAAAAATCTGGATTCTGGGGGTGCAGGAAAATTGAAACATTGAGAAAATCTCCTTTAAAGTTGTGCATTTAAGTTCCCGATTATGCTGCATTCACTCACAAAGATATTTTTTATATATATTTACGGTAGGAAATTTACAAAATATCTCCATGGAACATTATCTTTACTTAATGTCCCAATGATTTTTGGCATAAAAGAAAAATCTATAATTTTGACCCATACGGTGTATTGTTGGCCATTGCCACAGATACACCCGTGCGACTCGTGATCCAGGGACACATATTAGTTGATGACTTCCTCATATTAAGTGTTGTTGTTGTTGTTGTTGTTTTTCCACACGAGTCACACGAGTGGAGCACAGAATCACCAATACATTTCTGACGTTTCTCTGTCTTGTTTGGTAACTTCCCACAGCAAGAAGAGCGGAAAGATCAAGAGCAGCTTCCAGCACGAGCACCTGAACCTGGGCTGTGACGTGGACTACGACATCAACGGCACCGCGGTGCATGGAGGCGTGGTGGTGGGCTTCGAGGGCTGGCTGGCCGGGTACCAGATGACCTTCGAGGCCGGCAGGAACCGGGTCACTCAGAGCAACTTCGCTGTCGGATACAAGACCGACGAGTTTCAGCTGCACACAAACGTGTACGTACTGAACGCTGTGTCTGCATTAGTGCGATGTGGAGGGTTCTCCATCCGTGTTGTTTTTCCAGGCTCAAGGTTAGAAAGGTGGGTTATTTATACGTTTATTCCCTGGCGATTGGATTTATCGAGGGCTTTGCTGCAGGAAGGAGCGCACTAATGTCACTGCCTACTTCTGTATATCATTGAGGCTCGAATAAGAGTGAGCTAATTCTGTGCAGTTGTTTGTAAAAACACCCTGGATAACACTCAAGTCAAGTCATCTTCATTTATATAGCGCTTTTAACAATGGATTGTTCCAAAGCAGCTTTACAGAGATAAACATATAATTTAAGGTAACAGAGATTGTTTTGGCTTTATAGCGGTTCTTGAATAATGTTATTTCCAGCTAAAGTTAGTTTTGATTGATTCACCTCCATTGAAATGATCATTTGTTATTAAATTAGGGGCCGCTAAGACGACGCCGTTCTCTCTAACAGACTTTAAACGCGAACCTGTGATTAACGCTGACGGCGTTCACATGCGCATTAAGAACTGATTCTATAGTTATGTGCTTTTAAAAATATGTGCGCAGGTTTGCAATTCCACATTCCACTTACATGATGTCTATTAAAGTCCTCCTGTAGTGAAACTCATTTGATCATCAAAATTACATATTTAAATGTTTTTTTCCTTGCAAAAAATGTCTTCATGCCTTAAAATATCTTGAATGTAACTCGACACCCTTGCCTCATTTAGTATGTGCGGTTCTATGAATATGCAAATGAGCCCCGCCTCCACTCACTCACTCAGCTCAGAGATCCACTGGTTGACGATCACACGTTGATCTGATTGGTTACAAGGTCGTTTGTGACGTCAGAAACACCAGCGATTTCAAACCGTGTTTTTGAGACTGTCTTTGGTTCACTGCAGTTTTAAGCAGAAAATACTCAGCAATGCTGTCGACTTATGAACTTACACACGGTGTGTCTTAAAGCGTATTAAAAACACCACATAGACACATAAACAACATTAAAAGCTGGATTTTCACCACAGGGGGACTTTAAAGGGCAGTTTTGTGTTTTCTTTTCTAGAGCAGTCTATTTAACCTGTCGATTTAGTGCCATTCACTGTTTTAAAAAGCTTAGTTTTGAATTGAAAATATGAAAGATGTGTCTGTGTTTTCTAATCGCAGGAATGATGGAACAGAATTCGGCGGCTCCATTTACCAGAAAGTGAATGATAACCTGGAGACGGCGGTGAACCTGGCCTGGACCGCCGGAAACAGCAACACCCGCTTCGGCATCGCGGCCAAGTATCAGATCGACGCCGACGCTTCCTTCTCGGTGGGTGTTCAGTTAGCATTGCCACTTTTAGTTTTTTTCGGACTAGGTTTTCTTTTCATTGACCAGTGCTGTCGTTTGTTGGCACCTATAGGCATAATGATGCGTTAAAGACGTAGTTCACTTCAGAATTAATATTTCCTGGTACTTTACTCTCCCCCCGTCAGCAGCAGTTAATACACACTAGCAGGGCCGGAGTGGGACTCATTTTCAGCCCTGGAGTTTCATGCCTTAGACCGGCCCACTTTAGTTCCCGTCTGACTATATTAAAATAATGTAATTGAAAATAACTACAGTGGCGTAGGTCGTAAAGCGTGAAGTGCGTGAAAGTGCTTTTGACGCGCTCGACCCGAGTTCGAATCCGCCTTTTGCCGAACTCTCTTCTCCCTTTTCCCAACACATATGAGATATAAAATGTATAACCTAACATAAAGGTCTGTAGCGTTATATTTTGCCAAAGAACTAAAATCGAAACCATGATATGGCTTTGTGCCTTTATAAAACAGCACAAGACTTTAAGAATAGGCATCCTGTTTGTGCTGGGTGATTTAAAGAAATGTGTGCACTTTGCTCACGCGATCAGCATGGTTATCTGGTGTTTTCTCCTAAATAAAAGCTTATTTCTTGCAAGTGAAGAAATTAGGACAAAAGTATTTTAATTGTCCTATATTATAATGTAATGTAGGCTAAAATATACTTCTGAAATATTAATTTTCATTTATATAGTACATTTATAGGCTATGTGGATTTTACGTCATAGGAATAATTATATAAATCATTATTACATTATTATAATAATTGTTTGGCATCCTAAAACACCACTGATTATGTAATGTAGACTGAGACTCTCATAACTAAAAAGATGTTTGAGCCCTCTTTATTGTCCTGGTACAAATCAATGCTTTTTCTTTGTTCAACGAGCAGTTCATGGGTTGAAGCTCTTAATTTTGATCTCTCAAAGAGCACGAGATTGATGTATTTAACCTTAAAATATACAAAAATTTCTTGCGGGGGAGCATGCCCCCGAACCCCCCTAGAGGCACAGAGTCCACCCAACATAGTTTTACAAATTCCTATGGGAAAGAACAACCATTTAGGAACTTTACTCCAGCATAGTACAACAAAGTTCCTTTTAAGTCAGTAAAACTGTAAATGCCATATTAAAACGTCCTTGGACAAAATATACATTTGGCCTGCCTAAGAGGGGGCCTTCAAGACATTGTGCCCAGGGCCCTCTGAACTCTTAATCCGGCCCTGTGTACAGCCTTGTTATTCATTGTATTTTAAAAATATATACATTTCTATTCAGTGCAATAGCCGTATACAGGGTTTTATAAATACAGAGGTCCGAAAAGTGATCTTGGGGGTTCGGGGGCATATGCCCACCCAGACAAGTGAAGTAATACAAACAGTGAAAAGTCCCATTGCTGATACTGGGGAAATATAAACACATTCGAGGTATACAAATATAAATATTTATACAATGACAATGGCAATATATTATATAGGTGCTTGCGTTGTTAAATTGAGCTTATTTTTACACTGATGATCATCATTGGCAAAGAATATGTATGTCTGTGTTAAATAGGAATCTATTGTAATATAGTTATTCTCAATCTGGGCACAGTATAGGCTATTCCTCTGCTCTCATTTCTCATCTCCATCTTCTCTCATTCTTCTTTTCTCAGTCTCTTTATCTTTAGGTTACCTGTAAATCTCTTTCTTTCGGTCGTTTAAAACTTATTTCGTAATTAAAACAGCTGTTTACGTAGTTTAGCCACTTGCATCTAATCTCGTGAAGCGTCGCGTTGGGATTCGCGCGCGGCCGCGGCTCGCGCTTCTGTGAACATAAATCCCGCTTGCTTTGATCGGTCATCTCAAACATTTTGCCATTGCCGACGAGCGGTGTTTTAATACTGACGCAGCTCAGATTATGAGGTCGGTTATCGTTGCGATATGCAAATCATTGCAGCACCAAATTAGAGTTAATATTAGGCAATTATTTCACAACGTTCATTATACACTCAGAAAAATATACACTCAGAAAGCTGTGACTGGAGCCTATGTAAAGCATTCAACCCAGTGCCATGACAACACCGGCCCTCCTGGCCAATAAAACAGACCGGCCCACCGGGAATTCTCCCGGTGCTCCCGATTAGCCAATCCGGGCCTGCACACTAGAGATGAGCGGATGAGCGCAACGTCACCCGAATCCGCAGCCAACAGATCGTCCACCCGCACCAATCATGTTCTCTGATTTAAGTATCCGCATCTGATGGTCAAATTACCTATCTAAACATTTTTATTTATGACTTGTTACTCCTTTCAAAAGTAATATTATTACTGTAATTTGTTACACTACTCGTTATATTACTTTTCTGTTACACCCCACAGAAATGGTGATTGCGTATTTTCTAGGGGTGTCAGGATACATTGCGATATAAAAATGTGATATGAAACCAATTCAATCAGGTTTTATTGGTACCATCATCAACTTTCTCCGTCAACCTGGATCCTGAGTTTAGGAATAACTGGAGCTCGTGCCCATGAACTGCCAATCACATGCTGTGAAACTGCGATACACTTCTCTTCTGCAGAATATTACGAGATGGAAAAATATTAAGAATTTAAACGCATTTACTGAGCTAGAAAAAAGAGTAAAGACTGGGTTAGGAGAAAGGAGTAGACACGGGGGAATGACTTCATTACGTCAGAGATGTTTCACTCTGCTGTTTCTTACCCAGAACATAATGACTGTTTTTCCTCTCACACACTTTTTGTCTGTCTGACAGGCCAAAGTGAATAATTCTAGCCTCGTCGGCCTGGGATATACCCAAACCTTGAAGCCCGGTAAGTTTATATTGATGTAAATGATGTGCAACAAGTTTAATAAACCTGTTCAAAATGCATATGCAACCGTTTAAACCAGGCGTGTCCAATCCTGCTCCCAGAGGACCTCCAATCCTCAATAACCCAGCTGATCAGTGTCTCGAGGATTGCTAGAAACATTTGAAATTAGGGATGTCAATTTTCACAAATTCCCATGATCGATCGTCGTTTAAATTAACGATCAATTAATCGATTAATCGTTAGCATTAATGGCAAACAGCATTACAGGGTCTGCAAATGCTGCTCAAAAAGCTTAACCTGACTCCGCCAGATGGATTTGCTCCGCATATCCATCTGGAAACCTTCCGTTAAAGTAGTTTTGGGAAGGGGCGTAAATACTGGTTAGCTGATTGGCCTATATTGGTGATAGACGGGCCAAATCAACCAATCAGATCAACGAAGCATATGACGTATAACAGAGCGACGACGAAAACAAAACCACAAGCCAGGCTACTCTTGCTGCTGCAGGTAAAGGCTCGTTAGCTCAGCAAATAAGATACATGTCGGCAAAGGATATTTGCCGTTTATGTAACGACAATTTGAGAATAAAAGGCACCATTTCAGGTGCCCGGTCTATATTTAACAAGAAGGATGCAAGAGAAAAAAGCATTAGCGAGCGGCTAAAAGAAATAGGACTACCGCTGTCTGAAAATGTTTCTAGATCAGGTCGTATTTGCTTGCGTTGCTTCCGCTTGGGTTGAACTGTCGCACTTCTCGTTGCGTCACACCTCAACCCGCCTCTAAGCCAACGCTGATTGGACGTTCGTTTGGTGAACTGCTCCCAAATTTTCTTTAACGGAAAGTATCCAGACTGATCTGCGAGTGAAAACTTGATAGCTCGCGAGATCAGGATGGTCTCGCGAGGCTACAAAAAGCTATGTTCCTCACCAAATTAATAATAATGGGTTTTAATCTAAATAAAGGGTTAGTAGGATTGTAAAATGTTTTGATGTGATTGATAAATTAAATTAATATATTTATAACGACAAATACAATGTGTCACCAACGCCGCCTCATATGCGTGCTTGTCAGAATGTGTGACTGTTGTGGAAGTGCTAGAACAACGCACTGAAAACGGCAACTAAACCCAATGAATTCACAACCATTTAATAAAATAGTGTTCTCATGTTATGTAATATGACAGTCCCAAATTAACCATCGTTATTATTAGTCGTGCATTCTGCTTGAGCGGCGCGCGCTGAATGAATAACCGTTGAGCACTTTGTTAGCGTTTATTTAACTCAAAGAAACGCATCCTATTTGATATTAATCAGATATATACAAAATAAGCAGAATATTACAAAACTATATCTGCACAAAATGACGTGAATGCACAAGTGAACTTAAACTGAGTTACGTGCCATTCAGAATGACTCATATGTTGTGGTGGACGCGCTCAAAGTCTCTGACGAGCTCTTCCTGGAACAACGCGACATGGCATCTAAACCCAAATAATTCACAATGTTTTATTACAATATTGTTCTCTTTATAATCTTGTGTAATATGACAGTCCCAATAGTCATTATTAGTCGTGCATTGTCATTTGAGCTGAGCGCGCTAAAGATCACGTCGATTCTTAATGCATCCAATATGAGACCAATCAGATATAGATAAGCGTACACAAAATAAACTATTACAACTTACATTTGCACAAAACAAAAGGCTGCGAATGCACACGCAAACTTATAGTCATGATGAAGGTGTAAAATAGTCCCAAACAACTCCGGGGTGTGTGTGTCATTCAGTGGGACTTCACCACACCGGCGCGCTCGCTTACATGTTTCGCGGTTGAGCAGCACGCACGCGCATGATCCTGCTTAATCGATGATCGATAAGTTTTATCGATTAAATGTATTATCGACAATTAATCGATCGTCGATTAATCGTTGACATCCCTATTTGAAATGCATTTAAAATAATTGATTCATTATTTATAATTTTATTTAAAACTTAACCACACTCCAGAATCCGACAGACTGTGATTAGCTGTAGGCTGAAACCATAGACTGTATAAAACATTGTCATATAATGTTACCCCTGTTTTTTATAAATTGTGTAACATTTACTAACACAGACTATATTGGAAGTATTTGTTTTAAAGGGGTCCTTGATTATGATTTCACTTTTTTAACTTTAGTTAGTGTGCAATGTCGCTGTTTGAGCACAAACAACATCTGCAAAGCTACGGCGCTCAAAGTTCAGAGCAAAGGGAGAGATTTGCTTTTAAAGAAATTGCTTAATAAGGACTATAACAAACGGCTGGTTAGGACTAGGGCTGTCACTTTTGTGAAAAAATCCTGTTCGATTTTTGAGACATGAGTGTTCATTGATTCGATTGAAAAATCGATTTTCCATGTCTAAAGACGTTTCCATTTTCAACACCAAATACAGGCAAATCCACGGACACCTAACAGGCATTAGGACGAGCGTAAAGAGGACGCTTGAGACGCACAAGTCAGCGATATTCCTGATGATTTATTGGCGTGAAGTTTCGTGCACAATGACAAACAGGAGCGCAACATTCAGGGATTGAGATTAACACCCTCGACCCGACAGATGCGGGTAAACATGAACTTTGGCGGGAAACGCTGTCAGATCACGAGCCGATCTGCCGTGTTTCTGTGTTTACTCACTTTGCTGGGGGAGTTCGTGTAAGACAAATCTGCGCGGATTTAGCGCAAAAAAGTCCTCATGATATATTAAATACAGCGTATTGCAGAATCTGCGCATTTCTGGCTTACTTGAACACACACACACACACACACACACGTCACTGAGCAACAAATAACGGCGCGCTCGTTCACTTGCATTGAAGTAATAGCGAAAATAAAAAGCATTTGGTGAACAGAAAAGACAGTGTTATTGTCCAGGATCCGACATGTTCTGTGTGCTGTATTGATCTGCCCACCTAAAACACTTTTTTGGTAAAAAAAAAAAAAAAAAAGGCAGTTAAAATCGATTCCTTATTTTCGTTTTCGAAACTTGTGTTGGTTGGTCCGATCGATCGTGCAATCGATTTTCGCACGTAAAGTGACAGCCCTAATAGGGACTACAATGAGCTTCCTCCCGGGTTAGTGACATCACTAACCCTAAATTTGACAAACTCCGCCCCCACAACACGATTTATAGATTATCATGACAGAATATGCTAATCAATGACTAAAAGATGGTTAACTCCACATCAGCTACATGAATTCATCAACTTACCATTCAGAAACGTCCTGTTGCTTCTACATGTTATCACTTCTTCTTGTGTCTCCCCATCATCATCTGACTCCGGTTTAAAGGGTAAGTTCACCCAAAAATGAAAATTAAGTCATTAATTACTCACCCCCATGCTGTACCAACCCCGTAAGACCTTCGTTCGTCTTCGGAACACAAATGAAGATATTTATGATTAAATATGAGAGGTTGATCAGTCCTCCATAGGCTCCCTAAGGGATTGACACCGGACGGCCCAGAAAGTCATTAAAGAAAATGTTTAAATATTCCATGTCGCAACAGTGGCTCAACTATAAGTTTATCAAGCGACGAGAATACTTTTTGTGCGGAAATAAAACAAAAATAACGACTTTATTCGACTATTCCTTTTCTTCCTTGTAGGCCTGAAACGAGACTTCAAGAGATTTCCACGACGCATGCGCGAGAACTGAACTGAAGTAGTTGAAGGAGATCGCAATTCTCGCGTGCGCGTCGTGGAAATCTCTTGAAGTCTCGTTTCAGGCCTACAAGGAAGAAAAGGAATAGTCGAATAAAGTCGTTATTTTTGTTTTATTTCCGCACAAAAAGTATTCTCGTCGCTTGATAAACTACATCAGCGTGATAAAAACTACAGTAAATGACAGAAACCATATTTGGAAAAAACGATATTTGAAGTGTAATTTAATTTAGTTGGTCTCGCGTGCCGTTGAATAACGTGAGGAGGCGGGGCTTATGAGCTATACTAGGACCGGCCACCGGGGAGCGATCGAGACGCTTGGGCTTCACTTTTTTCAGGGCTTGTGCGGCACGCTTGGTCAGGACCCACACAGTGTGAGAGCGCCCCCTGCTGGCCTCACTAACACCGCTTCCAGCAGCAGTTCTCCCAGGACTCTCCCATCCTTCGCTTCAGTGTTGGGATACAGGCTGATAGCTGGTGGGTCAATGTGCATGAACTCTGAACTCAGCTGGGCATCGGACACCCCTGGTTTAAACTATTTAAAAAGATTTGGTTTGTGGCGTTTATGTACCAATGCAACATAAGTAAGGGTTCGTACAAGGTGCTAAAAATGCTTGAATTTGACTTTTTGAAATTGAAGTCCTGGAAAACCCTAGCCTGGTTAAAACCAGACCATTCTCAGTTGTAACTGAGTTATGGTCTGGCAAAGCGTCATAGACAAATCATTTCCAGAGGGGCGTCACCAACGGACGTCTCGGATAGACCTAAACCCAATCAGAGCCATGAAGGAGATGACGTATGCAGACCGGTGGAGAAACATCTCCGAGTGTTGTTCTTTGCTCGGTTTTTAACAAAAAGGAAACGTTCAAAACGCTTAAAACAGACGCGATGGCTGATTCGAACGAGTGATGTTCGACGGCGGCATCCATCTTTGTAATGTAGGCTACAAAATCTGCTTCAAAATCCCAGCGCTGTCGTCATCGTGTAAAGCCCGCCCCAACGTTTCTGATTGGTGCCTCGATTTCGACGGATTGGAAATGGGCTTGAATGAGCTCTTTGCCAGACTAACTTTCAGAGCAAATCTTAATTTGCCGGAAGTTGTCTGGGTTTTCCCAAGCTAGGAAAACCCTTGAAAACTGCCATATTTATGAAAAGGTACTTGAAAAGCGCTTGAATTATTGAAATATAATACATGTGAAATGAGTGTTTAATTTAGTGTCAAAGGATTGTTTTATCAATAAAATAAACGCTGCAGCCCATCTGATATAGATATAGAGCCGTTCGCATGGCTATGAGTGTGTGTCCAAGTATATGTTACAGCTTTCATTTTTCAGGTCAATCGTATATCAATGAGGGAAAAAATCAGTTTGAATAAGTGAAGCGATGTCTTTGTCACGGTATCCTTTCAATGGTTAAAGTTACCGCAGTCATTGCATCTGCTGCAACTTATTTGTACCATTTTATTTTATTGGTTTATTTTTGTTTGGCGTTTTTATAATTAGAAATATAATAAAGATATTGTTTGATAAGTGAGATCTCTGATTGAAGTCCTTGAAAACCAAACAAGTAGTGCTTGAAAAGTCCTGGAATTGCATTTTACAGTGTCTGTACGAACCCTGAGTTTAGCACTGCTGTGCTAAGCTGATCCTTTACTTTCTGGACGTTCTCATGGATGTGGATGTTCCTCGTCTAACCCTTTCCCATCTCTTGACTCAGGTATTAAGCTGACCCTTTCTGCTCTTCTGGATGGGAAGAACATCAATGCTGGTGGACACAAATTGGGTTTGGGTCTGGAGTTTGAGGCATAGGAGGCCGAGGATTGCGATAATCCTGACTTGATTTTTTTCTTTCTTCCCTTTTGAATACCTTCCCTCACGAACCTCGTTTCTCTTAGATTCCCTGGCCGAGGACACACACTCGGTCGAATGATGCGTTAGTAGAGGCTCACGCCTTCAGAGAGTGTGTTTACTAAAGGAAAGACACTGCTATAGGTCACACAGAATGAAAGAAGAGCATAAATGGCTTTAAAAAATGTATTTTCAATACATTATTGACATTATTTATTTCAGTGTTGATTGTGACAGAATATTTTACCAATGTTTAATTTTTGGCCGTTGGCTAGAAACAGAGACGTTTACATCAGAAAACACTAATGCTAGCTGACAACATTCCTGATCCACGGTTTTCACCCCAACTAACCTTGAAAGAAGGGACCCGTATATAAGAGTACACTCGAGGGCCGCTGTAGGAGCCCTTCACGTCTTTAGTTGTAGACACCAGACTTTTGGGTGCGTTTCGTGTTTGTCTCGTCTGTGCGAGTGAACCCACGTGTGTATCTTGTCCATTATTGTTTTATTACTGCATACTTGCCTGTACCTTTTATGGCACAACTCTTTCAGCTGTCCCTGAACTAAAGGAGATTGGAAACAACCTTTAGATGTGCCGGGGAAGAGCGTGAAAGATTTGAATATGTGGATGTAGTCTTCCGTTTTTAAATGTTGGATTAGCATACTGTGGATTTAGCAGTTTGGTTACTTTAAGTTGAATAAAACATCTGGACCTGGACCACACTACTGGATTGTGCAGTTTGGTTTCTTACTAAAAAACAAAACAAAATATTGGTAGTTGTTATATCCAAATAATTGTTTTAGTGTAACCTTTATTATGACTTAAAGTCCCCCTGTGGTGTAAATCCAGCGTTTAATGTTGTTTATGTGTCTATGTGGTGTTTTTAATACGCTTTAAGACACACCGTGTGTAAGTTCATAAGTCGACAGCATTGCTGAGTATTTTCTGCTTAAAACTGCAGTGAACCAAAGACAGTCTTAAAAACACGGTTTGAGATCGCTGGTGTTTCTGACGTCACAAACGACCTTGTAACCAATCAGATCAACGTGTGATCGTCAACCAGTGGATCTCTGCGCTGAGTGAGTGAGTGGAGGCGGAGCTCATTTGCATATTCATAGAACCGTGCATACTAAATGAGACAAGGGTGTCGAGTTACATTCAAGATATCTTAAGGCATGAAGACTTTTCAAGGAAAAAACACTTAAATGTGTAATTTTGGTGATCAAATATGAGTTTCAAGGGATAAAATGATTGACTACAGGGGGACTTTTAGTATGTTTTAAAACAAGTTTGTTTGAACTTTTTATTTTTAAAAAAGTAGAAGTACATTTTTAAATACTACAACCATTGTGAGTGATGTTATAAAAGTTATTGGTATATGTGTTTGATATATATCCTATTATTGCAGCTCACTCATGCATCATTTAGGGTAAAACATTGCCTCGATTAAATTGCATTAGATTCTTTCAATGTAAGATGTAAACTCGCATGTATTTAAGATGTGAGGAAAATATGCATTTTATATTTTTCCTTTCAGAAAAGTGTCATAGAAAATTGTGATGAACCCAAAAACAATGTACATACTGTAATTCACAATCTCTTTTGCTGTTTGTCAAAGAATTAAGAATATCAAGTATTGAGCATTAGAAGTTTATTCAAGCAATAGTAGTAGTTTATGGTTATTTAAAAGTGAGAATTGGACCCTAAACTAAAGTGTGACTGGACAATTAATATAATAAAATAATTAGGGCTATCCCCAGTGGCATGATCATTTTAAACAAATCCTCAGATGTAAACCTTAATGATACAAACTTACAAAATCCATAACCTTTAGTAAATGGTCTTTTCTGTTAAACGTTTTCATAACAACTTTATAAGAAACTCTAATGTTTGATTCAGTCCTTCATGTTAATCAACATGGCTTAAACCTCACCTTATATATGGACATTACTGTATACATATATTACAAAATGAAATAATTTACAAAATAATTCATAGAAGTTATTCTGTAAATGCACACATTAGTAAATATATTAATTGTGTTTTTGATGCATGTAGGCTACTTTTTGCATTGCAATATATTAAGTTTTATTTCCCTTCATTTTTTGGATTGATTTCCAGAGAAATTAACCTTATGACATTTTACTTTTTACAAACCCCATATTTTTCCTGAAGGACAAAATTACATGCGTCCTTTAACTCGGCAAAGTTTTACATTCGGCCAGAAAAAATCGTATTATCTTTTCTTTCTGATCTCACCTTAAACTTTCAAATATGAGAACAAAAAACAAGGAACTCATAAAAATAGTTACAAATCCAGAGCTTGTCAGATTTATGTAAGCAAACGCATTTTTTAATCTTTAATAGACACACACACACACACCCTTTTTGCAACAAATTACGGGTGAAAATCAAGGATCTTGCAACCCAACCACAACGGCGCGACTGACACTGCGCATGCGCGCTGATGACGACATCACTGAAGATGGCGACGTTACGGAAGACTCGATGCAGGCACTCAACGATGGGAATACTCGCAGTTTTAGTGTCACTGCAGATCCTTTCTGTGAGCTGCGGTTTAATAAAAACAACAGGTTAGTGGAATGATTTCCCTTCAAACCTCAGCGGGTTGTTACTGCGGCCAGTGATGTCATTTAATTATTTACCATATAGCTCATAATACAATCGAGCCCAAGTTTCGTGTGAAGGTTAACCTGTGACTGAATTCCCCTGTGCGCCTTAAATGTCTTTCTCATCAAATGGTTGTGTCTCGGTACCAATAAATAACACGTTTAAATACCGTTATATAAGCCTATGATTCAATATAGAAAACTCACACAAGACTCTTTCTGATACTGATACCGGAAGTCTCGTGCTTTTTGTGACGTGGTCAGTTTATAACTGTCAAGCCTTTGTAAACACAACGCAGATTTGGAAAAATCTATTGTTTTTCCCAATCAAACAAGTTGATCTTTAAATATTCCTCTTTAAATATTCCTCTTGTTCTGAGTTTGTCACACCACAGAAAAATGTGTTATTAGCCACCCAGCCAAATTTGAATGATAAAAAAGCCGGCAAGTACATAAAATAAGATATCAAAATCTTGAAAAAGTGAGCAGTAATCTCTGCTCTCAAACGCTGGGGGCGTGTCCGCTGTGGGGGCGTGTCCGCTGGCTGCGCTGAAACCACGCCCACTCGCGGGAAAGCTGCCGACGGTGATATTAGGTGATACTGCTTTCGGGACGGAGAGATGAAGGCCGAGGCGGGAGATAGTCGGTTCGGCCCCTTTCACCAGTAACAGCGGATTATCATTGAATCCCAGTTGTCTCAGACGACAGTTTATAAAACTATCCTGTGTAAAATGATCACTACAGAGGCGGGTGTTGGCGGTGATCCTCAGCTCTCCATCAAGGTTGGCTCTTCACAAAATTAATCCACCTCTTCTTGATGTGATCGTTTTTAGGAAATTTAAATAAAGACACCGATCTGTTTTGTACATGATCGCATCCAGGTAGTAGCCTACGCATTTCCGTTTCGAAGGCATAGCTAGCTAGCAAACTGTAGGCTGTAGTAAGTCGCGATTGAGCGCCAAACTGATGCGAATGTGCTCTATTGTTAGGGGAGGGGCCAGCCTCAGTGGCCTCGGTGTGTCATCAAGTAGGGGCGTGTCCAGGAGCTCATGGGCTCCAGTGCGTCATCGAGCCCTGTTTTAGCCCCGCCCAAAAAATCCGGGAAATAGCAATGGTGAAAAACTGTTTAACGGTCTAACTCCACAATTCAGTAATTCACAGGTCACAGTCTTTGTAATATGTTTTAGCAATACATTTCTAACATTTATAATGGGTTTAGATTTTTTTTTTAGAATTGCCTTTACAGGGACTTTAAATATGTGCAATTTTGCATATATTTTCAGTAGATAGATCTGAACATATGATAAAGCCAGGTGCAAATTTTTTTTTTTTCATTTTGTATACACACAAGATGAAAAAAAAAAAGTTCAGAGGGATTTCAGGATATATGCTTTCATTACCTAGGAAATCAAAATATACTGTCCATAGCCTTAAACCCATTTTCGCCATATTTGTTTGATTACAATGTCACATAAATCAGGCCAGGAATGATTTACTAACAAATCCCTCTGAAAATATCTTCAGAATACTGCTAAGTGTATAACTGGAAAGTTTGGTGTGCATAGGTGCTACATAGGCTGAGATATTTGTACTGGAGAATGACAAAAAACTCATTTTGAGAAAAAGGCATTTAAAGATTTAAAGTAACACCAGGTAACTTTTGCTCTCGGGGTCCCCCTACAGTTGGGAAACAGTATTGTCCTCTACTACTGTCGTAATCCTACACGCACGTGCATTTGTTGACAACCATGATAGCCCTGAACTGATAGGAGGAGGTCACATGCAGGTGTTCTGCTTGCGTCGCGTGTGAAATGTCTTCATCCCAGGTACAGTGGCATATATTTCAGCATGTCATATGAATATAATTTCATGGGTTTTATTTTTTTCTAACGACAAATGATCGCGATGATCATGTTTACAAGCCAGCGTCATTATAGTAGCCTAGTCTATTGGTTACCGTTTTACTGAATCTATATAATACTTCAATTAGGGATGTCAACGATTAATCGACGATCGATTAATTGTCGATAATACATTTAATCGATAAAACGTATCGATCATCGATTAAGCAGGATCATGCGCGTGCGTGCTGCTCAACCGCGAAACATGTAAGCGAGCGCGCCGGTGTGGTGAAGTCCCACTGAATGACACACACACCCCGGAGTTGTTTGGGACTATTTTACACCTTCATCATGACTATAAGTTTGCGTGTGCATTTGCAGCCTTTTGTTTTGTGCAAATGTAAGTTGTAATAGTTTATTTTGTGTATGCCTATCAATATCTGATTGGTCTCATATTGGATGCATTAAGAATCGACGTGATCTTTAGCGCGCTCAGCTCAAATGTCAATGCACGACTAATAATGACTATTGGGACTGTCATATTACACAAGATTATAAAGAGAACACTATTGTAATAAAACATTGTGAATTATTTGGGTTTAGATGCCATGTCGCGTTGTTCCAGGAAGAGCTCGTCAGAGACTTTGAGCGCGTCCACCACAACATATGAGTCATTCTGAATGGCACGTAACTCAGTTTAAGTTCACTTGTGCATTCACGTCATTTTGTGCAGATATAATTTTGTAATATTCTGCTTATTTTGTATATATCTGATTAATATCAAATAGGATGCGTTTCTTTGAGTTAAATAAACGCTAACAAAGTGCTCAACGGTTATTCATTCAGCGCGCACCGCTAAAGCAGAATGCACGACTAATAATAACGATGGTTAATTTGGGACTGTCATATTACATAACATGAGAACACTATTTTATTAAATGGTTGTGAATTCATTGGGTTTAGTTGCCGTTTTCAGTGCGTTGTTCTAGCACTTCCACAACAGTCACACATTCTGACAAGCACGCATATGAGGCGGCGTTGGTGACACATTGTATTTGTCGTTATAAATATATTAATTTAATTTATCAATCACATCAAAACATTTTACAATCCTACTAACCCTTTATTTAGATTAAAACCCATTATTATTAATTTGGTGAGGAACATAGCTTTTTGTAGCCTCGCGAGACCATCCTGATCTCGCGAGCTATCAAGTTTTCACTCGCAGATCAGTCTGGATACTTTCCGTTAAAGAAAATTTGGGAGCAGTTCA
This sequence comes from Tiaroga cobitis, assembly GCA_030578255.1. Classification (NCBI taxonomy): domain Eukaryota; kingdom Metazoa; phylum Chordata; class Actinopteri; order Cypriniformes; family Leuciscidae; genus Tiaroga; species Tiaroga cobitis. Next base: position 51,695,832 of record CM060611.1, read on the forward strand.
CCAAACGAACGTCCAATCAGCGTTGGCTTAGAGGCGGGTTGAGGTGTGACGCAACGAGAAGTGCGACAGTTCAACCCAAGCGGAAGCAACGCAAGCAAATACGACCTGATCTAGAAACATTTTCAGACAGCGGTAGTCCTATTTCTTTTAGCCGCTCGCTAATGCTTTTTTCTCTTGCATCCTTCTTGTTAAATATAGACCGGGCACCTGAAATGGTGCCTTTTATTCTCAAATTGTCGTTACATAAACGGCAAATATCCTTTGCCGACATGTATCTTATTTGCTGAGCTAACGAGCCTTTACCTGCAGCAGCAAGAGTAGCCTGGCTTGTGGTTTTGTTTTCGTCGTCGCTCTGTTATACGTCATATGCTTCGTTGATCTGATTGGTTGATTTGGCCCGTCTATCACCAATATAGGCCAATCAGCTAACCAGTATTTACGCCCCTTCCCAAAACTACTTTAACGGAAGGTTTCCAGATGGATATGCGGAGCAAATCCATCTGGCGGAGTCAGGTTAAGCTTTTTGAGCAGCATTTGCAGACCCTGTAATGCTGTTTGCCATTAATGCTAACGATTAATCGATTAATTGATCGTTAATTTAAACGACGATCGATCATGGGAATTTGTGAAAATTGACATCCCTAACTTCAATGCAATGTTTGAGTGGTAGATAATAACCATATATCGTCAATATTATAATATCAAGCTACCATAAATGAATCTGCAAATTTTACAAATCGATTTGCATTATAGCTTGAGGCAAGACAAATAAACAAATATCACAGACATGTTAGGTATCCTAAAATATGATTTTGTACATCTTATATATTTACTTGCAAGAATGTAGCCCCTACCAAACTTGTACACGCCGTTTAGACATAGGCTTTCATTTGATTTTTTTGATTTTATTTAGTATTGCACAAGAACAACATGAGGGTGGAAATTCGTCATCCGAAAAAATTGCGACAAGAATCCCGTTTGCCTCTGTAGCCATCAATAATCGAAAATTACACAATCAAGTAACTTTACACATGAAACAAATGAGAAGCTATGAACACAATGATAATATTAATAATCTTCCTCCTTTCTTTGTACATGTTGAGTAGAGTACACTTTTTAGGTCAAACATTTGCTATTTGCATTTCATCGATTGCAAAGTTCAAATCAGAACGAGAATGTTAGCGATAGCAAACCGTCAAAAACTAGAATATCGTTTACTAGCTACCAGATTGATCATTCGCTACTCTACTATCATTACTTGATTCATGAAGATAACGGAGGATAAGATAGCTTCCGTTACATAGTCAGGCAGACAAAAAAAACAAAGAGATAGTATGCAAGCATGACAGCCAAGTCCATCGGTCGGGCACCCCTCCTCCTCCTTCCGCTCACGCCAGCGAGAAAACACTGGCCCAATGTTGATCCTCGTTCTGCCTTTATCGCGATCACTTTCTCTTTTTCTCTTTTTGCTTTGCTCCGATAAAACCTTTGCTTTCTTGTTTTTCTGTGCTGCTTCGGCCACGACTATAACATTTGGCTCCCACGTCCGATTTTAAGGAAGTGGGGGTGGTGGTGGAAGTGACGTATATGCCGTAAAGCAGTCGAATTTTGTAGTTCTCTTTGTTCGCCGGTTACTACCCGAAGTTTAAAAGTACGATTAAAAACGCTACAGACCCCGTCAGGCTATGGCAGGCGTGTCATTCAACCTATTGTAAGTCGATGTACCATCACAAGAGACTTGGAAATATATGATGAAGGTTGAAAAGTTACCTAGTGCTGCTTTAAGTAGAGAGTTTAATACATTTCTATTGGAAAAAAATGCTCAAAAACAGAATAAATGCTCAGGCCCTTAGTAATAATAATATATAATATTTCAAGCTCATGAAAATGGATTATTTAATAACATGGCAGGCATATAAGGCCTGCAACTGCAGTAACTCAATGAATTAACATTGGCAGAGTACACCACGTGATGCGTCTGAGCGAATCACGTTAGCAGAAACCAGCAGTAGCCAATGAGATTTCGTCATTAGCTTTAAATCACCCTTTGGACATTCACGATTGGTTACTGATAGAAAGTAAATGCCCATATTTGGGTTACATAGCGTTGTGCAGCAGACTCAGAGCTTTACAGCGATACCGGTCATGACTGACTTCAGTAAACAGACGGAGCGCGGCGTGACGCGTTGGAATGCTAACTTCTTGGTAAATTCGGGAGAGATTTACTGCCGCAAGTAAGCAAAATGTAATAAAATAAACATCTTAAAGGGTTAGTTCACCCAAAAATGAAAATGAAGTCATTAATTACTCACCCCCATGCTGTACCAACCCCGTAAGACCTTCGTTCGTCTTCGGAACACAAATGAAGATATTTATGATTAAATCTGAGAGGTTCATGACTGCTACATAGGCTCCCTAAGGGATTGAAACTTGACGGCCCAGAAAGTCATTAAAGAAAATGTTTAAATATTCGATGTCGCAACAGTGGCTCAACTATAAGTTTATCAAGCGACGAGAATACTTTTTGTGCGAAAAAACAAACAAAAATAACGACTTTATTCGACTATTCCTTTTCTTCCTTGTAGGCCTGAAACGAGACTTCAAGAGATTTCCACGACGCATGCGCGAGAATTGCGATCTCCTTCAACTACTTCAGTTCAGTTCTCGCGCGTGCGTCGTGGAAATCTCTTGAAGTCTCGTTTCAAATAGTATTCTCGTCGCTTGATAAACTTATAGTTGAGCCACTGTTGTGACATGGAATATTTAAACATTTTCTTTAATGACTCTCTGGGCCGTCAGGATTCATTCCCTTAGGGAGCCTATGGAGGAGTCATAAACCTCTCAGATTTAATCATAAATATCTTCATTTGTGTTCCGAAGACGAACGAAGGTCTTACGGGGTTGGTACAGCATGGGGGTGAGTAATTAATGACTTAATTTTCATTTTTGGGTAAACTAACCCTTTAATGTATATTTTCAACGTTTTCTTTATAGCAGCTTGAAAGAACACATATTGAAGGAGTAAACTAGTCCAAAATCTCAAAACTGATCACTGCATGAAAAATACTAGGCTATATATATGCGCTGTCGTTGGGACTTTGAGCCGAGCGGATTGTTATCCGTTAAAAACATTGTTGTCGTTTAATCGGCCGGCCCTAAGTTAAAAAATTCAATAATTGGAAAGCGTAACGTTATATCTTACATTAATATATATTATGTACCATCAGAATGCTGTTATTTTCTCATATAGTATCTGTCCAAAAGAGAAAAACAAATGCTACACAAGGAAGCTGACTCGGCCAAACTGCCAGATTCTCTCTCTCTTGAAGACAGAAAATATGAAAAATGTAAAAAAAAATTAAATAAAAAAATATGACAGAAAAATGTCCTTCACAGATATTGGGTTGGGTAGCGTTTAACGATTCCAATTCTGCTTATCGATTCCAATAAGGTAACGTTAAAAAAAAATAACTTAGATATCATTCACTTTGTCTTACTGCAAAAAACATTTAATTGTAGCTGAATATAATGAACAAAATCAACAGGCTAAAGAACACTTACACAAGGAACAACGTTTGCCTGTGGTTTAAAAACACCATAGAAGAACAACTTGCCTAACTAATATAGATTTCAAGCATTATTAAAAACAAGTAAATAGTCAGACCTTGGTCAGTCAAACTCCCTGCAAAGGGCGAATTGGAATTGATTTATCTTCAATGATGTTCAACACACTTACCTCTGTTCAAATCTCAGACAATTTAGTTCAGGGTTTCATAACCCTTTAAAGACAAACACTGAGAACAATGAGAAAAATGAGCAATCGCAAAAAATAGATACAACTGAACAAAGATACGATTGAAATAGTGTTTTAAGATTTTAAAATAAAATATAGTACATTACAAATACAGTTACAAAAGTTATTCAGTCAAAAAACGAGTGAATTTTCTCTTTTGTTGTTTGGTTAGTGTTATTATAGAGAGACAACAGGAATATTAGTGCTGTCACTTTAAGAGCTGCACGGGTCCAATACACTGATACACATGCAGCTCAGAAAACAGTCGCCTCACGCTTGAATGATTTAAAGTCACTTTGAAATGCTCACAAAGGAATCAAAATTTTAATTTTATAAGAAGTATCTGATTCCTGACATCTAGTATTCGATTACAGAATCGGAATTGATTTTCGATTCCCAAGACAGATGTAAACGCTCTTAAAGTGTAAATTGCAGGTTAACCACCACAACCAATAAATGTGTAAATTAAAGTGCTCAAAGTGTATATATGTAAAAATTTCTGTCTTAAAATGCGTTAAAATAACATTTATTGGGGTTTCTTCAAAGGTAGCATGTTTTTTACCGTGACTGGGTGATGACGTTATAAGAGGGAGCGCGGGCGGTGATGCACTCACTCTGTGTGTTTGGGTTGAGGGAGAGTAAAACGATTCGCGGGACTCCCGCAAACTAGAAATATCTATGAATAAAACTTAAAAACGAAAACATTTTTATTCATCTGTTGCAGAAAAGCAATAAGAACAACTAAAACAAAATAGAAACGGTTTACAGGCAGAGTTTCTATTTCTAACATGTCTGCAGCGTTGAGCGATGTAGCCAATCACAGACATATGTGTTGATTTCATGAACGCAACAATGGCCAATCAGAAGCATTTACGATAGACTTCCCTCACCGCTCAAAACTGACTTTTTTGTTCAGTGCTGAATTCTGTATGCTGGCAAATCCTCTAATTATAACAAACATAGTATATATATTATGAAAGCTTCATTGATAATAACAGAGATGTGTGAGATCGTGAACTGATGTCAGCTTTTTAGGAATTATTATTGGAGCGCACTTTGCGCGCAGTCCTGCCAAACCATGCGCAGTAGCCCGCTTGCTTTTATGTTATAACAGTGGTTTGTGTGTTAATGCTTTATAACAAATAATTGATCAGGAGCATGTATGCTGATGTGTATGGTGGCGACACGTAGGCTAACTTGAAAGTATTTGGAGGTACAGAAAAAAAGTATTTTTGCGGGTGGGAGCGGGACAAAACAAATGTTGCGGGCGGGAGAGAGTAATATAAAAAGTAGTTGAGAACGTCAGTTATAATAATGACCCACGTATTAAAAAAATGGTCGAGTTTAAACCGGGCTCGGGCTCATGATTACAGTTAATGTGTCGGGCAGGGCCGGGCTCGGACACAGCGGGCTCGGGTAGGGTCTTGTTTGATGTTTTTGGGCCCGATCTAAGCTCTACCTCGGGTAAGTTATGCTAACACTTACAGGCACGAATCAGCCGTTTGTCCTTGGGGAACTTGTGGAGCCTCTCCCCCGTTTTTGATGTATTCGTACATCCCGCACAAACACAATAGTTAACCATTTTTGCTAGCTAGGTCTCCAATATAACGTAACGCCAGGCCTGGAGCATAGACAGTAAAAGCTTGGAGTACCTGTTATGAGGTCACGCCCAGCCTAGTGGAAGGGAGCGGGCGTGCTTAAAACCACTGTAAAACGCACCAACTTTTCATATTATATTCAGCATTTTGGTATAAAAACATAATAAAACAATGGTGAGCGGTTCTTATCTTTATGTTTAGTAAGCACATTGCATTATCTTCGTGAAAAATTTTACCTGCAATTTACACTTTAATGTTGCTTGTTTGCCTCCACAGCTGATATTACACCGGACACTGATGGCAGTTTGACCCAAAACATCCCAGAAGCACCTCATAAGATCATGAGCGTCAGTGAACGGAGTGAATCAGGCCTGGTTTCGAAAGCGACGGCAGCTCCTAGGATCGACTCCAAGAGCAGCCCCAAAGCAGAAGTCGTTCCCATCGCCATATCTGCATCAGATCAGCACAAAACCACACCAGACCCACTGAAAACCACACCAGACCCACTGAAAACCACACCGGACCCACTGAAAACCACACCGGACCCACTGAAAACCACACCGGACCCACTGAAAACCACACCGGACCAGCCAGAAACCACACCAGATAAGCAGAAAACCACACCGGATCAGCCGGAAACCACACCAGATAAGCAGAAAACCACACCGGATCAGCCAGAAACCACACCAGATAAGCAGAAAACCACACCGGATCAGCCAGAAACCACACCAGATAAGCAGAAAACCACACCGGATCAGCCGGAAACCACACCAGATAAGCAGAAAACCACACCGGACCAGCCAGAAACCACACCAGATAAGCAGAAAACCACACCGGATCAGCCAGAAACCACACCAGATAAGCAGAAAACCACACCGGATCAGCCGGAAACCACACCAGATAAGCAGAAAACCACACCGGACCAGCCAGAAACCACACCAGATAAGCAGAAAACCACACCGGATCAGCCAGAAACCACACCAGATAAGCAGAAAACCACACCGGATCAGCCAGAAACCACACCAGATAAGCAGAAAACCAAACCAGACCCGCAGAAAACCAAACCAGACCCGCAGAAAACCAAACCAGACCCGCGGAAAACCAAACCAGAACCACAGAAACCCAAACCAGAACCGCAGAAACCCAAACCAGAACCGCAGAAAACCACACCAGAGCCCACCGTTACACCTGCAAACAAGCCAGTCTCCACCCCGGCAGGAGATAAACCAGAGAGCACCTTAGATTACATTGCTGACAGCACGTCTCCAGAACCAGACCTGGGCTTTAGAGACACCGGAGATGATGATAATGATGATGATGATGGTGTCGTCGAAAATTACGAAAATCTCCCCTCTGAAAAAATAGATGTAAACATCAAGGACACAGTCATCTATACAACCAAGGATGAAGATTCCCACTTCTTCTTTCATCTGGTAGTCATCGCCTTTCTAGTTGCCATCGTGTACATCACCTACCACAACAAGAGAAAGGTATATGGACCGTCGCAACTTGATTGATAGCATGTGACATCGCAAAAAGAAAATGGGCTTCTCTTCAGAATAATTTCACGATTATCGATTAATCGATGAGTTGTTTGATCTCGTTGCATTATTTGTAGTGGTTGACCGATATATTGCCAAGGCTGATATATTGGCAGATATTTGCATTTTTTTAGTTTTCTAGATCAAATGTGTCAGACGCATTAAACAAAGAAAGTAAGTTTTGCATATCAAATGTGGTACAATAGTCGTTTTAGAGTTAGGGGAATTGAAACGCACTCGGATCAGCTGATAGGCGTGTGATAAAAAAATAACGCTTTTGTTCTGGAGTACAGCTCTGGTTTGGTTCGCGCCAAAATCATGCCAAAGTTTATATTTAAAGGTGCAGTGTGTAATATTGACGGTTCGAACAAGTCAAAATATTGAAGGGAGTTGTTTCTCTCACCCTTCCTCCTCGACCTCGGTTGCCAGATTGAGATCACGCACCACAGAACGAGCGTGATTTTTACACTTAAGCTTTACACTGTAATTTGATCAGCTACTATATCTGCGTTTGATCATCATTGAGCTTTTTAAATGAATTTCGAGTATTTTTAGGTATGGTAGAATCTGTGATCTCTGACCCAGTTCGTTCGCTGATTCCCGCCAACTGGCAACCTGGGTGTCGAAATATTGGGTGAATTGTCAGTGGGCGGAGTCACACAAATCAAAACAAATCAGACTCTCCGACACGGAAGCACATTTCAAAGCAGAATAACTGGCTGTAGTGTTGCTTTTCACAGAAACTGTTAATTTAGCATGTTTCCTAAATATCTGCAAACATTATGATATTTTTATGCTTTAGCATAGTCAAAAAAATGACATACAGCGCCTTTAAGGATTAACTTGCGCAATAGACAAAAACACTTTGGTTTTCCAGTTATTTCACATTCACTTCATGCCAAACATTCTTGGTCACATAGAGGTAATGACAGGAGACAAGTTGCTTTCTTATTTCTATGGAAATGAAGAAGAAAAAAACACTGTTGTAAAGTACATAAAGACAGTCAAAGGTTTATGAAATGAGGTTAAATCAGACTGCGTTATGTTATATGTTATGTTATTTTTCAGAATCTCTTGTGAATGTAGCATGGACCATAATTAAAGGTGCTCTAAGCGATGCTGGGTGACGTCACTTCTTGTTGACGTTCAAATGGGGCTGGGCGATAAATCGATTAACTCGAATGTGTAGTTTACGCCGATTTTTTTTTATGAAAATCGGCTTTCTCTTTAACAACCGCTGACCCGCCCATCTGGGCTCCCGTAGTTCCGACCGGGCTCAGCGCTTGCCATGATAGCGATACAGAAACAACATGGCAAATGAACAAGACCGCGGCAGCAGAAGCACACCCGCCGAAAACATTTACAAACTGAATCTGCAGGGCTGTCCACTCTCACGAGTTCACTGTGAGAGACGCGATTGTCACTTTTACACGCTCTCACGCACACATGCATTTTCTCACGCAGAGAAAAATCGCGCAGCAAAGAGCACACTGACACCGACAGACTAGACAGAGCATGTTACTATTGATATGAAACAGATTCTCAGCTCTCAGATTCTGTCAATTTTATTACGAAATTCAAACAATAAACACCGTTTTGGCGCTTGTAAATGTGACGTGAAAGATCGCTGACAGATCTCAGTTCAAGCGGCACGTGAACCGATCATCTGTTACTCTTCACTACTAACTTACCGAAATGTAATAAAATCGATCGATCGTTTTTCAACCGCGGAAAGATGTCCATAAAACAGATGGAGAACAACATGTCACGTAACGTTACATTTACCTCAGGAATGCCCTTTAATTACCCATAGCACGCATGTTAGTTGGACTTAAAAATAATTGCTATAGAGAGGAGTATTTTTGCTAAATATGATAACTATTACACATTTATTATATTTTTACCTATATCATTACAATATTATAACGTTGTTTGTTATTATAAAAACACATTATATTTAATTTGAGTTAGTTTTAACCTTTAATAATACCAGCTGACAGGGTCTCTCTGTATGTTTACAGCATTAGGTGATTTATTTTTGGTAAAATAAATAAACAAACATAATAAATAAATAAACTAAACATAATAAAATTATGTTTAGTTACCAAATAATTTGACAATCACAATAAACATTGTGATGCAAGGTTTTTTTTTTTTTTTTTTTTTTACACATCCCCCCAATCCCAATCCACACATTTTATGTCATGTTACATTTACACTATTTACAATGACAGGGCCTGCCCTCTTGTCTTTTTGGCTTGTTGTTTCTGATTGCACTTTAATCCAGATAATATCCCAGAAGGGAATATCAAAACAAAATAAAGTTAAAACTTGTTTTGAACAATTTCTTTGTCATCTACAGATTGATTTTAAGTAGGGAGAGAAAAAAATCGATTTAAATCGTAAATCGGATTTTTTGGGAAAAAAATCAGGGATTTTTTTTAGGCCATATCGCCCAGCCCTACGTTCAAAGTATTGTCAAACAAAACGGAGGCTAGCTAGACCTTCTCTCCTCCTCATCCCGTCCCCTCCCCCTGTAGTTTTACTGATACTTCTTTCAAAGTGTAATGTCGCCAAGTTAGATAAATGCTTTCATATAATGCAAAAAAAAGAGAAACATTACCAGAAAAACACGATAAAACGTTTCGCCACCTGAGGTTATAACTTTAGCTCCCATACCAGGACGCAATAATAGCAAGATAACGTTAGCTTCAAATTTAGTCAGTTGTCAATAGGCAATGAATGAACATTCAATTTCATAATAAATAGTTGGTGAAAACAATCATTCACACAAACTGTCGCCCTACTGTGAGTTTGCTTGATTATTTACAATAGAGATCGATAGCTAGCTGCTAGAAACCTATATGTTGTATTCGCCAAAGTTAGCACTGACTGCATTGTTCTAGCTAATTATATCCTTGTGTTTGTTAGGCGAACATGAAAGTCCATTTAGAAAAACCAAACTGGATTTACCCTGTCCAGCAGAAACAGAGCTAACGTTCCCTGAATGTCGGATTGGAAGCGCTTCTGCCGGCGGAGTTCTCACCACCTTTCAAAGGCTTTTCCAGTGTAAATTCAGGCATGCGTTCCTTCTCCTTTTCCCTCTTCTTTGTATTTTTGCAATCTGTTCATCAGAACGTCGTCTCTTTGGTCGTGTGTCGGCCATATCAAACTTAAAGAGTTATAATTCTAACTTCCCTCTTCATGCTTCTCTCCTCCACACCCCCCATGTACGCTCACTAACCCCACCCCCAGGCTGGAACACTGTTTGTGTTTCGTGGAGCGGGTTGGCCCAGTTTTATTTTTAGTTGCTGTGTGTGGAGCCTGGGCTGTCTACAGAGACCGCATTTTTTTACAGTGTGTTCAGGGGACAGGCAGCTAGCGGATAGTGAGGAGATGTTTGCTGTATGTGACACAAAATGTTTTGGCCTAAAAAACGCGTGACATCGCTTAGAGCACCTTTAAATTTAAACAAATAGAAAAAAATTTAAACTTTTAAAATATTAAAGAAATCATATGGGCCTTTTTAATAATGTTTCCATCTATAATATATATATAATCGTTTGCGTTTTTTCGTATTCGTCAAAAAAATATTTGTCATCCATGTTGTTCGGTTAGCTCTGCTGGTTGATGGCGTTGTACAGAAGGAATGTTGTGGCAGTTGGTCGGTGTGGTGTTGACCCGCCCCTCCTCCACTGTGATTGGACGGCTGGGTAAAAAGTGACAGTGATGAGCGCTGCGTTTCACCCAAAGTTGAACATTCCTCAACTCTCGGCGACCGGTAAAAAACGCAGAGCGCGACAGCGTGAGAAAAAAGTTCAGCGTTTCGTAACGCTCATGCCGTTTTAAATGCTCCCAGCCGTGTGAAAAAACGCTTTGGTGGACACACAGCCTTAGAAACTTCTTTTAAAAACATAAAAATTGTACCGATCCCAAACTTTTGAACAGCAGTGTGTGTGTATATGTCAGTGTATATAATGAAGGTAATGAAAGGCATGTGAAGAATAGACTGAGCACTGAATGATCTGTCCTGATTATGAACTCTCCCCGTGTGTCCGGTGTGTAGCTGATGCTTCTGGCCCAGAGTCGGCGCTGGCGGGATGGTTTCTGCTCCCGAGGAGTCGAGTACCATCGGCTCGACCAGAACGTCAACGAGGCCATGCCTTCGCTCAAGATGACCAGCGATTACATCTTCTGACCGCCTGCAGAAGAACACACGCGGACCGGCTACACGTGGTGTCTTATTTAATCAAAGGGAAGAGGGTGTATTTTGTGTCTTTTCTGCTTGCTGTTCTCCTCTGTGTTTTTTGTTTGTTTTTGGTGTCTATGAAAGCAGATGTTTTGAATGCAACGGTAAACCATTTTGTTCTTCGGCAGAACTACATTTTTACATGTCTGCCGGATCATTCTTGAAGAAAAACAAATGAAGGTTTGTAGATATTTGATTATAAAGCGGCTGTCTGTCACATATACGCCAAGCACACAATACAGATGCTTCATTTGCTTCCATTGCACTGGTTTGTGGACATTGGCTTCTGTGCTGTGTGTGTGTGTGTGCTGTGTGTGTGCGTGTGTGTGCGTGTGTGTGTGTGTGTGTGTGTGTGTGTGTGTGCGTGTGTGTGCGTGTGTGTGCGTGTGTGTGCGTGTGTGTGCGTGTGTGTGCGTGTGTGTGCGTGTGTGTGTGTGTGTGTTTGAGGTGCACAATTAATCTGTGAAAGATCGCGACCCATGAAATCTTATTGTAATCTTACGACAACGATTCACCTGTGTCTATTAAACCTGTGACAGATCTGAGTTCTGATCCAGAGAGCGGCTGTCCTGTAGATATGAAGCAGCTTCAGTCTTTCCAACCACACCGTATCGTTATTTCTGTGTTACAAACATGTAAATCATCACATAAGAGCTGGGATTAAAGGTTATAGTTCAGAAATAAACACTGATCTCTACGCTCGCGATCAAAATAGAACAGTGTCTGAGTTTAAAAGTCTTGTGAAATCCCATTTGTACTTGTGTGCTTTTAACGTCTTGTGAATGTTTATTTTGGCGTTGGATCTAGGCAATTTTGCACACCTTTGGTCAACCAAGGTTGTTTTAAATGTGGTTTATAAATAAATTAAACTTTAAACTGCAGTAAAAGTAACTTGATGCTTCAAATTAATTTATTAATTACATCGTTACACCAGTATGTGGCAACAAGTGACTTAATTTTTATTTGTCGTTGAATAATTCACTCCAGAGATTTGTTGAAAAACTGATTAATCTGGTAATGAAACAAGTGAAGTCTTAATCATTGAATCATTCACTCAACCAGATTTTTGGAAAATAATTCAAATTAATTCAATGTTTAAATAGATTTACATTTTTTCACCAATTTACATTTTTTCAAAAATTACAATTCTACTAAATTACATGTTATTTTGTTTAGTCTATTTTGAATTGTGATCTCTATTTAAGAAAAATAATAATTCTCAATTTATACAGAATGGTGCAGCTGTAGTGTGTTTTCAGCACAGATAGTGTGTGTGTGTGTGTGTGTTTTCAGCACAGATAGTGTGTGTGTGTGTGTGTTCAGCACAGATTGTGTGTGTGTGTTGAACACGTCTGAGAACCCATGCTAATTCCAGAACAGCAATATTGTCATGAAACGTGTGTTTGCTATGCAGCCGCTTCTGGTCCCCTTTGTTTTTGTGTTCCGACTTCAGTGAAGTTGTTTTATATTGCACATGATGTTTAGATGAGCAGGGTCCACTGTTGCCTAAATCAAATTTGTTTTGTGTCTTTCTTTGTGTGAGCGTTGCCTAATATCAAACACGACTGTAGCAGCAGCCGAAGTCATCATATCAGTTTGTGCATGAACACCGCGTATTGATTTCCACTGTCAATTCAACAATAAAGCACCTCTGTATACAGACAGTCTGAGTGTGTCTTTCATTGTGATATATGAATTATACTTACACATGCACATCAGAAAATGACATGTTTGTCGATTTTTGATTTCAGTTTCCCCGTTTTAAATCACGTTCAGCCACATGTTACATGTTGGATGATTATTATGCATCTAAGTTCACACATAGTGTTAGGGGATGGTTAGAGCATAATTAAGATTTTAAATGAATGTGAACAACATGAGCCTATCAAAAAAGAAACCAAAGCTGAAACACTTGAATGTTAATTTTCAAATCAGTGATCTCTCAATTACTTTTAATCAAACCACCAGATCTTCTTAATCCAATTCACAAATATAAGTGTAAAATAAGTTGCAGGTAATGTACGTACATGTTTCTGTTACTGTGTGTGTGTGTATGTTTGTGTGTAGACATGAATACATACAGAAATAAATGAAAAGAAAATTGTGTGAAATATGTCATTTGTATTTTTGTAGTTTAACATGTCAAGCAAATTTGTAGATAAATTGACACTGAATTTCGACGTTTTTTTTCATGCTTTTCTATACCAGCTGGGAATTTTGTTACTATTGATCAGGGTTGATACAATGTGCAACCCCTTGATTTAATGTAAAATAAAGTAAATGTATTCATTAGGCCTAAATAATCACACATTTTGGCTGAAGCCTCTTGGGCCACCACTGGGCACGCTGCAGCCTTCCCAGCCTGGCAAATGAGAAACTCCACGAAACCCCCAAAAATTAGGTGATCCAGGGCTTTTTATTACACATTTTAAGGCCAGACAGGTAGTTTGTTGAGGGTTGGTTTTTTAGGGAAGGACTACATGCCTGTGCACATATATTCAAACACGCATACCTATAGAATGAACTCTCAATACGCCATCAGCGCTCTCACAGGTTCACGTTTTTAAAGTTTGCGTAGAGAGAACTTCTGTTAAAACGGTGTTGTGTTAGCGGCCCCTTAGTTAATAACATGATCGTTGTGACGGAAGTGAATAAATTAAAACTTACTTTAGCTGGAAAATAACTTTATTCTCGACCTGTCATAAAGCCAAAACAATCTCTGTTACTTTAATGTCCTATTATCACTGTAAAGCAGCTTTGGAACAATCTACATTGTTGAAAGCGCTATATAAATGAAGATGACTTGACTTGACAGAACCCTGACACTACCGGTGGCGGGGGGGCGGACCAGGGGAACTCCGGCGGGTTTGCAGTTCTGGCTAAGGGCCAGGGCGGTGCCGGGGGGAAGGACCAGGCTTGCAGACTCAAACAGTGCATGGAGTCTTTGCGGAGCAGGCTTTGGCAAAGCCAGCAGCGCAGGCAACAAGGGCGGAGCAAGACACTTGGGCGGCCCTGGGACGGTCTCAGCGGGCTGCTCTGGGACGGCGTTCTGGAGCTTGGGCGGAACTGGCATGATTGGCAGCATGGACGGAGCTGGCCGGGCGAGACGCTGGGGCGGCGTCGGCAGGGCAATGAGCCTGGGGACGGCCTCCTGGCCGACAGCAGGCTTAGGAAAGACCTCCGGGCCTTGTGGGACGCAGGAAGTCTTCCTCCTCCGTTTCCGAGAGCAAGGGGGCGCTGCAGCCTCTTCACCAACAACTGGGAACGCTGCAGCCTCTTCACCAACAACTGGGAACGCTGCAGCCTCTTCAGCCAAAACTGGGGGCGCTGCAGCCTCTTCACCAACAACTGGGAACGCTGCAGCCTCTTCAGCCAAAACTGGGGGCGCTGCAGCCTCTTCACCAACAACTGGGAACGCTGCAGCCTCTTCAGCCAAAACTGGGGGCGCTGCAGCCTCTCTGGCCAAAACTGGGGGCGCTGCAGCCTCGGACCACCACTGGAGGCGCTGCAGTCTCTTGGGCCACCACTGGGCGCGCTGCAGCCTTTCCAGCCTGGCAAACGAGAAACTCCACGAACCCCCCAAAAATTAGGTGATCCAGGGCTCTCATTGTCCACCACAGATGTCTCTCCGTGGCCACCATAGCTGACATAGAGCGGCCGATAGCGCGTGCTGTCTCTTTAGTGGCCCAGAGGGACAAATCTGTGGCCCTTCTCAACTCTGCAATGTCAGCAGGAGTTGGTCCCTCGCCCTCATCTAGATCTTTGAGGAGATCGGCCTGGTACGCCTGCCAAATCGCCATTGAGTGCAGGCACGCACCAGCCCAACCAGCCACCATATAAGCCCGGCCAACCAGTGCAGTAGTGTCCCTGCGCGGTTTTCTGGGCAGCGCCGGGGCTTTAAGTGAAGATGCCGCTTCAGGAAAAAGATAGCTCGCTAAAGCTTCCTCCATCTGTGGCATCTTGCCATAACCCGTCTCTCTCGCACCCACCACATTACTAAAATCATATACTGTAGGTGATGAGATACGAGATGAGTGGGGTTTTTCCCAGGATCTAACTATCTCTTTATGAAGATCCGGGGAAAACGGTAAGCCCCGGCGCTGAGGTTGCGAACGGTGCTGCAGGAATCTCTCGTCTAGCTTGCTTTGACGAGGATCATCCTGCTTATTTTGTGGCCAGCTGATGTTGAGTCTGGCCACAGCACGTGTCACAATCTCCACCAGCTCCTCATAAGCGGGAACATGAGCCAGCGAGTGTGATTCATGTTCCTCTCTCCCGATGCTGAGCAGATCCACTTCCTCAGAAGCAGATAACTCGAGCATCGGGCACTCGTCACGGGCGCTGCGCGGGCTTCTGCGCTGTGAGCGAGCGTTATAGAATAGCGTCCAAGCGGGAGCGCAGCACTCTTAAAGCAACACTAAGTAAGATTTTTTACCTTAAAATAATTATGCCACCGCTTTGCGGTCCTTTATCTGATATATCCACGCTATGTAAGATTGTCAGATCGGGTCGCGTTTCTGTAGTCCGAATGAGACATAAGAAAACTACAAATTTGACTTGCTTTACGGCAAGCGTTACAATTGCCGATAGGTGGAGCGTACTCGACAGTAGACTATAACTACATGTAAGATACCTAGCAGCCGGGTAGCTTTTGAATTGTCATCATGATTCCAAAGCCGGTGCTGGATAAACAGAGAGCATGTGCGTGCGCGCGTGCGCGTGCGACAGTAGGATGTGGTAGGCTAAATTATTTACGACAGCAGTAATGGACAATTCTGCTTCCAACCTGTAAGGAGACCGCAGAGGAAAAGTTACTTGGTGTTGCTTTAAAGGGAGTGCTTCACAATGATCACAGGCAGCCCCCTCGAGAGCTGCCTGTGCTCGCTGCGCTCCCAAACAATATAAACACAACTGATGCCTGTCCCCACCCGTGATGAATCTAGGGCAGGGGTGCACACAGTTCGTATATTGTTCACTCGCCATGATAATATATAGTACTGAGATCAGACAGACAACACCAAATATGACAGACAACGGTTATGCCGTCACATGTTAAGTCATGACGCAACACCAATCAGGATTGGATTAGTTTCATTCATACTTCAGAGGTGCACACTAAGGGAGCGTCCCCAAAGAGTCGTTTTCAACGACGCAGTGTTGAGTTCCCTACGATAGGGAACAAACACGCGGAGAATGGATGTCTGAATCCCGACACAGAACCGAAACCAAACTAGACAGACGTGTTGGGATCCAAACACCATGCCCCGCACATATACTATATAACAAGGCACGTAGACAAGTGAGTGCACGGCTCGAGCACGCTCGAAACCAGACAAAGACGAGACAAAACCGGGAGTGTCAGAGCTCTGTCACAAAACCAAGAAATTAACTAGACCGAAGTGACAGAACCCTGACAACTTTAAGATGATGTAATTTTTTAAGTATATTGTACAAAATATGTTTAAGAATGTGCATTTGTTATTGAAGACAAAGTGTGCAATTTGTATTTGGAATAAGTCAAAGGTATTACTGAGCATATGCTTTTTACTCAAATATAATACACTTATGATATATCACATGTATGTTTCGAAGATACTCGTAATGAATTTGTAATGTACTTGTAACACAAATAAAGTACACTTTAATATCACTAATCAAGCATATGTAATTAGTCCCTACACAGGCATACTAAAGTATACTAAGCTGAAGTTGTTCCAATTTAGCACACAAAAGTACACTAAATACCATTAAATTCATATTTATGTGAGTAGCGCTTTCACAATACACATTGTTTCAAAGCAGCTTTACAGAAAATGCATTAGTCCAAATTACAATTTAGAGTGATCTGTTATCAGAGGAAGCCGTCTAAGTTATGCATTTCAGAAATGTTTTAATACACTAAAAGTTACGCTTTACTACAATTTAATCACAACTAAAATATATATGTTTAAAATTAGTTGTTCCAAAATAGCACAAGTTAGTCTGGCTGCAAGTTTACATTGCATTTTTTTTTTTTTCACCAGGGTTTGCTTAATCTGAATATCGAATTATTTCCCAGACAGTAACATAGTGTCGGTCCAGATCCGGCCCACATCTGGTACACGTGGATTCAATGCGTACCGGATGTGGGCCGACACCATGTTGCTCTCTAGGTCAGGGATCTGAATGTGAAACTTTGCTCACTTAGATAACTTGTGGCAATGCTGTTTCTTATTAGATTACGTAAGTTGGCGAAACTCTTCCCACACGCAGAGCACTGGGGCTTCTCTCCGGTATGAACTCTCTCGTGATTTTTCAGGTTTCCCGAGCTAGTGTAACTGTTGTCACAGTGTGAGCACTTGTATGGTCTCTCTCCAGTGTGAACTCTCTCATGTAATCTTAAGTTGCCCGGTGTAATGAAGGTCTTCCCACAGTCAAAGCACATGTAAGCTCTCTTAGTGTGAATATGCAGGTGCACTTGTAAACTCTGCTGATGTGTAAAACTCTTTCCACATGAAGAACAAAAGTGAGGCTTGACAGCTGCGGTATGTGTTGAACCCACATGTACTGGATCTGGGCTGACACCATGTTGCTGTCTGGGTAGTATCTAGTTTTAGATGTATTGTTATATGTCAGTTTTCATTATAGGGATGCACCGATATGAACATTTTGGCCGACAACCGATAATTCTTTATATTTGAAAGCCGATAACCGATATATTGGCCGATAAATCTAAATCCATATTTTGATATATCTTTTGAGAGCCTGATTACAAAAACAAATGTCTCATCATTAAAATCCTTGTCCCGATCACACAATTATAATGTTCTCATTATATTTGTATGTAGCCGATATGACAGACTTGTTGCACTTTACAATATTTTCCTTTTTTGAAGTGATTCCAATCATATTTCAAGCAATTCAAAACCATCATGTTGAACTGTGCGCATCTGAAGTGTCTCAGCTAATAATACTTTATTTATCGGCTTTAATAATAACAATACCATTAAATATAAACATATATTGTCCGATACCGATATGGTGGCTGATATTTCGTGCACCCCTAGTTTTCATCATCTTCTTCTGTCTCCTGTGTTTCTCTGCTTGCTGCTGCTTCTCCTGTGAGGAAGATGGGAATAATCCCAGCATTTAAACTCTCATGAACGGCTGTGTGAACGGCTTCACTGACTGAACTAGTGAATTGTGGTCGTTGTTGTTCATTTAGCAGATGATCATCACATTTACAATCACTCTCAATTGCAAATGTTTGCTCAAATAGTCATTCAGAAACTATTGCATAATTAATTTCTAACTCCTCTATCTGATTTCTGTGTTGCCTTTACATGAAGGTTTACTAGATTAATTAAATCAAATGTTGTAAGATTTATGTTCGAAAACTTTCTTGCAACACAACATCATCCAGACGGTAAATCATGACAAACATCAAATGAGTGTTGTGTTTGCCTTACCAGTAGCCTAGTTATTTCTTCATGGTATTTTAGTCTAAATCAGCGGTTCTCATCCAAGGTGATTACTTAAAATAACACAAAACAAGCATGAAAATAAGCTAAAAACAACTAAAATCAAGATAACAAATATACATGTATCTAGTTATGCTAAGCTCTAATGTGTTTTTTCAAGTAGAAATTGTGAGTGAACTCAAAAAGGTTGAGATCTACTGGTCTAAATCTTCTCAAAAGTGGTGTTATCATCAGGAATAATCTCTATATTTACAGCACTGTTGAACTGTAAACGCTTCAGTTCAGAGAGATGCTGATAGAACATTGATGAGGGCTGATTGCTGTAATCAGACATCCATTAAACCTGTGAATGTGTGCAAAGTAAAGACAAAGGAATAGTTTACGATTTCAAAGATACAGTTTTTGTATCTACATTTAAAGTCCCCATGAATTCAAAATTGACCATACTTACTTTGTTTGCCTAAATTGATCGTTTTGTGGTGAACAATTTATCCATGTCAATCCACCCAAAAATTTTTTTTGGCTTCATAATCTTTAATCAAAATCTGAAATGTCCCCTCCCTTCTGCCTTGGAGGACCTTCCCTGATGACGTAGGTTTGACGGTTTGGGTGTCTGCTTACAGGGTAACTAAACACTAAACCAACTTTTTTTAATTAATGATCTGGGGCTTTATTCGTGCTGTTCATTGATTCGAGTAACTTTTTTGACATTTGGGTATAAAGTGTTTTAATTCTACAATATATGGTGTGTAAAAACGTCTGAGTGCTGCCCTCTTCAGGTTGAACGGTGGCTACTGCAGTTGAATTTTCCTATTGGATGTTTGCGGTAGTTCGTGACGGTAGCGGTGAGAGCTGACGTAAGCAGGTTTCAGCTCACCGCGCGCTTGGTACGAGCTACCACGTCCATGGCAGTATAAAAACCATATTGTTTCGTCAAAACCACTGTAGCGAGTCAGGAGTTGGAATTGCGAGTATTGAAAACGATCAGGATAGAGTATCCGTTCATCCCCTCTATCTCCGCTGGGCTCCGCCCACTTTTCCAGCATTTTTCAAATATTGCCAGTGGGTGGAGTCAGGCTCTGACCAGGGGTTTAGTTACCCTTTAACATCCGTAACCACGCCCCTCCAACTGACAGTAGACAGGCTGAATGAAAACACCTACTTTTCTAGATCCTATCAGGTGCTAGTTGGAAAAAAAGCCACGCCCACTATTTTGAAATACGTCACAACACTGGAGAAAAGTCGTTTGGAACTTCCGGTTCACGGGGACTTTAACTTCTACCTTAAAAAAAACCTCCAGTTAGGTGTGTCATATCGTTGCATCATAATTACTTGTGGACATTTAAAAAAAAAAAATGTAATTCTTTGAGATACTAGGCTATAGGGTTATTTGCGTTTCAGTGCACTGAAAATGTCCTGATGTCTGTCTTTCTTGCAGTCCATTATAACATCTACAAAGACAGCATCCATGCTTTTAATATTGAACTAGGCAAAGCTAGACAGACTTTCTTCACAAATATTATAAACAGCAACTTAAACAACACACGCACTCTTTTTGCTACTGTAGAGAGAATGACAAACCCCCCAAGCCAGATTCCCAGTGAAATGCTCTCAGACGGCAAGTGCAGTGAGTTTGCCTCTTTCTTCTCTGAGAAAATTAATAATATCAGAAAGGTGATCAGCTCATCCTTGAGCCGCACTGGGGTCAGACAGATCAGACCACAACCACAGTTGTACAAGAAACCGTACAGCACCTTAAAACATCAACCTACACCCTTGGCGCACTTCCCACATCTTTCTTCAGAAGTGTGTTAAACAGTTTAGAAGCAGATCCAGAAGTGGTTAATGCCGCACTTCTTTCTGGTAGTTTTCCAAACTCCCTGAAAACTGCAGTTGTCAAGCCCCTCCTGAATAAGAGCAATCTGGATAAGACTATATTAAGCAACTATAGACCGATCTCAAATCTTCCTTTCATAGGCAAGATCATTGAAAAAGTTGTCTTCAATCAGCTGAACAAATTCTTAATCTCGAATGGATACTTCGACAATTTTCAATCTGGTTTCCGATCGGGACAGCGCTCAGTGCTGGTACTACTCGACCTCAGTGCTGCATTTGACACTGTCGATCACAACATACTTCTTGACAGGCTGGAAAACTGGGTGGGGCTTTCTGGGATAGTCCTAAAATGGTTCAGGTCATACTTAGAAGGGAGAGGTTATTATGTGAGTATAGGAGACCATAAGTCTGAGTGGACTCCCATGACATGCGGAGTCCCTCAAGGCTCAATTCTTGCGCCTCTCCTATTCAACCTGTATATGCTCCCAATGAGCCAAATAATGAGAAAGAACCGAATCTCTTACCACAGCTATGCAGACGACACACAGCTCTACTTAGCCCTATCGCCTAACGACTACAGCCCCATTAACTCCCTGTGCCAATGCATTGATGAAGTAAACAGTTGGATGTGCCAAAACTTTCTTCAGTTAAACAAAGACAAAACTGAACAAGGAAACAAAGATGAAGTTCTCAAGGTGAATGCATACCTTGATGTAACCCGTGACACGTGATAACTACTTTGCGTCAAACTTTACTAACAGACCAGTGGGATCAAAAGATTTAGGTTCGTCCAGGGAGAGAGATAATGCAGCAGCAGTGAACACTCAGACAAACAAGATAAGGTAAGAACAAGTTTGAAATTTATATTGAAACAATATGAAATAATTAATACAGAAGTTTTATTTCCTCAAGGTTGTTGATTTTCCCTTCTCTTCCTTTCAAGGATTTATGCGGTTTCTCGTTATTAAGATAAGTGGATATTTCTTTTTAGTTTTAAACCATCTAATTGACTTATGTTCTTTATTGTGATACCTTGGTTTTAGATTGTAAAGATAATTAATCAACTAGTTGAACATTGACCCATTTAACCTCACACAGATGTAAATAAAAAATAGAAAAGTTAAACAAAAAAAACAAACAAAATTCCATTCACTCTGAACGTAAAATTCCCAGAATTGTCCAAAAGTCCGATGCTTCTCACTGAACAGATCAATTCATAAACTCAGTCCCAAAAGTTCATGAGGTACTTAACATGAATTGATGTAT
Organism: Tiaroga cobitis; assembly: GCA_030578255.1. Lineage (NCBI taxonomy): Eukaryota > Metazoa > Chordata > Actinopteri > Cypriniformes > Leuciscidae > Tiaroga > Tiaroga cobitis. Next base: position 51,717,575 of record CM060611.1, read on the forward strand.
GATTCTAATCCTACCGTTCGAAGATGAGCAAGTTCAGTTTCAGTTTCTCTTTCAACAGGGAAATCAAAGGATTCGGTAAATGGGCGGCTCGCCAGTCCAACCCCACTGTTAAGCACACAGGAAGAGCTGAGACAGTCCACAATCCAGGAATGATTCACACTTCATTCGATTCACAGGCAGAAGGGATCACACTCATCAGCTGACATCACAGTACCCACATGGAAACAAAATCAGAAGAACAAAAACCTGCCCTTGAAAATACAAGGCCAGAATAGCAATTAGCATTTGACATTATATACAAATCAATTCAGTTTATACACCACTTCTAATAAAATACTGTCCATTCATAGAACTCTGTGCAATAAATTGTCTTTGTGCAATAAATAAACATGAATCACTGTCACACGCACAAGCTCAGAGCAATACTGTAAGTAACTGTCTGCAAGATAATACATTTTTAACTAGCAGAATAATAATGCATCACGACGTAAGACATAGTTGACTGCTTGTATGTTGTGAGAAATGTGTGTGATCTGTGTTATGTACTGTTGAATAGCCTACATGCTCTTCACTAATTGCCCCTTTTGGGATTAATAAAGTTGATAAAAAAAGTAAAGTAAATAGTCTCACTTTTAGTTACGTCTTTTAACTATTATAATATTTTGAAAGGCAAAAAAATGAACTTTAACTATTGGCTTTAATTCTTCAATCAGCTGTCACTTTAGCGCGAGGCCAGTAGCATATAGCATTAGCACCTCTGCTCCACCCATGACCCGCCTCTTTGCCATAGACAGTAAAAGAAATGGACACAGCGACCCCATTGATTTCAACGGAGAAGACTTGAAGCCCGATTTCTGCACTTCCTGTCTGATGTCTGAGCGACTGCGCAGGCTCAAACTGAGCGTGACGACAGTCTGACAGTTGAAAATCTTCTAGTAGCTGTGCCAAGAAAAATCTGAATCACCTAATTCCTCAAAAACGTTGTTGAAATATTTTGTCCTGTTGCTTTTATGGACTCTCTATTTATGGGCTTCTACCTTGACTTTGTGCCTTCATGTCCCCCCGATTGCCTCATAGACAGTAAAAGATTGCCGCAAGCTTCTCCTCCTGTCTATACGGTAATGTCTCAATTGTGCGACAGAAAGTCCCGTGGTTATGACGCAATCGTTAGCCTATTTTTACAAAAACGGCATCTACGGGGTCGTAACGTAAGATACAAAGTAATGGAGCATTTTATACATTGTCGTGTTTCTTTAGAAATAAATAATCGACAAATTAAGCCTTTGGACGCCTCAGATGTAAAGTTATTCGCTGTCAAAGTGACGCCAAAATGAATGGGAGTCAATGGGATGCTAACAGCAGGTGAAGTTCTGCTACAATGGCGGCTCCCGCGAGGCTTCAACTTCCGGCTGATGGATTACCCCCTTGCTCTTTGCCCATTTTATTTTATCCGGTAGTGACGAGAGGTGACGCGCTGCCAAGATGGCGACGGCTAGCCCCGCCCACTTTAGGCTTCGAAAACGCTCTTCAGAAACCTACGGGTGACGTCACGGATACTACGTCCATATTTTTTTACAGTCTATGTATTTTACACACACGCCAGAGTGTGTATGTGACCTGTAAAGAACACGTTTAGGGCTTTCAGAGACACTTAATGACATGGGTCTTTAACAATGGCCGACATTAATTTAGTGATCAAATGTACCTCTCTTATGGATATATCATAGGCGTAATTCTATGGGGGGGACAGGGGGACACGTCCCCCCCAATATTCAAAGAAGGACAATTTGTCCCCCCCAATATTTGATCATACTGTATGATTATGCGGGCAATATCGATGTGATTGCAAATACGTCTTTCTTTCCAGCTCCGAAAATATAAAATCCCGGCCGGTCCATTTCCTAAATCCATTTGACTTGCCTTACACTGTCATTAACAAAACCTATTTCTGCTGAAATCCATGTCATGTTTTCCCTATACCTTTAGTAGCTCGTGCACCGATTTAGGAACAACCTAGTCTCGCGTAGCCAGACCTTCAGACTGACAGCTGAAGGTCTGGAATTCATAGCAGCTTTCTTTGGCCAAGGCCCGCCCATAAGGCCGTTTGACCGACATGTAAAACAACCAATTACAGTTCGTTTCGTTCAGCGTCACGTTTCGGTGCGTGGAAATGTCCCCACAACAACAGACCTGCGTGCAACAAGTCAGTCAGCATAGAAAATCAAAGAAAGAGAAGAGTCTTTCCCGTGAACCTCGCATACTTTTGAGAATTCTACGTTTAGCTGATCTTGATAAATGCTCATTGTCACTCATGTAAACACAACAGTTTTTCTTCCGCAATCACACGTCTGCGCTTTGTTTCCCGGCGGACCGAAAATAAACGCGACACTCGCGCCCCCCGGAAATCCGATAAAATTCAACCAATCAGATGACGACTTCGACATTCCTGAAGTGTTTCCAGTTAAGTGTACCATATGCATCAGACGTTTAGCCAACGTTCCGCGGGCGTGACGTCTGAGGCTGAGACTAGGAACAACCAAACAGAAGAAGAGTTAGGAGCGCGAAATCTGACAGACATTTGGCACATATCTATGAATGGTAAATATCCTGTATTTGGCTGACATAATCCCAGATAACGACCAGGTGAATTTCACTAGAATTTCGAATTGTAGAATTTGTGAATTTCGACTGTAATACTATACAGCTTGTATGAATGGGAGGGACTATTGACATCCATTGTTATCCTGTAACAGTAATTTAATCAAAATGTTTATAGCCACTATAAGAGAGAGAGATCACTGGCCGCTTTGTCAATTCAGGCTTGTAATTGATGCAGATGCTGTAATCATTACAGAGTACGTTGGTTTGACGATCAGATGTAATAAAATTCCTTGTTGTGTTATACAATTACAAACATTCGGACTCTGACTTTTATTTTATTTTGATTAAAAAAATGTGTGCATGCGCCAACACAAAAAGTCCCACAGCTGTCCCCCCCAATGTGTGATTGACAATTTCGCCCTTGGGATATATGATACTATTTTGTAGTTATCATTTAAATCTGAATAATATCCAAATTGTTTGTCATAAATCAACATCTCAGGAAATGTTATGGGGTTTCTGATCAAAATATGACTTTCTGTTATAAAACAGCGCATTGATACTGTAGAGACACCAGGACTTAAAGCAGGTTTATCAGGCATTTTGGGAGACAACAAGTGAATAGGGAAAGAAATTCTACATCAATATTCCTAAGAAATATTAGATAATATTATAAATTATTTTATATTATTTCCCCATAGGATAATAAAATTCAACAAGAACACATAAATATGCAAATTAGATACAGTGTATTGATACATTGTATTGAATGGGAATGACATTTATGACAATTTTGCCCTCATATTGCATAAAATAAAATGGCATATCAATTCATTCCGTTATATCTTCCATAACATAGTTGAGAATCATCTTTATACAAAGTTTGGTTTAAAAAAATCCTGAAACCTAAAAATTGATTGGTGAATGAAAAACAAACAAATCCTAATGCTATTTCATGTCATTTTATTTTTAAACAACTGAGTCCTGGTGTCCACTACAGAGGACATAGCATAACATATGAATAAAATATCCTTTTTCACAAATATTTTCCCCCATTTGTTTTGAACTAGCAACATAAAGCAGCTGTACATGAGGACAATCATTCAGCTGTAATCTGTGCTAATAAAACACGTTTCTAATCAATATTGTTGTTTGCAGAAAAGCACTCAAAATGGATGAGTGTCTGTGCTAGCGTCTTGAGAGTGTGGAAAGCTGGGAAACGTCTCTTCCAAACCAACAAAACCCAAGTGTGTGCTTTTGTGCCGTCGCAGGAGCTTCCACACACACCCAGTGTCGAACCGACAGACCTGCTCGAGTCCAGGCCGTCAGACCCGCTCGAGTCCAGGCCGTCAGACCCGCCCGAGTCCAGGCCGTCAGGCCCGCTCGACTCCAGGCGGTCAGACCCGCTCGAGTCCAGGCCGTCAGGCCCGCTCGACTCCAGGCCGTCAGGCCCGCTCGAGTCCAGGCCGTCAGGCCCGCTCGAGTCCAGGCCGTCAGGCCCGCTCGAGTCCAGGCCGTCAGACCCGCTCGAGTCCAGGCCGTCAGGCCCGCTCGACTCCAGGCCGTCAGACCCGCTCGAGTCCAGGCCGTCAGGCCCGCTCGACTCCAGGCCGTCAGGCCCGCTCGAGTCCAGGCGGTCAGACCCGCTCGAGTCCAGGCGGTCAGACCCGCTCGAGTCCAGGCGGTCAGACCCGCTCGAGTCCAGGCGGTCAGACCCGCTCGAGTCCAGGCCGTCAGGCCCGCTCGACTCCAGGCCGTCAGGCCCGCTCGACTCCAGGCCGTCAGACCCGCTCGAGTCCAGGCCGTCAGACCCGCTCGAGTCCAGGCCGTCAGACCCGCTCGAGTCCAGGCCGTCAGACCCGCTCGAGTCCAGGCCGTCAGGCCCGCTCGACTCCAGGCCGTCAGACCCGCTCGAGTCCAGGCCGTCAGGCCCGCTCGACTCCAGGCCGTCAGACCCGCTCGAGTCCAGGCGGTCAGACCCGCTCGAGTCCAGGCGGTCAGACCCGCTCGAGTCCAGGCCGTCAGACCCACTCGAGTCCAGGCCGTCAGGCCCGCTCGACTCCAGGCCGTCAGACCCGCTCGAGTCCAGGCGGTCAGACCCGCTCGAGTCCAGGCCGTCAGACCCGCTCGAGTCCAGGCCGTCAGACCCGCTCGAGTCCAGGCCGTCAGACCCGCTCAAGTCCAGGCCGTCAGGCCCGCTCGACTCCAGGCCGTCAGACCCGCTCGACTCCAGGCCGTCAGACCCGCTCGAGTCCAGGCCGTCAGACCCGCTCGAGTCCAGGCCGTCAGACCCGCTCGAGTCCAGGCCGTCAGACCCGCTCGAGTCCAGGCCGTCAGGCCCGCTCGACTCCAGGCCGTCAGACCCGCTCGAGTCCAGGCGGTCAGACCCGCTCGAGTCCAGGCCGTCAGACCCGCTCGAGTCCAGGCCGTCAGACCCGCTCGACTCCAGGCCGTCAGACCCGCTCAAGTCCAGGCCGTCAGGCCCGCTCGACTCCAGGCCGTCAGACCCGCTCGACTCCAGGCCGTCAGACCCGCTTGAGTCCAGGCCGTCAGACCCGCTCGAGTCCAGGCCGTCAGACCCGCTCGAGTCCAGGCGGTCAGACCCGCTCGAGTCCAGGCCGTCAGACCCGCTCGAGTCCAGGCCGTCAGGCCCGCTCGACTCCAGGCCGTCAGACCCGCTCGAGTCCAGGCGGTCAGACCCGCTCGAGTCCAGGCCGTCAGACCCGCTCGAGTCCAGGCCGTCAGACCCGCTCGACTCCAGGCCGTCAGACCCGCTCAAGTCCAGGCCGTCAGGCCCGCTCGACTCCAGGCCGTCAGACCCGCTCGACTCCAGGCCGTCAGACCCGCTCGAGTCCAGGCCGTCAGACCCGCTCGAGTCCAGGCCGTCAGACCCGCTCGAGTCCAGGCGGTCAGACCCGCTCGAGTCCAGGCCGTCAGACCCGCTCGAGTCCAGGCCGTCAGACCCGCTCGAGTCCAGGCCGTCAGACCCGCTCGAGTCCAGGCCGTCAGACCCGTTCGAGTCCAGGCCGTCAGGCCCGCTCGACTCCAGGCCGTCAGACCCGCTCGAGTCCAGGCCGTCAGGCCCGCTCGACTCCAGGCCGTCAGACCCGCTCGACTCCAGGCCGTCAGACCCGCTCGAGTCCAGGCCGTCAGACCCGCTCGAGTCCAGGCCGTCAGACCCGCTCGAGTCCAGGCCGTCAGACCCGCTCGAGTCCAGGCCGTCAGGCCCGCTCGACTCCAGGCCGTCAGACCCGCTCGAGTCCAGGCCGTCAGGCCCGCTCGACTCCAGGCCGTCAGACCCGCTCGAGTCCAGGCGGTCAGACCCGCTCGAGTCCAGGCGGTCAGACCCGCTCGAGTCCAGGCCGTCAGACCCACTCGAGTCCAGGCCGTCAGGCCCGCTCGAGTCCAGGCCGTCAGACCCGCTCGAGTCCAGGCCGTCAGACCCGCTCGAGTCCAGGCCGTCAGGCCCGCTCGACTCCAGGCCGTCAGACCCGCTCGAGTCCAGGCGGTCAGACCCGCTCGAGTCCAGGCCGTCAGACCCGCTCGAGTCCAGGCCGTCAGACCCGCTCGACTCCAGGCCGTCAGACCCGCTCAAGTCCAGGCCGTCAGGCCCGCTCGACTCCAGGCCGTCAGACCCGCTCGACTCCAGGCCGTCAGACCCGCTCGAGTCCAGGCCGTCAGACCCGCTCGAGTCCAGGCCGTCAGACCCGCTCGAGTCCAGGCGGTCAGACCCGCTCGAGTCCAGGCCGTCAGACCCGCTCGAGTCCAGGCCGTCAGACCCGCTCGACTCCAGGCCGTCAGACCCGCTCGAGTCCAGGCGGTCAGACCCGCTCGAGTCCAGGCGGTCAGACCCGCTCGAGTCCAGGCCGTCAGACCCACTCGAGTCCAGGCCGTCAGGCCCGCTCGAGTCCAGGCCGTCAGACCCGCTCGAGTCCAGGCCGTCAGACCCGCTCGAGTCCAGGCCGTCAGGCCCGCTCGACTCCAGGCCGTCAGACCCGCTCGAGTCCAGGCGGTCAGACCCGCTCGAGTCCAGGCCGTCAGACCCGCTCGAGTCCAGGCCGTCAGACCCGCTCGACTCCAGGCCGTCAGACCCGCTCAAGTCCAGGCCGTCAGGCCCGCTCGACTCCAGGCCGTCAGACCCGCTCGACTCCAGGCCGTCAGACCCGCTCGAGTCCAGGCCGTCAGACCCGCTCGAGTCCAGGCCGTCAGACCCGCTCGAGTCCAGGCGGTCAGACCCGCTCGAGTCCAGGCCGTCAGACCCGCTCGAGTCCAGGCCGTCAGACCCGCTCGAGTCCAGGCCGTCAGACCCGCTCGAGTCCAGGCCGTCAGACCCGTTCGAGTCCAGGCCGTCAGGCCCGCTCGACTCCAGGCCGTCAGACCCGCTCGAGTCCAGGCCGTCAGGCCCGCTCGACTCCAGGCCGTCAGACCCGCTCGAGTCCAGGCGGTCAGACCCGCTCGAGTCCAGGCGGTCAGACCCGCTCGAGTCCAGGCCGTCAGACCCACTCGAGTCCAGGCCGTCAGGCCCGCTCGAGTCCAGGCCGTCAGACCCGCTCGAGTCCAGGCCGTCAGACCCGCTCGAGTCCAGGCCGTCAGGCCCGCTCGACTCCAGGCCGTCAGACCCGCTCGAGTCCAGGCGGTCAGACCCGCTCGAGTCCAGGCCGTCAGGCCCGCTCGACTCCAGGCCGTCAGACCCGCTCGAGTCCAGGCGGTCAGACCCGCTCGAGTCCAGGCGGTCAGACCCGCTCGAGTCCAGGCCGTCAGACCCACTCGAGTCCAGGCCGTCAGGCCCGCTCGACTCCAGGACGTCAGACCCGCTCGAGTCCAGGCGGTCAGACCCGCTCGAGTCCAGGCCGTCAGACCCGCTCGAGTCCAGGCCGTCAGACCCGCTCGAGTCCAGGCCGTCAGGCCCGCTCGACTCCAGGCCGTCAGACCCGCTCGAGTCCAGGCGGTCAGACCCGCTCCAGTCCAGGCCGTCAGGCCCGCTCGAGTCCAGGCTGCCAGACCCGCCCGAGTCCAGGCCGCCAGGCCCGCTCGAGTCCAGGCCGTCAGACCCGCTCGACTCCAGGCCGTCAGACCCGCTCGAGTCCAGGCCGTCAGACCCGCCCGAGTCCAGGCCGTCAGGCCCGCTCGAGTCCAGGCCGTCAGACCCGCTCGACTCCAGGCCGTCAGACCCGCTCGAGTCCAAGCCGTTAGGCCCGCTCGACTCCAGGCCGTCAGACCCGCTCGAGTCCAGGCCGACCGACCCGCTCAAGTCCAGGCCAAAAAAAACGCTCAAGTCCAGGCCGAAAAACAGTGATTGTTTATTATTATCTCTCTGATTCATCTCCATTTCAGCCTGATGCTTCCAGCTTTAGTTTAATCTCTACTCCTGTCGGTTCCTCACCTGATCTCAGGTGTGTTTGCTGCTGGAGTTCAATCTCATGCTGTATATTAACATGCTAACGTGTGTTTTTCAGGATCCTTTGAATCTCTTTACGAAGTGGTAAAGAGTGTAGATTACCATACACAAACAAAAATGGATCAGATTACTTATATTTGCAACAATTTTCTTCATTTTTTAGGTGATCATCAGTTTTATTGAGAAGAGTCGGCCTGGGAAGCTGGTGGAATTGGTAAGTTGACAACTTCATTCTTGTAAGGAAACTCAGCTTTTTGGAAATATTAATAATCAATAATAACTTATTATTATTAATTATGAATATTTGGGTCAGTTAATTGGATTAACTTGATGTGGCTGAATGAATATTGCAATCAATTAATCAGTTCGTCCAACGAACTCTTTTGATTATTAATTTATTCTAAGAAAAGGGTATCTTCCATGGCCACAGAAGAATAATTATTTCTTAGCATGTACAGCACTTTGAGCAAGTAGCAAAACCGCGATCGTAAAAGTGACTTTGTATTGCAAACAAAACAGAACCAAATACATACTATGTACAAGTTTTATTAACTAAAAATAGATATTTATATGAATATAAATAAACAAAACAACATACACACATGAATACATAAATAGGTGAGTGGTAGAACGAAACCGAAAACGGAACTATTGAGAAGTTCCATGTAACTATATGAGAAGAGCATCAGCATTTCATTTTCAAAGAATCAAATCAATAGTATACTTGCATGCCTGGGTAGCGTACACTATTATCAAAGTTGTTGAAAACTGAAGTTGTTGAGAATTCTGCGAGTGTCAGATTTTGAAGTCTCAATCATTTTCTTCTTTGTTGGATGAAGAAGATATGATGAACTTGCATGGTGGGTTAGAGCCCTTTTTACAAACTCCCGAGATTGTCCTTGGTTCTTTGTGAGAGAGTGTCTTCTCTCTTCCATGAGGCCGGATCTGGTTGGGATCCAGGCCTGCTGGGAGGCCTCTGGGCCCCATGGAGGGGGGGAGGGGGTTCCCCCGGATCACCGGAGATAGTGTTTGCAAGGATGAAACTATCAAGAAGAGAGGCCTGTTGCCTGCCTGATATAGTCTTCGAAAAGAACCAACCCCTAAGGTTTGAATGGACCAATGCGTGGGTGACATGTCTGAGAGGGGAAGGTTGCTTTCAAATAATTTACGAGTCTTTGTCCCGAGCGTGATTATACCTTCATTAATGCTCAGATAGATATAACACATCCACACTGCATTCTAGAAGAAGGTGACGTACATCAAAGTGTGTGTCATTAAATTAGGATTAATTAGGTAGGAGGCATGATACAGGTGAGGTTACATTGACCGTTAATTGCTTGTATACCCAGGTACATACCATAATATATACATAATAGTACACAAGACAGTAAATCATTTACCCAATGTTATGAAGCATGTTCATTTATAGATCTGTTAGTCTATGATTAATGCAGAACAGTCTGTTTTAAAGAAGGTTTCTGTCTTCCCATTGTCTCTCCCTTAGGCATGTGGCCAAAGGAATGTGGTCGTAAAAACCTCCTTATCAGCCCTGTAACATGGGGTGTATGGGGGGGTTGCTTGTGTGTGTGTGGGGGTGGGGGTGGGGGGGGGGGGCTTTCCAACTGTGCGGTTGAAGCTGCCCACCTGGAAGACTCCAGAATCTCTACATCTCCCCCCTTTTGTCTGATGAAGTCCCGGTGTGGACATCATCGGACAACAAACATCACCATGGATCGATGACAGGTGAATCATGATGGTCGGGTAGCAGGTGGCTATTAGGGCTGAGGGCTCAGCTTGATGAGGTTCAAAGCAGCCTATGGCGTGGTACCTTCTTTCTGAGGATTTCGTGAGCTTGGCTGTAGATGTTCACATCTCGTTGAGCCTCCTGTACAGGATGAAGGTCAAGCCTAGTGTCAGAGTGTGTGACTGTGTGACTGAGTACCATAGAGATACACAGCGCAGTGTCAGCTGTGGTCCAGGACTGGACAACAGGTGAGGTAGTCAAGATGGGCAGTCGAGACACAGCTTTTAGCTGTGACCCCCCTTTTCCAAGCCACCGTTCCAGTTCTGGATCTAGTGTGAAGTTGTGGTTCTTGAAGAAGGATGGGATTTCCAGTTCTGATTAGTACTCTTCACTTGGAAGATGGTACGATGCCAGGTCGTCATGGTGAAGGATGGCACCTTTTGGTACTTGGATGACATGCTCTGGTTGAGCACGGTGACACAGGTGACACATGTGTGGATTCGGAGCTGGGGACAGCTTAGTGTCGCTGTCGTGCAAGTCAATCACGTACGGCGTGCGGATCTTGAGGTGAGTGTTACCTTTCAAAATCTGACATTGATAATGTTCTTGAGCCGGTGGATTCGGCTTGACTATGATGGGCAAGTTCAGGAGCAAAACCCACTTCTCTCTGCTTGGGGTCGACGCAGAGTGGGTTGGCACTACCCAGCGAGTCGGCAAGGTGTATTTGTAGAGAGTCAGTTTGCGTGGTGATGGCGGAAGCCAGCACGGTTTGCACAAGGCTTAAGGGTATCAGGTGCGGTGGAATCCTACCCATGGCTAGGCTGTTAACCCTCTGAGGTCTAAGGGTTTTTGGGGTCCTTGAGGTGTTCTGACATGCTCTGACATTTGTGCTTTTTTCAGTTATTTATAAACATGTTAATGGCAAAGGTGTAAATTCACTCAATATAGCACAAACTGGGCTACCGGAATTTCTGAGCAACAATTATGAAACATGTTTGTATTTTTGAGAGAATATTGCTTATGCATGGTTATTGAAAAAACTAAAACTTAAAGTGTCTGAAATAAGGCCACAAAACACATACTAAATATGTGTCCACAAGACTTTTGACTAATCAGTGTTGTTGCCTAGAATTTTTGCTTCAAAATGATCTGAAAATCATCCTGCCTAATCATTTACACAAACACATACACTGATTTAAATTTTATTAGAGACCTTTGGTTTGGAAAGGCAATATGCGTGGAGGCGTGTTCACACCTGAGAAGACAAAGGCCGGATAATGTGCCGCATAATGAGCTGCATATTAATTAGCCCTTTCACACAGGTGTGTCACAGGATCCCAAAGAATGCAAGGACAAAAGAAATGATCTATATAGCCTATACATATTTTACAATTAGAAATTGTAACCAATTACAAATAGGTTACAATTACAACAACAATTACAATTTTAACAATATTTCAAGTGTATTTCTTTGTAAAAAGTATACATTTTATCATACGTATTAAAAAAGGGTAAGGATTCATTAGTTTGAATATTGGAACAAACACTATAATAACATCTTAGTTGATAATTCAATATAGCTACTTTATTTTTGACAAAACATCATACTATAGTATATTTAACTATGAGCAGAAATTGGTGAACAAAAGCGTACCTATTTAATGTGACAGTAGTCTTTTTTACAGTCAAAACTTTATAATCTATCCAAAACTAATCACAAAATCGTGTCTAAACATTCATATTTAGTCTGTAATATATTGTGTATGATATATTAGTATATACATGTGAATTTGCAGCTTGTTGCTTATACAGACATTTTATTTCAACATATTTCAGTCTATTTTTACTCATCTTAGTAGGCTATAGCAATATAGTTTGTATGTGTTGTTCATGTAAACATAACGTTTACTAATGTAGGTGCGAGAGTGAATGAACAAGGCACGCGCTGTATAACTGTAGTAAACAAAGCGCGCTCGCCTATGCCGTTCACTCATCATTTAGTCTACACACAGACACGCAATTCATATTTAAACAGTCTTTTTGTGGTTTACAGTCCGACAAATTCAATATCACGATTAGAACAAAGCACTAGAATAAATGACTTACTACATCAGCTGGATCCGTTGCTCCTCGAAATGAAACTACCAGCACTTCTGGTACATTTTCCAGGGTTAGATATTCCTCACAGCGAAAGGATACGCTGTGTACACAGCTGTACAAGATACTTACTAAACACGATGTGTTTTATAATCCAGCTGGTGGGCGTTGGCATGTTTGAACGGCTTGTCTAAGATCATTTGCGTTTGAATAGCGCGCGCTCTCCGTGGGCGTGGCACATTAACGCGTAATTAGGTGTAATGAGCTGGAAAGAAAAATACTGACATCGCTCACTTTTCATACAGATTACATAAGCTGAGAATATTTGTTTTTTATATAAATTCATTCATTTAAAAGAAGAGAGTTCAAGCTTCATTATGGAAAAACACTCGTGCCTGTATGACAAGTATTCGCGGAATTAAAAATAATCTTAGGACGCGTTTCAGAATGGACTTCACTGACAGAGAGAAGGCAGAACGCGCATCATGTTTGTTTTTCTTTATTTGGCGAAAAGCACAACAGTTTGTTTTTATTGTGAGTATCCACAAAAAAAATAGACACTTATCAGGATCTAATGATGTACAACACTTAATATGTAAGATCAAAATCAACAGAGTATTTTGAGTTTCTTTTGCACTGATAAGAAAAAAGCGAGACTATCGCGCCGGCGCGATAGCCGACCTCAGAGGGTTAATGGAGGAGTTCACCTCTGGCAGAGTGTCTGTCATCAGGGCTGTTACCAGCTGAGTTTGAGCAAAGTCATTCGGGAAGACAGTAAACAGCTGTTTCATGGAGTTCACTGTCTGGGTCAGCAGAAAGCTGTGAGTGTTGAAAATGACCACAATTCCCTTTAGTGTCTTGTCGATGGTCTGCAGGGATGCACTCTGTTGTGAGTTGCTCTTTTTTATCTGTGGAATCTCAGTCTGAATTTCGGCTCCGGGCAAGCTCCCAGAAACAGTTTGGAGCGGTGGTGGTGTCCACCTAACTTGTGTGATAGTTGGTCAAGCATGTGCTCGACATCAGCCTCAGCGTGAGTGAGGGCGTTCTCTGTCCCTCGGCACCTGCCCAGCTGTATTATGTTGTTACGCTGGGCCAGTGTGTGCTGTAGGTGTTGCGAGGATCAGGTGGCACATACACTTTCTGAGTGCGGGTCCGGCAGGGAAGGAGTCCTGGTTGTTCCCTTAGGACGATGCCTGATGTCGGACCTGGTGAGATTGCGGCTGCCCTCTGGTTGGCTGGAAGCACCGCAGCATCCTGGTAAAAGTGAAAGGGAGAGAGAAAGAGAAAGGGAGGAAAAATTTCAGCGAGTGTCGTCCTGGTTGGCTAGGACAGTCTTTTCGCTTTGAGGACGCCGGTATGCCACTTGCTTCGGTGTCTTGCAAGTGTCTCTGGTGCTGCGGTGTGCAGCACATGGTGCGTCATGGGCATATATTGGCATGACCCCCCTTTTGCACTGTGGCACCACAAGCTGTGGCGCAGTGATGGCATCAGGTGCAGAACGCTGAATGTTGTCCTGTGCACGCAGCATGTGCTGGTTCACGTCGGTTGTCTGGGGCACCGGTTGTCGGTGGGTGCAGACGGTGTTCGTGGGTGGTTGGAGGGGTATGAGAGGTGGTTTCTCACAGTGTAAATTGGTTTGTCATAGCCTTTGGTAAGCTGGAAGGTTAAGGTCAGGTTAAGCAGGGGCTCTGTGGCATTTTGTCATACTTGTGGTGAGACTAATGCATGACCCTAAAAGTTTAGAACCACGATTTAATGGGTTCGCTAGGAATGTAGCATAAAGCTATGTGTGTCACGTGTAGCTAAACAGTGAAGTGTGTCTTGTATCCTTATCTTAGCTGTGGATGTTAGGTTAGGTTAGCTTAGCGTAAGCTGGATGGATGCTAGGTTAGGTTAGCTTAGCGTAAGCTGGATGGATGCTAGGCTAGGATAGCTTAGCCACCTAGGCTGGTTTGTTTACAAAGTGACATCACGAGTTAGCGCTTGCTGTGACAAGTCGTTGTCATGGGAACCAGAGCATGTCTCTCATGCATAAATGCTGACTTTTCAGTGAGTGAACAGTTTTGATCGCTAGGTAGCTCTCTGCTTGTAGATGCAGCTAAAATTTAGGTAAATTACATCAATCTAACAATAATTTGTAAGGCCTTTAAATTGTAGAAAGGGGAGCATCACCCAGGTTTACATATATATAACACTGTCCTGAGCTTTCTTTGTCAGAAACAGGTTTATCAATACTGCAATTTGGATTTCTTTAACCACAGCAGGATAGATATCGGTGCAGTTTACAAGCTGCTGAGATGAGATTCCTTTGTCAAACAGACTTACGCTTTAATGCTGAACTTACTGATACCAGTTGGAAATCTAAGGCTCTATCACTTACAGTAGAGATGTCAATTACAGCTATCGTTTTATCTACATTTAGACAAGCCAGTAACCAGTGACCAAAATGCGTATCGCATGTTGTGTTCCGGTTGGATCGCAATGATCAAATGCACGCCTGTAGGTTAACAGTAGTTTAAAACTCAGGTGGTTTTCCTACACTCTGGCATCAAGGTGACGTATGCCTTATTTGGAGCTAGTGTTTCCTGTAACCTTTCATTGTCATGGAAACTAATGTTTAGCAGGGCCAATTTAACAAGCATGTAGCACATGTTTGTTTCAAGAGAGTTGTGCATAGTCTGTTGGCAGGTGAGGCTTACACGTCCATTCAAGATTTTCTTTATATCAGTAAAATTCTACTTTTACTAATGCAGTCTTGCTGCTCTTTGAGCACACATTCTCATCTACTTTAAAAGTTTTATGTCCTATGCTGACCAGGGACCTTTTAGTCTTGCATTGTGTTCATGCTGTGTGCCTTCTGGGTTTGCAGTTCAGAATCACTGGGGTCTTAGGAACCCTTTCTGAGGAGGTCTTCTGTGTTAGAGGCCTTCTGCATCAGGTCACGCATCGTTGAGTGGGCATTGCGTGGGGGCAGGTGAAAATATGGTGACTAACTGGTTTTGGAGGAAAAGTTTCTTGAAGCTGGTGTCCTCCTCCGTCACAGGTTCATTGTAAGTTACACAGAAAGCTCGTTCGGAGTCGGTGGTTGTAGCACAGGCCCTTCTAGGTCTGTCCTGCTTGGTGTCTGGGCAGGGGCCAGCTGGGCTGGATGTGTCCAGATCAGATGGAGTCTGTCTCGGTGTGCCACTGCAGGTGAAAATCAATGTCTCGTAGATCGACAGGGATGTTTCTGACCTTTCACTTGAGATTGTTGAGTGTCACTTCATGTGCCATTTCAGGGTTTGTCTGAGTTACCTTTTCCTCCTGCAGCTGCAGGGGCTCTCAGGACACTGGCTGGTGAAGTGTTAACCCGAGGGCTTTGGCTCTCTTTGAGTTCAACCATTTTTTAAAGTTCTTTGAGTGAAACAGTTCTTTACCCGTCGGTTTGCAGGTGCTCAGAGCTGTCGTCCGCCTGAAAACTGATGATCTCTTTCAGTTGCTCTGCTCTGTCAGGGTCCTTGCATCTGTCCTGTGTCCTCTCACGCTGAACAGGGTTTGTTCTCTGTGTAATTCTGTGGCTGGCAGCATTAGTTAATTTACCTCCTGTTTGAGGCCTGCGGGAGCGCGGCCAAGGAGAAGATGATGCTGGTGGTCAGCTCTTGGTGGCTCGGGCCGGACGTCCGCTTTCGTTGTCGTCTAACTGTTCCTTTCTCTGCCGTGGCCGGTAGTTGCCTGCTTCAGGCTGAAGGATGTCCATGACACTGCTCTGCAGGGTCTCCAGGGGGTCCTGGTGGGGGGGCAGGGCTGGAAGTCTGAGGCCCACTGGCACACTTGTGGGACACGAGATAGAGAGGGCAAAGGCAAATGCAAGTTTCTACTGAGGTGGTGAGCTATGAGCTTACTCATAACAAAATGTTTTGAGTATCCTAGTTGATGTGCTTTAGGCAGCGTCGACTGATGACTGGGCTTTTACATGTCACAACTATCACTCAAAAATGCTGATGGTTCTTCTCACATGTTACAAATAGAATGAAACAGACAACACACAAATTTTTTTTAAATTAAATACAAATAAAAATAGGATGAAACCAGAAAGGAAGAGGAAGAGAGAAGTGGTTTACCTATTTAAATTTAGCTATAGGAGACACAGTGTCACTTATGGGTAAGCTGCTGTTTAGACTAAACTAGCAGGGACACATCAAACATCAGGGTCAACAGAAGAAGAAACAACGGGCAGGGTTTCCAGTCCTGTCGGGGGCCTACTGTGCGTTTGTGTTAGCTGTACTTCATGTACTTAGCTTGGTGCTAAGGAGTGAGGAAGGGTGAAACACAGACAGGAAGTAGGATGTTAATGACCTGTGTAACTCGCTAAGGAAACAACAGTCGCTAGATATTGTAATCCTATAGAGAGAGAGAGAAGATGAGGATAGTGACTAGTGATCTAAAATAAGGTAAGGGTAAAGTTAGAACATCCTTATAGCTCTGAGAAACTAAAAGGAAAGGGAAGCAAGTAATTTAATTAAATTTCAAATTTAGTTAAGCTTTATTTGGCTGAATATAAGAATTCAGGTCGAAACAAAGGTAAATAAATTGAAATAAAATAAAAATAAAAAGGTAAACATCGAGTGTTCTCATAGCTCTGGTAACTAGCGTGGAAATTGAATAAGCAAATTGATTTAATTAAATCCCAAATTTAATTAAATTCAACTTAACCGAATAGGAATATTCAGGCTCAACAGGTGTGAAGACACAGAATACGATAGGGGTAGGTTTAGGTCAAAATAAAAGAAACACAAATGAAAACCACAGTATCTGGGTTTCAATCTGAAAGTGAAACCAAGAGGAAGGGGTCGAGAGAGAGAAGAGAGTGGTTTAACCCTCTTATGAGACGTGCTTTGTGAAGCTCTGACACCAGGGTGAATCATTCGTCTCAATCAAATCATTCGGAGTGTGTATCACTGCTAAGGTCATGTGATTTTATTAAACTGGGCTTCGTTACGCGTCATAGCTGTTTCGAAATTGTTTTAAATTTCAACGGTTCGTGAACCAGGGTGTATCTGGTTTCTATGTGATCTCGTATCACTTTATAGATTCGTACACATTTAATGACGCATTTGATAAAAGGGTCTGATTAACTTCAAGTCAAGCTTTCGTAAAACGAGCCCTACAGTTTATTAAGATATTGTGCCTTGAAAGACACTTCATATTAAACGATATTAGGTAGCTCGCGGATTGCCATTACCTGATTACACCTTTTGATAAAACCTTTGCGATTGGTTTGAAAAGGTGTTTCATTGATTTGAGTTTTCGCTACACTTTCACTGTTTTGACCAGCAGGGGTCGCCAGCGAGGGCGCTTCAAACAAAGAATCATTTGTGACGCAGTTGACTCCTTTGATTCAAAGCCTCGAAGAGCTTTGACTCTCATTACTCGTTTTCAAATCACTCAGTTCAAATAACGCAAAATCTATAGTCTTTGGTTTAAGGTTACACTTTACGCTCTAACGTGTCTAAGTTTTTAGGCGATGCTAAAACTATCACTCGAGGTAGAGGGTTTTACTTGTAAGCTATGCGTGTAATTTAGGATTGAGGGAGCTCTTGGCTACAACCGCTTGTTTACACGAGGGTCTGTGAGATTGGTGCTGTTTGTCAGAAAAAATAGATAGGAACGCCTGCTCGCGTTCCGGACGCAATGCCAACCAACAACACAGATCGGCCGGAGCAGCGGACGAGCTGTGCTGAAAGTTTGCACTGAGTCTCTCGCTTAGGCACATGACGTTGCATGTGAGTGACTCTTTCACAAATCAAACAGCACCGTTCTTTACCAGACAATGGCAAATTACTAGTTAGCTAGGCTAGAATTTATACCACTAATTTGACGCGATTGTTTCACATGAGCGCTTCGGCGGTTTAATATGAATACAATGACGTAACGAACAACAAGGCCTTGATTGGTGACTGAGGAGCATCGCTCAGATCACCTTCAAAATGCTGAGAATGGAGTTTTCTTCGTCCATAATCAGATTAATTTGTTCTGGTACCATTTATACGTGCGGCTAATCTGAGATTTCTTCGTCAGAGAAGGCTTAAAGGGATAGTTCACTTTGAAATTAATTTTTGATATGTTTTAGCTTACCTCTAGTGCATCCAAGATGTAGGTGTCTTTGTTTCCACAGTATCTTCAATTTTGATAATTTTAGGTAAAACCGTTGTTGTCTGTCAGTCATACAATGGAGGTGAAGGGGGTCCAACTCAAAGAGCAGTCAAAATTAAACATTATTTAATGACTCGTAAATGTAAGTACACATTGATGCCCTAAGACACGAAACGAGTGGTTTTTGTGAGAAAACGAACAGTATTTATATCTTTTTTAGCTCGTGTAAGCATATCCATGTCCAACTGATCTGAGAGCAGGGCGCTTCGGTCTGCGCATGCGTACAGCGTTCGCCGGAATGCCCCGGTTGTGTTCAAATAAATAAGGTTGTGAAAAAAAATCAACGTTGTCTGTTGGTATATAGAAATCGTCTTCCATTGCGATCCTGTATATCTAAATATGTTTAGATCTTCACAGTGTAAGGTAAAACTTCCGAAATCTCTGCATAAACAATGAGTGACGTAAACACGCGCGAGGGAGCCCTTCCGGGGCATTCCGGCGAACGCTGTACGCATGCGCAGACCGAAGCGCCCTGCTCTCAGATCATTTGGACATGGATATGCTTACACGAGCTAAAAAATATATAAATACTGTTCGTTTTCTCACAAAAACCACTCGTTTCGTGTCTTAGGGCATCAATGTGTACTTACATTTACGAGTCATTAAATAATGTTTAATTTTGACTGCTCTTTGAGTTGGACCCCCTTCACCTCCATTGTATGACTGACAGACAACAACGGTTTTACCTAAAATTATCAAAATTGAAGATACTGTGGAAACAAAGACACCTACATCTTGGATGCACTGGAGGTAAGCTAAAACATATCAAAAATTAATTTCAAAGTGAACTATCCCTTTAACGTACGCTCGACTTCTATCTGAAATGAGGATTTCTTCGCTAATATCAGGAGTTTCTTATCGTACGATTTAAATATGCATTATAGCATTTGAGAAACTTTCTGCCATTCGTAGGAAGGCATATTCAGGCTATAGTTTTGCTGATTTCAGATACTTGTGCGTGTGTATGAGATGTTGATAACAACTTATGGGACAACATGTGATTGATTACTGTCTGTTTGCATACAATGTTTTATACGATGCTCTAAAATTCTCCACCATATGTAAGGAAACTCAGCTTTTTGGAAATATTAATAATCAATAATAACTTATTATTATTAATTATGAATATTTGGGTCAGTTAATTGGATTAACTTGATGTGGCTGAATTAATATTGCAAACAATTAATCAGTTCGTCCAACGAACTCTTTTGATTATTAATTTATTCTAAGAAAAGGGTATCTTCCATGGCCACAGAAGAATAATTATTTCTTAGCATGTACAGCACTTTGAGCAAGTAGCAAAACCGCGATCGTAAAAGTGACTTTGTATTGCAAACAAAACAGAACCAAATACATACTATGTACAAGTTTTATTAACTAAAAATAGATATTTATATGAATATAAATAAACAAAACAACATACACACATGAATACATAAATAGGTGAGTGGTAGAACGAAACCGAAAACTTTCCAACTGTGCGGTTGAAGCTGCCCACCTGGAAGACTCCAGAATCTCTACATTCTTCATGAAATTCTCCGAGAATCGTTTTATTAAATTCTAATTTGGTAATTGATAAACCTGTATAGTAGAGAGTATAAGATGCAGTTGAAAGCCTAGAAACGTCAGTTGTAAAGTACATTGCTTTAATTTGTAATGAACTCTTTAAGCCCAAAGAATGTGGTTTAGAACCCCATATTAAACTTAGCTGTCAGAAAGTACGTTGAGTGGGCCGCGACTGACGTCATACACAAACTGCTGGATACAATGGTCCCAAGAATTAGCCGTCGGTTTGGGCAAAGGTCACATCTGGGCAAAGGTCACATCTGTCCAAAGGTGAGACCAACAACAAGAACGAAATGGAAATAACATTGCTTGAAAAACATATAGAGCTCAGTAAAATTATTAGGGTCAATGATGAGCAAAGTTTAAAACAGCTGATTGACGATGAATGTTTAACAATGAATAAATGTTCATGGGCATCCAGAGAATATTATAGAATAGTAAGAAATGCTGTGTATTTCATGGTAACATGACCTTACATGAACTACATTTCTCAAAATCTGTTTATGGGTGTCTATAAGGACAAACATGTCTAATCAACTGTCTTCTGAAAACTTTGACAGAATTTCTGGATCTTCTTGAGAAACTTAATGACAGAGGGTCACGGAACACCTTAGATGCCATTTTACATCATGACTGGTTGAAAACCCCTTCAAAGAGAAGAAAGAAGTTGTTCTTCCACGTTTTCCAGCGTCCCTGATGAATTGTTGCATCTCAGCTCAGCTGCAAGATGTTCCTCACAACGAAGCCAGTTTACACAATAGCGATAATGTTAAGCGCACCAGAATAAAATATAATATTCAGAAATAAACAGTGTAGCTGACATACAGATTCAGTTAACATCCACAAATGAATAAGTGCGATGATTCAGGGAGCAGGCTACACAGTGAACTCCGAGAAAACGCTACTTCGACCCTCTCTGTCTCTAGTCATGTGCTGTGCTCACGCAGTGTGCAGTGTGAGAGGGGGAGTGGCCTCAGTGTGCAGTGTGAGGGGGGGTGGCCACTCAGTGTGCAGTGTGAGAGGGGGAGTGGCCTCAGTGTGCAGTGTGAGAGGGGGAGTGCCCACTTAGTGTGTAGTGTGAGAGGGGGAGTGGCCTCAGTGTGCAGTGTGAGGGGGGGTGGCCACTCAGTGTGCAGTGTGAGAGGGGGAGTGGCCTCAGTGTGCAGTGTGAGAGGGGGAGTGGCCTCTCAGTGTGCAGTGTGAGATTGGGAGTGGCCACTCAGTGTGGAGTATGAGAGGGGTGTGGCCATTTAGGGTGCAGTGTGAGAGGGGGAGTGGCCACTCAGGGTGCAGTGTGAGAGGGGGAGTGGCCTCAGTGTGCGAGGGGGAGTGGCCACTGAGTGTGTAGTGTGAGAGGGGGAGTGGCCTCAGTGTGCGAGGGGGAGTGGCCACTTAGTGTGTAGTGTGAGAGGGGGAGTGGCCTCAGTGTGCAGTGTGAGAGGGGGGGTGGCCACTCAGTGTGCAGTGTGAGAGGGGGAATGGCCTCAGTGTGCAGTGTGAGAGGGGGAGTGGCCTCTCAGTGTGCAGTGTGAGATTGGGAGTGGCCACTCAGTGTGCAGTGTGAGAGGGGGAGTGGCCATTTAGGGTCCAGTATGAGAGGGGGAGTGGCCACTCAGTGTGCAGTTTGAGAGGGGGAGTGGCCACTCAGTGTGCAGTGTGAGAGGGGGAGTGGCCACTCAGTGTGCAGTGTGAGAGGGGGAGTGGCCACTCAGTGTGCAGTGTGAGAGGGGGAGTGGCCATTTAGGGTGCAGTGTGAGAGGGGGAGTGGCCACTCAGTGTCCAGTGTGAGATTGGGAGTGGCCACTCAGTGTGCAGTGTGAGAGGGGGAGTGGCCACTCAGTGTGCAGTGTGAGAGGGGGAGTGGCCTCAGTGTGCAGTGTGAGAGGGGGAGTGGCCGCTCAGTGTGAAGTGTGAGATTGGGAGTGGCCACTCAGTGTGCAGTGTGAGAGGGGGAGTGGCCATTTAGGGTGCAGTGTGAGAGGGGGAGTGGCCTCAGTGTGCAGTTTGAGAGGGGGAGTGGCCACTCAGTGTGCAGTGTGAGAGGAGGAGTGGCCACTCAGTGTGCAGTGTGAGAGGGGGAGTGGCCATTTAGGGTGCAGTGTGAGAGGGGGAGTGGCCACTCAGTGTGCAGTGTGAGAGGGGGAGTGGCTAGCGGCTAGAGTGGCAAAAGCCAGTGTGCTTCTTTTACCAATATATTTACCAATATGTTTTGCATTTCTAATCCAAACAATGTCAAACTTGGCACTGCACTTACTCGTGCCCGTAGCAAGACACCTGACAAGTTGGAAATCCACTAGACTAACAGTTTGAGAGATAATCAAATAATACACACACACACACACACACACACACACACACACAGACAGACAGAAAGATGTTCCTGTAATTTATAGATAGATATAATATTCAGAAGTAAACAGCGTAGCTGACTTACAGATTCATGTAACAACCACAAATAAATAAGCGTGACGATTCAGGGAGCAGGCTACACAGTGAACTCTGAAAAAAAAGCTGTGCTATGCACCTGCTACTACAAATGATGGTCGTGAAAGAGACTGTGAACGTTAAGCGCACCAAAATGAAATATAATATTCAGAAGTAAACAGCGTAGGTGACTTACAGATTCAGTTAACATCCACAGATGAATAAGAGTGACGATTCAGGGAGCAGGCTACACAGTGAACTCCAAAAAAAACGCTACGCTTGTGCAGTTTGTGAATAGGCTACTACAAATAATGGCCGTAAATAAAATATAATATTAAGGAAAAAACAGTGTAGCTGACTTAAAGGTACAATATGTAGGATTTTTCGCCACCAGGGGTCGCTAACCTATTACAATAACAAAGGTGTATATTGATGACTGTAAAGCATTAAGCGAAATTATGGATCTTGTCGTCAAGTTGATGGATCTTTTTTGGATGAGTGAATACATTGATGTTTTTAACATGACTGGGATGAAGCAGGGCGCGATTGGTAATGAGAGATGTATACCAGCGCCACACGCAACGCGAGTCCCGCGGATATAAAGGAATAAGGACTTTATTCTAGAATTTCATTCTACCGAACTATACGCAAGTGCTGAATTATTACTCACACAGGTCAGTTTATTAGACTAATTAAACTTGATGTAACGCAGCGCTGTTTCACTTGCTCTAACAGTTACACTATCACACTAAACGACATTTGAGTGTGTTGAATGTTGTTAGTTAAATTGTTTTTGATTTGATATGCCTTTATTCGTCTCACAAGTGAGAAATTTACAGCATACAGCATAACATGAGGAGAGGTGAGGAGAAAAAAAGGCAACCCCCAGACTATGCTCCTCTAGGAGTACAGTGTGGGGACAGGAAAAAAACACCTCAGCAACATTAGCACACAATCAGTACACTTTACATGAACAAGACTTGCAACAGGGGTGACGGGTGACGGGTGGGGGGTGGGAGGAAGGGGATGGAGGTAGCCCAGCACAGGCAAGCAGTAGCCAGCTGCGAACGTTCCGGCAGGGCAGTCAGGTTCCCCCGAACCCAAGCTTGTCGTCGAGAAGATGGTGTCAATTGCGTTGAGAGACCAGTGGATCAAATCCATAATTTCTTAGTTTGGAGAGCAGTGCTGAGAGAGTCTCTCAAAGTACAAGACAGTAGACTAGACGTGACGAGAGGAGCAAAGCAGGGGAGGTAAGGGGAGGAAGAGGGAAAGAAAATGCGACCGCCTCCGTTGAGAGCAAGAGAAGATTAATGCCTAACACGTTGAGAGCAAGAGAAGTTTGTTGGCTATATGAGACTAGCAGTAAGCTAGATCAACATTTGAATAACATAGAAGATCATATTCTAACATTTCATCATGTTGAACTAAATAACATTGATTAGTTTTATGTACATTTATAACGCTATAATGCCAAAACAATCTGTTACCTTAAATTATATGTTTATCTCTGTAAAGCTGCTTTGAAACAATCCATTGTTAAAAGCGCTATATAAATGAAGATGACTTGACTTGACTACATTTGCTCACCTCTCTAATAAAGTACATGCAACACTCGTGTCTATGTCAAGTCGAAGTTAGTCGAGGATGTGGAGCTCTCGGCATCTCGAAAGTTGTTGATCTTCGTTTTAGTCCTCTTTTTGTCTCAAAGTCTGCTTGCCATGGTCCATAATGTTTGAACAAAACAACAACAGCGTGAGCGTCCTGCTAGGCCTAACCCAGTTGCCCACGTCTGTCGCCATGATTACTATGGCAGTACGAGCGGAAACCTAGGGTAGCGCGGATATGACCCCTGCTTACACGCTCGGTTTCCTTGGTTAAAATCGCAATTTTCTCACGATTTACAAATAGTTTGAAACATTTGGGAAAATGTAAGTAATCAACTAAACAAAATATATAACATTGGCCTAGTGGTTTTTGGATATTTTACTGCAAAAATCATCCTACATATTGTACTTTTAATGTTTAGCTGACAGAGTGTTTATTTCAGAATGTTAATTTTTAAAACACAACCTTCTAAGTGTTACGGTCACCAGCTCAGTCACCAACTCCTTAATACTTTCCCATCATCCTCCCTGGCCCTCACCTGCATGCACTTCCCAATCACAGAGATCGCTATCACCTGCACGTCATTCGATCATCAGCACAGTCAACATAAAAGCACTCACCTTACACAGTCACTTTGTCTGGTCTCATTAGTGTAAGGACTCACTTCCCTGTACCTCTTACCGTTCAACCATTGATGTCTAAGTATGATCGTCTACCTTCTAGTGTATCCAATGTCTCCTTTGTCTTCCTGATTCCAGTCATCATCCCGCTACTTACCTCTCTCCTTTCCATTGTGTGTGTTCCAGCGATCTCTCACCACAGCCTCCACAACCTCCTGCATCATCTGCAAGAAAAACATAAACTGTCTGTATATCTCATCATCATTATTTAGAGACATTATCCATTATCATCACCTACTGGTACTCACCGTCACTTGTTTCAATAAACCTGTTTCTCCTTATTACCATCATTGTTGTGAGTCTCCATTCCATAACACTAAGTGCTTCTTTTACCGATATATTTAATGACATCTTTTGCATTTCTAATCCAAACAATGCCAAACTCGGCACTGCACTTACTTTTGCCCGTAGCAGGACACCTGCCAAGTTTGAATTCCATCGGACTAACGGTTCGAGAGATATGCAAATAACAGACATACAGACAGACGTTCCTGTAATTTATAGATAGATAGTCGTCCAACATGTATATTGATAACACATATATACATGACAGGATTGCTCATGAAATCATAAAAACTGAAGCCGCCATATTGGTATTCCCTAGTATTCCCCGGCTGAGGGCTGGGCGGAGAATCCTTTAAATAATAATAATAATAATAATTCGTTACATTTATATAGTGCTTTTTCTGGGACCTTAAAGCACTTCACACATGGAAGGGGGAATCTCCTCAACCACCACCAATGTGCAGCATCCACCTGGATGATGCGACGGCAGCCATATTGCGCCAGAACGCCCACCACACACCAGCTTACTGGTGGAGAGGAGACAATTAGTATATAGGGATGATTATGAGGCCATGATGGACAGAGGCCAAGGGGCAAATTTGGCCAGGATGCCTTTGTTCAGTTTTCTTTCTGTTCCGTCACTGGACCCACAGCCAGCGGTACCCAAATTCTCAATAAAAGAGCAGGTTCCTCTATCTCTGGGACCCAAGAGAGTGCAGATGAAAGCGTACGATGCTATGCCTTACCACTCTTGTCCCCTTCTGGCATCACCAATGGTCAGCAGGGTGAGTTAAAATGATTCATGTTTAGTTGTATAGAAAAGTCAAAATCCTGGGATATTTGCTCCGCAGTGAGTTCCCTACCAGTCTAGCACACGTGTGTATGCCCAGCAGGTCAGCCCCTGTGCTAGGCTAGGTGTCCATATGTTGTGATTCCAATGGCGATCCCATATGTGTATTCTTCCACGGTACGGCTTCCCTGTCGACAAGCCTTTCTCTTTCCCTGTCGACAAGCCTTTCTCTTTCCCTGAGCAGAGTCCACTCTGCCATCTTTTGAATCCCCCCTAACTAGGCCTGAGCTACACTAGAGACATTCCATGTGTTGCATTGCCCTCTTGGTCAGTCCATATGTGCAATCTATCAGTATCAGGTGGCTTATGCAGAGCGCTGGAAGGGGCAGCAATAGTGGCGCTTTAATTCGCCAGTTGTTCTGACATAACGTCAAACGTGACTGACTGAAAGGGAACATAAAGATTACTATTGTAACCCTCGTTCCCTGAAGGAGGGAACGGAGACATTATGTCCCGTCGCCACAATTGCTGTACCACCGCTGAACGGCTGGGACACACCATCTCGGCTCCTCAGAGGAAAACTTCAAGTGGGATCGCAGGGCAGAGCGCGTGATGCAAATCTCGCACACCAGTGTGCATTGGCTAGATCCCGATTCATCAGTCGCTCTGACATAACATCTCTGTTCCCTCCTTCAGGGAATGGGAGTTACAATAAAAACCTTGCCATTTCTTCAATTTCATGCAATGGTATCGCATTTCACAGTGGCAGTTTCCAAACAAAATTACAAAATTAAGCTTCCAAGAATGTAAAGTAAACCTGTCATTTTGATTAATAAAAGTACGTTCTTTTGTTGTTACAACTGCATCTCCATGTGTGCTTTATGGAAATGTGTATCAGGAGGGACTTCTCCGTTAACCTCAGGGGGGTAAAGAAAGTTTTTAAAGAAGATTAACCTTCACAGGTGTAGTGGGTTAAACCACTGAACTGGTAGGGAGAGGGTTGCTGTTTCGATCTCCGCAGCTGCCACCAGCAGTGTGTTACGGATACAGACACAGGAGAGGAAGAATGATGGTGAATAGTGAGTTTTTTGACAATAAAGGTGCAGGGATGAGGTGAGAAGGTAGAGAAAGTCCGAATGGTGATTGAGGGAGATCACTGGAGACAGGGAGAGGAGTCCACATAACACAAACAAACAAGGTTGGAAAAGGAACTGTGGTGAGGATTGGCCTTTATAGTGGGATTTGATAAAGGTGATGATGAGGTGTAGGTGTGAGTGATTGTAGATGATGTGCAGGTGGGCATCGGGAGGGATGCTGGAAAGTGTAGTGATTAGGATGGTGGCTAGGGTGATCTGTGACACAGTGTGTCCTTGAGCAAGGCTCTTTTTCTCCAGGTTGGATCATCATCAATGTAATAAGTGCACAAGTCGCTTTGGATAAAAGTGTCTTTCAAATCCGGTGCTATTTTAGGCGGAGCAAGCCCTTTTGTGGCCCACATCTCCACCCTCAAAACACAGTCACCAGTCAACTCAGCTGAAGTTTTAAAATGTCGGTCTCCAAGGTGTCCATACTCAAAGTTGTCTCTCTAGTGACGTTTTGAGTATACTGCAAACATAATTGCTTTATTTGGGCTTTCCCAAAATCCCACCGCTGTCGTAGAGACTTAAAAGATCCCATTATGGTACCGAACTCACCCCAAAACAATTTAAACATATTTTTAAAATACCTGTCACTTCACAAAGTAGTGTTTAGCTGCCAGTATGCACTCCTTGGGGTATATAAACATTTTCTTTGTTACAGTGATGCTTAAAAACATAGAACCGATCCAATCTTGCCAGCGAAATCACACTGTCACGAACATGAGTCCAAGTATATTGCTTTTGTGTCTCAAAAAACTGTCTCCAAACATCACATAGCTCATGCGATCTTTTGACAAGCTGGATTAACTAATCACGAGAGGACAAGTGAGGTATTTCTATCCAAGTTTGACAATGTACAGTTAAAGTCACCACCCAAGATTAAATATTCTTCTTCACAGCATTTTTTGTAAAACAGAACAAAGTATTTAAAAACAATATTATTTCTATTGGTGCAGTTGAGCCTTTTTCCTTATTCTTAGCAGGACAAGCACAAATAAAGTGACAAACTTCACCACATTTGAAACATTTCATCTTGTCCGTAGTAGCGTAAATAACATAGTTGAACTCGTCAACTTTGAGATGCAGTGAAAGATCTAGATCCTCATCATCTTTTAGGATCATGTAAATGAATCGCCTAAACGAAACAACATGTTTTAAAAGAGAGGATCCACTTCCAATTGGTATCATTTTAATAGGTGACACCAATTTACCATATCGGGACAAAATTCTCACCAAAGTTTCATCACTTCTGAAAGCAGAATATTAGACAACAGTACTTTTTTTGGATGGCATGGAAAGTGGGAGAACATGAGTAAAAAGACTCTCAATAACCATTCCACTGTTCATTCTGGAGGCAGACATAATATTTCCATGCCCAACAACCTCTCCTGGAGCCAGGCAACAGTCTTCCACGCTCAAACCTTGCATACATGGGGCCGTCATGCTGCCCGCAAAAGAAAACGGTAGCACGCGGCCCGAACAAACAAATAAACAATCACGTTTTAACCCAAAGAAGAAAGAAAAGCAAGAAAAAGAAAGATTCACTCACAATCGCTCCGCTCACACTCAAGAGTCACACCAGAGAGAGAGAGAGAGAAAGAGAAAGAGAGAGAGAAAGAGAGAGATGTGTATGTGTGTTGTTTTCGAGTAACGGCACAGATCAGGAGATTGAGAGCTGAATATCGAGTATAAGACACTGCTTTAGTTCTCAAACACACTCTTGCTGCGATGGGTTTCTACAACTGTCACGTGACACGAATTCCTAACTACCTTTATTTTGCGATAATAATTAATCCGCAGTAATAATACAGTAAACTCCGGAAGAGAGTCCACGCCCACCACGTACAAATTCTATGTGTTTTTAAAATTATTATAATAATTATTATTGACAGAACAAAGCATACAGTATACAGAGAAGTACAGAAAGAAGACATACAAAACATCTAACAAGTGCATATTAAACGGGTGGTATAATGCCCTTTTCACAAGATTTAAAATAAGTCTTTAATGTCCCCAGAGTGTGTATGTGAAGTTTTAGCTCAAAATACCCCACAGATATTTTTATATACCATGTTAAAATGGTCACTTTTTGAGGGTGAGCAAAAAAGCACCGTTTTTGTGTCTGTCCCTTTAAATGCAAATGAGCTGCTGCTCCCGGCACAGTGGGCGGAGCTACAACAGTTTGTGTCCTTTTACCTCACACACACATGCACTGAAAATGTCAATGTTTATGTTCAAACCGGAGTCAGACAATAATGGAGAGACTCAAGAAGACGTGACAACATGTACAATGCAACAGGGCATTTCTGAATGGTTAGTTGATGAATTTAGGTAGCTTATGTGTAGTTATCTTCTAGTCATTGATTAGCATATTCTGTCATGATAATCTATAAATCGGATTCCCGGGGGAGGGGTTTAAGTAAATTTTAGGGTTGGTGATGTCACTAACCCCTGAGGAATGTTGTGTAGTTCCTATCAGCCGTTTGTTGTAGTCCTTAAAAAACGATTTCTTTAAAAGCAAATATCTTCATGGGCTTTGAACTTTGAGCTTCGTAACTTTGCAGATGTTGTTTATGCTCAAACAGCAACATTACACACTAACTACAGTTAGAAAAGTGAAATCATAATCAAACACCCCTTTAATGAAAAATAAATAAATACAGTATATACAACAACATACTCTCACACACACGCACACACGCGCACACGCACACACACACACACACACACACACACTCACACATATAGCTCAGACCCTGACCATTTATTCTTGTGTACCAAAATAATAAAAAGTTGTAGGCTACACAATTTTTTTCTTATTCTTATTATTTTGATTAGAATAATATATACACATGTCAACATTATTAAAATTGAATATAATATTATCAGTTTTACAAAAATGTGTGCGTTTGTGAGAGTGCCACTGGGAGGCAGTAGAGTCCACAGAATCAAGTACGTATATCTTGAGTTGGAAAGAGAAAGACTATAAAACATCTCCACGACTTCTCCGTCTGCACATTATATTATACAGAAATTTACAATACACAATTTCCCCAAGATTTTATTAATTTTCAGGACTTTGTGAGGCCTGGAAATCATAATCATAAGATTGATATCTTGACCCCTCAATCCTGAGTGTTTATATACACAGTAATATTTTGTATAACGTGTATACTGAATATAATATAGTATATTTCTCTGTTTATAGATACACTTTTACGTGACTTCATACATGTGTGGAGGAAAATGAAACATATGCCTGAACTTTGCCTACATATCTTTGGCTTTGTACAAGATATCAATGTTTTTTTTTTCTAAACACTTTAGTCAGTGAAGTAACATGTGTCTCATTTAATCTAAATTAAATCTGTTCATCATATAAACTGCTTGATTCATTTTACGATGCAATCGTTCGGATCTTCTAAACCTGGAGTTTCAGTGGAGAGACGGAAACCTCTCAGCCTTCATTAACAGTATCTTTTGAAGATGAACTAAAGCCATGCATGTGTGGGACGGCATGAGGGAGAATGAATGATGACACAATTTTCATTTTTGCGTGAACTAACCCTTTAAAAATGCAATATAATAAGCAGACATGCCACAACTGCACTAGAAAAATATTGAATAAGAGATTCAAAATTAAAATGGCAGGAAATGTGATTATAAATAGTGCAATGTAAAGTATTTTAAATAATTAGTTTTATTTCAAATGTAGTTTTATTTTCAAATGAAAGGTTAATTATACTTTGAGTTTAATCACATTTATGTGTTTTAAGTATCTTTTTTTCCCCATCATTACAGGTGGGGTTTCCTATATATATACAGTCAAACCAAAAATTATTCAGACACCAGATATAATATTTGATATTTTTTTACTAGTGTGTGCAGGACACTATAGTTCATTTATGTAAGTGAGGAGAGCAGAATAAAGTAAACTGTGACATATTACACCCAAATATTCTTCATACAGTGACTACCAGTGACATTTATAAACATTTGGGAGCAAATATGACTCAGACACTTTGAGCTAATCATGTTTTGCTGAAGTGTGTTTTCTGTAATTGCTAATGCTCTTTTTACACACACACTGAACAACATGAAGCATTGCTTGGTCACTGGTTGAGCTAAACTGGTATTATCTAATTGTGTAGTTAAATTTAACAGCTGACAGATATTCAACATAATTCATGTGTGAGAGTCTAACAGAAGGACGGACAAAACCAGTCAAATATCCACTGAGTTCTGCTCATATTTTATTACCTTCATCTAAACTATAGTGAATAAACTGTGGTAATGTGAGAAATGTTGAAGGAGTCTGAATACATCTAGCTTTGACTGTATAAGCAGAAGGGTTTGAAGGACAGAAGGTTGGGAAGCACCAGGACAGGTTCGGGCACGAAGGCCAGCTTTCATCGGTCCCGAATCTCCGGGCCTTTGCATGGCTCTTAATGAGATCATTCGTGTCCCACAATGCATCTGCAGGGGTGCAGGAGATTGCTCTCCAGTCTGAGCAGAAGCGTCTGATGGGGCTTGATGTGTTCAGAGGGAGAAAAAAAGACGTGAGATTGAAAAACAGCCACAGAAGGATCTAAAACAACACCAATAACCCTTTTTTGATTTAGAGAACAGAAGAATCAGATAAAACACCATGTATATCTCTGTTTTCCTGAGTGGAATCTGATCAATTACAGTGTTTTATTCATCTCATATTGAGTTGTTCACAATACGAATGTGTCAGGGTTTTTTTAAAATGCAGTTTTACAAACAATACAGATTAGTCGAATAGATTTAAGTGTTTACTGTTGGTTTATTCACTTTTT
The DNA here is from genome assembly GCA_030578255.1 of Tiaroga cobitis. Classification (NCBI taxonomy): domain Eukaryota; kingdom Metazoa; phylum Chordata; class Actinopteri; order Cypriniformes; family Leuciscidae; genus Tiaroga; species Tiaroga cobitis. Next base: position 51,748,916 of record CM060611.1, read on the forward strand.
CCTGAATGTTGAGTCTTGAAGGGTGACTTTTGCTTGGATCTCTCTATTTTCAATTTCAGCGTGTCTATGTGAGATTTAAACCTCTCCTCAATAATAATAAATCGTCTCGGTTACGTATGTAACCCTAGTTCCCTGATAGGGAACGAGACACTGCGTCGAACGCTGCGGGAACGCCTCTGCGTTGTGCGTCATGAAGCACGTATGGAATCAGCCCAATGGAGAGATGAAACGTCATAGGCGGGTGACGTCATCGACCAGGAAACTATAAAGCACCCCAAAAACACAAGCGCATTAGCTTCTGTGCTTTCAGTCGCGCTACATGTGAATCTGTCCCTGTGTGATATTGTCTGTCTTACATACCCTGCACCACACAAACAATTTATCATATATATATATATTGAGAGATTATGGCGGACGAACAGCAGTTTAGAAAGTGTGTTCCTCCCTGCTCGCGTTATTTAACGAGCGGGGATACACATGATCTTTGTGTTGTTTGTTTGGGAGTTCAGCATGCCCAGTTTGCTCTCGAGGGAGCAGACTGTGAGCATTGCGAGCGTTTGCCGTTAAAGACGCTCCGCTCCCGCCGATCGCTCTTTGAGGAGAGCGGTTCGGTGCGCGCTCCCCGCGGTTCGGGTCCCGCTTCTGCCGAGGCAGAGCGGCGGCGCTTATCGTGGGGATCGCAGATGGATCTCACAGCGGGGTTTGAGACGGGCTCTGCCTTATCTCTCCCTTCACCTGTGAGATCCAGTGCCTCAGTCCCGGGTTCGGAAGCACGCACTGCGGTTTCTTCCGCTCAGGCTGAGGCACCAATGCTGCAGCTATCCAGTTCTGAGGAACTTGATGTTGTTAGTGTTGAGGGAGATGTGGAGGATTCGCCACCCCACACTCCTGAGAGTGATGAGCTTATGGAGGTGTTAACAAGAGCTGTTGAAAAACTTAATATTGAATGGCCAGTGACTAGACAGGAGTCTGTTTCTAAATCAAAGTTGGATGAGAGATTTTTGCCGTCACGTGTGCAGCCTCCACGCCGGTGCCTGCCGTTTTTCCATGATCTCCACACCGAGGTGTCGAAATCATGGAGAAAACCGGTGTCATATAGAGTGTTTAGTCCCCAGACTTCAACATACGCTAATATTATGGGAGCCAAGGCTCATGGTTATGGTGCTTTGCCTCGTGTGGAAGAGACGCTTGCGAGCCATCTCTCCCCCGAAGCAGCATCATCTTTTAAGGCACCGGCATTACCCACCAAGCCTTTAAGAAACACTTCGGCTTTGGTGGGTAAAGCATATTCGGCAGCAGGTCAGGCTGCGTCATGTCTGCATACTATGTCAATCTTGCAGGCATACCAGGCTGATCTGCTAAGGGACATGAATGAGAGTGAGGAGGTCAGTACTGACGTAGTTCGAGAACTGCGTCAGGCTGTTGATTTATCTCTGCGTGCCACCAGAGAATCGGCCAAATTAATGGGTCGTTCTATGGCAGCTCTGGTGGCCGCAGAAAGACATTTGTGGTTAAATCAGACTAATATTAAAGAGAGAGAAAAAGCTTTTCTTTTAGATGCTCCTCTTTCTCCCATGGGGTTGTTTGGTGATGCTGTGAATTCAGTTATCGATAAATTCCAAGAAGAAAAGAAACAAACTGCAGCTTTTAAAAAGTTTCTTCCCCTTAAAGTTCATGTCCCTGGGGCTGCTGGGCGGGAGCAGCCCCGGCCGTCTATGAGCTCATCACATAGAGCGCAGCAGAGGCAGAGTGTCGCGTCTCGTGCTCCCCCTGCTGGACAGTGGGCTCAGCCGCGACACTCTCAGCCGAAGCCTTCTACCAGTAGAACTGATCTGAGGACAGTTATATTGGCTAAGAAGGCGTCGGCTAAGAAGAAGTCCTGACGCCAAGTCGTTCAGGATACTGAGGGTGGTCCCCACCGAGGCGGAAAGGTGTTCACCTCTTTTTACGGTGCCCATTCCTCCTCGGTGCCCTCAGGGGCTCGTTCTGCCAACCCCGCCTTTATGCCGGGGCACAGACGATCCCAGCGAGCGCTTTCCCGAGGGACGCTCGCTCCCTCTGAGGAGGGTCTCAGAGCTGTCAGACCAGTTGTTCCCTGCCGGTGCGCCGTTACAGGGCGCTGCGTCTGCTGCTCAAGTTACACCAGAGGCCAGTCTCGAGAGGCTGGTACCCTTAGTAGAATTTCTGGCAGAGTGGAAAAGCCTTCCAAAAATATCTCATTGGGTCCTGCAGACAGTAGAAAAGGGTTATGCTATCCAGTTCAGGTGTCGTCCACCAAAATTCAGAGGGGTTCTGCACACAGTGGTGGGCCCCGAGCAGGCTCTGGTATTGGAACAAGAGGTGAAAACGCTCCTTCAAAAGGAGGCTATAGAACGGGTTCCTCCTCCCAGTTTGGAGTCAGGTGGAGAGAATCGAAGCGATGCGGGTCGGAGAGAGCCACGCCCGCATCGAGACCGAATCCCAAACGACACCCAGAAAAGTGGTCTTCTGAGAAGGAGATAGTACACTTTTCTTTGCGTTCAGCCTCAACCCCAACTTTCTGATATGAGCGAGGACGACATCTCGATGCCGAACCGCCATCTGCTCCGTCTGAGCTAAAATCAACCAATCGTCGATGTAATTGAGAATACGAATGCCCTGAAGCCTCAGAGGCACTAGTGCTGCATCCATGCATTTCGTGAAAGTGCGGGGTGATAAAGCTAGGCCAAACGGAAGAACCCTGTACTGTGTGCAGAACCCCTCTGAATTTTGGTGGACGACACCTGAACTGGATAGCATATCCTTTTTCTACTGTCTGCAGGACCCAATGAGATATTCTTGGAAGGCTTTTCCACTCTGCCAAAAAATCTACTAAGGGTACCAGTCTCTCGAGACTGGCCTCTGGTGTAACTTGAGCAGCAAACACAGCGCCCTGTAACGGCGCACCGGCAGGGAACGACTGGTTTGACTGCTGTGAGACCCTCCTCAGAGGGAGCGAGCGTCCCTCGGGAAAACGCTCGCTGGGACCACCTACGCCCCGGCATGAAGGCGGGGTTGGCAGAACGGCCCCCTGAGGGCACCGAGGAAGAATGGGCACCGTAAAGAGAGGTGAACTCCTTTCCGCCCCGGTGGGGACCACCCTCAGCATCCTGAACGCCTCGGCGTCAGGACTTCTTCTTAGCCGAAGCCTTCTTAGACAATATCACTGTCCTCAGATCAGGTCTATTGCTAGAAGACTTCGGCTGAGAGTGCCGCGCCTGAGCCCACTGTCCAGCAGGGGGAACACGAGACGCGACACTCTGCTTCTGCTGCGCCCTATGGGATGAGCTTGTAGACGGCCGGGGCTGCTCCCGCCCAGCAGCCCCAGGGACGTGAATTTTTAACGGGAGAAATTTTTTGAAAGCTGCAGCTTGTTTTTTCTCTTCCTGGAATTTGTCTATAACAGAATTAACAGCTTCGCCAAATAACCCCGATGGAGAGAGAGGAGCATCTAAAAGAAAAGCTTTTTCTTTCTCTTTCATATTTGTCTGATTTAACCAGAGATGTCTTTCTGCGGCCACCAGAGCTGCCATAGATCGACCCACTAGCTTGGCCGATTCTCTGGTGGCGCGCAGGGATAAATCAGCAGCCTGACGCAGTTCTCGAACTACGTCAGTACTGACTGCCTCACTCTCACTCACGTCCCTCAGCAGGTCAGCCTGGTATGCCTGCAAGATTAACATTGTATGCAGACATGACGCAGCCTGACCTGCAGCCGAATACGCTTTACCCACCAAAGCAGATGTATTTCTGAGGGGCTTGGTGGGTAATACCGGTGTCTTAAAAGATGACGCCGCCTCGGGGGAGAGATAGCTCGCGAGCGTCTCTTCCACGCGAGGCAAAGCGCCATAACCATATGATCTAGCCCCCATTATATTTGAATATGTAGATGTCTGGGGACTAAATATTCTATATGAAACCGGTTTCTTCCACGATCTCGACACCTCAGTGTGGAGATCGTGAAAGAACGGCAGACACCGGCGTGGAGGCTGAAAACGTGAGGGCAAAAATCTTTCATCAAGTTTCGATTTCGACACAGACTCCTGTCTAATCACTGGCCATTCAATACTGAGTTTTTCAACAGCTCGTGTTAAAACATCCATAAGCTCATCACTTTCGGGAGAGTGAGGTGGCGAATCCTCAATCTCTCCCTCCACACTAACAACATCCAGCTCCTCAGAACTGGATAGCTGTAGTACGGGTGCCTCATCCCGAGCGGAAGAAACCGCAGCGCGTGCTTCCGAACCCAGGAATGAGGCACTGGATCTCACAGGTGAAGGGAGAGATAAGGCAGCGCCCGTCTCAACCCCCGCTGAGAGATCCATCTGCGATCCCCACGATAAGCGCCGCCGCTCTGACTCGGCAGAAGCGGGACCCGAACCGCGGGGAGCACGCACCGAACCACTCTCGTCAAAGAGCGCCCGGCGGGAGCGGAGCGTCTTTAACGGCAGACACTCGCAATGCTCACAGTCAGCTCCCCTCGAGAGCTGACTGGGCATGCTGCACTCCCAGACAAACAACGCAAAGAACGTGTGTATCCCCGCCCGTTAAATAACGCGAGCAGGGAGGAACACACTTCTTAAACTGTTGCTTATCCGCCATTCTCTCAATATAAATTGTTTGTGTGGTGCACAGTATGTAAGACAAACAATATCAGACAGGGACAGATTCACATGTAGCGTGACTGAAGGCACAGAAGCTACTGCGCTTATGTTTTTGGGGTGCTTTATAGTTTCCTGGTCGATGACGTCACCCGCCTATGACGTTTCATCTCTCCATTGGGCAGATTCCATACGTGCTTCATGACGCACAACGCAGAGGCGTTCCCGCAGCGTTCGACGCAGCTCGAAGTTCCCTTGAAAGGGAATAACTTTTAAAGCACCCCTCTAGTCAATAATTGTATCACTTTAAACTAATCTTTGATCACCAAAATGGCATATTTAAACGTTTACAATATCTTGAATGTAACTCGACACCCTCGCCTCATTTAGTATCCGCGGTTCTATGAATATGTAAATGAGCCCCGCCTCCACTCACTCACTCAGCTCAGAGATCCACTGGTTGACGATCACACGTTGATCTGATTGGTTACAAGGTCGTTTGTGACGTCAGAAACACCAGCGATTTCAAACCGTGTTTTTGAGACTGTCTTTGGTTCACTGCAGTTAAGCAGAAAACACTCAGCAATGCTGTCGACTTATGAACTTACACACGGTGTGTCTTAAACCATATTAAAAACGCCACATAGACACATAAACAACATTAAAAGCTTGATTTTCTAAACTGGGGGATTTTAAAAACATAGTCCTCCTGTGATTGACTATGGTGTTCGCATTCATAGACAGCAATAACCGTTTTGGAAAATGGATGGGTTAAAATCAGAGAAATTCTACTTTTCACTTTTTCAAATAAAAAAAATAATATTTTCAATGTATTTGATGTTTGTGTACCACCAAACTCGCCAGTTTCAGAAACAATTTTAAAAGAAATTGACTACCAACTACCAAGTCTGAAACTTTACCTTTAAAAAACGTCACACACGTTGTTTGCACGCTTTGCATCCGCATGCAGGAAACACATTGATCTTACACTGAAAAAGCTCTTCTGAAAATTGCTGAGCAAGAGACAATTATTAGTATAGTTCCCACATTAACATATAGGCTATATAAAACGAGTTTCCCTGTGGAATAATAATGTCTTAATACATTTTTTAACATGTTTTTACACATATATATATAAAAAAAACCTGAAATGTTTTCAACCCAACGATTGAAATATCCTGAATATTAAACATTTCCTTGGCTCCTTTATGAATATCTTTAATGAAAATGTGAATATGTGAGCAAAATGAAAATTTTCCATTTGTCAAACAGCTGTGGTCAAAAGTATTGGCATATTGACATAAATTGCGTAATGTTTGCTACTCCAGTTGTTGATTCACATTGTTTCTAGATTATTGTGCAGAGTGTTCAGATGCATTTTAAATAAATAGAAAAAGCTTCATTGGCCAAAAAAATTACTTTAATCAAAGAAACCCAAAGAAACCCAGAGATCAGTGGTTATCACTGACTCCTCATGATTCATGGGTTCAGAGATCATCGCCCCCCAGCGGCGAACCAGTGAAGTTACCAAACGTTTTGAAACAGTTGTGACGCAACAAAGCCTTGTTTAATGAAATCACGTGACCTTTGCAGTTTGATAGTTTTTGAAAATTTCAGCGCTTCATGGAGCATTTAGAAATCAATCATCTCACTTTGCATCAAAATGGCCTCACATCACATGCAATGACATTGTTGTAAAGAATATTGCACCTCAAAAAAAATCATTTTACCAGATCATCAAGAATTTCAAGGAGAGGTTCAACCGCAGTGAAGAAAGCCTCAGGACGTCCCGTAATGTCCAGCAAACACCAGGACCGTCTTCTCTGGAGGATTCGCTATCATCGTGTCTCACAGAGTTGGATCATTACAGACAGCAGGTGTGACGAATCTGAACACCCGGCGAGAACAAGACTTCTGGACAACAGAAGAGCGAGGGGATCAGGAGCGGGCCACAAACATACACTTTCTCAGTTTTTGTAAATTCACTAGGGTTAAGATCATTTATTTCTTCCCACATTAATTTCCCACATGTCTAGTACAATTATGTGGGGTTTGTTCCATTAATACAGTGTATATTTCTTTCTTGATTTACCCTGAAAGAATGGAAATGAAATGTGACAACATGCCCCATAGGTGGAGTACATTATAATGACCATAAGCCAGATTAAAATGTTGTCTGATCTTATCAAACAAATATTTTGTCAATAAAATAGAATTATTTACTTTAAACTTTACTTTAAAGTCATTTTTGAGACAAACACACAGCTATAGCAATAATAATTAATAGTTTCTGAACATTGACTCCCAGTCTTTATTCTCCTTTTTCTCATGGTTTCTCAATAGAATTCATAAAGTATACAATAGAATATCATAGTTCTAATAGGGGCTCATTTTAACGCAGGGTGACAACATGCCCCGCCTGCACAACTGGGACTTAAACTCGGCGAGTGTTTCTGCTGGTTAGATCAGCAATAAAGAACTATCTCAACTGTTCAATAACACATATAATATTAAAATAATATCAGATTTGTCTGAATTTATTCAAACACACACACAAAAAAAGAAATGTACTTTTGCTATGGGTAAATAAATGTTCAGTGATATCCCAAATTTTTTTAAAATTTTTTTTATTGTGGCTCAGTTTTTTCTTTATATAGTGTTGATGTGGGTTGGACAGCAGAAGACTGGTGCAGTTATTCTCTCTGATGAAGCACCCTTCAGACTGTTTGGGACATCTGTGAGATCTGTGTCGTGCCAACAGTGCAGCATCCTGAGACCATCCATGTGTGCTTCTGCTTCTCATCTGAGGGAGTGGCTTTCTCTTAAATCTGCCCAAAAACACTGCCAGGAATAAAGATTGGTATAAAACATCCTGCAAGAGCAACTTCTCCCAGGAGCTCTCACTTTCTGCATCTTCTGGCACACACTCTTCTCTCATGAGTCTTTCTGTCTCGTATCCGAGTCATGCTTGAGAATCCGGGTATGGTGTAATATCCTCAGTTAAAAAGTCCACATTTTTGTTGGAAGATGTCACACTTCACCCAAGTGACCCAACAAGATTGCTTATCTCTCTATTTTCAGTGTGTCTATGTGAGGTTTAAACCTCTCCTCAATAATAATAATAATAATAACTTTTAAAGCACCCCTCTAGTCAATAATTGTATCCCTTTAAACTAATCTTTGATCACCAAAATGGCATATTTAAACATTTAAAATCTTGAATGTAATTCGACACCTGTGCCTCATTTAGTATCCGTGGTTCTATGAATATGCAAATGAGCCCCGCCTCCACTCACTCACTCAGCTCCGAGATCCACTGGTTGATGATCACACGTTGATCTGATTGGTTACAAGGTCGTTTGTGACGTCAGAAACACCAGCGATTTCAAACCGTGTTTTTTAGACCGTCTTTGGTTCACTGCAGTTTTAAGCAGAAAATACTCAGCAATGCTGTCGACTTATGAACTTACACACGGTTTGTCTTAAAGCGTATTAAAAACACCACATAGACACATGAACAACATTAAAAGCTGGATTTTCAAAACTGGGGGATTTTAAAAACACAGCCCTGTGATGGACTATGGTGTTCGCATTCATACACACCAATAACCGTTTTGGAAAATGGTTATAAAAGTCCACATTTTTGTTGGAAGATGTCACACTTCGCCCAAGTTACCCAACAATATTGCTTATTTTGTTTGTTTATTTATTTATATAGCACCTTACAGGCCACCACAGTACTTCCAAAGTGCTGTACATTATGATACAAAGCAACAGAACAACAAGACAAAACATGAAAACATCCACGTACTAAAATGCCAAAGAATACAAATAAGATTTTAAGCGGTCCTTAAAAAACATTAAGAGTCAAGGAAGATCTAACATCCAATGTCAGATTATTCCCAATCTTGGACCAGCGACAGAGAAAGCACGAACACCCTTCAATTTGAGACGTGCGCAAGGAATGGTTAGAAGAAACTTGTTGGATGATCTTGGTCTTATGCCTGAAATGTAGGGCTTAAAAAGCTCAGATAAGTGTTCTGGCGCCATTCCGTGAAGTGCTTTAAAAAACATATATCAGAATCTTATACTATATCCTAAAATGTATTGGTAGCCAAGGATAACAAGGGAGTAACATGATCCATTTTCCCAGCATTCATTAATAACCTTGCAGCAGCATTTTGTACTAGCGTGTGTTTGACAGGTCCCAACATAAAGTGCACTACAATAGTCTAGACAGGAAAAAATATAAGCGTGGACAACTTTTTCCAGGTCGCTAGCTGAGATAATTGGTTTCAATTGGTTACCTATTGCCCTTAAATAGAAGAAGCAATTACGAACGAGTCTTTATCTGTCGAGTCAAAAAAGACTCCCAAGTTCTTTACTTGGTCCTGCTACCCCTTCCTTGGGCCTAAGTTATCGATTACCTACAGGCTGTGTGATCAAAAATAATCATTTCTGTTTTGTTGTCATTCAACTGAACGAGGTTTTCAGCCATCCACAGCTTTACGTCCTCCAGAAACTTGGAGTATGGCATTGAAATCCTTACTACTGGATCTCAAGATGTTCAAGTCTATCAGTACGCAGAGTTGGATCCGCTGCTTTAGCCGGCAATGTTTTGTTCACCACTTCTGACGAACACCAGGAATTCCCGTACTACTCTAAAGTGATTTTTTAATTCCACTCATTGTTCTAGTATTCTCTGAAAACCCACACAGCAACATAGTGCCGGCCAAGATCCAGCCCACATCTGGACCGTGTGGATTCAATGTATACCGACACTATATTGCTGTCTGGGCATCTGGTTCCACCAATATCCATCTTTTTGTACACACCTTTACAATTTTGAGTGGATCTTCACTGTCATTAATGGCACCACACACAGTTACGTATGTAATTTGTCTTGAGCTATATAAGCAGACCCGATCCTAGCCCTGATATCTTGTTGATATCTCGGCTCAGAGAGGACAGGCAAGACTTCAGTGATTCAGTGACTCCTTCTGCTGTGTAGTTTTTCAGCTCCACTGCTGCCACGTAACGGATAATAATGTAGTAGATCACAATGCCCAATCATTTCCGATACAGAAATGCCATTTCATTCGTCTATTAAAAGACTAAACGCTCCCTCACCAAGGCCTGTGACAAGTTCACATTTTCAGTGCATTTGTTCCTGTGTAATTTGATGGTGCAGCGTCTTTAAAACATGCTTTGCATAAATCTAAGGAACATTCGGAGAGAGATTTCTCGGCGAGGATGATGAGTCTATACGCACCTGCCTCTGATCGGAAATAGGCCTTGCACTTACAGTGTGTTTAGTGGTCAGTGCATGTTTATTTAGGTCTAACTTCTTAGCATTAACTTTGCCGGATTTGCAAAAAGCTTTTGATGCATTTCCCATAACAGGCTGAAGCCAGTTTTTAAATGCAGGTTCTTGCAAACAGCCATTACTGAAACGATTTACGATAAAAACGTTACAGTGACAGTAATTTATTAAGTTGTGTCATGACTGAGTGCATCACATAACATCAATAATGCTGAATACAACTGGTATTTATCATTGGGATACTTTTACGCAGACCTGTCAATCCTGTTCAAGTGGTCAAGAATAATGTGTATTTATTATGGCAACTTTTAGCATGCGTAACCTAGCATCACTTATAAATTCTGATCAGTGTAAATCGCTTTGGGTAAAAGCGTCCAACTTCACCTGGCTGCAGCCTTCAGAATGGGGCGGGGCTGCATGTGTAGCTCCGCCCCATACCTCCTCTGATTGGCTTGAGTGTCTTTCATTTGCATACATGAGAGGAAATGTGTGCATAGTCGGTGTAGGACGGAGTATATGCTGCTCAAATCTATATGAACTGGAAAAGCTCTTTCACAAAGCCTTCATTATAATGCACAGAAGAAAAAAACATTAGCGTGTTTCTTGCAATGTCCCTCAAATGATTGTTTCGGTAAATTAAGGTGGTCATTAGGCTAGCACACGAACAACCCATTTAAACAAAAATATATAGGTGGATTATCCACAGCAGGAGGGTCAGGTCTTTAGGTAGAGGAATGCATTATGATTAAAATTATTCATGAAATGTGATTACTTCATATCATCACAGTATGAGAAAGGAAATTAAAAAGATGCAGCCTATCAGTATCATTTTAATTTAAATAACATGGCAAGTCCAGACACACTTATTTTACGGAAGGTGTTATTGGTTTTCATAAGCAATGTAGTCGGGTGCAGTTATGATAACTAAATGACACTGCAATAGGCTAATGTGTCAGACTTGGTAATTTAGTTTTTATGAAACTTTTTCTTCACTACATTTCAAAGCATAATATCAGACTTTTCCCCTCCGCTTCATTAATGAAAACATGATGTTTGAAGTGATGAAATTGAGATATTCTCTGAGAGCCGTTAGTGATGTCCACTTCTTGAATCTTTTTCAATCAACTGATTCACAAATAACGAATGGTTCATTTGTGAATTCGGCTGATCCAGAAGATTAAACTTGCAGTAGTTAACAAGGAAGTCATGTGAACAATAAACACTTGATTTGGTCTTGTCCCACTCAAATGATCCAAGATCCAGGAGTAATATGAAATTCTCAGATCAAGTGTGCTCATAATAATCCATAACAATGTCAGACTGAGCTCTAACCTATTTTTAGGTCTGTCTTACCAAGGTATTAGAAACCTCACTTTTACCGGAGTATTAGTGTTTATCTACTTCAACTTAAGTAACGGGTTTATACACTGAAAAAAAACATTTCATAATTTATTGTCCTTCTCTGATTAAGCAGGTACTTGATTCCAATTATTTTGTCTATTATGAATATTAGTTTTTCATCTGGTGTTGGTCCAGCAAGTTTTAAGCGTGCTGTTATTCAGCCCCTTCTAAAAAAAAAAAAAAAAAAAAACGGGTTAGACCCCTTTGACATGAGTAGTTTTAGCCCGATCTTGAAATTGCCTTTTATATTTAAGGTACTCGCACAGCTTAATGATTTTTTAATGATTCCTGTCTGGTTTTAGAGCTGGCCAAGGTACAGAGTCTGCTCTTCTGAGGGTCTCTAATTACATTCTATGAGGCGTTGATTCTGGAAGCTGTGTTGTTTTACTTTTGTTAGATCTTACCGTGACATTTGATACAGTTGACCATAATATTCTCATTGATCATCTTAGGGCTGATGTTGGTATTCAGGGCTTAGTCCTGACATGGTTCTCTTCCTATTTGAAAGATAGACTTTTTCAGTCAGTTTAGGGGATTATTCTTCTACCGTTGCCCCTCTTGTGTGTGGGGTTCCTCAAGGCTCTATCTTGGGACCAATTTTATTTTCCCTTTATATGCTCCTCTTTTGATAAATTTTTGGATTCGCTATCATCTGCATGCGGCTAAATATACTCAAAATGTATTTAGCATTGAAGCATGGGCATAAATGTGCCATTCACTTCCTGCATGAAAGTCCTGGTTGGCGAATAACTCTCTCCAATTGAATGAGGATACGACAGAGATGGTTTTATTTGGTAATAAGGGGTGTGTACTGGATGTTTATGACTGCATGGGATTGTTTTCTGGTAAGGATCTGTCTGAGAAATCTTGGTGTCATTTTTAACTTCAAGCTTAAATTTGACAGGCAAATCAATGCTGTTGTTAAGAATATTTTTTTTCAACCATAGATCACTATCTAAATTGAAGTCCATCCTCTCGTTTGAAGATATGGAGAAGGTTGTTCATGCCTTTGTGTCATCCCGTTTGGATTACTGTAATGTGTTGTATCTGGGTGTGAGTCAGGCCTCTTTCTCTCTCATTTTCAGCTTGTTCAGAATTCAGCTGCCAGACTTTTAACGGGTACTAAGGCCACATTTACACATAGCCGGGTATTTAGAGAAACGAATATCCCCCCCCCCCCCCCCCCTCCCTTTTCGGTCACCGTGATTTTGCCAAGTAAGACATGGTCCAGGATCAACATATTTTGTTGATCCTGGATCAACATTCCTGTCCCAAAATGCAGTCCTTACCCAATCCCTACCCCTAAACCTAACCCTACCCATAACTTTTCCCTAAAATCATAGGGTAATGATAGGTGAATAACACTGATGTTTAAGTACTTCACCCTGGTTCTAAGCCTAAACTTGACATAAACTGTAAACTTGTCCCTCAAATCTGATTGGTTGATTGGAAAGTTGATCCAGGATCAACAAAGATGTTGATCCAGGAACATGTGGTACTTGGTGAAATCACGTTCACCCTCCGTTTTCAATAATAACATCGTGCACACAACATCGTTTTCAAAAAAGTTGTCATTTACATCAACCCCCATAAATACGCCGTTGAGCGCCATCATAACTCTGCCAAACTGGGCCCTCACATGACGTGAAGCATTTTCTGGCGCATAATGTGACGTTTGAGAACCTAAAACCCCGTTTCTCCCAGTCGACACGGCCACACATAACCGGCGTTATCAGAAATCTCCACTTTGGCCGGCATTTTTAGAAAGAATCGTTTTCTGTGATAAAAACGGGGTTTTCGTGTAAATGAGAGGCCAAACCGCAGGGAAATATCTGCGTCTTGCCTTCGTGTAAACGGGGCATAAGAAGAGAGAATGTATTACTCCTGTGTTAATCAAACTGCATTAGTTGCCCATATGATACAGAATTCATCACAAAGTGTTGTTGTATGTTTTTAAGGCTCTGCATGGCCTAGCACCAGAGTATGATACTGATTTAATCAGTCTCAGTCAATCCAGTAGATCTCTGCACTCAAATGATCAATGGCTCCTTATGGTTGCAAATTCTTATGTTGGGCTCTGGGATGACCTTCCTCTGTCTGTTAAATCTTCTCCTACATTGGATGTATTTCAGAGTGCGATTAAAACCTATTTTTTTGCTTCAGCATTTGAAAATGCATTGTAAGCAGTGTATGTCATATGTTTGCATTGTTGTTATGTTTTTGTTTCTCTTTTTCTGTACAGCACTTGTGGTGTTGAAAGTGCTCTATAAATAAAGTAGAGCTGAGTTGAGAGTTGAATTTCTCTTGGCATTGCGGGATTTAGGCTAGTGTCGTATTGTCTGTGCATTAGAGTGAAGACAACTCCGAAGATATTTCCTCCTATCAGTCACATTTATTCATATAGCGCTTTATACATTTTTACAGACATGATCAGTAAGCACTAGAGAGCAATTTGCGGCCAGATTTGCAATGCATCCGAGCATCCAAGACCACGTCCTATCTCCTTGAATAGGGAAATTCTGAAATATCAAAAATTGCTTGCCACGTTCACATTCAAAGATGCACTAAGCAGGATTTGCAGGTACATTCAAACTTTGCCCCTCCTCATTAATGAGTTTAACACAATGATGTCAATAATGCTGATCTTGATGAGTATTCATGTAAACAGTCAGTTATGTTTTAAGTGAACGTAAACAGTTGAGAAAGAAAACATGTCTACCAGTATAATGGATCCGTGCGTCAGGTCTTAAAGTGACAGCAGCCTAATAAACCTGCTGCCAAATCATGAGACAATTCATAATAATTAAATTAATTTAAATTAAATAATACAAATATATATATATATGGCAGTTTTCCCCCATGCTATCGTTGTCGAAAATGTGGAGAGGTAAAATGTTAAGTGACTAGCAACTTTGGAAAACCACTAGCCACAGTGGATGGTAAGTAAAAAAGTGTCAAGCCCTGTGTGTCATTGTCACGTGTCAGTGTTTGTTTGTATTTTCAATAGTCACATGTCTTTGTTCTGTTTTCCCGCCACTCATTTGTTTCCATGGTAACCCTCATTAGTTAATCTGTCTCACCTGTGTTCTGTCGATCAGTGTTCATCAGTGTTGGTCCGATCTCCGTCCTATAAGTGTGTGTGAACCTTCTGCCTGTCTGTACCTGTTAGATTTATATTGTTAGTAAAAGTTTGCATTGGAACTTTTTATTCTCCCTCGTCTTCTTCTGCCTGCACCACACCCTGACAGTCATCATAAAAATATAAATCCAGTGTTTAGAAGTCTGTTGAGTTACAGATAGCAGTCAACAAGGCGACAGCTTAGCTTCCGAGCTTCAGACACATGACACACCCACTGGCCAATACATCATTTTTATTTGTCTCGCCCTTTAGCACCCACAGTGCATGCATAAGTGAATACTTATGTACATGTGAATTTTTCGTTTTTTATTTTTAATAAATTTGCAAAGATTTCAAACTAACTTCTTTCACGTTGTCAGTATGGGGTATTGTTTGTAGAATTTTGAGGAAAATAATGAATTTAATCCATTTTGGAATAAGGCTGTAACATAAGAAAATGTGGAAAAAGTGAAGCGCTGTGAATACTTTCCGGATGCACTGTACTGTTTCTTTTTCTTTTAAAATTATCCAGTCCATAGTAAATGAAAGTCCTTTATTTTCATTGCTGGCTCCATAATGAACCTTTATAACTCATGGACCATTCCATGAAAGATATTTTATAGTGGAAAAATGTTCTTTCGATTATTAAAATGTTATTCACACAACTGTTCATTGAAAGGTCTGAAAATGTTTCTTTTATAGTGCATCACTGCGAAAACCTTTTGAACCTTTATTTCTTTTAGAGTGCATTTATATATTAAACTATTCACCTTTAGACCTGGAGGGCCACGTTTCTGCAGAGTGAGATTCAACCCTAATGACAGACATGTGTGTTTGACCAGATGTGGCTCGAAACTCAGCCAGAACCGGAGTTCAATTGTCCTTATGTAGAAATGATGATGTGTCAAAATTGAGAGTGTGTGCTCCTGCCAGCATCATATATATCAATGACACAATGAGCATTTGTCCTCCTCCATCAGTATAACTGTCTCCCTCTAGTGTTGGCATGGAATAATGACGGTCTTCCCGCTAAAATGTTTTACGCCACGTTTTTTTTCAAACGTTCCCTGCCATGAGCTTTGGAGATCTGGGACTGACAGTGCGCTGCAGTTTCCTCCTGTCGGTCTGCTGATTCTCTCATAGTGAGACGAGACGCATGTTCACAAACATCTGCCGCACATCACTGCGCTGTTATAGAGATGAGAACACCTGTCAGCTTGTCTGCGTTCACACTTACACACACATGAGTTTCCCCATCATCTGTATGCTTTGGCCATCAACATTTACGCAGTCGCTGTGTTTCAAAGGTTATTTTGCCATTATGGGGTCAGATCACAGAGGAGATGATGCCCTCAGTGTGAAGTTTCACCTGGATTACTGTGGGAATAACACGGCTATCAGAGGGTTTGCAGCAATGGACAGCTGGAGGAATACAAATTGTGATGAATCTGAATTGTACTTATCCTCTAAAGAATATTATGATTCAGACAACCTTGTAAGTCTTTCTTCTGTCGTCTCTCAGATCAGTCCATCTCTGTGTACTTTTCTTATGTTGTTTATAAAGGAACAAGGTTTGTATCTCAGTAGCTAAGATATTTAGTCAAGAGACCAATGACAAATGACAAAATAGCTGTAAGAAAGTTGGGTAACACTTTACAATAAGGTTCATTAGTTAACATTAGTTAATATATTTACTAACATGAACTAACAATGAGCAATACATTTGTTACGTTGTTTATTGATCTTTATTGTATAAAAATCCAGCTGTTCATTGTTTGTTCATGTTCGTTCACAGTGCATTTACTAATGTTAACAAATACAACCTTTGATTTTAATAACGTATTAGTACATCTTTTATATTACAACTAATATTAACAGATTAATAAATGCTGAAGAAGTATTGTTCTTTTTACTAAGGTAGTTAACTAATGTTAACTAATTAACCTTATTGGAAAGTGTTACTGAAAGTAGTTCTACACAAGCGTTTTAGGGGCAAAAAACTAAAAACGCCGTGAAATGTAGTAACTGTGGGATAATGGAATTATTGACCATTGCATTATTGAAAATGAATGTACTGTTACACGTTGGGTGTGTGTAATTATTCTTTAATTTATAAATCAGCGTCTTACTCATCCAGCCACTGCCAGAGAAGCAGATATTTTTTTGGCCAGTGAATGCTGTGATAATCTCATTTGAAAGGTTTATGAATCTGTGTGTGTAACAGTATCTCTAGAACGCATCTGCCATCAAAGTAGCATTCATGAGCAAACGGCTCTGATCTGAGCTTATAGATGCATGTATCTAATCGGAAATAGGCACAATTTCGGGAGTATAGCTGCTCATGCACAAAAAAAAGAGAGATACAATGAAATGTCAAAGTTTTGCAGTGATTCTAAAGAGGTCTCATCTAGATGTCAGATTATAAGAGGAAGTGTGTGTCCTTTTAGCAACCAGGTTTGCCAGTAAATCGGACATGTGATTTAGTTAATCTGTGCATGACGTTTAAGAGGATGCAACCGACTGTGTGCCAGGATATAGCACGCTCCCCCATCAGAGAGAATTACTGTACTGTGCAACCAAACCATAGTAGGGTATTAATGCATTAGCAAAGGGATATACGTATATACTTATACAGTACATAGCATAAGTTAACACACCCATGCTAAAGTTGACTAAAAAGAGGGGGAAAAATCATCTTTTGGAAACTGATCTTAATGCCTTAAAAAAAGGAGGAAAATCCAACCTTTAAGGACACCAATTTTCTTTGTGAATAATTAATGCATCGTAAATAAATTAATGTTCTTCCTTGAAATACATAAGTCAGGACACCCCTGTGTTAAATCCCCATAGAGGGGCAGATTTATATTTTTAAAGGCCAGTTATTTCATGGATCCAGGATACGATGCATCCTGACATCTAGTGTATATATCTATGACCATCTTTTAGGCTAACTGAAATAAAACCATGCCAACTCTAGGTATGGTGAAGGGTATCATTTTTTTTCATTCCTCTTTTTAGTCAACTTTAGCATGGGTGTGTTCACTTATGCTAAGCACTGTATATATATATCACCTAAAGGATTATTAGGAACATACTAATACTGTGTTTGACCCCCTTTCGCCTTCAGAACTGCCTTAATTCTACGTGGCATTGATTCAACAAGGTGCTGAAAGCACTCTTTAGAAATGTTGGCCTATATTGATAGGATAGCATCTTGCAGTTGATGGAGATTTGTGGGATGCACATCCAGGGCACGAAGCTCCCGTTCCACCACATCCCAAAGATGCTCTATTGGGTTGAGATCTGGTGACTGAGGGGGCCATTTTAGTACAGTGAACTCATTGTCATGTTCAAGAAACCAATTTGAAATGATTCGAGCTTTGTGACATGGTGCATTATCCTGCTGGAAGTAGCCATCAGAGGATGGGCACATGGTGGCCATAAAGGGATGGACATGGTCAGAAACAATGCTCAAGTCGGCCGTGGCATTTAAACGATGCCCAATTGGCACTAAGGGGCCTAAAGTGTGCCAAGAAAACATCCCCCACACCATTACACCACCACCACCAGCCTGCACAGTGGTAACAAGGCATGATGGATCCATGTTCTCATTCTGTTTACGCCAAACTCTGACACTACCATCTGAATGTCTCAACAGAAATCGAGACTCATCAGACCAGGCAACATTTTTCCAGTCTTCAACTGTCCAATTTTGGTGAGCTCTTGCAAATTGTAGCCTCTTTTTCCTATTTGTAGTGGAGATGAGTGGTACCCGGTGGGGTCTTCTGCTGTTGTAGCCCATCCGCCTCAAGGTTGTGCGTGTTGTGGCTTCACAAATGCTTTGCTGCATACCTCGGTTGTAACGAGTGGTTATTTCAGTCAAAGTTGCTCTTCTATCAGCTTGAATCAGTCGGCCCATTCTCCTCTGACCTCTAGCATCAACAAGGCATTTTCGCCCACAGGACTGCCGCATACTGGATGTTTTTCCCTTTTCACACCATTCTTTGTAAACCCTAGAAATGGTTGTGCGTGAAAATCCCAGTAACTGAGCAGATTGTAAAATACTCAGACCGGCCCGTCTGGCACCAACAACCATGCCACGCTCAAAATTGCTTAAATCACCTTTCTTTCCCATTCTGACATTCAGTTTGGAGTTCAGGAGATTGTCTTGACCAGGACCACACCCCTAAATGCATTGAAGCAACTGCCATGCGATTGGTTGATTAGATAATTGCATAAATGAGAAATTGAACAGGTGTTCCTAATAATCCTTTAGGTGAGTGTATATTAATGACTGTATACATATTTATAGGTTTTAATGAAGAGATAAGATGTTTGAAATGTACATGCAACACATGAAATTATTGAATAATTACTCCATTAATTACAGTAAATATTATATAAAAAATAATAACACACTGACAACCTGCTACTCAGGGCCTTCTGTGCCAGTTTTGACGGCCCATCTTACCCCAAGGGTCTAATTTTATTGTGTCCACAAATCCCTCATTAACAAACAGACGCAAAACCTTTTATATTCAACATATCATAATGTCAAAGATCAACTGTTTAAACTGACTTAATTCTCACAAATGCTAATATTCAGAAGAAATAACAAAATTAAGAAGAAAATGTGTTGAGATGAGATTTTAGGGCTGTTTACACACTGTTTTCAACAAAAAATGGAAAACTTTGTAAAACTTTTGAAAACGGGTTTCAAAGTGCAAGTTTATTGTTATCGTCTCTGTGTAAACTACAAAAACGTGAATCAGTGAAAACAGTGACATCATGCACATGTGTTACATGTTCAGTCTATAGGCTCATAGTGTCTTTACAAAGTGACATCGCCATCTACTAGCATGCACAACGTTTTTAGTCGTTTTTGCGGATCCGTGTGAACATGGATCATTTTGACAACGTTGTCATCTGTAGAAAGAAAAATCACATTGCTGTTCAAATAAATTACATTACTGTGGCAAATTGTTGATTTTTCACCATTGAACGTGAGTCTATTACAGGCCTCGATTACACTGCAATCCATTTTGCCAACTCTAGGTAGACTTCACACAGCAGACGTTCTGGTATTACATCCGTGTGAGTATTAATTGTTTGTATATCTCTGTCACAGACACACTGGATTTCCCTTCGTTTGTGCCCTTCGTTTACACGCTAACGGAGAATTCGCCTCTGAAAACAATTCTTTCTAAAAACTCCGGCCAGAGTGGAGATTTTGGAAAACTTTGTTTGCACGTTTGCATGTAAACTGAGAAAAATGGGGTTTTAGGCAGCCGACGTCACAGTAAGCGACAGAACTTGCACCTGCGTCAAAAGTGCGACCTATGTTTACATTTTTATTTGGCTTTGGTGATTATGATGCATTCAGAGTAGCAGTCGCATTTATGTAGGTGCAAACCCTTTTCGTCTGTGTGCATTTGCATATACAGCTGATCTATTATGTCGAGGAGTTGTTGTTGCTATTTTCGGGATTCTGATTGGCTAACCTGGGCTTGAGCTTCTCGTTACACTGCCACCTACAGGGTTGGCATGCTCTTGATTGCATATATACACGGGTTTGTGTAAACGAACACTTTTCTGAAAACTGACAGGTGTGCACGATGTTATTTTTGAAAACGGAGAGGGTGAAATGTCCGTTTATGAAATTAGCCGGCCACGTGTAAACGTAGCGTGTCACACACTCTCGCTCACTGGAGAACTGATTACACTCACCAGCTCATCAACTGCTTGTTTGAACTCCTAAGAACTCCACACACACACACACACACACACACAGCTTCCTAGGTCATGAATCAGTGTATTGTAGTCTCCCTAAAAGAAGAACATACATATTTTCAAGAACAGACACGAACACTTGTTGCGTTTCCCTCAATCTGTGTATTATCAGAGTGTAAAAGAACCATTATATCTAGCACAAAATAACGACCATAAAATAACCACCAACTTAAATATAACCTTCCATTCTCTTTATGCACAAGTTGACCAGTATTATAAATGCTGACATAACACATAAAGAGATGAGCATTAATTGGCATTAGACATTATACCTACCCTCGTACTCACAATAAATAAGATAGCTTGCATCAGTGTATGTGTGACAAAATAATTTGTGTAGAATAACAAATAAAATGCAGGATAGATCCTATAACATAAATCAGAAAATCTGTAGGCCTACTCACAGTGCATATCAATCTAACTCGCTAGCAATAACAATTCAGTTATCACAAAACGATAACATTTTACACATGATCTATTAATGAGGTGATAATAACACGCCGGGCGCTAACTTAAACATGGACGTTTAACCACTGATTCAGCACACGTGACCCAGCAACATTTACTCATCCATGATACAAACTCAAAATAAGAATAAACCAGTGTTTAAGAAATAACAGTATCATTGTGAACACATCTTAACAGTTAGTACAGGACTTGCCGTCTAGAGTTTCATGACAGAACTTGCATATATATTAACAGTACAGTGCATGAAACATGTTAGCATAGCATCAGGAGCTGTACACATAATTTACATATTGCTCAATGCTGCAAAACACATAAATAGAAACCTTTGACACTCTCCAGAGAGTACACACAGAAATAATAAACAGATCGTTTGCCAAATCTGTTTCGACCAATGTTCTATTATGACCGATTCCTAGACCAGCATTATAGACATAATTCCCTCTAAAAGCAATCATAAGCACCGGCTCTGCATGCAAAGATTTAAAGAGGACTCAAATGGGAAAAAAATCCATTGTGACTTGCATACACAAGTTTCAGAAAACCGCTACAAATTGGTCAAATTAAGCCCTGGTTGACCCTCACATAAAGCCGTGTACTCATTTTGCCAATATGTGGATGATTGGACAGAGGTGCATCAGGAACTCAACAAACTAGGCACGAACTACAGCTTCATCTTCGGCTTTATTATTCTGTGCTCCTTCATACTCATCGTTTTACACTATGTAAATGTGCTTGTGTTGCTTTTTATTCTGTTTTTCCCTGAAACCTGAATTTGCTTATTAATTTAGTAGAAACAGTGAACGTAGCCAGATGGTGGGCTTTGCATAACTCTACGCATAGATATCAGTTTGATACCTTATTAGCAGTGATTTCTCATTACTGTGATATGTCTGTGCATCCGCCATATTGAAAAGGTCAAGATCTCCTGGTGAACACATGAAAGTGAACTGACAGATACGATTATTTCCACAAGATCTGGTTTATCATAAATGTTGGACAATTCTGACATGTTGCAGATGATATAAAATTCAATATTAAACAGTGAATTAGTAAAATTATTGACCGTAAATTATCTTGTTTCCTAAAAAAATTTCAAGGAACTATTGATCAGAAACACAGCCGATTGGATAAAAAAGGTAACACTTTACTTGAAGAGGTGTGCAGAAGACTGACATGACACATTCATAATCATGACAGGACACATGCCATGAATATGAAGGAGGTTTTATGCATGTTTATGACAACTGTCATTAAGTGTCATTCGCTCAATTATGACATTTTTAATGCAAATATGACATTGTTTGAGATGTTTTTGTCATGACAACTTGACATTACTAAGACAATATAAATTGTCATAAATATGTCATAAACATGACATGGCAGATTAATTATCAAACTTAAGAAACCACTTAGCTTTATGGGTTAACATTACATTAAACTGTCAGGTGGTTGGTTTTGACATTGGCTGTCATGAGGCCGTTTCTGAGACGGTTTCTGACAGTTTGTGCAGAAGTTCTTTGGTTATGCAAACCGATTGTTGCAGCATCTGTCCGGGTGGCTGGTCTCAGACGATCCTGGAGGTGAAGATGCTGGATGTGGAGGTCCTGGGCTGGTGTGGATACACGTGGTCTGCGGTTTGAGGCCGGTTGGATGTACTGCCAAATTCTCTAAAACGCCTTTGGAGACGCTTATGGTAGAGAAATGTTATGGTAGTGAAACATTCAATTCACGGGTAACAGCTCTGGTGGACATTCCTGCAGTCAGCATGCCAATTGCACGCTCCCTCAAAACTTGCGACATCTTTGGCATTGTGCTGTGTGATAAAACTGCACATTTTAGAGTGGCTTTTTATTGTGGACAGCCTAAGGCACACCTGTGCAATAATCATGCTGTCTAATCAGCATCTTTGATATGCCACACATGTGAGGTGGATGGATTATCCCGGCAAAGGAGAAGTGCTCACTAACACAGATTTAGACAGATTTGTGAACAATATTTGAGAGAAATAGGCCTTTTGTGCACCTTTTTGGCCAGTGAAGCTTTTTGCACAAAAATCAAGAAAAAACTCTGAATCAACACTACATCTTAAGCAGCAAACTTTGCAAAACAAAATTAATGTCACTGACAAAAGTTTTGGCCACGGTTGCACACCAATGCTTGTGGGATCATTGATTGTTCTTCTGCGCAATATTTTCCTTCTCACCATTTGAAAGTGTAAGATTTCTGGACCTTTCGTTAGCAAATGTCATACATACTTTGTTTACTTCTTTTACACTCATTCAAACAGATTTGATTAATTGTTTTTGGGGTAAACCCAGTCTGACTCATCCTGCTTAAAAAAAGACCCATTGACATAGATGTCATAAATGATTAATGAAGAGGGATTTTTCAGACCGAGTAACATTACACAGTCATTGATAAACAGTGAAAAATCCATTGAATTTGCACTAAAAAACACTAAATTTAACTTGGAATGAAGTAATCTGTCGCTGTTTTGATATCATCGATTGTTTTAAACTGGCTGAGCATTCATTAAACAAGACCTGCTGTGATTGACATAAAAATTAAAATGTATCCCCTGTCCTAGATGTTTTTTGTTTTGCTTTGTATTTTTTGATGGTTCCTGGTTAGTGAAGTGTGTTAAAGCTAAAGAAAACACATCTGTGGTTAAGTCAAGGGTGAATATTCATTGTTGGGTTTTGTTGGTGCTGTGCAGATGGCAAACACAGATGCTCACTGCAGCAAGTGTCAATTTTCAGGATTTTCTCTCATGACAACACAAATAAAGTGATGGTGTGAGTAGACGATTGTCTCTTTTGGCAGCGCTGAAGGTTCTGCTGTTTCTGTCGATACACATCTGTTAGCTAGTGCTGAATATATGAGACATTATACTACAAGGAAAGAATCGGATTTCACAGTAGTTTACCTTCAGCGGTATTCTGGATAATTCTGTTTGCAAGTAACCTTTCTGTGGCCAGCAACTGGAAAGTTTTGGATGTTGCTCAATTGCATGTGCATTACATTATACTCATACAATAATGCAGCTAATATTATACCTGTTAATTAGAATAAGAACAGAACTACTTCCTACATTCACTCAATCTTCTTCAAATCACTGCAGAAACTACACATATGCACATAGTCCGAACTACATATTTTGCACAGGCTGTTGAGAACTACTGCCTAGATCAGCTCTATCTTCCTATCAAATCAGCCTTATGTTTTACAGATAAAATATACAAAAATGTTACTGTGTGAACATTTTATATAATGCTGAAAATCAGGGCTTGACATTAACACCCGCCAACCCGCCAAATGCGGGTGGATTTTGCTCGTGGCGGGTAACAGAGTCACTCCAACTAGCCTCTTTGGCGGGTTGAATAATTGTAGTCTTTTCAAAAGGCGCGACACTACAACTCCCATGTATTACATGCACGCAGCGCTGCTTTGCGCTTGCGCGCTAGTGACCGACAACACTGAAACCTGACTGAAACGAAGAGACAGCTAGCTGCCCTGCTTGGTGAAGTTATGTGGCGACATATCAAAGGTGTAACAAAACCCGGTGAGCAGATAACACACAAGAGAAAACCTGACGATGAAAACAAAAAGGAAGAAGAGACAAAGAAAAACAAAAGACTTTTCAACGAAAAGTGGAAGTTAAATCGAGAATGGCTGGTATATGATCTAGCAAACAAAATAATGTATTGCTCCGATTGTCGGGCGTACGGCGGTGAAAAGGTAAAGGGGGCATCTTTTGTGGTTGGGACAAGTAATTTTAAAGTTGAAACCGTAAAGGACCATGAACTTTCAATTGGTCATATCGGAAGCATTTCGACTAAACGGCTGAAGGCAGCTGGTTCGCTACAAGAAAGTGTTCAGTTTAGTTTTTTATCTTTTTTTTTATTAATCTTCTACATCCATGTACCACTTTTATTATGTAATAAGAAGCTACTTTTTTATGTCTTTATCTTAATACATGGTTTTATTTAAAAAAAGGAGCTTTACACACAACCTTATCAGAGCTAATGATAATGACCTGTATTGTTATACATTTATGTAGTCTTGATTTGCGTGTGTACAGTGGTTTTACATTTAAAAGGGTTGTAAATCTAGTTCTAGTTAATTTTAGCACGCCATAGTCAACTTTAATCAGGTAATTTCACAACAACAAAAAAGTGGCTAGTAAAAATGCTGTGTGGCTAGTAACTTTTGAAAACCACTAGCCACATTGGCTAGTGAGCAAAAAAGTTAATGTCAAGCGCTGCTGAAAATGTATCATATCATGGGGACTGCTTTACAAAGGTTTCCTTTGGCTGTTTCAGGACGTCGGAAAAGTTCAACTCCCTCAGTATGTCACTTTCGATTGATATGCGTGTCAGATGATTCAGTCTTTCTTCTGCCATTGCTGATAATGAAGACCTGAGATGAGGTGACAGGTCTTTTTGCTGGTACTTGCTGAGATTTTAAACCCGCCTTAGAATAGTGTAAGGAAAGCTACCTCACGATAGTCGATTTGGTTTGGGAGGGTTGCTCCCTTTGCAACCCTTTGTATTCTGGTTTTTGTCCTCTGCAATTTTTTGTTTAGAGTGCCGTGACTGTTTTCATAGTTTATATCCAATGCATGCACCACCTGGGCATGTGCTTTCTCTGATTTAAGTGGAATAAAGATTCAAGTATCTCTATTCTCCCTCTGTCATTGCACTACGGTCCAGCGGTTAGAGTTTTGCATGTTTTCTTATCAGCTAAAAAAGTGTTCCGACTCCAACTTTTCTATGCGCATCTTGGCATTTCCATCCAGCAGTTTGTTTATGTAATATCCCAAAATGCAAATAAGTGCAAGATTTGAACAAGCACAAAAGGGCTATTTGATATTTTTACTATTTTGATTAATTCATATTGGAAGCTTTTTCTTTTTTTTTTTATTCTAAAAAGATTTAACAATTTACTTTCAGGTTTCATAACTAATTATTTAAATGAACCTAATTATTAATGAATTAATTGTCATTAGTGTCACGTTGTGGGTTTTGTTTCTTGTTCCTTGTTCTTGCCTGTCATGTGATCCTGCCATGTGTTCCCTTGTCTGTTGTGTCATGTTGTCATTGGGTCATTGTTTAATTGTTCACAGGTGTCCCTTGTCTTGTCATTAGTCTTTTGTGTATTTAGCCCTCATGTTTGCCCTGTGTATTTGTCGAGTGTTGAATGTTCCAGTATTGTTGTGATTGGTCCATGTCCTAATTCATATAGTCCTTGAAGATTGAAAATCTCATAATTTAATGTTGTTTTTAGTACTATTATTACTTTTTATTAATATCATAATCAGAAGTATTATGTATCTGTTTTATTACTTTTTGTATACGTTCATAATCATTTGTTATCATTGGATTTTGTGAATCATACTGTTTTGAAGATGTGGGAGAGAGAGACTTTAGGAGACTTTGTGATAAGTTAGACTGCATGAGAGAATGTGTTGGAGTGAGACTGAAAGTATATGCAGTGTATAGTTTCCACTGGGATTGGATATACATTCCATTGTTAATGGGAACCACATGTTTCTGGTAATGTATGTGTTACTATGGTGATGTAGTTTTTTCTTGGTCAGTAGTATAAAGACTGAGCCCTTTTGTCCGGAAAGCAGGAAGAGATGGCAACGATGCTGAATGAAGACCTCTGTTTGTCTATAGTCTCTTCCTCCTATGTCTTATAAAAATTATAATTAAATACGAGAGATCTCTTGGCAAAAATCACTGGTGTCTCTTTTCATGAAATTAATTAACAACAAGGGAAAAGCAAAATTTTTAAATCTACAGTTCTGGATTCTAGTCTATGTTCGTGTTCCAGTTTTAGTTTCGAAGTTTCATGCCTCGTCATGCCTTTGCTTTAGGTTTGATAATGTTTGGGAATAAAAGTTGCACTTGGGTTCTTTTCAACTCACCTCCAGTGGATTGATTCATTACAGAATACTCGTCCAACTTCCACCTCTGCCCAGATAGCTGTCCAATGGAAGAGTATGTGGAGTTTTGTGGGCTTTGCCATGGGGTGGATTTTGGGGATGGTATTTTGAAGGATATGTTTCGGACGGGCGTATTTATTATCTCCTGCCTGCCAATACCCCTAGTATATGAACATTGCCCTTTTGTTAAGCGGCTCTTCGTTTACTCCCCTCAGCCTGAGCTTTATATATCGCTTTTCTGGGTACTCAAAGCGCTTTACATGGAAGGGGGAATCTCCTCAACCACCACCAATGTGCAGCATCCACCTGGATGATGCGAAGGCAGCCATATTGCGCCAGAACGCCCACCACACACCAGCTTACTGGTGGAGAGGAGACCGTGATGAAGCAAATCAGTATATGGGGATGATTAGGACGCCATGATGGACAGAGGCCAAGGGGAAAATTTGGTCAGGATGCCGGGGTTACACCCCTACTCTTTTTTGATGGACATCCTGGGATTTTTAATGACCACAGAGAGTCAGGACCTCGGTTTAACGTCTCATCCGAAGGACGGTGCTCTTTGATAGTATAGTGTCCCCGTCACTATACTGGGGCGTTAGGACCCACACAGACCACAGGGTGAGCGCCCTCTGCTGGCCTCACTAACAACTCTTCCAGCAGCAAACCTGTGTCTTCGGACAAGACGGCCGCCTCTACACCTGCGTCTGCCCCTGTGTCTTTGGACAAGATGGCCGCCTCTACACCTGTGTCTGCGCCTGTATCTTCGGACAAGGTGGCCGGCTCTACACCTGCGTCTGCGTCTGTATCTTCGGACAAGATGGCCGCCTCTACACCTGCGTCTGTGTCTTTGGACAAGATGGCCGCCTCTACACCTGCGTCTGCGCCTGTATCTTCGGACAAGATGGCCGCCTCTACACCTGCGTCTGGGCCTGTGTCTTCGGACAAGACGGCCGCCTCTACACCTGCATCTGTGTCTTCGGACAAGATGGCCGCCTCTACACCTAAGTCTGCACCTGTGTCTTTGGACAAGACGGCCGTCTCTACACCTGCATCTGTGTCTTTGGACAAGACGGCCGCCTCTACACCTGCGTCTGCACCTGTGTCTTCGGACAAGATGGCCGCCTCTACACCTGCGTCTGCGCCTGTGTCTTCGGACAAGACGGCCGCCTCTACACCTGCATCTGTGTCTTTGGACAAGACGGCCGCCTCTACACCTGCGTCTGCACCTGTGTCTTCGGACAAGATGGCCGCCTCTACACCTGCGTCTGTGCCTGTGTCTTCGGACAAGACGGCCGCCTCTACACCTGCATCTGTGTCTTTGGACAAGACGGCCGCCTCTACACCTGCGTCTGCACCTGTGTCTTCGGACAAGATGGCCGCCTCTACACCTGCGTCTGTGCCTGTGTCTTCGGACAAGATGGCCGCCTCTACACCTGCGTCTGCGCCTGTGTCGTTGGACAAGATGGCCGCCTCTACACCTGCATCTGTGTCTTCGGACAAGACGGCCGCCTCTACACCTGCGTCCGCGTCTGCGCCTGTGTCTTCGGACAAGACGGCCGCCTCTACACCTGCGTCTGCGCCTGTGTCTTTGGACAAGATGGCCGCCTCTACACCTGCGTCTGCGTCTGCGCCTGCGCCTGTGTCTTCGGACAAGATGGCCGCCTCTACACCTGCGTCTGCGCCTGTGTCTTCGGACAAGACGGCCGCCTCTACACCTGCGTCTGCTCCTGTGTCTTTGGACAAGACGGCCGCCTCTACACCTGCGTCTGCGTCTGCGCCTGTGTCTTCGGACAAGATGGCCGCCTCTACACCTGCGTCTGCGCCTGTGTCTTCGGACAAGGCGGCCGCCTCTACACCTGCGTCTGTGTCTTCGGACAAGATGGCCGCCTCTACACCTGCGTCTGCGCCTGTGTCTTTGGACAAGAAGGCCGCCTCTACACCTGCGTCTGCGCCTGTATCTTCGGACAAGATGGCCGCCTCTACACCTGCGTCTGCGCCTGTGTCTTCGGACAAGACGGCCGCCTCTACACCTGCGTCTGCGCCTGTGTCTTTGGACAAGATGGCCGCCTCTACACATGCGTCTGCGCCTGTATCTTCGGACAAGATGGCAGCCTCTACACCTGCGTCTGCGCCTGTGTCTTTGGACAAGATGGCCGCCTCTATACCTGCGTCTGCGCCTGTGTCTTTGGACAAGAAGGCCGCCTCTACACCTGCGTCTGCACCTGTGTCTTCGGACAAGACGGCCGCCTCTATACCTGCGTCTGTGCCTGTGTCTTCGGACAAGATGGCCGCCTCTATACCGGCGTCTGCGCCTGTGTCTTCGGACAAGATGGCCGCCTCTACACCTGCATCTGCGCCTCTGTCTTTGGACAAGATGGCCGCCTCTACACCTGCATCTGTGTCTTCGGACAAGACGGCCGCCTCTACACCTGCGTCTGCGCCTGTGTCTTTGGACAAGATGGCCGCCTCTATTCCTGCGTCTGCGCCTGTGTCTTTGGACAAGACGGCCGCCTCTACACCTGCGCCTGTGTCTTCGGACAAGACGGCCGCCTCTACACCTGCGTCTGCGCCTGTGTCTTTGGACAAGATGGCCGCCTCTATTCCTGCATCTGCGCCTGTGTCTTCGGACAAGACGGCCGCCTCTACACCTGCGCCTGTGTCTTCGGACAAGACGGCCGCCTCTACACCTACGTCTGCCCCTGTGTCTTTGGACAAGACGGCCGCCTCTACACCTGCGTCTACGCCTGTGTCTTCGGACAAGACGGCCGCCTCTACACCTGCGTCTGCGCCTGTATCTTCGGACAAGATGGCCGCCTCTACACCTGCGTCTGCGGCTGTGTCTTCGGACAAGACGGCCACCTCTACACCTGCATCTGTGTCTTAGGACAAGACGGCCGCCTCTACACCTGCATCTGCGCCTGTGTCTTCGGACAAGATGGCCGCCTCCACACCTGCATCTGCGCCTGTGTCTTCGGACAAGACGGCCGCCTCTACACCTGCGCCTGTGTCTTCGGACAAGACGGCCGCCTCTACACCTGCGTCTGCCCCTGTGTCTTTGGACAAGATGGCCGCCTCTACACCTGTGTCTGTGCCTGTATCTTCGGACAAGATGGCCGGCTCTACACCTGCGTCTGCGCCTGTATCTTCGGACAAGATGGCCGCCTCTACACCTGCGTCTGCGCCTGTGTCTTTGGACAAGATGGCCGCCTCTACACCTGCGTCTGCGCCTCTATCTTCGGACAAGATGGCCGCCTCTACACCTGCGTCTGCGCCTGTGTCTTCGGACAAGACGGCCGCCTCTACACCTGCATCTGTGTCTTCGGACAAGACGGCCGCCTCTACACCTGCGTCTGCGCCTGTGTCTTCGGACAAGACGGCCGCCTCTACACCTGCGTCTGCGCCTGTGTCTTCGGACAAGACGGCCGCCTCTACACCGGCGTCTGCGTCTGTGTCTTCGGACAAGATGGCCGCCTCTACACCTGCGTCTGCGCCTGTGTCTTCGGACAAGATGGCCGCCTCTACACCTGTGTCTGTGCCTGTATCTTCGGACAAGATGGCCGGCTCTACACCTGCGTCTGCGCCTGTATCTTCGGACAAGATGGCCGCCTCTACACCTGCGTCTGCGCCTGTGTCTTTGGACAAGATGGCCGCCTCTACACCTGCGTCTGCGCCTCTATCTTCGGACAAGATGGCCGCCTCTACACCTGCGTCTGCGCCTGTGTCTTCGGACAAGACGGCCGCCTCTACACCTGCATCTGTGTCTTCGGACAAGACGGCCGCCTCTACACCTGCGTCTGCGCCTGTGTCTTCGGACAAGACGGCCGCCTCTACACCTGCGTCTGCGCCTGTGTCTTCGGACAAGACGGCCGCCTCTACACCGGCGTCTGCGTCTGTGTCTTCGGACAAGATGGCCGCCTCTACACCTGCGTCTGCGCCTGTGTCTTCGGACAAGACGGCCGCCTCTACACCTGCATCTGCGCCTGTGTCTTCGGACAAGATGGCCGCCTTTACACCTGCATCTGCGCCTGTGTCTTCGGACAAGACGGCCACCTCTACACCTGCGCCTGTGTCTTCGGACAAGACGGCCGGCTCTACACCTGCGTCTGCCCCTGTGTCTTTGGACAAGATGGCCGCCTCTACACCTGCGTCTGCGCCTGTCTCTTCGGACAAGACGGCCGCCTCTACACCTGCGTCTGCGCCTGTGTCTTCGGACAAGACGGCCGCCTCTACACCTGCGTCTGCGTCTGTGTCTTCGGACAAGATGGCCGCCTCTACACCTGCGTCTGCGCCTGTGCCTTCGGACAAGACGGCCGCCTCTACACCTGCGTCTGGGTCTGTGTCTTCGGACAAGACGGCCGCCTCTACACCTGCGTCTGCGCCTGTGTCTTCGGACAAGACGGCCGCCTCTACACCTGTGTCTGTGTCTTCGGACAAGATGGCCGCCTCTACACCTGCTACTGTGTCTTTGGACAAGATGGCGGCCTCTACACCTGCGTCTGCGCCTGTATCTTCGGACAAGATGGCCGCCTCTACACCTGCGTCTGCGCCTGTGTCTTCGGACAAGATGGCCGCCTCTACACCTGCGTCTGCGCCTGTGTCTTCGGACAAGACGGCCGCCTCTACACCTGCATCTGTGTCTTCGGACAAGACGGCCGCCTCTACACCTGCATCTGCGCCTGTGTCTTCGGACAAGACGGCCGCCTCTGCACCTGCATATGCGCCTGTGTCTTCGGACAAGATGGCCGCCTCTACACCTGCGTCTGCGCCTGTGTCTTCGGACAAGATGGCCGCCTCTACACCTGCGTCTGCGCCTGTGTCTTCGGACAAGACGGCCACCTCTACACCTGCATCTGTGTCTTCGGACAAGACGGCCGCCTCTACACCTGCATCTGCGCCTGTGTCTTCGGACAAGATGGCCGCCTCTACACCTGTGTCTGTGCCTGTATCTTCGGACAAGATGGCCGGCTCTACACCTGCGTCTGCGCCTGTATCTTCGGACAAGACGGCCGCCTCTATACCTGCGTCTGTGCCTGTGTTTCGGACAAGATGGCCGCCTCTACACCTGCGTCTGCGCCTGTGTCTTCGGACAAGACGGCCGCCTCTACACCTGCATCTGCGCCTGTGTCTTCGGACAAGATGGCCGCCTTTACACCTGCATCTGCGCCTGTGTCTTCGGACAAGACGGCCGCCTCTACACCTGCGCCTGTGTCTTCGGACAAGACGGCCGTCTCTACACCTGCGTTTGCGCCTGTGTCTTTGGACAAGATGGCCGCCTCTATTCCTGCATCTGCGCCTGTGTCTTCGGACAAGACGGCCGCCTCTACACCTGCGCCTGTGTCTTCGGACAAGACGGCCGCCTCTACACCTACGTCTGCCCCTGTGTCTTTGGACAAGACGGCCGCCTCTACACCTGCGTCTACGCCTGTGTCTTCGGACAAGACGGCCGCCTCTACACCTTCGTCTGCGCCTGTATCTTCGGACAAGATGCCCGCCTCTACACCTGCGTCTGCGCCTGTGTCTTCGGACAAGACGGCCACCTCTACACCTGCATCTGTGTCTTAGGACAAGACGGCCGCCTCTACACCGGCGTCTGCGTCTGTGTCTTCGGACAAGATGGCCGCCTCTACACCTGCGTCTGCGCCTGTGTCTTCGGACAAGACGGCCGCCCTACACCTGCATCTGCGCCTGTGTCTTCGGACAAGATGGCCGCCTTTACACCTGCATCTGCGCCTGTGTCTTCGGACAAGACGGCCGCCTCTACACCTGCGCCTGTGTCTTCGGACAAGACGGAAGGCTCTACACCTGCGTCTGCCCCTGTGTCTTTGGACAAGATGGCCGCCTCTACACCTGCGTCTGCGCCTGTGTCTTCGGACAAGATGGCCGCCTCTACACCTGCGTCTGCGCCTGTGTCTTCGGACAAGACGGCCGCCTCTACACCTGCGTCTGGGTCTGTGTCTTCGGACAAGACGGCCGCCTCTACACCTGCGTCTGCGCCTGTGTCTTCGGACAAGACGGCCGCCTCTACACCTGTGTCTGTGTCTTCGGACAAGATGGCCGCCTCTACACCTGCGTCTGCGCCTGTGTCTTTGGACAAGATGGCCGCCTCTACACCTGCGTCTGCGCCTGTATCTTCGGACAAGATGGCCGCCTCTACACCTGCGTCTGGGTCTGTGTCTTCGGACAAGACGGCCGCCTCTACACCTGCGTCTGCGCCTGTGTCTTCGGACAAGACGGCCGCCTCTACACCTGTGTCTGTGTCTTCGGACAAGATGGCCGCCTCTACACCTGCTACTGTGTCTTTGGACAAGATGGCGGCCTCTACACCTGCGTCTGCGCCTGTATCTTCGGACAAGATGGCCGCCTCTACACCTGCGTCTGCGCCTGTGTCTTCGGACAAGATGGCCGCCTCTACACCTGCGTCTGCGCCTGTGTCTTCGGACAAGACGGCCGCCTCTACACCTGCATCTGTGTCTTCGGACAAGACGGCCGCCTCTACACCTGCATCTGCGCCTGTGTCTTCGGACAAGACGGCCGCCTCTGCACCTGCATATGCGCCTGTGTCTTCGGACAAGATGGCCGCCTCTACACCTGCGTCTGCGCCTGTGTCTTCGGACAAGATGGCCGCCTCTACACCTGCGTCTGCGCCTGTGTCTTCGGACAAGACGGCCACCTCTACACCTGCATCTGTGTCTTCGGACAAGACGGCCGCCTCTACACCTGCATCTGCGCCTGTGTCTTCGGACAAGATGGCCGCCTCTACACCTGTGTCTGTGCCTGTATCTTCGGACAAGATGGCCGGCTCTACACCTGCGTCTGCGCCTGTATCTTCGGACAAGACGGCCGCCTCTATACCTGCGTCTGTGCCTGTGTTTCGGACAAGATGGCCGCCTCTACACCTGCGTCTGCGCCTGTGTCTTCGGACAAGACGGCCGCCTCTACACCTGCATCTGCGCCTGTGTCTTCGGACAAGATGGCCGCCTTTACACCTGCATCTGCGCCTGTGTCTTCGGACAAGACGGCCGCCTCTACACCTGCGCCTGTGTCTTCGGACAAGACGGCCGTCTCTACACCTGCGTTTGCGCCTGTGTCTTTGGACAAGATGGCCGCCTCTATTCCTGCATCTGCGCCTGTGTCTTCGGACAAGACGGCCGCCTCTACACCTGCGCCTGTGTCTTCGGACAAGACGGCCGCCTCTACACCTACGTCTGCCCCTGTGTCTTTGGACAAGACGGCCGCCTCTACACCTGCGTCTACGCCTGTGTCTTCGGACAAGACGGCCGCCTCTACACCTTCGTCTGCGCCTGTATCTTCGGACAAGATGCCCGCCTCTACACCTGCGTCTGCGCCTGTGTCTTCGGACAAGACGGCCACCTCTACACCTGCATCTGTGTCTTAGGACAAGACGGCCGCCTCTACACCGGCGTCTGCGTCTGTGTCTTCGGACAAGATGGCCGCCTCTAAACCTGCGTCTGCGCCTGTGTCTTCGGACAAGACGGCCGCCCTACACCTGCATCTGCGCCTGTGTCTTCGGACAAGATGGCCGCCTTTACACCTGCATCTGCGCCTGTGTCTTCGGACAAGACGGCCGCCTCTACACCTGCGCCTGTGTCTTCGGACAAGACGGAAGGCTCTACACCTGCGTCTGCCCCTGTGTCTTTGGACAAGATGGCCGCCTCTACACCTGCGTCTGCGCCTGTGTCTTCGGACAAGATGGCCGCCTCTACACCTGCGTCTGCGCCTGTGTCTTCGGACAAGACGGCCGCCTCTACACCTGCGTCTGGGTCTGTGTCTTCGGACAAGACGGCCGCCTCTACACCTGCGTCTGCGCCTGTGTCTTCGGACAAGACGGCCGCCTCTACACCTGTGTCTGTGTCTTCGGACAAGATGGCCGCCTCTACACCTGCGTCTGCGCCTGTGTCTTTGGACAAGATGGCCGCCTCTACACCTGCGTCTGCGCCTGTATCTTCGGACAAGATGGCCGCCTCTACACCTGCGTCTGCGCCTGTGTCTTCGGACAAGATGGCCGCCTCTACACCTGCATCTGCGCCTGTGTCTTCGGACAAGACGGCCGCTTCTACACCTGCGTCTGCGCCTGTGTCTTCGGACAAGACGGCCGCCTCTACACCTGCGTCTGCGTCTGTGTCTTCGGACAAGATGGCCGCCTCTACACCTGCGTCTGCGCCTCTGTCTTCGGACAAGATGGCCGCCTCTACACCTGCGTCTGGGTCTGTGTCTTCGGACAAGACGGCCGCCTCTACACCTGCGTCTGCGCCTGTGTCTTCGGACAAGACGGCCGCCTCTACACCTGTGTCTGTGTCTTCGGACAAGATGGCCGCCTCTACACCTGCGTCTGCGCCTGTGTCTTTGGACAAGATGGCCGCCTCTACACCTGCGTCTGCGCCTGTATCTTCGGACAAGATGGCCGGCTCTACACCTGCGTCTGCGCCTGTATCTTCGGACAAGATGGCCGCCTCTACACCTGCGTCTGCGCCTGTGTCTTTGGACAAGATGGCCG
This sequence comes from Tiaroga cobitis, assembly GCA_030578255.1. Taxonomy (NCBI): domain Eukaryota; kingdom Metazoa; phylum Chordata; class Actinopteri; order Cypriniformes; family Leuciscidae; genus Tiaroga; species Tiaroga cobitis. The sequence continues at coordinate 51,784,103 of CM060611.1, forward strand.
CCTCTACACCTGCGTCTGCGCCTGGATCTTCGGACAAGATGGCCGCCTCTACACCTGCGTCTGCGCCTGTGTCTTCGGACAAGACGGCCGCCTATACACCTGCATCTGTGTCTTCGGACTAGATGGCCGCCTCTACACCTGCGTCTGCGCCTGTGTCGTTGGACAAGATGGCCGCCTCTACACCTGCATCTGTGTCTTCGGACAAGACGCGTCTTGCGCCTGTGTCTTTGGACAAGATGACCGCCTCTACACCTGCGTCTGCGTCTGCCCCTGTGTCTTTGGACAAGATGGCCGCCTCTACACCTGCGTCTGCGCCTGTGTCTTCGGACAAGACGGCCGCCTCTACACCTGCGTCTGCGCCTTTGTCTTCGGACAAGACGGCCGCCTCTACACCTACGTCTGCGTCTGTGTCTTCGGACAAGATGGCCGCCTCTACACCTGCGTCTGCGCCTGTGTCTTCGGACAAGATGGCCGCCTCTACACCTGCGTCTGTGTCTTCGGACAAGATGGCCGCCTCTACTCCTGCGTCTGCGCCTGTGTCTTTGGACAAGATGGCCGCCTCTACACCTGCGTCTGCGCCTGTATCTTCGGACAAGATGGCCGCCTCTACACCTGCGTCTGCGCCTGTGTCTTCGGACAAGACGGCCGCCTCTACACATGCGTCTGCGCCTGTGTCTTCGGACAAGACGACCGCCTCTACACCTGCATCTGTATCTTCGGACAAGATGGCCGGCTCTACACCTGCGTCTGCGCCTGTATCTTCGGACAAGATGGCCGCCTCTACACCTGCGTCTGCGCCTGTGTCTTTGGACAAGATGGCCGCCTCTACACCTGCGTCTGCGCCTGTATCTTCGGACAAGATGGCCGCCTCTACACCTGCGTCTGCGCCTGTGTCTTCGGACAAGACGGCCGCCTATACACCTGCATCTGTGTCTTTGGACAAGATGGCCGCCTCTACACCTGCGTCTGCGCCTGTGTCGTTGGACAAGATGGCCGCCTCTACACCTGCATCTGTGTCTTCGGACAAGACAGCCGCCTCTACACCTGCGTCTGCGTCTGCGCCTGTGTCTTCGGACAAGACGGCCGCTTCTACACCTGCGTCTGCGCCTGTGTCTTTGGACAAGATGACCGCCTCTACACCTGCGTCTGCGTCTGCGCCTGTGTCTTCGGACAAGATGGCCGCCTCTACACCTGCGTCAGCGCCTGTGTCTTTGGACAAGACAGCCGCCTCTACATCTGCGTCTGCACCTGTGTCTTCGGACAAGATGGCCGCCTCTACACCTGCGTCTGCGCCTGTGTCTTTGGACAAGACGGCCGCCTCTACACCTGCGTCTGCACCTGTGTCTTCGGACAAGATGGCCGCCTCTACACCTGCGTCTGCGCCTGTGTCTCGGACAAGATGGCCGCCTCTACACCTGCATCTGTGTCTTCGGACAAGACGGCCGCCTCTACACCTGCGTCTGCGTCTGCGCCTGTGTCTTCGGACAAGACGGCCGCCTCTACACCTGCGTCTGCGCCTGTGTCTTCGGACAAGACGGCCGCCTCTATACCTGCATCTGTGCCTGTGTCTTCGGACAAGATGGCCGCCTCTACACCTGCGTCTGCGCCTGTGTCTTCGGACAAGATGGCCGCCTCTACACCTGCATCTGCGCCTCTGTCTTTTGACAAGATGGCCGCCTCTACACCTGCATCTGTGTCTTCGGACAAGACGGCCGCCTCTACACCTGCGTCTGCGCCTGTGTCTTTGGACAAGATGGCCGCCTCTATTCCTGCGTCTGCGCTTGTGTCTTTGGACAAGATGGCCGCCTCTACACCTGCGCCTGTGTCTTCGGACAAGACGACCGCCTCTACACCTGCGTCTGCGCCTGTGTCTTTGGACAAGATGGCCGCCTCTATTCCTGCATCTGCGCCTGTGTCTTCGGACAAGACGGCCGCCTCTACACCTGCGCCTGTGTCTTCGGACAAGACGGCCGCCTCTACACCTACGTCAGCCCCTGTGTCTTTGGACAAGACGCCCGCCTCTACACCTGCGTCTACGCCTGTGTCTTCGGACAAGACGGCCGCCTCTACACCTGCGTCTGCGCCTGTATCTTCGGACAAGATGGCCGCCTCTACACCTAAGTCTGCGCCTGTGTCTTCGGACAAGACGGCCACCTCTACACCTGCATCTGTGTCTTCGGACAAGACGGCCGCCTCTACACCTGCATCTGCGCCTGTGTCTTCGGAAAAGATGGCCGCCTCTACACCTGCATCTGCGCCTGTGTCTTCGGACAAGACGGCCGCCTCTACACCTGCGTCTGCGCCTGTGTCTTCGGACAAGACGGCCGCCTCTGCACCTGCATCTGCGCCTGTGTCTTCGGACAAGATGGCCGCCTCCACACCTGCATCTGCGCCTGTGTCTTCGGACAAGACGGCCGCCTCTACACCTGCGCCTGTGTCTTCGGACAAGACGGCCGCCTCTACACCTGCGTCTGCCCCTGTGTCTTTGGACAAGATGGCCGCCTCTACACCTGTGTCTGTGCCTGTATCTTCGGACAAGATGGCCGGCTCTACACCTGCGTCTGCGCCTGTATCTTCGGACAAGATGGCCGCCTCTACACCTGCGTCTGCGCCTGTGTCTTTGGACAAGATGGCCGCCTCTACACCTGCGTCTGCGCCTCTATCTTCGGACAAGATGGCCGCCTCTACACCTGCGTCTGGGCCTGTGTCTTCGGACAAGACGGCCGCCTCTACACCTGCATCTGTGTCTTCGGACAAGACGGCCGCCTCTACACCTGCGTCTGCGCCTGTGTCTTCGGACAAGACGGCCGCCTCTACACCTGCGTCTGCGCCTGTGTCTTCGGACAAGACGGCCGCCTCTACACCGGCGTCTGCGTCTGTGTCTTCGGACAAGATGGCCGCCTCTACACCTGCGTCTGCGCCTGTGTCTTCGGACAAGACGGCCGCCCTACACCTGCATCTGCGCCTGTGTCTTCGGACAAGATGGCCGCCTTTACACCTGCATCTGCGCCTGTGTCTTCGGACAAGACGGCCGCCTCTACACCTGCGCCTGTGTCTTCGGACAAGACGGAAGGCTCTACACCTGCGTCTGCCCCTGTGTCTTTGGACAAGATGGCCGCCTCTACACCTGCGTCTGCGCCTGTGTCTTCGGACAAGACGGCCGCCTCTACACCTGCGTCTGCGCCTGTGTCTTCGGACAAGACGGCCGCCTCTACACCTGCGTCTGCGTCTGTGCCTTCGGACAAGATGGCCGCCTCTACACCTGCGTCTACGCCTGTGTCTTCGGAAAAAGACGGCCGCCTCTACACCTGTGTCTGTGTCTTCGGACAAGATGGCCGCCTCTACACCTGCGCCTGTGTCTTTGGACAAGATGGCCGCCTCTACACCTGCGTCTGCGCCTGTATCTTCTGACAAGATGGCCGGCTCTACACCTGCGTCTGCGCCTGTATCTTCGGACAAGATGGCCGCCTCTACACCTGCGTCTGCGCCTGTGTCTTTGGACAAGATGGCCGCCTCTACACCTGCGTCTGCGCCTGTATCTTCGGACAAGATGGCCGCCTCTACACCTGCGTCTGCGCCTGTGTCTTTGGACAAGACGGCCGCCTATACACCTGCATCTGTGTCTTCGGACAAGATGGCCGCCTCTACACCTGCGTCTGCGCCTGTGTCGTTGGACAAGATGGCCGCCTCTACACCTGCATCTGTGTCTTCGGACAAGACGGCCGCCTCTACACCTGCGTCTGCGTCTGCGCCTGTGTCTTCGGACAAGATGACCGCCTCTACACCTGCGTCTGCGTCTGCGTCTGCGCCTGCGCCTGTGTCTTCGGACAAGATGGCCACCTCTACACCTGCGTCTGCGCCTGTGTCTTTGGACAAGACGGCCGCCTCTACACCTGCGTCTGCACCTGTGTCTTCGGACAAGATGGCCGCCTCTACACCTGCGTCTGTGCCTGTGTCTTCGGACAAGATGGCCGCCTCTACACCTGCGTCTGCGCCTGTGTCGTTGGACAAGATGGCCGCCTCTACACCTGCATCTGTGTCTTCGGACAAGACGGCCGCCTCTACACCTGCGTCTGCGCCTGTGTCTTCGGACAAGACGGCCGCCTCTACACCTGCGTCTGCGCCTGTGTCTTTGGACAAGATGACCGCCTCTACACCTGCGTCTGCGTCTGCCCCTGTGTCTTTGGACAAGATGGCCGCCTCTACACCTGCGTCTGCGCCTGTGTCTTCGGACAAGACGGCCGCCTCTATACCTGTGTCTGCGCCTTTGTCTTCGGACAAGACGGCAGCCTCTACACCTGCGTCTGTGTCTTCGGACAAGATGGCTGCCTCTACACCTGCGTCTGCGCCTGTATCTTCGGACAAGACGGCCGCCTCTACACCTGCACCTGTGTCTTCGGACAAGACGGCCGCCTCTACACCTGCGTCCGCGTCTGCGCCTGTGTCTTCGGACAAGACGGCCGCCTCTAAACCTGCGTCTGCGCCTGTGTCTTTGGACAAGATGGCCGCCTCTACACCTGCGTCTGCGTCTGCGCCTGTGTCTTCGGACAAGATGGCTGCCTCTACACTTGCGTCTGCGCCTGTGCCTTCGGACAAGACGGCCGCCTCTACACCTGCGTCTGCTCCTGTGTCTTTGGACAAGACGGCCGCCTCTACACCTGCGTCTGTGTCTTCGGACAAGATGGCCGCCTCTACACCTGCGTCTGTGTCTTCGGACAAGATGGCCGCCTCTACACCTGCGTCTGCGCCTGTGTCTTTGGACAAGATGGCCGCCTCTACACCTGCGTCTAAGCCTGTGTCTTCAGACAAGATGGCCGCCTCTACACCTGCGTCTGCGCCTGTGTCTTCGGACAAGATGGCCGCCTCTACACCTGCATCTGTGTCTTCGGACAAGACGGCCGCCTCTACACCTGCGTCTGCGCCTGTATCTTCGGACAAGATGGCCGCCTCTACACCTGCATCTGCGCCTGTGTCTTCGGACAAGACGGCCGCCTCTACACCTGCATCTGTGTCTTTGGACAAGACGGCCGCCTCTACACCTGCGTCTGCACCTGTGTCTTCGGACAAGATGGCCGCCTCTACACCTGTGTCTGCCCCTGTGTCTTTGGACAAGATGGCCGCCTCTACACCTGTGTCTGCGCCTGTATCTTCGGACAAGATGGCCGGCTCTACACCTGCGTCTGCGCCTGTATCTTCGGACAAGATGGCCGCCTCTACACCTGCGTCTGCGCCTGTGTCTTCGGACAAGACGGCCAACTCTACACCTGCGACTGTGCCTGTGTCTTCGGACAAGATGGCCGCCTCTACACCTGCGTCTGTATCTTCGGACAAGATGGCCGCCTCTACACCTGCGTCTGTGTCTTCGGACAAGACGGCCGCCTCTACACCTGCATCTGTGTCTTCGGACAAGACGGCCGCCTCTACACCTGCGACTGTGCCTGTGTCTTCGGACAAGATGGCCGCCTCTACACCTGCGTCTGTATCTTCGGACAAGATGGCCGCCTCTACACCTGCGTCTGTGTCTTCGGACAAGACGGCCGCCTCTACACCTGCATCTGTGTCTTCGGACAAGACGGCCGCCTCTACACCTGCGTCTGCGCCTGTGTCTTTGGACATTATGGCCGCCTCTACAACTGCGTCTGCGCCTGTGTCTTCGGACAAGATGGCCGACTCTACACCTGCGTCTGCGCCTGTGTCTCTGGACAAGACGGCCGCCTCTACACCTGCGTCTGCGCCTGTGTCTTTGGACAAGACGGCCGCCTCTACACCTGCGTCTGCGTCTGCACCTGTGTCTTCGGACAAGATGGCCGCCTCTACACCTGCGTCTGCGCCTGTGTCTTCGGACAAGACGGCCGCCTCTACACCTGCGTCTGCGCCTGTGTCTTTGGACAAGACGGCTGCCTCTACACCTGCGTCTGCGTCTGCACCTGTGTCTTCGGACAAGATGGCCGCCTCTACACCTGTGTCTGCGCCTGTATCTTCGGACAAGACGGCCGCCTCTACACCTGCGTCTACGCCTGTGTCTTCGGACAAAACGGCCGCCTCTGCACCTGCGTCTGCGCCTGTGTCTTCGGACAAGACGGCCGCCTCCACACCTGCATCTGTGCCTGTGTCTTCGGACAAGACGGCCGCCTCTACACCTGCGCCTGTGTCTTCGGACAAGACGGCCGCCTCTACACCTGCGTCTGTGTCTTTGGACAAGATGGCCGCCTCTACACCTGTGTCTGCGCCTGTATCTTCGGACAAGATGGCCGCCTCTACACCTGTGTCTGCGCCTGTATCTTCGGACAAGATGGCCGCCTCTACACCTGCGTCTGCGCCTGTGTCTTTGGACAAGATGGCCGCCTCTACACCTGCGTCTGCGCCTGTATCTTCAGACAAGATGGCCGCCTCTACACCTGCGTCTGCGCCTGTGTCTTCGGACAAGATGGCCGCCTCTACACCTGCGTCTGCGCCTGTGTCTTCGGACAAGACGGCCGCCTCTACACCTGCATCTGTGTCTTTGGACAAGATGGCCGCCTCTACACCTGCGTCTGCGCCTGTGTCTTTGGACAAGACGGCCGCCTCTACACCTGCGTCTGCACCTGTATCTTCGGACAAGATGGCCGCCTCTACACCTGCGTCTGCGCCTGTGTCTTCGGACAAGACGGCCGCCTCTACACCTGCATCTGTGTCTTCGGACAAGATGGCCGCCTCTACACCTGCGTCTGCGCCTGTGTCTTTGGACAAGACGGCCGCCTCTACACCTGCGTCTGCACCTGTGTCTTCGGACAAGATGGCCGCCTCTACACCTGTGTCTGCGCCTGTGTCTTCGGACAAGATGGCCGCCTCTACACCTGTGTCTGCGCCTGTATCTTCGGACAAGATGGCCGGCTCTACACCTGCGTCTGCGCCTGTATCTTCGGACAAGATGGCCGCCTCTACACATGCGTCTGCGCCTGTATCTTCGGACAAGATGGCCGCCTCTACACCTGCGTCTGCGCCTGTGTCTTTGGACAAGACGGCTGCCTCTACACCTGCGTCTGCGTCTGCACCTGTGTCTTCGGACAAGATGGCCGCCTCTACACCTGTGTCTGCGCCTGTATCTTCGGACAAGACGGCCGCCTCTACACCTGCGTCTACGCCTGTGTCTTCGGACAAAACGGCCGCCTCTGCACCTGCGTCTGCGCCTGTGTCTTCGGACAAGACGGCCGCCTCCACACCTGCATCTGTGCCTGTGTCTTCGGACAAGACGGCCGCCTCTACACCTGCGCCTGTGTCTTCGGACAAGACGGCCGCCTCTACACCTGCGTCTGTGTCTTTGGACAAGATGGCCGCCTCTACACCTGTGTCTGCGCCTGTATCTTCGGACAAGATGGCCGCCTCTACACCTGTGTCTGCGCCTGTATCTTCGGACAAGATGGCCGCCTCTACACCTGCGTCTGCGCCTGTGTCTTTGGACAAGATGGCCGCCTCTACACCTGCGTCTGCGCCTGTATCTTCAGACAAGATGGCCGCCTCTACACCTGTGTCTGCGCCTGTGTCTTCGGACAAGATGGCCGCCTCTACACCTGCGTCTGCGCCTGTGTCTTCGGACAAGACGGCCGCCTCTACACCTGCATCTGTGTCTTTGGACAAGATGGCCGCCTCTACACCTGCGTCTGCGCCTGTGTCTTTGGACAAGACGGCCGCCTCTACACCTGCGTCTGCACCTGTATCTTCGGACAAGATGGCCGCCTCTACACCTGCGTCTGCGCCTGTGTCTTCGGACAAGACGGCCGCCTCTACACCTGCATCTGTGTCTTCGGACAAGATGGCCGCCTCTACACCTGCGTCTGCGCCTGTGTCTTTGGACAAGACGGCCGCCTCTACACCTGCGTCTGCACCTGTGTCTTCGGACAAGATGGCCGCCTCTACACCTGTGTCTGCGCCTGTATCTTCGGACAAGATGGCCGCCTCTACACCTGTGTCTGCGCCTGTATCTTCGGACAAGATGGCCGGCTCTACACCTGCGTCTGCGCCTGTATCTTCGGACAAGATGGCCGCCTCTACACATGCGTCTGCGCCTGTATCTTCGGACAAGATGGCCGCCTCTACACCTGCGTCTGCGCCTGTGTCTTTGGAAAAGATGGCCGCCTCTATACCTGCGTCTGCGCCTGTGTCTTTGGACAAGACGGCCGCCTCTACACCTGCGTCTGCACCTGTGTCTTCGGACAAGACGGCCGCCTCTATACCTGCGTCTGTGCCTGTGTCTTCGGACAAGATGGCCGCCTCTACACCTGCGTCTGCGCCTGTGTCTTCGGACAAGATGGCCGCCTCTACACCTGCATCTGCGCCTCTGTCTTTGGACAAGATGGCCGCCTCTACACCTGCATCTGTGTCTTCGGACAAGACGGCCGCCTCTACACCTGCGTCTGCGCCTGTGTCTCTGGACAAGATGGCCGCCTCTATTCCTGCGTCTGCGCCTGTGTCTTTGGACAAGACGGCCGCCTCTACACCTGCGCCTGTGTCTTCGGACAAGACGGCCGCCTCTACACCTGCGTCTGCGCCTGTGTCTTTGGACAAGATGGCCGCCTCTATTCCTGCATCTGCGCCTGTGTCTTCGGACAAGACGGCCGCCTCTACACCTGCGCCTGTGTCTTCGGACAAGACGGCCGCCTCTACACCTGCGTCTACGCCTGTGTCTTCGGACAAGACGGCCGCCTCTACACCTGCGTCTGCGCCTGTATCTTCGGACAAGATGTCCGCCTCTACACCTGCGTCTGCGCCTGTGTCTTCGGACAAGACGGCCACCTCTACACCTGCATCTGTGTCTTCGGACAAGACGGCCGCCTCTACACCTGCATCTGCGCCTGTGTCTTCGGACAAGATGGCCGCCTCTACACCTGCATCTGCGCCTGTGTCTTCGGACAAGACGGCCGCCTCTACACCTGCGTCTGCGCCTGTGTCTTCGGACAAGACGGCCGCCTCTACACCTGCATCTGCGCCTGTGTCTTCGGACAAGATGGCCGCCTCTACACCTGCATCTGCACCTGTGTCTTCGGACAAGACGGCCGCCTGTACACCTGCGTCTGCTCCTGTGTCTTTGGACAAGACGGCCGCCTCTACACCTGCGTCTGCGTCTGCGCCTGTGTCTTCGGACAAGATGGCCGCCTCTACACCTGCGTCTGCGCCTGTGTCTTCGGACAATACGGCCGCCTCTAGACCTGCATCTGTGTCTTCGGACAAGATGGCCGCCTCTACACCTGCGTCTGTGTCTTCGGACAAGACGGCCGCCTCTACACCTGCGTCTGCGCCTGTATCTTCGGACAAGACGGCCGCCTCTACACCTGCACCTGTGTCTTCGGACAAGACGGCCGCCTCTACACCTGCGTCCGCGTCTGCGCCTGTGTCTTCGGACAAGACGGCCGCCTCTAAACCTGCGTCTGCGCCTGTGTCTTTGGACAAGATGGCCGCCTCTACACCTGCGTCTGCGTCTGCGCCTGTGTCTTCGGACAAGATGGCTGCCTCTACACTTGCGTCTGCGCCTGTGCCTTCGGACAAGACGGCCGCCTCTACACCTGCGTCTGCTCCTGTGTCTTTGGACAAGACGGCCGCCTCTACACCTGCGTCTGCGTCTGCGCCTGTGTCTTCGGACAAGATGGCCGCCTCTACACCTGCGTCTGCGCCTGTGTCTTCGGACAAGACGGCCGCCTCTAGACCTGCGTCTGTGTCTTCGGACAAGATGGCCGCCTCTACACCTGCGTCTGCGCCTGTGTCTTTGGACAAGATGGCCGCCTCTACACCTGCGTCTGCGCCTGTATCTTCGGACAAGATGGCCGCCTCTACACCTGCGTCTGCGCCTGTGTCTTCGGACAAGACGGCCGCCTCTCCACCTGCGTCTGCGCCTGTGTCTTTGGACAAGATGGCCGCCTCTTCACATGCGTCTGCGCCTGTATCTTCGGACAAGATGGCCGCCTCTACACCTGCGTCTAAACCTGTGTCTTCAGACAAGATGGCCGCCTCTTCACCTGCGTCTGCGCCTGTGTCTTCGGACAAGATGGCCGCCTCTACACCTGCATCTGTGTCTTCGGACAAGACGGCCGCCTCTACACCTGCGTCTGCGCCTGTATCTTCGGACAAGATGGCCGCCTCTACACCTGCATCTGCGCCTGTGTCTTCGGACAAGACGGCCGCCTCTACACCTGCTTCTGTGTCTTTGGACAAGACGGCCGCCTCTACACCTGCGTCTGCACCTGTGTCTTCGGACAAGATGGCCGCCTCTACACCTGTGTCTGCCCCTGTGTCTTTGGACAAGATGGCCGCCTCTACACCTGTGTCTGCGCCTGTATCTTCGGACAAGATGGCCGGCTCTACACCTGCGTCTGCGCCTGTATCTTCGGACAAGATGGCCGCCTCTACACCTGCGTCTGCGCCTGTGTCTTTGGACAAGATGGCCGCCTCTACACCTGCGTCTGCGCCTGTATCTTCGGACAAGATGGCCGCCTCTACACCTGCGTCTGCGCCTGTGTCTTCGGACAAGACGGCCGCCTCTCCACCTGCGTCTGCGCCTGTGTCTTTGGACAAGATGGCCGCCTCTTCACATGCGTCTGCGCCTGTATCTTCGGACAAGATGGCCGCCTCTACACCTGCGTCTAAGCCTGTGTCTTCAGACAAGATGGCCGCCTCTACACCTGCGTCTGCGCCTGTGTCTTCGGACAAGATGGCCGCCTCTACACCTGCATCTGTGTCTTCGGACAAGACGGCCGCCTCTACACCTGCGTCTGCGCCTGTATCTTCGGACAAGATGGCCGCCTCTACACCTGCATCTGCGCCTGTGTCTTCGGACAAGACGGCCGCCTCTACACCTGCATCTGTGTCTTTGGACAAGACGGCCGCCTCTACACCTGCGTCTGCACCTGTGTCTTCGGACAAGATGGCCGCCTCTACACCTGTGTCTGCCCCTGTGTCTTTGGACAAGATGGCCGCCTCTACACCTGTGTCTGCGCCTGTATCTTCGGACAAGATGGCCGGCTCTACACCTGCGTCTGCGCCTGTATCTTCGGACAAGATGGCCGCCTCTACACCTGCGTCTGCGCCTGTGTCTTCGGACAAGACGGCCACCTCTACACCTGCATCTGTGTCTTCGGACAAGATGGCCGCCTCTACACCTGCGTCTGCGCCTGTGTCTTCGGACAAGACGGCCGCCTCTACACCTGCATCTGTGTCTTTGGACAAGACGGCCGCCTCTACACCTGCGTCTGCACCTGTGTCTTCGGACAAAATGGCCGCCTCTACACCTGCGTCTGTGCCTGTGTCTTCGGACAAGATGGCCGCCTCTACACCTGCGTCTGCGCCTGTGTCGTTGGACAAGATGGCCGCCTCTACACCTGCATCTGCGCCTCTGTCTTTGGACAAGACGGCCGCCTCTACACCTGCGTCCGCGTCTGCGCCTGTGTCTTCGGACAAGATGGCCGCCTCTACACCTGCGTTTGCGCCTGTGTCTTCGGACAAGATGGCTGCCTCTACACCTGCGTCTGCTCCTGTGTCTTCGGACAAGATGGCCGCCTCTACACCTGCGTCTGCGCCTGTGTCTTCGGACAAGATGGCCGCCTCTACACCTGCATCTGCGCCTCTGTCTTTGGACAAGATGGCCGCCTCTACACCTGCATCTGTGTCTTCGGACAAGACGGCCGCCTCTACACCTGCGTCTGCGCCTGTGTCTCTGGACAAGATGGCCGCCTCTATTCCTGCGTCTGCGCCTGTGTCTTTGGACAAGACGGCCGCCTCTACACCTGCGCCTGTGTCTTCGGACAAGACGGCCGCCTCTACACCTGCGTCTGCGCCTGTGTCTTTGGACAAGATGGCCGCCTCTATTCCTGCATCTGCGCCTGTGTCTTCGGACAAGATGGCCGCCTCTACACCTGTGTCTGCGCCTGTATCTTCGGACAAGATGGCCGGCTCTACACCTGCGTCTGCGCCTGTATCTTCGGACAAGATGGCCGCCTCTACACCTGCGTCTGCGCCTGTGTCTTCGGACAAGACGGCCACCTCTACACCTGCATCTGTGTCTTCGGACAAGATGGCCGCCTCTACACCTGCATCTGCGCCTGTGTCTTCGGACAAGACGGCCGCCTCTACACCGGCGTCTGCGTCTGTGTCTTCGGACAAGATGGCCGCCTCTACACCTGCGTCTGCACCTGTGTCTTCGGACAAGACGGCCACCTCTACACCTGCATCTGCGCCTGTATCTTCGGACAAGATGGCCGCCTCTACACCACCGTCTGCGCCTGTGTCTTCGGACAAGATGGCCGCCTTTACACCTGCATCTGCGCCTGTGTCTTCGGACAAGACGGCTGCCTCTACACCTGCGCCTGTGTCTTCGGACAAGACGGCCGGCTCTACACTTGCGTCTGCCCCTGTGTCTTTGGACAAGATGGCCGCCTCTACACCTGTGTCTGCGCCTGTATCTTCGGACAAGATGGCCGGCTCTACACCTGCGTCTGCGCCTGTATCTTCGGACAAGACGGCCGCCTCTATACATGCGTCTGCGCCTGTGTCTTTGGACAAGATGGCCGCCTCTACACCTGCGTCTGCGCCTGTATCTTCAGACAAGATGGCCGCCTCTACACCTGCGTCTGCGCCTGTGTCTTCGGACAAGATGGCCGCCTCTGCACCTGCATCTGTGTCTTCGGACAAGATGGCCGCCTCTACACCTGTGTCTGCGCCTGTATCTTCGGACAAGATGGCCGGCTCTACACCTGCGTCTGCGCCTGTATCTTCGGACAAGATGGCCGCCTCTACACCTGCGTCTGCGCCTGTGTCTTAGGACAAGACGGCCGCCTCTACACCTGCGTCTGCACCTGTGTCTTCGGACAAGATGGCCGCCTCTACACCTGCGTCTGTGCCTGTGTCTTTGGACAAGATGGCCGCCTCTATACCTGCGTCTGCGTCTGCGCCTGTGTCTTTGGACAAGACGGCCGCCTCTACACCCGCGTCTGCGCCTGTGTCTTCGGACAAGACGGCCGCCTCTACACCTGCGTCTACGCCTGTGTCTTCAGACAAGACGGCCGCCTCTACACCTGCGTGTGCGCCTGTATCTTCGGACAAGATGGCCGCCTCTACACCTGCGTCTGCGCCTGTGTCTTCGGACAAGACGGCCACCTCTACACCTGCATCTGTGTCTTCGGACAAGACGGCCGCCTCTACACCTGCATCTGCGCCTGTGTCTTCGGACAAGACGGCCGCCTCTACACCGGCGTCTGCGTCTGTGTCTTCGGACAAGACGGCCACCTCTACACCTGCATCTGCGCCTGTGTCTTTGGACAAGATGGCCGCCTTTACACCTGCATCTGCGCCTATGACTTCGGACAAGACGGCCGCCTCTACACCTGCGCCTGTGTCTTCGGAAAAGACGGCCGGCTCTACACCTCCGTCTGCCCCTGTGTCTTTGGACAAGATGGCCGCCTCTACACCTGTGTCTGCGCCTGTATCTTCGGATAAGATGGCCGGCTCTACACCTGCGTCTGCGCCTGTGTCTTCGGACAAGACGGCCGCCTCTACACCTGCATCTGCGCCTGTGTCTTCGGACAAGATGGCCGCCTTTACACCTGCATCTGCGCCTGTGTCTTTGGACAAGACGGCCGCCTCTACACCTGCGCCTGTGTCTTCGGACAAGACGGCCGGCTCTACACCTGCGTCTGCCCCTGTGTCTTTGGACAAGATGGCCGCCTCTACACCTGCATCTGCAACTGTGTCTTCGGACAAGATGGCCGCCTCTACACCTTCGTCTGTGCCTGTGTCTTCAGACAAAATGGCCGCCTCTACACCTGCGTCTGCGCATGTGTCGTTGGACAAGATGGCCGCCTCTACACCTGCATCTGTGTCTCCAGACAAGACAGCCGCCTCTACACCTGCGTCTGCGCCTGTGTCTTCGGACAAGATGGCCGCCTCTACACCTGCGTCTGCGCCTGCGCCTGTGTCTTCGGACAAGATGGCCGCCTCTACACCTGCGTCTGCGCCTGTGTCTTCGGACAAGACGGCCGCCTCTACACCTGCGTCCGCGTCTGCGCCTGTGTCTTCGGACAAGACGGCCGGCTCTACACCTGCGTCTGCGCCTTAGTCTTTGGACAAGATGGCCGCCTCTACACCTGCGTCTGCGTCTGCGCCTGTGTCTTCGGACAAGATGGCCGCCTCTACACCTGCGTCTGCGCCTGTGTCTTCGGACAAGACGGCCGCCTCTAGACCTGCGTCTGTGTCTTCGGACAAGATGGCCGCCTCTACACCTGCGTCTGCGCCTGTGTCTTTGAACAAGATGGCCGCCTCTACACCTGCGTCTGCACCTGTATCTTCGGACAAGATGGCCGCCTCAACACCTGCGTCTGCGCCTGTGTCTTCGGACAAGACGGCCGCCTCTACACCTGCGTCTGCGCCTGTGTCTTTGGACAAGATGGCCGCCTCTACACCTGCGTCTGCGCCTGTGTCGTTGGACAAGATGGCCGCCTCTACACCTGCATCTGTGTCTTCGGACAAGACGGCCTTCTCTACACCTGCGTCTGCGCCTGTGTCTTCGGACAAGAAGGCCGCCTCTACACCTGCGTCTGCGCCTGTGTCTTTGGACAAGATGGCCGCCTCTACACCTGCGTCTGCGCCTGTGTCTTCGGACAAGATGGCCGCCTCTACACCTGCGTCTGCGCCTGTGTCTTCGGACAAGACGGCCGCCTCTACACCTGCGTCTGCGCCTGTGTCTTCGGACAAGACGGCCGCCTCTACACCTGCGTCTGCGTCTGTGTCTTCGGACAAGATGGCCGCCTCTACACCTGCGTCTGCGTCTGCGCCTGTGTCTTCGGACAAGATGGCCGCCTCTACACCTGCGTCTGCGCCTGTGTCTTCGGACAAGACGGCCGCCTCTACACCTGCGTCTGCGCCTGTGTCTTCGGACAAGATGGCCGCCTCTACACCTGCGTCTGCGTCTGCGCCTGTGTCTTTGGACAAGATGGCCGCCTCTACACGTGCGTCTGCGCCTTTATTTTCGGACAAGATGGCCGCCTCTACACCTCTGTCTGCGCCTGTGTCTTCGGACAAGACGGCCGCCTCTACACCTGCATCTGTGTCTTCGGACAAGATGGCCGCCTCTACACCTGCGTCTGCGCCTGTGTCTTAGGACAAGACGGCCGCCTCTACACCTGCATCTGCACCTGTGTCTTCGGACAAGATGGCCGCCTCTACACCTGCGTCTGTGCCTGTGTCTTTGGACAAGATGGCCGCCTCTATACCTGCGTCTGCGTCTGCGCCTGTGCCTTTGGACAAGACGGCCGCCTCTACACCCGCGTCTGCGCCTGTGTCTTTCGGACAAGACGGCCGCCTCTACACCTGCGTCTACGCCTGTGTCTTCAGACAAGACGGCCGCCTCTACACCTGCGTCTGCGCCTGTATCTTCGGACAAGATGGCCGCCTCTACACCTGCGTCTGCGCCTGTGTCTTCGGACAAGACGGCCACCTCTACACCTGCATCTGTGTCTTCGGACAAGACGGCCGCCTCTACACCTGCATCTGCGCCTGTATCTTCGGACAAGATGGCCGGCTCTACACCTGCGTCTGCGCCTGTATCTTCGGACAAGATGGCCGCCTCTACACCTGCGTCTGCGCCTGTGTCTTTGGACAAGATGGCCGCCTCTACACCTGCGTCTGCGTCTGTGTCTTCGGACAAGATGGCCGCCTCTACACCTGCGTCTGCGTCTGCGCCTGTGTCTTCGGACAAGATGGCCGCCTCTACACCTGCGTCTGCGCCTGTGTCTTCGGACAAGACGGCCGCCTCTACACCTGCGTCTGCGCCTGTGTCTTCGGACAAGACGGCCGCCTCTACACCTGCGTCTGCGTCTGCGTCTGCGCCTGTGTCTTTGGACAAGATGGCCGCCTCTACACGTGCGTCTGCGCCTTTATTTTCGGACAAGATGGCCGCCTCTACACCTCTGTCTGCGCCTGTGTCTTCGGACAAGACGGCCGCCTCTACACCTGCATCTGTGTCTTCGGACAAGATGGCCGCCTCTACACCTGCGTCTGCGCCTGTGTCTTAGGACAAGACGGCCGCCTCTACACCTGCATCTGCACCTGTGTCTTCGGACAAGATGGCCGCCTCTACACCTGCGTCTGTGCCTGTGTCTTTGGACAAGATGGCCGCCTCTATACCTGCGTCTGCGTCTGCGCCTGTGCCTTTGGACAAGACGGCCGCCTCTACACCCGCGTCTGCGCCTGTGTCTTCGGACAAGACGGCCGCCTCTACACCTGCGTCTACGCCTGTGTCTTCAGACAAGACGGCCGCCTCTACACCTGCATCTGTGTCTTCGGACAAGACGGCCGCCTCTACACCTGCATCTGCGCCTGTATCTTCGGACAAGATGGCCGGCTCTACACCTGCGTCTGCGCCTGTATCTTCGGACAAGATGGCCGCCTCTACACCTGCGTCTGCGCCTGTGTCTTTGGACAAGATGGCCGCCTCTACACCTGCGTCTGCGCCTTTATTTTCGGACAAGATGGCCGCCTCTACACCTCTGTCTGCGCCTGTGTCTTCGGACAAGACGGCCGCCTCTACACCTGCATCTGTGTCTTCGGACAAGATGGCCGCCTCTACACCTGCGTCTGCGCCTGTGTCTTTGGACAAGACGGCCGCCTCTACACCTGCGTCTGCACCTGTGTCTTCGGACAAGATGGCCGCCTCTACACCTGCGTCTGTGCCTGTGTCTTTGGACAAGATGGCCGCCTCTACACCTGCGTCTGCGCCTTTATTTTCGGACAAGATGGCCGCCTCTACACCTCTGTCTGCGCCTGTGTCTTCGGACAAGACGGCCGCCTCTACACCTGCATCTGTGTCTTCGGACAAGATGGCCGCCTCTACACCTGCGTCTGCGCCTGTGTCTTAGGACAAGACGGCCGCCTCTACACCTGCGTCTGCACCTGTGTCTTCGGACAAGATGGCCGCCTCTACACCTGCGTCTGTGCCTGTGTCTTTGGACAAGATGGCCGCCTCTATACCTGCGTCTGCGTCTGCGCCTGTGTCTTTGGACAAGACGGCCGCCTCTACACCCGCGTCTGCGCCTGTGTCTTCGGACAAGACGGCCGCCTCTACACCTGCGTCTACGCCTGTGTCTTCAGACTAGACGGCCGCCTCTACACCTGCGTGTGCGCCTGTATCTTCGGACAAGATGGCCGCCTCTACACCTGCGTCTGCGCATGTGTCTTCGGACAAGACGGCCACCTCTACACCTGCATCTGTGTCTTCGGACAAGACGGCCGCCTCTACACCTGCATCTGCGCCTGTGTCTTCTAACAAGACGGCCGCCTCTACACCGGCGTCTGCGTCTGTGTCTTCGGACAAGACGGCCACCTCTACACCTGCATCTGCGCCTGTGTCTTTGGACAAGATGGCCGCCTTTAGACCTGCATCTGCGCCTATGTCTTCGGACAAGACGGCCGCCTCTACACCTGCGCCTGTGTCTTCGGAAAAGACGGCCGGCTCTACACCTCCGTCTGCCCCTGTGTCTTTGGACAAGATGGCCGCCTCTACACCTGTGTCTGCGCCTGTATCTTCGGATAAGATGGCCGGCTCTACACCTGCGTCTGCGCCTGTGTCTTCGGACAAGACGGCCGCCTCTACACCTGCATCTGCGCCTGTGTCTTCGGACAAGATGGCCGCCTTTACACCTGCATCTGCGCCTGTGTCTTTGGACAAGACGGCCGCCTCTACACCTGCGCCTGTGTCTTCGGACAAGACGGCCGGCTCTACACCTGCGTCTGCCCCTGTGTCTTTGGACAAGATGGCCGCCTCTACACCTGCATCTGCAACTGTGTCTTCGGACAAGATGGCCGCCTCTACACCTTCGTCTGTGCCTGTGTCTTCGGACAAGATGGCCGCCTCTACACCTGCGTCTGCGCATGTCTCGTTGGACAAGATGGCCGCCTCTACACCTGCATCTGTGTCTCCAGACAAGACAGCCGCCTCTACACCTGCGTCTGCGCCTGTGTCTTCGGACAAGATGGCCGCCTCTACACCTGCGTCTGCGCCTGCGCCTGTGTCTTCGGACAAGATGGCCGCCTCTACAC
The DNA here is from genome assembly GCA_030578255.1 of Tiaroga cobitis. Taxonomy (NCBI): domain Eukaryota; kingdom Metazoa; phylum Chordata; class Actinopteri; order Cypriniformes; family Leuciscidae; genus Tiaroga; species Tiaroga cobitis. The sequence goes on from CM060611.1 coordinate 51,802,160, forward strand.
CTGCGTCTGCGCCTGTGTCTTCGGACAAGACGGCCGCCTCTACACCTGCGTCCGCGTCTGCGCCTGTGTCTTCGGACAAGACGGCCGCCTCTACACCTGCGTCTGCGCCTGTGTCTTTGGACAAGAAGGCCGCCTCTACACCTGCGTCTGCGTCTGCGCCTGTGTCTTCGGACAAGATGGCCGCCTCTACACCTGCGTCTGCGCCTGTGTCTTCGGACAAGACGGCCGCCTCTAGACCTGCGTCTGTGTCTTCGGACAAGATGGCCGCCTCTACACCTGCGTCTGCGCCTGTGTCTTTGAACAAGATGGCCGCCTCTACACCTGCGTCTGCACCTGTATCTTCGGACAAGATGGCCGCCTCAACACCTGCGTCTGCGCCTGTGTCTTCGGACAAGACGGCCGCCTCTACACCTGCGTCTGCGCCTGTGTCTTTGGACAAGATGGCCGCCTCTACACCTGCGTCTGCGCCTGTGTCGTTGGACAAGATGGCCGCCTCTACACCTGCATCTGTGTCTTCGGACAAGACGGCCTTCTCTACACCTGCGTCTGCGCCTGTGTCTTCGGACAAGAAGGCCGCCTCTACACCTGCGTCTGCGCCTGTGTCTTTGGACAAGATGGCCGCCTCTACACCTGCGTCTGCGTCTGCGCCTGTGTCTTCGGACAAGATGGCCGCCTCTACACCTGCGTCTGCGCCTGTGTCTTCGGACAAGACGGCCGCCTCTACACCTGCGTCTGCGCCTGTGTCTTCGGACAAGACGGCCGCCTCTACACCTGCGTCTGCGTCTGTGTCTTCGGACAAGATGGCCGCCTCTACACCTGCGTCTGCGTCTGCGCCTGTGTCTTCGGACAAGATGGCCGCCTCTACACCTGCGTCTGCGCCTGTGTCTTCGGACAAGACGGCCGCCTCTACACCTGCGTCTGCGCCTGTGTCTTCGGACAAGACGGCCGCCTCTACACCTGCGTCTGCGTCTGCGTCTGCGCCTGTGTCTTTGGACAAGATGGCCGCCTCTACACGTGCGTCTGCGCCTTTATTTTCGGACAAGATGGCCGCCTCTACACCTCTGTCTGCGCCTGTGTCTTCGGACAAGACGGCCGCCTCTACACCTGCATCTGTGTCTTCGGACAAGATGGCCGCCTCTACACCTGCGTCTGCGCCTGTGTCTTAGGACAAGACGGCCGCCTCTACACCTGCATCTGCACCTGTGTCTTCGGACAAGATGGCCGCCTCTACACCTGCGTCTGTGCCTGTGTCTTTGGACAAGATGGCCGCCTCTATACCTGCGTCTGCGTCTGCGCCTGTGCCTTTGGACAAGACGGCCGCCTCTACACCCGCGTCTGCGCCTGTGTCTTCGGACAAGACGGCCGCCTCTACACCTGCGTCTACGCCTGTGTCTTCAGACAAGACGGCCGCCTCTACACCTGCGTCTGCGCCTGTATCTTCGGACAAGATGGCCGCCTCTACACCTGCGTCTGCGCCTGTGTCTTCGGACAAGACGGCCACCTCTACACCTGCATCTGTGTCTTCGGACAAGACGGCCGCCTCTACACCTGCATCTGCGCCTGTATCTTCGGACAAGATGGCCGGCTCTACACCCGCGTCTGCGCCTGTATCTTCGGACAAGATGGCCGCCTCTACACATGCGTCTGCGCCTGTATCTTCGGACAAGATGGCCGCCTCTACACCTGCGTCTGCGCCTGTGTCTTTGGAAAAGATGGCCGCCTCTATACCTGCGTCTGCGCCTGTGTCTTTGGACAAGACGGCCGCCTCTACACCTGCGTCTGCACCTGTGTCTTCGGACAAGACGGCCGCCTCTATACCTGCGTCTGTGCCTGTGTCTTCGGACAAGATGGCCGCCTCTACACCTGCGTCTGTGCCTGTGTCTTTGGACAAGATGGCCGCCTCTACACCTGCGTCTGCGCCTTTATTTTCGGACAAGATGGCCGCCTCTACACCTCTGTCTGCGCCTGTGTCTTCGGACAAGACGGCCGCCTCTACACCTGCATCTGCGCCTGTGTCTTTGGACAAGATGGCCGCCTCTACACCTGCATCTGCGCCTGTGTCTTTGGACAAGATGGCCGCCTCTACACCTGCGTCTGCGCCTCTATCTTCGGACAAGATGGCCGCCTCTACACCTGCGTCTGCGCCTCTGTCTTCGGACAAGACGGCCGCCTCTACACCTGCATCTGCGACTGTGTCTTCGGACAAGACGGCCGCCTCTGCACCTGCATCTGCGCCTGTGTCTTCGGACAAGATGGCCGCCTCTACACCTGCGTCTGCGCCTGTGTCTTTGGACAAGATGGCCGCCTCTACACATGCGTCTGCGCCTGTATCTTCGGACAAGATGGCCGCCTCTACACCTGCGTCTGCGCCTGTGTCTTTGGACAAGATGGCCGCCTCTCTACCTGCGTCTGCGCCTGTGTCTTTGGACAAGATGGCCGCCTCTACACCTGCGTCTGCACCTGTGTCTTCGGACAAGACGGCCGCCTCTATACCTGCATCTGTGCCTGTGTCTTCGGACAAGATGGCCGCCTCTACACCTGCGTCTGCGCCTGTGTCTTCGGACAAGATGGCCGCCTCTACACCTGCATCTGCGCCTCTGTCTTTGGACAAGATGGCCGCCTCTACACCTGCATCTGTGTCTTCGGACAAGACGGCCGCCTCTACACCTGCGTCTGGGTCTGTGTCTTCGGACAAGACGGCCGCCTCTACACCTGCGTCTGCGCCTGTGTCTTCGGACAAGACAGCCGCCTCTACACCTGTGTCTGTGTCTTCGGACAAGATGGCCGCCTCTACACCTGCGTCTGCGCCTGTGTCTTTGGACAAGATGGCCGCCTCTACACCTGCGTCTGCGCCTGTATCTTCGGACAAGATGGCCGCCTCTACACCTGCGTCTGCGCCTGTGTCTTCGGACAAGACGGCCGCCTCTACACCTGCGTCTGCGCCTGTGTCTTTGGACAAGACGGCCGCCTCTACACCTGCGTCTGCGCCTGTGTCTTCGGACAAGATGGCCGCCTCTACACCTGCGTCTGTGCCTGCGTCTTCGGACAAGATGGCCGCCTCTACACCTGCGTCTGTATCTTCGGACAAGATGGCCGCCTCTACACCTGCGTCTGTGTCTTCGGACAAGACGGCCGCCTCTACACCTGCATCTGTGTCTTCGGACAAGATGGCCTTCTCTACACCTGCGTCTGCGCCTGTGTCTTTGGACAAGATGGCCGCCTCTACACCTGCGTCTAAGCCTGTGTCTTCAGACAAGATGGCCGCCTCTACACCTGCGTCTGCGCCTGTGTCTTCGGACAAGATGGCCGCCTCTACACCTGCATCTGTGTCTTCGGACAAGACGGCCGCCTCTACACCTGCGTCTGCGCCTGTATCTTCGGACAAGATGGCCGCCTCTACACCTGCATCTGCGCCTGTGTCTTCGGACAAGACGGCCGCCTCTACACCTGCATCTGTGTCTTTGGACAAGACGGCCGCCTCTACACCTGCGTCTGCACCTGTGTCTTCGGACAAGATGGCCGCCTCTACACCTGTGTCTGCCCCTGTGTCTTTGGACAAGATGGCCGCCTCTACACCTGTGTCTGCGCCTGTATCTTCGGACAAGATGGCCGGCTCTACACCTGCGTCTGCGACTGTATCTTCGGACAAGATGGCCGCCTCTACACCTGCGTCTGCGCCTGTGTCTTCGGACAAGACGGCCAACTCTACACCTGCGACTGTGCCTGTGTCTTCGGACAAGATGGCCGCCTCTACACCTGCGTCTGTATCTTCGGACAAGATGGCCGCCTCTACACCTGCGTCTGTGTCTTCGGACAAGACGGCCGCCTCTACACCTGCATCTGTGTCTTCGGACAAGACGGCCGCCTCTACACCTGCGACTGTGCCTGTGTCTTCGGACAAGATGGCCGCCTCTACACCTGCGTCTGTATCTTCGGACAAGATGGCCGCCTCTACACCTGCGTCTGTGTCTTCGGACAAGACGGCCGCCTCTACACCTGCATCTGTGTCTTCGGACAAGACGGCCGCCTCTACACCTGCGTCTGCGCCTGTGTCTTTGGACATTATGGCCGCCTCTACACCTGCGTCTGCGCCTGTGTCTTCGGACAAGATGGCCGACTCTACACCTGCGTCTGCGCCTGTGTCTCTGGACAAGACGGCCGCCTCTACACCTGCATCTGCGCCTGTGTCTTTGGACAAGACGGCCGCCTCTACACCTGCGTCTGCGTCTGCACCTGTGTCTTCGGACAAGATGGCCGCCTCTACACCTGCGTCTGCGCCTGTGTCTTCGGACAAGACGGCCGCCTCTACACCTGCGTCTGCGCCTGTGTCTTTGGACAAGACGGCTGCCTCTACACCTGCGTCTGCGTCTGCACCTGTGTCTTCGGACAAGATGGCCGCCTCTACACCTGCGTCTGCGCCTGTATCTTCGGACAAGACGGCCGCCTCTACACCTGCGTCTGCGCCTGTGTCTTCGGACAAAACGGCCGCCTCTGCACCTGCGTCTGCGCCTGTGTCTTCGGACAAGACGGCCGCCTCCACACCTGCATCTGTGCCTGTGTCTTCGGACAAGACGGCCGCCTCTACACCTGCGTCTGTGTCTTTGGACAAGATGGCCGCCTCTACACCTGTGTCTGCGCCTGTATCTTCGGACAAGATGGCCGCCTCTACACCTGTGTCTGCGCCTGTATCTTCGGACAAGATGGCCGCCTCTACACCTGCGTCTGCGCCTGTGTCTTTGGACAAGATGGCCGCCTCTACACCTGCGTCTGCGCCTGTATCTTCAGACAAGATGGCCGCCTCTACACCTGCGTCTGCGCCTGTGTCTTCGGACAAGATGGCCGCCTCTACACCTGCGTCTGCGCCTGTGTCTTCGGACAAGACGGCCGCCTCTACACCTGCATCTGTGTCTTTGGACAAGATGGCCGCCTCTACACCTGCGTCTGCGCCTGTGTCTTTGGACAAGACGGCCGCCTCTACACCTGCGTCTGCACCTGTATCTTCGGACAAGATGGCCGCCTCTACACCTGCGTCTGCGCCTGTGTCTTCGGACAAGACGGCCGCCTCTACACCTGCATCTGTGTCTTCGGACAAGATGGCCGCCTCTACACCTGCGTCTGCGCCTGTGTCTTTGGACAAGACGGCCGCCTCTACACCTGCGTCTGCACCTGTGTCTTCGGACAAGATGGCCGCCTCTACACCTGCGTCTGTGCCTGTGTCTTCGGACAAGATGGCCGCCTCTACACCTGCGTCTGCGCCTGTGTCGTTGGACAAGATGGCCGCCTCTACACCTGCATCTGTGTCTTCGGACAAGACGGCCGCCTCTACACCTGCGTCCGCGTCTGCGCCTGTGTCTTCGGACAAGACGGCCGCCTCTACACCTGCGTCTGCGCCTGTGTCTTTGGACAAGATGGCCGCCTCTACACCTGCGTCTGCGTCTGCGCCTGCGCCTGTGTCTTCGGACAAGATGGCCGCCTCTATTCCTGCATCTGCGCCTGTGTCTTCGGACAAGACGGCCGCCTCTACACCTGCGCCTGTGTCTTCGGACAAGACGGCCGCCTCTACACCTACGTCTGCCCCTCTGTCTTTGGACAAGACGGCCGCCTCTACACCTGCGTCTACGCCTGTGTCTTCGGACAAGACGGCCGCCTCTACACCTGCGTCTGCGCCTGTATCTTCGGACAAGATGTCCGCCTCTACACCTGCGTCTGCGCCTGTGTCTTCGGACAAGACGGCCACCTCTACACCTGCATCTGTGTCTTCGGACAAGACGGCCGCCTCTACACCTGCATCTGCGCCTGTGTCTTCGGACAAGATGGCCGCCTCTACACCTGCATCTGCGCCTGTGTCTTCGGACAAGACGGCCGCCTCTACACCTGCGTCTGCGCCTGTGTCTTCGGACAAGACGGCCGCCTCTACACCTGCATCTGCGCCTGTGTCTTCGGACAAGATGGCCGCCTCTACACCTGCATCTGCACCTGTGTCTTCGGACAAGACGGCCACCTGTACACCTGCGTCTGCTCCTGTGTCTTTGGACAAGACGGCCGCCTCTACACCTGCGTCTGCGTCTGCGCCTGTGTCTTCGGACAAGATGGCCGCCTCTACACCTGCGTCTGCGCCTGTGTCTTCGGACAATACGGCCGCCTCTAGACCTGCATCTGTGTCTTCGGACAAGATGGCCGCCTCTACACCTGCGTCTGTGTCTTCGGACAAGACGGCCGCGTCTACACCTGCGTCTGCGCCTGTATCTTCGGACAAGACGGCCGCCTCTACACCTGCACCTGTGTCTTCGGACAAGACGGCCGCCTCTACACCTGCGTCCGCGTCTGCGCCTGTGTCTTCGGACAAGACGGCCGCCTCTAAACCTGCGTCTGCGCCTGTGTCTTTGGACAAGATGGCCGCCTCTACACCTGCGTCTGCGTCTGCGCCTGTGTCTTCGGACAAGATGGCTGCCTCTACACTTGCGTCTGCGCCTGTGCCTTCGGACAAGACGGCCGCCTCTACACCTGCGTCTGCTCCTGTGTCTTTGGACAAGACGGCCGCCTCTACACCTGCGTCTGCGTCTGCGCCTGTGTCTTCGGACAAGATGGCCGCCTCTACACCTGCGTCTGCACCTGTGTCTTCGGACAAGACGGCCGCCTCTAGACCTGCGTCTGTGTCTTCGGACAAGATGGCCGCCTCTACACCTGCGTCTGCGCCTGTGTCTTTGGACAAGATGGCCGCCTCTACACCTGCGTCTGCGCCTGTATCTTCGGACAAGATGGCCGCCTCTACACCTGCGTCTAAACCTGTGTCTTCAGACAAGATGGCCGCCTCTTCACCTGCGTCTGCGCCTGTGTCTTCGGACAAGATGGCCGCCTCTACACCTGCATCTGTGTCTTCGGACAAGACGGCCGCCTCTACACCTGCGTCTGCGCCTGTATCTTCGGACAAGATGGCCGCCTCTACACCTGCTTCTGCGCCTGTGTCTTCGGACAAGACGGCCGCCTCTACACCTGCTTCTGTGTCTTTGGACAAGACGGCCGCCTCTACACCTGCGTCTGCACCTGTGTCTTCGGACAAGATGGCCGCCTCTACACCTGTGTCTGCCCCTGTGTCTTTGGACAAGATGGCCGCCTCTACACCTGTGTCTGCGCCTGTATCTTCGGACAAGATGGCCGGCTCTACACCTGCGTCTGCGCCTGTATCTTCGGACAAGATGGCCGCCTCTACACCTGCGTCTGCGCCTGTGTCTTTGGACAAGATGGCCGCCTCTACACCTGCGTCTGCGCCTGTATCTTCGGACAAGATGGCCGCCTCTACACCTGCGTCTGCGCCTGTGTCTTCGGACAAGACGGCCGCCTCTCCACCTGCGTCTGCGCCTGTGTCTTTGGACAAGATGGCCGCCTCTTCACATGCGTCTGCGCCTGTATCTTCGGACAAGATGGCCGCCTCTACACCTGCGTCTAAGCCTGTGTCTTCAGACAAGATGGCCGCCTCTACACCTGCGTCTGCGCCTGTGTCTTCGGACAAGATGGCCGCCTCTACACCTGCATCTGTGTCTTCGGACAAGACGGCCGCCTCTACACCTGCGTCTGCGCCTGTATCTTCGGACAAGATGGCCGCCTCTACACCTGCATCTGCGCCTGTGTCTTCGGACAAGACGGCCGCCTCTCCACCTGCGTCTGCGCCTGTGTCTTTGGACAAGATGGCCGCCTCTTCACATGCGTCTGCGCCTGTATCTTCGGACAAGATGGCCGCCTCTACACCTGCGTATAAACCTGTGTCTTCAGACAAGATGGCCGCCTCTTCACCTGCGTCTGCGCCTGTGTCTTCGGACAAGATGGCCGCCTCTACACCTGCATCTGTGTCTTCGGACAAGACGGCCGCCTCTACACCTGCGTCTGCGCCTGTATCTTCGGACAAGATGGCCGCCTCTACACCTGCATCTGCGCCTGTGTCTTCGGACAAGACGGCCGCCTCTCCACCTGCGTCTGCGCCTGTGTCTTTGGACAAGATGGCCGCCTCTTCACATGCGTCTGCGCCTGTATCTTCGGACAAGATGGCCGCCTCTACACCTGCGTCTAAACCTGTGTCTTCAGACAAGATGGCCGCCTCTTCACCTGCGTCTGCGCCTGTGTCTTCGGACAAGATGGCCGCCTCTACACCTGCATCTGTGTCTTCGGACAAGACGGCCGCCTCTACACCTGCGTCTGCGCCTGTATCTTCGGACAAGATGGCCGCCTCTACACCTGCATCTGCGCCTGTGTCTTCGGACAAGACGGCCGCCTCTACACCTGCTTCTGTGTCTTTGGACAAGACGGCCGCCTCTACACCTGCGTCTGCACCTGTGTCTTCGGACAAGATGGCCGCCTCTACACCTGTGTCTGCCCCTGTGTCTTTGGACAAGATGGCCGCCTCTACACCTGTGTCTGCGCCTGTATCTTCGGACAAGATGGCCGGCTCTACACCTGCGTCTGCGCCTGTATCTTCGGACAAGATGGCCGCCTCTACACCTGCGTCTGCGCCTGTGTCTTTGGACAAGATGGCCGCCTCTACACCTGCGTCTGCGCCTGTATCTTCGGACAAGATGGCCGCCTCTACACCTGCGTCTGCGCCTGTGTCTTCGGACAAGACGGCCGCCTCTCCACCTGCGTCTGCGCCTGTGTCTTTGGACAAGATGGCCGCCTCTTCACATGCGTCTGCGCCTGTATCTTCGGACAAGATGGCCGCCTCTACACCTGCGTCTAAGCCTGTGTCTTCAGACAAGATGGCCGCCTCTACACCTGCGTCTGCGCCTGTGTCTTCGGACAAGATGGCCGCCTCTACACCTGCATCTGTGTCTTCGGACAAGACGGCCGCCTCTACACCTGCGTCTGCGCCTGTATCTTCGGACAAGATGGCCGCCTCTACACCTGCATCTGCGCCTGTGTCTTCGGACAAGACGGCCGCCTCTACACCTGCATCTGTGTCTTTGGACAAGACGGCCGCCTCTACACCTGCGTCTGCACCTGTGTCTTCGGACAAGATGGCCGCCTCTACACCTGTGTCTGCCCCTGTGTCTTTGGACAAGATGGCCGCCTCTACACCTGTGTCTGCGCCTGTATCTTCGGACAAGATGGCCGGCTCTACACCTGCGTCTGCGCCTGTATCTTCGGACAAGATGGCCGCCTCTACACCTGCGTCTGCGCCTGTGTCTTCGGACAAGACGGCCACCTCTACACCTGCATCTGTGTCTTCGGACAAGATGGCCGCCTCTACACCTGCGTCTGCGCCTGTGTCTTCGGACAAGACGGCCGCCTCTACACCTGCATCTGTGTCTTTGGACAAGACGGCCGCCTCTACACCTGCGTCTGCACCTGTGTCTTCGGACAAGATGGCCGCCTCTACACCTGCGTCTGTGCCTGTGTCTTCGGACAAGATGGCCGCCTCTACACCTGCGTCTGCGCCTGTGTCGTTGGACAAGATGGCCGCCTCTACATCTGCATCTGTGTCTTCGGACAAGACGGCCGCCTCTACACCTGCGTCCGCGTCTGCGCCTGTGTCTTCGGACAAGATGGCCGCCTCTACACCTGCGTTTGCGCCTGTGTCTTCGGACAAGATGGCTGCCTCTACACCTGCGTCTGCTCCTGTGTCTTTGGAAAAGATGGCCGCCTCTATACCTGCGTCTGCGCCTGTGTCTTCGGACAAGACGGCCGCCTCTACACCTGCGTCTGCACCTGTGTCTTCGGACAAGACGGCCGCCTCTATACCTGCGACTGTGCCTGTGTCTTCGGACAAGATGGCCGCCTCTACACCTGCGTCTGCGCCTGTGTCTTCGGACAAGATGGCCGCCTCTACACCTGCATCTGCGCCTCTGTCTTTGGACAAGATGGCCGCCTCTACACCTGCATCTGTGTCTTCGGACAAGACGGCCGCCTCTACACCTGCGTCTGCGCCTGTGTCTCTGGACAAGATGGCCGCCTCTATTCCTGCGTCTGCGCCTGTGTCTTTGGACAAGACGGCCGCCTCTACACCTGCGCCTGTGTCTTCGGACAAGACGGCCGCCTCTACACCTGCGTCTGCGCCTGTGTCTTTGGACAAGATGGCCGCCTCTATTCCTGCATCTGCGCCTGTGTCTTCGGACAAGATGGCCGCCTCTACACCTGTGTCTGCGCCTGTATCTTCGGACAAGATGGCCGGCTCTACACCTGCGTCTGCGCCTGTATCTTCGGACAAGATGGCCGCCTCTACACCTGCGTCTGCGCCTGTGTCTTCGGACAAGACGGCCACCTCTACACCTGCATCTGTGTCTTCGGACAAGATGGCCGCCTCTACACCTGCATCTGCGCCTGTGTCTTCGGACAAGACGGCCGCCTCTACACCGGCGTCTGCGTCTGTGTCTTCGGACAAGATGGCCGCCTCTACACCTGCGTCTGCACCTGTGTCTTCGGACAAGACGGCCACCTCTACACCTGCATCTGCGCCTGTATCTTCGGACAAGATGGCCGCCTCTACACCACCGTCTGCGCCTGTGTCTTCGGACAAGATGGCCGCCTTTACACCTGCATCTGCGCCTGTGTCTTCGGACAAGACGGCTGCCTCTACACCTGCGCCTGTGTCTTCGGACAAGACGGCCGGCTCTACACTTGCGTCTGCCCCTGTGTCTTTGGACAAGATGGCCGCCTCTACACCTGTGTCTGCGCCTGTATCTTCGGACAAGATGGCCGGCTCTACACCTGCGTCTGCGCCTGTATCTTCGGACAAGACGGCCGCCTCTATACATGCGTCTGCGCCTGTGTCTTTGGACAAGATGGCCGCCTCTACACCTGCGTCTGCGCCTGTATCTTCAGACAAGATGGCCGCCTCTACACCTGCGTCTGCGCCTGTGTCTTCGGACAAGATGGCCGCCTCTGCACCTGCATCTGTGTCTTCGGACAAGATGGCCGCCTCTACACCTGTGTCTGCGCCTGTATCTTCGGACAAGATGGCCGGCTCTACACCTGCGTCTGCGCCTGTATCTTCGGACAAGATGGCCGCCTCTACACCTGCGTCTGCGCCTGTGTCTTAGGACAAGACGGCCGCCTCTACACCTGCGTCTGCACCTGTGTCTTCGGACAAGATGGCCGCCTCTACACCTGCGTCTGTGCCTGTGTCTTTGGACAAGATGGCCGCCTCTATACCTGCGTCTGCGTCTGCGCCTGTGTCTTTGGACAAGACGGCCGCCTCTACACCCGCGTCTGCGCCTGTGTCTTCGGACAAGACGGCCGCCTCTACACCTGCGTCTACGCCTGTGTGTGCGCCTGTATCTTCGGACAAGATGGCCGCCTCTACACCTGCGTCTGCGCCTGTGTCTTCGGACAAGACGGCCACCTCTACACCTGCATCTGTGTCTTCGGACAAGACGGCCGCCTCTACACCTGCATCTGCGCCTGTGTCTTCGGACAAGACGGCCGCCTCTACACCGGCGTCTGCGTCTGTGTCTTCGGACAAGACGGCCACCTCTACACCTGCATCTGCGCCTGTGTCTTTGGACAAGATGGCCGCCTTTACACCTGCATCTGCGCCTATGTCTTCGGACAAGACGGCCGCCTCTACACCTGCGCCTGTGTCTTCGGAAAAGACGGCCGGCTCTACACCTCCGTCTGCCCCTGTGTCTTTGGACAAGATGGCCGCCTCTACACCTGTGTCTGCGCCTGTATCTTCGGATAAGATGGCCGGCTCTACACCTGCGTCTGCGCCTGTGTCTTCGGACAAGACGGCCGCCTCTACACCTGCATCTGCGCCTGTGTCTTCGGACAAGATGGCCGCCTTTACACCTGCATCTGCGCCTGTGTCTTTGGACAAGACGGCCGCCTCTACACCTGCGCCTGTGTCTTCGGACAAGACGGCCGGCTCTACACCTGCGTCTGCCCCTGTGTCTTTGGACAAGATGGCCGCCTCTACACCTGCATCTGCAACTGTGTCTTCGGACAAGATGGCCGCCTCTACACCTTCGTCTGTGCCTGTGTCTTCAGACAAAATGGCCGCCTCTACACCTGCGTCTGCGCATGTGTCGTTGGACAAGATGGCCGCCTCTACACCTGCATCTGTGTCTCCAGACAAGACAGCCGCCTCTACACCTGCGTCTGCGCCTGTGTCTTCGGACAAGATGGCCGCCTCTACACCTGCGTCTGCGCCTGCGCCTGTGTCTTCGGACAAGATGGCCGCCTCTACACCTGCGTCTGCGCCTGTGTCTTCGGACAAGACGGCCGCCTCTACACCTGCGTCCGCGTCTGCGCCTGTGTCTTCGGACAAGACGGCCGGCTCTACACCTGCGTCTGCGCCTTAGTCTTTGGACAAGATGGCCGCCTCTACACCTGCGTCTGCGTCTGCGCCTGTGTCTTCGGACAAGATGGCCGCCTCTACACCTGCGTCTGCGCCTGTGTCTTCGGACAAGACGGCCGCCTCTAGACCTGCGTCTGTGTCTTCGGACAAGATGGCCGCCTCTACACCTGCGTCTGCGCCTGTGTCTTTGAACAAGATGGCCGCCTCTACACCTGCGTCTGCACCTGTATCTTCGGACAAGATGGCCGCCTCAACACCTGCGTCTGCGCCTGTGTCTTCGGACAAGACGGCCGCCTCTACACCTGCGTCTGCGCCTGTGTCTTTGGACAAGATGGCCGCCTCTACACCTGCGTCTGCGCCTGTGTCGTTGGACAAGATGGCCGCCTCTACACCTGCATCTGTGTCTTCGGACAAGACGGCCTTCTCTACACCTGCGTCTGCGCCTGTGTCTTCGGACAAGAAGGCCGCCTCTACACCTGCGTCTGCGCCTGTGTCTTTGGACAAGATGGCCGCCTCTACACCTGCGTCTGCGTCTGCGCCTGTGTCTTCGGACAAGATGGCCGCCTCTACACCTGTGTCTGCGCCTGTGTCTTCGGACAAGACGGCCGCCTCTATACCTGCGTCTGCGCCTGTGTCTTCGGACAAGACGGCCGCCTCTACACCTGCGTCTGCGTCTGTGTCTTCGGACAAGATGGCCGCCTCTACACCTGCGTCTGCGTCTGCGCCTGTGTCTTCGGACAAGATGGCCGCCTCTACACCTGCGTCTGCGCCTGTGTCTTCGGACAAGACGGCCGCCTCTACACCTGCGTCTGCGCCTGTGTCTTCGGACAAGATGGCCGCCTCTACACCTGCGTCTGCGTCTGCGCCTGTGTCTTTGGACAAGATGGCCGCCTCTACACGTGTGTCTGCGTCTTTATTTTCGGACAAGATGGCCGCCTCTACACCTCTGTCTGCGCCTGTGTCTTCGGACAAGACGGCCGCCTCTACACCTGCATCTGTGTCTTCGGACAAGATGGCCGCCTCTACACCTGCGTCTGCGCCTGTGTCTTAGGACAAGACGGCCGCCTCTACACCTGCATCTGCACCTGTGTCTTCGGACAAGATGGCCGCCTCTACACCTGCGTCTGTGCCTGTGTCTTTGGACAAGATGGCCGCCTCTATACCTGCGTCTGCGTCTGCGCCTGTGCCTTTGGACAAGACGGCCGCCTCTACACCCGCGTCTGCGCCTGTGTCTTCGGACAAGACGGCCGCCTCTACACCTGCGTCTACGCCTGTGTCTTCAGACAAGACGGCCGCCTCTACACCTGCGTCTGCGCCTGTATCTTCGGACAAGATGGCCGCCTCTACACCTGCGTCTGCGCCTGTGTCTTCGGACAAGACGGCCACCTCTACACCTGCATCTGTGTCTTCGGACAAGACGGCCGCCTCTACACCTGCATCTGCGCCTGTATCTTCGGACAAGAAGGCCGGCTCTACACCTGCGTCTGCGCCTGTATCTTCGGACAAGATGGCCGCCTCTACACCTGCGTCTGCGCCTGTGTCTTTGGACAAGATGGCCGCCTCTACACCTGCGTCTGCGTCTGTGTCTTCGGACAAGATGGCCGCCTCTACACCTGCGTCTGCGTCTGCGCCTGTGTCTTCGGACAAGATGGCCGCCTCTACACCTGCGTCTGCGCCTGTGTCTTCGGACAAGACGGCCGCCTCTACACCTGCGTCTGCGCCTGTGTCTTCGGACAAGACGGCCGCCTCTACACCTGCGTCTGCGTCTGCGTCTGCGCCTGTGTCTTTGGACAAGATGGCCGCCTCTACACGTGCGTCTGCGCCTTTATTTTCGGACAAGATGGCCGCCTCTACACCTCTGTCTGCGCCTGTGTCTTCGGACAAGACGGCCGCCTCTACACCTGCATCTGTGTCTTCGGACAAGATGGCCGCCTCTACACCTGCGTCTGCGCCTGTGTCTTAGGACAAGACGGCCGCCTCTACACCTGCATCTGCACCTGTGTCTTCGGACAAGATGGCCGCCTCTACACCTGCGTCTGTGCCTGTGTCTTTGGACAAGATGGCCGCCTCTATACCTGCGTCTGCGTCTGCGCCTGTGCCTTTGGACAAGACGGCCGCCTCTACACCCGCGTCTGCGCCTGTGTCTTCGGACAAGACGGCCGCCTCTACACCTGCGTCTACGCCTGTGTCTTCAGACAAGACGGCCGCCTCTACACCTGCATCTGTGTCTTCGGACAAGACGGCCGCCTCTACACCTGCATCTGCGCCTGTATCTTCGGACAAGATGGCCGGCTCTACACCTGCGTCTGCGCCTGTATCTTCGGACAAGATGGCCGCCTCTACACCTGCGTCTGCGCCTGTGTCTTTGGACAAGATGGCCGCCTCTACACCTGCGTCTGCGCCTTTATTTTCGGACAAGATGGCCGCCTCTACACCTCTGTCTGCGCCTGTGTCTTCGGACAAGACGGCCGCCTCTACACCTGCATCTGTGTCTTCGGACAAGATGGCCGCCTCTACACCTGCGTCTGCGCCTGTGTCTTTGGACAAGACGGCCGCCTCTACACCTGCGTCTGCACCTGTGTCTTCGGACAAGATGGCCGCCTCTACACCTGCGTCTGTGCCTGTGTCTTTGGACAAGATGGCCGCCTCTACACCTGCGTCTGCGCCTTTATTTTCGGACAAGATGGCCGCCTCTACACCTCTGTCTGCGCCTGTGTCTTCGGACAAGACGGCCGCCTCTACACCTGCATCTGTGTCTTCGGACAAGATGGCCGCCTCTACACCTGCGTCTGCGCCTGTGTCTTAGGACAAGACGGCCGCCTCTACACCTGCGTCTGCACCTGTGTCTTCGGACAAGATGGCCGCCTCTACACCTGCGTCTGTGCCTGTGTCTTTGGACAAGATGGCCGCCTCTATACCTGCGTCTGCGTCTGCGCCTGTGTCTTTGGACAAGACGGCCGCCTCTACACCCGCGTCTGCGCCTGTGTCTTCGGACAAGACGGCCGCCTCTACACCTGCGTCTACGCCTGTGTCTTCAGACAAGACGGCCGCCTCTACACCTGCGTGTGCGCCTGTATCTTCGGACAAGATGGCCGCCTCTACACCTGCGTCTGCGCCTGTGTCTTCGGACAAGACGGCCACCTCTACACCTGCATCTGTGTCTTCGGACAAGACGGCCGCCTCTACACCTGCATCTGCGCCTGTGTCTTCGGACAAGACGGCCGCCTCTACACCGGCGTCTGCGTCTGTGTCTTCGGACAAGACGGCCACCTCTACACCTGCATCTGCGCCTGTGTCTTTGGACAAGATGGCCGCCTTTACACCTGCATCTGCGCCTATGTCTTCGGACAAGACGGCCGCCTCTACACCTGCGCCTGTGTCTTCGGAAAAGACGGCCGGCTCTACACCTCCGTCTGCCCCTGTGTCTTTGGACAAGATGGCCGCCTCTACACCTGTGTCTGCGCCTGTATCTTCGGATAAGATGGCCGGCTCTACACCTGCGTCTGCGCCTGTGTCTTCGGACAAGACGGCCGCCTCTACACCTGCATCTGCGCCTGTGTCTTCGGACAAGATGGCCGCCTTTACACCTGCATCTGCGCCTGTGTCTTTGGACAAGACGGCCGCCTCTACACCTGCGCCTGTGTCTTCGGACAAGACGGCCGGCTCTACACCTGCGTCTGCCCCTGTGTCTTTTGACAAGATGGCCGCCTCTACACCTGCATCTGCAACTGTGTCTTCGGACAAGATGGCCGCCTCTACACCTTCGTCTGTGCCTGTGTCTTCGGACAAGATGGCCGCCTCTACACCTGCGTCTGCGCATGTGTCGTTGGACAAGATGGCCGCCTCTACACCTGCATCTGTGTCTCCAGACAAGACAGCCGCCTCTACACCTGCGTCTGCGCCTGTGTCTTCGGACAAGATGGCCGCCTCTACACCTGCGTCTGCGCCTGCGCCTGTGTCTTCGGACAAGATGGCCGCCTCTACACCTGCGTCTGCGCCTGTGTCTTCGGACAAGACGGCCGCCTCTACACCTGCGTCCGCGTCTGCGCCTGTGTCTTCGGACAAGACGGCCGCCTCTACACCTGCGTCTGCGCCTGTGTCTTTGGACAAGATGGCCGCCTCTACACCTGCGTCTGCGTCTGCGCCTGTGTCTTCGGACAAGATGGCCGCCTCTACACCTGCGTCTGCGCCTGTGTCTTCGGACAAGACGGCCGCCTCTAGACCTGCGTCTGTGTCTTCGGACAAGATGGCCGCCTCTACACCTGCGTCTGCGCCTGTGTCTTTGAACAAGATGGCCGCCTCTACACCTAAGTCTGCACCTGTATCTTCGGACAAGATGGCCGCCTCAACACCTGCGTCTGCGCCTGTGTCTTCGGACAAGACGGCCGCCTCTACACCTGCGTCTGCGCCTGTGTCTTTGGACAAGATGGCCGCCTCTACACCTGCGTCTGCGCCTGTGTCGTTGGACAAGATGGCCGCCTCTACACCTGCATCTGTGTCTTCGGACAAGACGGCCTTCTCTACACCTGCGTCTGCGCCTGTGTCTTCGGACAAGAAGGCCGCCTCTACACCTGCGTCTGCGCCTGTGTCTTTGGACAAGATGGCCGCCTCTACACCTGCGTCTGCGTCTGCGCCTGTGTCTTCGGACAAGATGGCCGCCTCTACACCTGCGTCTGCGCCTGTGTCTTCGGACAAGACGGCCGCCTCTACACCTGCGTCTGCGCCTGTGTCTTCGGACAAGACGGCCGCCTCTACACCTGCGTCTGCGTCTGTGTCTTCGGACAAGATGGCCGCCTCTACACCTGCGTCTGCGTCTGCGCCTGTGTCTTCGGACAAGATGGCCGCCTCTACACCTGCGTCTGCGCCTGTGTCTTCGGACAAGACGGCCGCCTCTACACCTGCGTCTGCGCCTGTGTCTTCGGACAAGACGGCCGCCTCTACACCTGCGCCTGCGTCTGCGCCTGTGTCTTCGGACAAGATGGCTGCCTCTACACTTGCGTCTGCGCCTGTGCCTTCGGACAAGACGGCCGCCTCTACACCTGCGTCTGCGTCTGTGTCTTCGGACAAGATGGCCGCCTCTACACCTGCGTCTGCGTCTGCGCCTTTATTTTCGGACAAGATGGCCGCCTCTACACCTCTGTCTGCGCCTGTGTCTTCGGACAAGACGGCCGCCTCTACACCTGCATCTGTGTCTTCGGACAAGATGGCCGCCTCTACACCTGCGTCTGCGCCTGTGTCTTAGGACAAGACGGCCGCCTCTACACCTGCATCTGCACCTGTGTCTTCGGACAAGATGGCCGCCTCTACACCTGCGTCTGTGCCTGTGTCTTTGGACAAGATGGCCGCCTCTATACCTGCGTCTGCGTCTGCGCCTGTGCCTTTGGACAAGACGGCCGCCTCTACACCCGCGTCTGCGCCTGTGTCTTCGGACAAGACGGCCGCCTCTACACCTGCGTCTACGCCTGTGTCTTCAGACAAGACGGCCGCCTCTACACCTGCGTCTGCGCCTGTATCTTCGGACAAGATGGCCGCCTCTACACCTGCGTCTGCGCCTGTGTCTTCGGACAAGACGGCCACCTCTACACCTGCATCTGTGTCTTCGGACAAGACGGCCGCCTCTACACCTGCATCTGCGCCTGTATCTTCGGACAAGATGGCCGGCTCTACACCTGCGTCTGCGCCTGTATCTTCGGACAAGATGGCCGCCTCTACACCTGCGTCTGCGCCTGTGTCTTTGGACAAGATGGCCGCCTCTACACCTGCGTCTGCGTCTGTGTCTTCGGACAAGATGGCCGCCTCTACACCTGCGTCTGCGTCTGCGCCTGTGTCTTCGGACAAGATGGCCGCCTCTACACCTGCGTCTGCGCCTGTGTCTTCGGACAAGACGGCCGCCTCTACACCTGCGTCTGCGCCTGTGTCTTCGGACAAGACGGCCGCCTCTACACCTGCGTCTGCGTCTGCGCCTGTGTCTTTGGACAAGATGGCCGCCTCTACACGTGCGTCTGCGCCTTTATTTTCGGACAAGATGGCCGCCTCTACACCTCTGTCTGCGCCTGTGTCTTCGGACAAGACGGCCGCCTCTACACCTGCATCTGTGTCTTCGGACAAGATGGCCGCCTCTACACCTGCGTCTGCGCCTGTGTCTTAGGACAAGACGGCCGCCTCTACACCTGCATCTGCACCTGTGTCTTCGGACAAGATGGCCGCCTCTACACCTGCGTCTGTGCCTGTGTCTTTGGACAAGATGGCCGCCTCTATACCTGCGTCTGCGTCTGCGCCTGTGCCTTTGGACAAGACGGCCGCCTCTACACCCGCGTCTGCGCCTGTGTCTTCGGACAAGACGGCCGCCTCTACACCTGCGTCTACGCCTGTGTCTTCAGACAAGACGGCCGCCTCTACACCTGCGTCTGCGCCTGTATCTTCGGACAAGATGGCCGCCTCTACACCTGCGTCTGCGCCTGTGTCTTCGGACAAGACGGCCACCTCTACACCTGCATCTGTGTCTTCGGACAAGACGGCCGCCTCTACACCTGCATCTGCGCCTGTATCTTCGGACAAGATGGCCGGCTCTACACCTGCGTCTGCGCCTGTATCTTCGGACAAGATGGCCGCCTCTACACCTGCGTCTGCGCCTGTGTCTTTGGACAAGATGGCCGCCTCTACACCTGCGTCTGCGCCTTTATTTTCGGACAAGATGGCCGCCTCTACACCTCTGTCTGCGCCTGTGTCTTCGGACAAGACGGCCGCCTCTACACCTGCATCTGTGTCTTCGGACAAGATGGCCGCCTCTACACCTGCGTCTGCGCCTGTGTCTTTGGACAAGACGGCCGCCTCTACACCTGCGTCTGCACCTGTGTCTTCGGACAAGATGGCCGCCTCTACACCTGCGTCTGCGCCTGTGTCTTTGGACAAGATGGCCGCCTCTACACCTGCGTCTGCGCCTTTATTTTCGGACAAGATGGCCGCCTCTACACCTCTGTCTGCGCCTGTGTCTTCGGACAAGACGGCCGCCTCTACACCTGCATCTGTGTCTTCGGACAAGATGGCCGCCTCTACACCTGCGTCTGCGCCTGTGTCTTAGGACAAGACGGCCGCCTCTACACCTGCGTCTGCACCTGTGTCTTCGGACAAGATGGCCGCCTCTACACCTGCGTCTGTGCCTGTGTCTTTGGACAAGATGGCCGCCTCTATACCTGCGTCTGCGTCTGCGCCTGTGTCTTTGGACAAGACGGCCGCCTCTACACCCGCGTCTGCGCCTGTGTCTTCGGACAAGACGGCCGCCTCTACACCTGCGTCTACGCCTGTGTCTTCAGACAAGACGGCCGCCTCTACACCTGCGTGTGCGCCTGTATCTTCGGACAAGATGGCCGCCTCTACACCTGCGTCTGCGCCTGTGTCTTCGGACAAGACGGCCACCTCTACACCTGCATCTGTGTCTTCGGACAAGACGGCCGCCTCTACACCTGCATCTGCGCCTGTGTCTTCGGACAAGACGGCCGCCTCTACACCGGCGTCTGCGTCTGTGTCTTCGGACAAGACGGCCACCTCTACACCTGCATCTGCGCCTGTGTCTTTGGACAAGATGGCCGCCTTTACACCTGCATCTGCGCCTATGTCTTCGGACAAGACGGCCGCCTCTACACCTGCGCCTGTGTCTTCGGAAAAGACGGCCGGCTCTACACCTCCGTCTGCCCCTGTGTCTTTGGACAAGATGGC
Organism: Tiaroga cobitis; assembly: GCA_030578255.1. Classification (NCBI taxonomy): domain Eukaryota; kingdom Metazoa; phylum Chordata; class Actinopteri; order Cypriniformes; family Leuciscidae; genus Tiaroga; species Tiaroga cobitis. The sequence continues at coordinate 51,822,159 of CM060611.1, forward strand.
CGCCTCTACACCTGTGTCTGCGCCTGTATCTTCGGATAAGATGGCCGGCTCTACACCTGCGTCTGCGCCTGTGTCTTCGGACAAGACGGCCGCCTCTACACCTGCATCTGCGCCTGTGTCTTCGGACAAGATGGCCGCCTTTACACCTGCATCTGCGCCTGTGTCTTTGGACAAGACGGCCGCCTCTACACCTGCGCCTGTGTCTTCGGACAAGACGGCCGGCTCTACACCTGCGTCTGCCCCTGTGTCTTTGGACAAGATGGCCGCCTCTACACCTGCATCTGCAACTGTGTCTTCGGACAAGATGGCCGCCTCTACACCTTCGTCTGTGCCTGTGTCTTCGGACAAGATGGCCGCCTCTACACCTGCGTCTGCGCATGTGTCGTTGGACAAGATGGCCGCCTCTACACCTGCATCTGTGTCTCCAGACAAGACAGCCGCCTCTACACCTGCGTCTGCGCCTGTGTCTTCGGACAAGATGGCCGCCTCTACACCTGCGTCTGCGCCTGCGCCTGTGTCTTCGGACAAGATGGCCGCCTCTACACCTGCGTCTGCGCCTGTGTCTTCGGACAAGACGGCCGCCTCTACACCTGCGTCCGCGTCTGCGCCTGTGTCTTCGGACAAGACGGCCGCCTCTACACCTGCGTCTGCGCCTGTGTCTTTGGACAAGATGGCCGCCTCTACACCTGCGTCTGCGTCTGCGCCTGTGTCTTCGGACAAGATGGCCGCCTCTACACCTGCGTCTGCGCCTGTGTCTTCGGACAAGACGGCCGCCTCTAGACCTGCGTCTGTGTCTTCGGACAAGATGGCCGCCTCTACACCTGCGTCTGCGCCTGTGTCTTTGAACAAGATGGCCGCCTCTACACCTGCGTCTGCACCTGTATCTTCGGACAAGATGGCCGCCTCAACACCTGCGTCTGCGCCTGTGTCTTCGGACAAGACGGCCGCCTCTACACCTGCGTCTGCGCCTGTGTCTTTGGACAAGATGGCCGCCTCTACACCTGCGTCTGCGCCTGTGTCGTTGGACAAGATGGCCGCCTCTACACCTGCATCTGTGTCTTCGGACAAGACGGCCTTCTCTACACCTGCGTCTGCGCCTGTGTCTTCGGACAAGAAGGCCGCCTCTACACCTGCGTCTGCGCCTGTGTCTTTGGACAAGATGGCCGCCTCTACACCTGCGTCTGCGTCTGCGCCTGTGTCTTCGGACAAGATGGCCGCCTCTACACCTGCGTCTGCGCCTGTGTCTTCGGACAAGACGGCCGCCTCTACACCTGCGTCTGCGCCTGTGTCTTCGGACAAGACGGCCGCCTCTACACCTGCGTCTGCGTCTGTGTCTTCGGACAAGATGGCCGCCTCTACACCTGCGTCTGCGTCTGCGCCTGTGTCTTCGGACAAGATGGCCGCCTCTACACCTGCATCTGCGCCTGTGTCTTCGGACAAGACGGCCGCCTCTACACCTGCGTCTGCGCCTGTGTCTTCGGACAAGACGGCCGCCTCTACACCTGCGTCTGCGTCTGCGTCTGCGCCTGTGTCTTTGGACAAGATGGCCGCCTCTACACGTGCGTCTGCGCCTTTATTTTCGGACAAGATGGCCGCCTCTACACCTCTGTCTGCGCCTGTGTCTTCGGACAAGACGGCCGCCTCTACACCTGCATCTGTGTCTTCGGACAAGATGGCCGCCTCTACACCTGCGTCTGCGCCTGTGTCTTAGGACAAGACGGCCGCCTCTACACCTGCATCTGCACCTGTGTCTTCGGACAAGATGGCCGCCTCTACACCTGCGTCTGTGCCTGTGTCTTTGGACAAGATGGCCGCCTCTATACCTGCGTCTGCGTCTGCGCCTGTGTCTTTGGACAAGACGGCCGCCTCTACAGCCGCGTCTGCGCCTGTGTCTTCGGACAAGACGGCCGCCTCTACACCTGCGTCTACGCCTGTGTCTTCAGACAAGACGGCCGCCTCTACACCTGCGTCTGCGCCTGTATCTTCGGACAAGATGGCCGCCTCTACACCTGCGTCTGCGCCTGTGTCTTCGGACAAGACGGCCACCTCTACACCTGCATCTGTGTCTTCGGACAAGACGGCCGCCTCTACACCTGCATCTGCGCCTGTGTCTTCGGACAAGACGGCCGCCTCTACACCGGCGTCTGCGTCTGTGTCTTCGGTCAAGATGGCCGCCTCTACACCTGCGTCTGCACCTGTGTCTTCGGACAAGACGGCCGCCTCTACACCTGCATCTGCGCCTGTGTCTTCGGACAAGATGGCAGCCTTTACACCTGCATCTGCGCCTATGTCTTCGGACAAGACGGCCGCCTCTACACCTGCGCCTGCGTCTGCGCCTGTGTCTTCGGACAAGATGGCTGCCTCTACACTTGCGTCTGCGCCTGTGCCTTCGGACAAGACGGCCGCCTCTACACCTGCGTCTGCTCCTGTGTCTTTGGACAAGACGGCCGCCTCTACACCTGCGTCTGTGTCTTCGGACAAGATGGCCGCCTCTACACCTGCGTCTGTGTCTTCGGACAAGATGGCCCTCTCTACACCTGCGTCTGCGCCTGTGTCTTTGGACAAGATGGCCGCCTCTACACCTGCGTCTAAGCCTGTGTCTTCAGACAAGATGGCCGCCTCTACACCTGCGTCTGCGCCTGTGTCTTCGGACAAGATGGCCGCCTCTACACCTGCATCTGTGTCTTCGGACAAGACGGCCGCCTCTACACCTGCGTCTGCGCCTGTATCTTCGGACAAGATGGCCGCCTCTACACCTGCATCTGCGCCTGTGTCTTCGGACAAGACGGCCGCCTCTACACCTGCATCTGTGTCTTTGGACAAGACGGCCGCCTCTACACCTGCGTCTGCACCTGTGTCTTCGGACAAGATGGCCGCCTCTACACCTGTGTCTGCCCCTGTGTCTTTGGACAAGATGGCCGCCTCTACACCTGTGTCTGCGCCTGTATCTTCGGACAAGATGGCCGGCTCTACACCTGCGTCTGCGCCTGTATCTTCGGACAAGATGGCCGCCTCTACACCTGCGTCTGCGCCTTTGTCTTCGGACAAGACGGCCAACTCTACACCTGCGACTGTGCCTGTGTCTTCGGACAAGATGGCCGCCTCTACACCTGCGTCTGTATCTTCGGACAAGATGGCCGCCTCTACACCTGCGTCTGTGTCTTCGGACAAGACGGCCGCCTCTACACCTGCATCTGTGTCTTCGGACAAGACGGCCGCCTCTACACCTGCGACTGTGCCTGTGTCTTCGGACAAGATGGCCGCCTCTACACCTGCGTCTGTATCTTCGGACAAGATGGCCGCCTCTACACCTGCGTCTGTGTCTTCGGACAAGACGGCCGCCTCTACACCTGCATCTGTGTCTTCGGACAAGACGGCCGCCTCTACACCTGCGTCTGCGCCTGTGTCTTTGGACATTATGGCCGCCTCTACACCTGCGTCTGCGCCTGTGTCTTCGGACAAGATGGCCGACTCTACACCTGCGTCTGCGCCTGTGTCTCTGGACAAGACGGCCGCCTCTACACCTGCGTCTGCGCCTGTGTCTTTGGACAAGACGGCCGCCTCTACACCTGCGTCTGCGTCTGCACCTGTGTCTTCGGACAAGATGGCCGCCTCTACACCTGCGTCTGCGCCTGTGTCTTCGGACAAGACGGCCGCCTCTACACCTGCGTCTGCGCCTGTGTCTTTGGACAAGACGGCTGCCTCTACACCTGCGTCTGCGTCTGCACCTGTGTCTTCGGACAAGATGGCCGCCTCTACACCTGCGTCTGCGCCTGTATCTTCGGACAAGACGGCCGCCTCTACACCTGCGTCTGCGCCTGTGTCTTCGGACAAAACGGCCGCCTCTGCACCTGCGTCTGCGCCTGTGTCTTCGGACAAGACGGCCGCCTCCACACCTGCATCTGTGCCTGTGTCTTCGGACAAGACGGCCGCCTCTACACCTGCGCCTGTGTCTTCGGACAAGACGGCCGCCTCTACACCTGCGTCTGTGTCTTTGGACAAGATGGCCGCCTCTACACCTGTGTCTGCGCCTGTATCTTCGGACAAGATGGCCGCCTCTACACCTGTGTCTGCGCCTGTATCTTCGGACAAGATGGCCGCCTCTACACCTGCGTCTGCGCCTGTGTCTTTGGACAAGATGGCCGCCTCTACACCTGCGTCTGCGCCTGTATCTTCAGACAAGATGGCCGCCTCTACACCTGCGTCTGCGCCTGTGTCTTCGGACAAGATGGCCGCCTCTACACCTGCGTCTGCGCCTGTGTCTTCGGACAAGACGGCCGCCTCTACACCTGCATCTGTGTCTTTGGACAAGATGGCCGCCTCTACACCTGCGTCTGCGCCTGTGTCTTTGGACAAGACGGCCGCCTCTACACCTGCGTCTGCACCTGTATCTTCGGACAAGATGGCCGCCTCTACACCTGCGTCTGCGCCTGTGTCTTCGGACAAGACGGCCGCCTCTACACCTGCATCTGTGTCTTCGGACAAGATGGCCGCCTCTACACCTGCGTCTGCGCCTGTGTCTTTGGACAAGACGGCCGCCTCTACACCTGCGTCTGCACCTGTGTCTTCGGACAAGATGGCCGCCTCTACACCTGTGTCTGCGCCTGTATCTTCGGACAAGATGGCCGCCTCTACACCTGTGTCTGCGCCTGTATCTTCGGACAAGATGGCCGGCTCTACACCTGCGTCTGCGCCTGTATCTTCGGACAAGATGGCCGCCTCTACACATGCGTCTGCGCCTGTATCTTCGGACAAGATGGCCGCCTCTACACCTGCGTCTGCGCCTGTGTCTTTGGAAAAGATGGCCGCCTCTATACCTGCGTCTGCGCCTGTGTCTTTGGACAAGACGGCCGCCTCTACACCTGCGTCTGCACCTGTGTCTTCGGACAAGACGGCCGCCTCTATACCTGCGTCTATGCCTGTGTCTTCGGACAAGATGGCCGCCTCTACACCTGCGTCTGCGCCTGTGTCTTCGGACAAGATGGCCGCCTCTACACCTGCATCTGCGCCTCTGTCTTTGGACAAGATGGCCGCCTCTACACCTGCATCTGTGTCTTCGGACAAGACGACCGCCTCTACACCTGCGTCTGCGCCTGTGTCTCTGGACAAGATGGCCGCCTCTATTCCTGCGTCTGCGCCTGTGTCTTTGGACAAGACGGCCGCCTCTACACCTGCGCCTGTGTCTTCGGACAAGACGGCCGCCTCTACACCTGCGTCTGCGCCTGTGTCTTTGGACAAGATGGCCGCCTCTATTCCTGCATCTGCGCCTGTGTCTTCGGACAAGACGGCCGCCTCTACACCTGCGCCTGTGTCTTCGGACAAGATGGCCGCCTCTACACCTACGTCTGCCCCTGTGTCTTTGGACAAGACGGCCGCCTCTACACCTGCGTCTACGCCTGTGTCTTCGGACAAGACGGCCGCCTCTACACCTGCGTCTGCGCCTGTATCTTCGGACAAGATGTCCGCCTCTACACCTGCGTCTGCGCCTGTGTCTTCGGACAAGACGGCCACCTCTACACCTGCATCTGTGTCTTCGGACAAGACGGCCGCCTCTACACCTGCATCTGCGCCTGTGTCTTCGGACAAGATGGCCGCCTCTACACCTGCATCTGCGCCTGTGTCTTCGGACAAGACGGCCGCCTCTACACCTGCGTCTGCGCCTGTGTCTTCGGACAAGACGGCCGCCTCTACACCTGCATCTGCGCCTGTGTCTTCGGACAAGATGGCCGCCTCTACACCTGCATCTGCACCTGTGTCTTCGGACAAGACGGCCGCCTCTACACCTGCGTCTGCTCCTGTGTCTTTGGACAAGACGGCCGCCTCTACACCTGCGTCTGCGTCTGCGCCTGTGTCTTCGGACAAGATGGCCGCCTCTACACCTGCGTCTGCGCCTGTGTCTTCGGACAATACGGCCGCCTCTAGACCTGCATCTGTGTCTTCGGACAAGATGGCCGCCTCTACACCTGCGTCTGTGTCTTCGGACAAGACGGCCGCCTCTACACCTGCGTCTGCGCCTGTATCTTCGGACAAGACGGCCGCCTCTACACCTGCACCTGTGTCTTCGGACAAGACGGCCGCCTCTACACCTGCGTCCGCGTCTGCGCCTGTGTCTTCGGACAAGACGGCCACCTCTAAACCTGCGTCTGCGCCTGTGTCTTTGGACAAGATGGCCGCCTCTACACCTGCGTCTGCGCCTGTGTCTTCGGACAAGATGGCTGCCTCTACACTTGCGTCTGCGCCTGTGCCTTCGGACAAGACGGCCGCCTCTACACCTGCGTCTGCTCCTGTGTCTTTGGACAAGACGGCCGCCTCTACACCTGCGTCTGCGTCTGCGCCTGTGTCTTCGGACAAGATGGCCGCCTCTACACCTGCGTCTGCGCCTGTGTCTTCGGACAAGACGGCCGCCTCTAGACCTGCGTCTGTGTCTTCGGACAAGATGGCCGCCTCTACACCTGCATCTGCGCCTGTGTCTTTGGACAAGATGGCCGCCTCTACACCTGCGTCTGCGCCTGTATCTTCGGACAAGATGGCCGCCTCTACACCTGCGTCTGCGCCTGTGTCTTCGGACAAGACGGCCGCCTCTCCACCTGCGTCTGCGCCTGTGTCTTTGGACAAGATGGCCGCCTCTTCACATGCGTCTGCGCCTGTATCTTCGGACAAGATGGCCGCCTCTACACCTGCGTCTAAACCTGTGTCTTCAGACAAGATGGCCGCCTCTTCACCTGCGTCTGCGCCTGTGTCTTCGGACAAGATGGCCGCCTCTACACCTGCATCTGTGTCTTCGGACAAGACGGCCGCCTCTACACCTGCGTCTGCGCCTGTATCTTCGGACAAGATGGCCGCCTCTACACCTGCATCTGCGCCTGTGTCTTCGGACAAGACGGCCGCCTCTACACCTGCTTCTGTGTCTTTGGACAAGACGGCCGCCTCTACACCTGCGTCTGCACCTGTGTCTTCGGACAAGATGGCCGCCTCTACACCTGTGTCTGCCCCTGTGTCTTTGGACAAGATGGCCGCCTCTACACCTGTGTCTGCGCCTGTATCTTCGGACAAGATGGCCGGCTCTACACCTGCGTCTGCGCCTGTATCTTCGGACAAGATGGCCGCCTCTACACCTGCGTCTGCGCCTGTGTCTTTGGACAAGATGGCCGCCTCTACACCTGCGTCTGCGCCTGTATCTTCGGACAAGATGGCCGCCTCTACACCTGCGTCTGCGCCTGTGTCTTCGGACAAGACGGCCGCCTCTCCACCTGCGTCTGCGCCTGTGTCTTTGGACAAGATGGCCGCCTCTTCACATGCGTCTGCGCCTGTATCTTCGGACAAGATGGCCGCCTCTACACCTGCGTCTAAGCCTGTGTCTTCAGACAAGATGGCCGCCTCTACACCTGCGTCTGCGCCTGTGTCTTCGGACAAGATGGCCGCCTCTACACCTGCATCTGTGTCTTCGGACAAGACGGCCGCCTCTACACCTGCGTCTGCGCCTGTATCTTCGGACAAGATGGCCGCCTCTACACCTGCATCTGCGCCTGTGTCTTCGGACAAGACGGCCGCCTCTACACCTGCATCTGTGTCTTTGGACAAGACGGCCGCCTCTACACCTGCGTCTGCACCTGTGTCTTCGGACAAGATGGCCGCCTCTACACCTGTGTCTGCCCCTGTGTCTTTGGACAAGATGGCCGCCTCTACACCTGTGTCTGCGCCTGTATCTTCGGACAAGATGGCCGGCTCTACACCTGCGTCTGCGCCTGTATCTTCGGACAAGATGGCCGCCTCTACACCTGCGTCTGCGCCTGTGTCTTCGGACAAGACGGCCACCTCTACACCTGCATCTGTGTCTTCGGACAAGATGGCCGCCTCTACACCTGCGTCTGCGCCTGTGTCTTCGGACAAGACGGCCGCCTCTACACCTGCATCTGTGTCTTTGGACAAGACGGCCGCCTCTACACCTGCGTCTGCACCTGTGTCTTCGGACAAGATGGCCGCCTCTACACCTGCGTCTGTGCCTGTGTCTTCGGACAAGATGGCCGCCTCTACACCTGCGTCTGCGCCTGTGTCGTTGGACAAGATGGCCGCCTCTACAACTGCATCTGTGTCTTCGGACAAGACGGCCGCCTCTACACCTGCGTCCGCGTCTGCGCCTGTGTCTTCGGACAAGACGGCCGCCTCTACACCTGCGTCTGCGCCTGTGTCTTTGGACAAGATGGCCGCCTCTACACCTGCGTCTGCGTCTGCGCCTGTGTCTTCGGACAAGATGGCCGCCTCTACACCTGCGTTTGCGCCTGTGTCTTCGGACAAGATGGCCGCCTCTACACCTGCGTCTGCTCCTGTGTCTTTGGAAAAGATGGCCGCCTCTATACCTGCGTCTGCGCCTGTGTCTTCGGACAAGACGGCCGCCTCTACACCTGCGTCTGCACCTGTGTCTTCGGACAAGACGGCCGCCTCTATACCTGCGACTGTGCCTGTGTCTTCGGACAAGATGGCCGCCTCTACACCTGCGTCTGCGCCTGTGTCTTCGGACAAGATGGCCGCCTCTACACCTGCATCTGCGCCTCTGTCTTTGGACAAGATGGCCGCCTCTACACCTGCATCTGTGTCTTCGGACAAGACGGCCGCCTCTACACCTGCGTCTGCGCCTGTGTCTCTGGACAAGATGGCCGCCTCTATTCCTGCGTCTGCGCCTGTGTCTTTGGACAAGACGGCCGCCTCTACACCTGCGCCTGTGTCTTCGGACAAGACGGCCGCCTCTACACCTGCGTCTGCGCCTGTATCTTCAGACAAGATGGCCGCCTCTACACCTGCGTCTGCGCCTGTGTCTTCGGACAAGATGGCCGCCTCTACACCTGCGTCTGCGCCTGTGTCTTCGGACAAGACGGCCGCCTCTACACCTGCATCTGTGTCTTTGGACAAGATGGCCGCCTCTACACCTGCGTCTGCGCCTGTGTCTTTGGACAAGACGGCCGCCTCTACACCTGCGTCTGCACCTGTATCTTCGGACAAGATGGCCGCCTCTACACCTGCGTCTGCGCCTGTGTCTTCGGACAAGACGGCCGCCTCTACACCTGCATCTGTGTCTTCGGACAAGATGGCCGCCTCTACACCTGCGTCTGCGCCTGTGTCTTTGGACAAGACGGCCGCCTCTACACCTGCGTCTGCACCTGTGTCTTCGGACAAGATGGCCGCCTCTACACCTGTGTCTGCGCCTGTATCTTCGGACAAGATGGCCGCCTCTACACCTGTGTCTGCGCCTGTATCTTCGGACAAGATGGCCGGCTCTACACCTGCGTCTGCGCCTGTATCTTCGGACAAGATGGCCGCCTCTACACATGCGTCTGCGCCTGTATCTTCGGACAAGATGGCCGCCTCTACACCTGCGTCTGCGCCTGTGTCTTTGGAAAAGATGGCCGCCTCTATACCTGCGTCTGCGCCTGTGTCTTTGGACAAGACGGCCGCCTCTACACCTGCGTCTGCACCTGTGTCTTCGGACAAGACGGCCGCCTCTATACCTGCGTCTATGCCTGTGTCTTCGGACAAGATGGCCGCCTCTACACCTGCGTCTGCGCCTGTGTCTTCGGACAAGATGGCCGCCTCTACACCTGCATCTGCGCCTCTGTCTTTGGACAAGATGGCCGCCTCTACACCTGCATCTGTGTCTTCGGACAAGACGACCGCCTCTACACCTGCGTCTGCGCCTGTGTCTCTGGACAAGATGGCCGCCTCTATTCCTGCGTCTGCGCCTGTGTCTTTGGACAAGACGGCCGCCTCTACACCTGCGCCTGTGTCTTCGGACAAGACGGCCGCCTCTACACCTGCGTCTGCGCCTGTGTCTTTGGACAAGATGGCCGCCTCTATTCCTGCATCTGCGCCTGTGTCTTCGGACAAGACGGCCGCCTCTACACCTGCGCCTGTGTCTTCGGACAAGACGGCCGCCTCTACACCTACGTCTGCCCCTGTGTCTTTGGACAAGACGGCCGCCTCTACACCTGCGTCTACGCCTGTGTCTTCGGACAAGACGGCCGCCTCTACACCTGCGTCTGCGCCTGTATCTTCGGACAAGATGTCCGCCTCTACACCTGCGTCTGCGCCTGTGTCTTCGGACAAGACGGCCACCTCTACACCTGCATCTGTGTCTTCGGACAAGACGGCCGCCTCTACACCTGCATCTGCGCCTGTGTCTTCGGACAAGATGGCCGCCTCTACACCTGCATCTGCGCCTGTGTCTTCGGACAAGACGGCCGCCTCTACACCTGCGTCTGCGCCTGTGTCTTCGGACAAGACGGCCGCCTCTACACCTGCATCTGCGCCTGTGTCTTCGGACAAGATGGCCGCCTCTACACCTGCATCTGCACCTGTGTCTTCGGACAAGACGGCCGCCTCTACACCTGCGTCTGCTCCTGTGTCTTTGGACAAGACGGCCGCCTCTACACCTGCGTCTGCGTCTGCGCCTGTGTCTTCGGACAAGATGGCCGCCTCTACACCTGCGTCTGCGCCTGTGTCTTCGGACAATACGGCCGCCTCTAGACCTGCATCTGTGTCTTCGGACAAGATGGCCGCCTCTACACCTGCGTCTGTGTCTTCGGACAAGACGGCCGCCTCTACACCTGCGTCTGCGCCTGTATCTTCGGACAAGACGGCCGCCTCTACACCTGCACCTGTGTCTTCGGACAAGACGGCCGCCTCTACACCTGCGTCCGCGTCTGCGCCTGTGTCTTCGGACAAGACGGCCACCTCTAAACCTGCGTCTGCGCCTGTGTCTTTGGACAAGATGGCCGCCTCTACACCTGCGTCTGCGCCTGTGTCTTCGGACAAGATGGCTGCCTCTACACTTGCGTCTGCGCCTGTGCCTTCGGACAAGACGGCCGCCTCTACACCTGCGTCTGCTCCTGTGTCTTTGGACAAGACGGCCGCCTCTACACCTGCGTCTGCGTCTGCGCCTGTGTCTTCGGACAAGATGGCCGCCTCTACACCTGCGTCTGCGCCTGTGTCTTCGGACAAGACGGCCGCCTCTAGACCTGCGTCTGTGTCTTCGGACAAGATGGCCGCCTCTACACCTGCATCTGCGCCTGTGTCTTTGGACAAGATGGCCGCCTCTACACCTGCGTCTGCGCCTGTATCTTCGGACAAGATGGCCGCCTCTACACCTGCGTCTGCGCCTGTGTCTTCGGACAAGACGGCCGCCTCTCCACCTGCGTCTGCGCCTGTGTCTTTGGACAAGATGGCCGCCTCTTCACATGCGTCTGCGCCTGTATCTTCGGACAAGATGGCCGCCTCTACACCTGCGTCTAAACCTGTGTCTTCAGACAAGATGGCCGCCTCTTCACCTGCGTCTGCGCCTGTGTCTTCGGACAAGATGGCCGCCTCTACACCTGCATCTGTGTCTTCGGACAAGACGGCCGCCTCTACACCTGCGTCTGCGCCTGTATCTTCGGACAAGATGGCCGCCTCTACACCTGCATCTGCGCCTGTGTCTTCGGACAAGACGGCCGCCTCTACACCTGCTTCTGTGTCTTTGGACAAGACGGCCGCCTCTACACCTGCGTCTGCACCTGTGTCTTCGGACAAGATGGCCGCCTCTACACCTGTGTCTGCCCCTGTGTCTTTGGACAAGATGGCCGCCTCTACACCTGTGTCTGCGCCTGTATCTTCGGACAAGATGGCCGGCTCTACACCTGCGTCTGCGCCTGTATCTTCGGACAAGATGGCCGCCTCTACACCTGCGTCTGCGCCTGTGTCTTTGGACAAGATGGCCGCCTCTACACCTGCGTCTGCGCCTGTATCTTCGGACAAGATGGCCGCCTCTACACCTGCGTCTGCGCCTGTGTCTTCGGACAAGACGGCCGCCTCTCCACCTGCGTCTGCGCCTGTGTCTTTGGACAAGATGGCCGCCTCTTCACATGCGTCTGCGCCTGTATCTTCGGACAAGATGGCCGCCTCTACACCTGCGTCTAAGCCTGTGTCTTCAGACAAGATGGCCGCCTCTACACCTGCGTCTGCGCCTGTGTCTTCGGACAAGATGGCCGCCTCTACACCTGCATCTGTGTCTTCGGACAAGACGGCCGCCTCTACACCTGCGTCTGCGCCTGTATCTTCGGACAAGATGGCCGCCTCTACACCTGCATCTGCGCCTGTGTCTTCGGACAAGACGGCCGCCTCTACACCTGCATCTGTGTCTTTGGACAAGACGGCCGCCTCTACACCTGCGTCTGCACCTGTGTCTTCGGACAAGATGGCCGCCTCTACACCTGTGTCTGCCCCTGTGTCTTTGGACAAGATGGCCGCCTCTACACCTGTGTCTGCGCCTGTATCTTCGGACAAGATGGCCGGCTCTACACCTGCGTCTGCGCCTGTATCTTCGGACAAGATGGCCGCCTCTACACCTGCGTCTGCGCCTGTGTCTTCGGACAAGACGGCCACCTCTACACCTGCATCTGTGTCTTCGGACAAGATGGCCGCCTCTACACCTGCGTCTGCGCCTGTGTCTTCGGACAAGACGGCCGCCTCTACACCTGCATCTGTGTCTTTGGACAAGACGGCCGCCTCTACACCTGCGTCTGCACCTGTGTCTTCGGACAAGATGGCCGCCTCTACACCTGCGTCTGTGCCTGTGTCTTCGGACAAGATGGCCGCCTCTACACCTGCGTCTGCGCCTGTGTCGTTGGACAAGATGGCCGCCTCTACAACTGCATCTGTGTCTTCGGACAAGACGGCCGCCTCTACACCTGCGTCCGCGTCTGCGCCTGTGTCTTCGGACAAGACGGCCGCCTCTACACCTGCGTCTGCGCCTGTGTCTTTGGACAAGATGGCCGCCTCTACACCTGCGTCTGCGTCTGCGCCTGTGTCTTCGGACAAGATGGCCGCCTCTACACCTGCGTTTGCGCCTGTGTCTTCGGACAAGATGGCCGCCTCTACACCTGCGTCTGCTCCTGTGTCTTTGGAAAAGATGGCCGCCTCTATACCTGCGTCTGCGCCTGTGTCTTCGGACAAGACGGCCGCCTCTACACCTGCGTCTGCACCTGTGTCTTCGGACAAGACGGCCGCCTCTATACCTGCGACTGTGCCTGTGTCTTCGGACAAGATGGCCGCCTCTACACCTGCGTCTGCGCCTGTGTCTTCGGACAAGATGGCCGCCTCTACACCTGCATCTGCGCCTCTGTCTTTGGACAAGATGGCCGCCTCTACACCTGCATCTGTGTCTTCGGACAAGACGGCCGCCTCTACACCTGCGTCTGCGCCTGTGTCTCTGGACAAGATGGCCGCCTCTATTCCTGCGTCTGCGCCTGTGTCTTTGGACAAGACGGCCGCCTCTACACCTGCGCCTGTGTCTTCGGACAAGACGGCCGCCTCTACACCTGCGTCTGCGCCTGTGTCTTTGGAAAAGATGGCCGCCTCTATTCCTGCATCTGCGCCTGTGTCTTCGGACAAGATGGCCGCCTCTACACCTGTGTCTGCGCCTGTATCTTCGGACAAGATGGCCGGCTCTACACCTGCGTCTGCGCCTGTATCTTCGGACAAGATGGCCGCCTCTACACCTGCGTCTGCGCCTGTGTCTTCGGACAAGACGGCCACCTCTACACCTGCATCTGTGTCTTCGGACAAGATGGCCGCCTCTACACCTGCATCTGCGCCTGTGTCTTCGGACAAGACGGCCGCCTCTACACCGGCGTCTGCGTCTGTGTCTTCGGACAAGATGGCCGCCTCTACACCTGCGTCTGCACCTGTGTCTTAGGACAAGACGGCCGCCTCTACACCTGCATCTGCACCTGTGTCTTCGGACAAGATGGCCGCCTCTACACCTGCGTCTGTGCCTGTGTCTTTGGACAAGATGGCCGCCTCTATACCTGCGTCTGCGTCTGCGCCTGTGCCTTTGGACAAGACGGCCGCCTCTACACCTGCGTCTGCGCCTGTATCTTCGGACTAGATGGCCGCCTCTACACCTGCGTCTGCGCCTGTGTCTTCGGACAAGACGGCCACCTCTACACCTGCATCTGTGTCTTCGGACAAGACGGCCGCCTCTACACCTGCATCTGCGCCTGTATCTTCGGACAAGATGGCCGGCTCTACACCTGCGTCTGCGCCTGTATCTTCGGACAAGATGGCCGCCTCTACACCTGCGTCTGCGCCTGTGTCTTTGGACAAGATGGCCGCCTCTACACCTGCGTCTGCGTCTGTGTCTTCGGACAAGATGGCCGCCTCTACACCTGCGTCTGCGTCTGCGCCTGTGTCTTCGGACAAGATGGCCGCCTCTACACCTGCGTCTGCGCCTGTGTCTTCGGACAAGACGGCCGCCTCTACACCTGCGTCTGCGCCTGTGTCTTCGGACAAGACGGCCGCCTCTACACCTGCGTCTGCGTCTGCGTCTGCGCCTGTGTCTTTGGACAAGATGGCCGCCTCTACACGTGCGTCTGCGCCTTTATTTTCGGACAAGATGGCCGCCTCTACACCTCTGTCTGCGCCTGTGTCTTCGGACAAGACGGCCGCCTCTACACCTGCATCTGTGTCTTCGGACAAGATGGCCGCCTCTACACCTGCGTCTGCGCCTGTGTCTTAGGACAAGACGGCCGCCTCTACACCTGCATCTGCACCTGTGTCTTCGGACAAGATGGCCGCCTCTACACCTGCGTCTGTGCCTGTGTCTTTGGACAAGATGGCCGCCTCTACACCTGCATCTGTGTCTTCGGACAAGACGGCCGCCTCTACACCTGCATCTGCGCCTGTATCTTCGGACAAGATGGCCGGCTCTACACCTGCGTCTGCGCCTGTATCTTCGGACAAGATGGCCGCCTCTACACCTGCGTCTGCGCCTGTGTCTTTGGACAAGATGGCCGCCTCTACACCTGCGTCTGCGCCTTTATTTTCGGACAAGATGGCCGCCTCTACACCTCTGTCTGCGCCTGTGTCTTCGGACAAGACGGCCGCCTCTACACCTGCATCTGTGTCTTCGGACAAGATGGCCGCCTCTACACCTGCGTCTGCGCCTGTGTCTTTGGACAAGACGGCCGCCTCTACACCTGCGTCTGCACCTGTGTCTTCGGACAAGATGGCCGCCTCTACACCTGCGTCTGTGCCTGTGTCTTTGGACAAGATGGCCGCCTCTACACCTGCGTCTGCGCCTTTATTTTCGGACAAGATGGCCGCCTCTACACCTCTGTCTGCGCCTGTGTCTTCGGACAAGACGGCCGCCTCTACACCTGCATCTGTGTCTTCGGACAAGATGGCCGCCTCTACACCTGCGTCTGCGCCTGTGTCTTAGGACAAGACGGCCGCCTCTACACCTGCGTCTGCACCTGTGTCTTCGGACAAGATGGCCGCCTCTACACCTGCGTCTGTGCCTGTGTCTTTGGACAAGATGGCCGCCTCTATACCTGCGTCTGCGTCTGCGCCTGTGTCTTTGGACAAGACGGCCGCCTCTACACCCGCGTCTGCGCCTGTGTCTTCGGACAAGACGGCCGCCTCTACACCTGCGTCTACGCCTGTGTCTTCAGACAAGACGGCCGCCTCTACACCTGCGTGTGCGCCTGTATCTTCGGACAAGATGGCCGCCTCTACACCTGCGTCTGCGCCTGTGTCTTCGGACAAGACGGCCACCTCTACACCTGCATCTGTGTCTTCGGACAAGACGGCCGCCTCTACACCTGCATCTGCGCCTGTGTCTTCGGACAAGACGGCCGCCTCTACACCGGCGTCTGCGTCTGTGTCTTCGGACAAGACGGCCACCTCTACACCTGCATCTGCGCCTGTGTCTTTGGACAAGATGGCCGCCTTTACACCTGCATCTGCGCCTATGTCTTCGGACAAGACGGCCGCCTCTACACCTGCGCCTGTGTCTTCGGAAAAGACGGCCGGCTCTACACCTCCGTCTGCCCCTGTGTCTTTGGACAAGATGGCCGCCTCTACACCTGTGTCTGCGCCTGTATCTTCGGATAAGATGGCCGGCTCTACACCTGCGTCTGCGCCTGTGTCTTCGGACAAGACGGCCGCCTCTACACCTGCATCTGCGCCTGTGTCTTCGGACAAGATGGCCGCCTTTACACCTGCATCTGCGCCTGTGTCTTTGGACAAGACGGCCGCCTCTACACCTGCGCCTGTGTCTTCGGACAAGACGGCCGGCTCTACACCTGCGTCTGCCCCTGTGTCTTTGGACAAGATGGCCGCCTCTACACCTGCATCTGCAACTGTGTCTTCGGACAAGATGGCCGCCTCTACACCTTCGTCTGTGCCTGTGTCTTCGGACAAGATGGCCGCCTCTACACCTGCGTCTGCGCATGTGTCGTTGGACAAGATGGCCGCCTCTACACCTGCATCTGTGTCTCCAGACAAGACAGCCGCCTCTACACCTGCGTCTGCGCCTGTGTCTTCGGACAAGATGGCCGCCTCTACACCTGCGTCTGCGCCTGCGCCTGTGTCTTCGGACAAGATGGCCGCCTCTACACCTGCGTCTGCGCCTGTGTCTTCGGACAAGACGGCCGCCTCTACACCTGCGTCCGCGTCTGCGCCTGTGTCTTCGGACAAGACGGCCGCCTCTACACCTGCGTCTGCGCCTGTGTCTTTGGACAAGATGGCCGCCTCTACACCTGCGTCTGCGTCTGCGCCTGTGTCTTCGGACAAGATGGCCGCCTCTACACCTGCGTCTGCGCCTGTGTCTTCGGACAAGACGGCCGCCTCTAGACCTGCGTCTGTGTCTTCGGACAAGATGGCCGCCTCTACACCTGCGTCTGCGCCTGTGTCTTTGAACAAGATGGCCGCCTCTACACCTGCGTCTGCACCTGTATCTTCGGACAAGATGGCCGCCTCAACACCTGCGTCTGCGCCTGTGTCTTCGGACAAGACGGCCGCCTCTACACCTGCGTCTGCGCCTGTGTCTTTGGACAAGATGGCCGCCTCTACACCTGCGTCTGCGCCTGTGTCGTTGGACAAGATGGCCGCCTCTACACCTGCATCTGTGTCTTCGGACAAGACGGCCTTCTCTACACCTGCGTCTGCGCCTGTGTCTTCGGACAAGATGGCCGCCTCTACACCTGCGTCTGCGCCTGTATCTTCAGACAAGATGGCCGCCTCTACACCTGCGTCTGCGCCTGTGTCTTCGGACAAGACGGCCTCCTCTACACCTGCATCTGTGTCTTCGGACAAGATGGCCGCCTCTACACCTGCGTCTGCGCCTGTGTCTTTGGACAAGACGGCCGCCTCTACACCTGCGTGTGCGCCTGTATCTTCGGACAAGATGGCCGCCTCTACACCTGCGTCTGCGCCTGTGTCTTCGGACAAGACGGCCACCTCTACACCTGCGTCTGCGCCTGTGTCTTTGGACAAGATGGCCGCCTCTACACCTGCGTCTGCGTCTGCGCCTTTGTCTTCGGACAAGATGGCCGCCTCTACACCTGCGTCTGCGCCTGTGTCTTCGGACAAGACGGCCGCCTCTACACCTGCGTCTGCGCCTGTGTCTTCGGACAAGACGGCCGCCTCTACACCTGCGTCTGCGTCTGTGTCTTCGGACAAGATGGCCGCCTCTACACCTGCGTCTGCGTCTGCGCCTGTGTCTTCGGACAAGATGGCCGCCTCTACACCTGCGTCTGCGCCTGTGTCTTCGGACAAGACGGCCGCCTCTACACCTGCGTCTGCGCCTGTGTCTTCGGACAAGACGGCCGCCTCTACACCTGCGTCTGCGTCTGCGTCTGCGCCTGTGTCTTTGGACAAGATGGCCGCCTCTACACGTGCGTCTGCGCCTTTATTTTCGGACAAGATGGCCGCCTCTACACCTCTGTCTGCGCCTGTGTCTTTGGACAAGACGGCCGCCTCTAAACCTGCGTCTGCAACTGTGTCTTCGGACAAGATGGCCGCCTCTACACCTTCGTCTGTGCCTGTGTCTTCGGACAAGATGGCCGCCTCTACACCTGCGTCTGCGCATGTGTCGTTGGACAAGATGGCCGCCTCTACACCTGCGTCTGCGTCTGCGCCTGTGTCTTCGGACAAGATGGCCGCCTCTACACCTGCGTCTGCGCCTGTGTCTTTGGACAAGACGGCCGCCTCTAAACCTGCGTCTGCAACTGTGTTTTCGGACAAGATGGCCGCCTCTACACCTTCGTCTGTGCCTGTGTCTTCGGACAAGATGGCCGCCTCTACACCTGCGTCTGCGCATGTGTCGTTGGACAAGATGGCCGCCTCTACACCTGCGTCTGCGTCTGCGCCTGTGTCTTCGGACAAGATGGCCGCCTCTACACCTGCGTCTGCGCCTGTGTCTTCGGACAAGACGGCCGCCTCTACACCTACGTCTGCGCCTGTGTCTTCGGACAAGACGGCCGCCTCTACACCTGCGTCTGCGTCTGTGTCTTCGGACAAGATGGCCGCCTCTACACCTGCGTCTGCGCCTGTGTCTTTGGACAAGATGGCCGCCTCTACACCTGCGTCTGCGCCTGTATCTTCGGACAAGATGGCCGCCTCTACACCTGCGTCTGCGCCTGTGTCTTCGGACAAGACGGCCGCCTCTACACCTGCGTCTGCGTCTGCGTCTGCGCCTGTGTCTTTGGACAAGATGGCCGCCTCTACACGTGCGTCTGCGCCTTTATTTTCGGACAAGATGGCCGCCTCTACACCTCTGTCTGCGCCTGTGTCTTCGGACAAGGCGGCCGCCTCTACACCTGCATCTGTGTCTTCGGACAAGATGGCCGCCTCTACACATGCGTCTGCGCCTGTGTCTTAGGACAAGACGGCCGCCTCTACACCTGCATCTGCACCTGTGTCTTCGGACAAGATGGCCGCCTCTACACCTGCGTCTGTGCCTGTGTCTTTGGACAAGATGGCCGCCTCTATACCTGCGTCTGCGTCTGCGCCTGTGTCTTTGGACAAGACGGCCGCCTCTACACCCGCGTCTGCGCCTGTGTCTTCGGACAAGACGGCCGCCTCTACACCTGCGTCTACGCCTGTGTCTTCAGACAAGACGGCCGCCTCTACACCTGCGTCTGCGCCTGTATCTTCGGACAAGATGGCCGCCTCTACACCTGCGTCTGCGCCTGTGTCTTCGGACAAGACGGCCACCTCTACACCTGCATCTGTGTCTTCGGACAAGACGGCCGCCTCTACACCTGCATCTGCGCCTGTGTCTTCGGACAAGACGGCCGCCTCTACACCGGCGTCTGCGTCTGTGTCTTCGGACAAGATGGCCGCCTCTACACCTGCGTCTGCACCTGTGTCTTCGGACAAGACGGCCGCCTCTACACCTGCATCTGCGCCTGTGTCTTCGGACAAGATGGCCGCCTTTACACCTGCATCTGCGCCTATGTCTTCGGACAAGACGGCCGCCTCTACACCTGCGCCTGTGTCTTCGGAAAAGACGGCCGGCTCTACACCTGCGTCTGCCCCTGTGTCTTTGGACAAGATGGCCGCCTCTACACCTGTGTCTGCGCCTGTATCTTCGGACAAGATGGCCGGCTCTACACCTGCGTCTGCGCCTGTGTCTTCGGACAAGACGGCCGCCTCTACACCTGCATCTGCGCCTGTGTCTTCGGACAAGATGGCCGCCTTTACACCTGCATCTGCGCCTGTGTCTTCGGACAAGACGGCCGCCTCTACACCTGCGCCTGTGTCTTCGGACAAGACGGCCGCCTCTACACCTGCATCTGTGTCTTCGGACAAGATGGCCGCCTCTACACCTGCGTCTGCGCCTGTGTCTTAGGACAAGACGGCCGCCTCTACACCTGCATCTGCACCTGTGTCTTCGGACAAGATGGCCGCCTCTACACCTGCGTCTGTGCCTGTGTCTTTGGACAAGATGGCCGCCTCTACACCTGCATCTGTGTCTTCGGACAAGACGGCCGCCTCTACACCTGCATCTGCGCCTGTATCTTCGGACAAGATGGCCGGCTCTACACCTGCGTCTGCGCCTGTATCTTCGGACAAGATGGCCGCCTCTACACCTGCGTCTGCGCCTGTGTCTTTGGACAAGATGGCCGCCTCTACACCTGCGTCTGCGCCTTTATTTTCGGACAAGATGGCCGCCTCTACACCTCTGTCTGCGCCTGTGTCTTCGGACAAGACGGCCGCCTCTACACCTGCATCTGTGTCTTCGGACAAGATGGCCGCCTCTACACCTGCGTCTGCGCCTGTGTCTTTGGACAAGACGGCCGCCTCTACACCTGCGTCTGCACCTGTGTCTTCGGACAAGATGGCCGCCTCTACACCTGCGTCTGTGCCTGTGTCTTTGGACAAGATGGCCGCCTCTACACCTGCGTCTGCGCCTTTATTTTCGGACAAGATGGCCGCCTCTACACCTCTGTCTGCGCCTGTGTCTTCGGACAAGACGGCCGCCTCTACACCTGCATCTGTGTCTTCGGACAAGATGGCCGCCTCTACACCTGCGTCTGCGCCTGTGTCTTAGGACAAGACGGCCGCCTCTACACCTGCGTCTGCACCTGTGTCTTCGGACAAGATGGCCGCCTCTACACCTGCGTCTGTGCCTGTGTCTTTGGACAAGATGGCCGCCTCTATACCTGCGTCTGCGTCTGCGCCTGTGTCTTTGGACAAGACGGCCGCCTCTACACCCGCGTCTGCGCCTGTGTCTTCGGACAAGACGGCCGCCTCTACACCTGCGTCTACGCCTGTGTCTTCAGACAAGACGGCCGCCTCTACACCTGCGTGTGCGCCTGTATCTTCGGACAAGATGGCCGCCTCTACACCTGCGTCTGCGCCTGTGTCTTCGGACAAGACGGCCACCTCTACACCTGCATCTGTGTCTTCGGACAAGACGGCCGCCTCTACACCTGCATCTGCGCCTGTGTCTTCGGACAAGACGGCCGCCTCTACACCGGCGTCTGCGTCTGTGTCTTCGGACAAGACGGCCACCTCTACACCTGCATCTGCGCCTGTGTCTTTGGACAAGATGGCCGCCTTTACACCTGCATCTGCGCCTATGTCTTCGGACAAGACGGCCGCCTCTACACCTGCGCCTGTGTCTTCGGAAAAGACGGCCGGCTCTACACCTCCGTCTGCCCCTGTGTCTTTGGACAAGATGGCCGCCTCTACACCTGTGTCTGCGCCTGTATCTTCGGATAAGATGGCCGGCTCTACACCTGCGTCTGCGCCTGTGTCTTCGGACAAGACGGCCGCCTCTACACCTGCATCTGCGCCTGTGTCTTCGGACAAGATGGCCGCCTTTACACCTGCATCTGCGCCTGTGTCTTTGGACAAGACGGCCGCCTCTACACCTGCGCCTGTGTCTTCGGACAAGACGGCCGGCTCTACACCTGCGTCTGCCCCTGTGTCTTTGGACAAGATGGCCGCCTCTACACCTGCATCTGCAACTGTGTCTTCGGACAAGATGGCCGCCTCTACACCTTCGTCTGTGCCTGTGTCTTCGGACAAGATGGCCGCCTCTACACCTGCGTCTGCGCATGTGTCGTTGGACAAGATGGCCGCCTCTACACCTGCATCTGTGTCTCCAGACAAGACAGCCGCCTCTACACCTGCGTCTGCGCCTGTGTCTTCGGACAAGATGGCCGCCTCTACACCTGCGTCTGCGCCTGCGCCTGTGTCTTCGGACAAGATGGCCGCCTCTACACCTGCGTCTGCGCCTGTGTCTTCGGACAAGACGGCCGCCTCTACACCTGCGTCCGCGTCTGCGCCTGTGTCTTCGGACAAGACGGCCGCCTCTACACCTGCGTCTGCGCCTGTGTCTTTGGACAAGATGGCCGCCTCTACACCTGCGTCTGCGTCTGCGCCTGTGTCTTCGGACAAGATGGCCGCCTCTACACCTGCGTCTGCGCCTGTGTCTTCGGACAAGACGGCCGCCTCTAGACCTGCGTCTGTGTCTTCGGACAAGATGGCCGCCTCTACACCTGCGTCTGCGCCTGTGTCTTTGAACAAGATGGCCGCCTCTACACCTGCGTCTGCACCTGTATCTTCGGACAAGATGGCCGCCTCAACACCTGCGTCTGCGCCTGTGTCTTCGGACAAGACGGCCGCCTCTACACCTGCGTCTGCGCCTGTGTCTTTGGACAAGATGGCCGCCTCTACACCTGCGTCTGCGCCTGTGTCGTTGGACAAGATGGCCGCCTCTACACCTGCATCTGTGTCTTCGGACAAGACGGCCTTCTCTACACCTGCGTCTGCGCCTGTGTCTTCGGACAAGATGGCCGCCTCTACACCTGCGTCTGCGCCTGTATCTTCAGACAAGATGGCCGCCTCTACACCTGCGTCTGCGCCTGTGTCTTCGGACAAGACGGCCTCCTCTACACCTGCATCTGTGTCTTCGGACAAGATGGCCGCCTCTACACCTGCGTCTGCGCCTGTGTCTTTGGACAAGACGGCCGCCTCTACACCTGCGTGTGCGCCTGTATCTTCGGACAAGATGGCCGCCTCTACACCTGCGTCTGCGCCTGTGTCTTCGGACAAGACGGCCACCTCTACACCTGCGTCTGCGCCTGTGTCTTTGGACAAGATGGCCGCCTCTACACCTGCGTCTGCGTCTGCGCCTTTGTCTTCGGACAAGATGGCCGCCTCTACACCTGCGTCTGCGCCTGTGTCTTCGGACAAGACGGCCGCCTCTACACCTGCGTCTGCGCCTGTGTCTTCGGACAAGACGGCCGCCTCTACACCTGCGTCTGCGTCTGTGTCTTCGGACAAGATGGCCGCCTCTACACCTGCGTCTGCGTCTGCGCCTGTGTCTTCGGACAAGATGGCCGCCTCTACACCTGCGTCTGCGCCTGTGTCTTCGGACAAGACGGCCGCCTCTACACCTGCGTCTGCGCCTGTGTCTTCGGACAAGACGGCCGCCTCTACACCTGCGTCTGCGTCTGCGTCTGCGCCTGTGTCTTTGGACAAGATGGCCGCCTCTACACGTGCGTCTGCGCCTTTATTTTCGGACAAGATGGCCGCCTCTACACCTCTGTCTGCGCCTGTGTCTTTGGACAAGACGGCCGCCTCTAAACCTGCGTCTGCAACTGTGTCTTCGGACAAGATGGCCGCCTCTACACCTTCGTCTGTGCCTGTGTCTTCGGACAAGATGGCCGCCTCTACACCTGCGTCTGCGCATGTGTCGTTGGACAAGATGGCCGCCTCTACACCTGCGTCTGCGTCTGCGCCTGTGTCTTCGGACAAGATGGCCGCCTCTACACCTGCGTCTGCGCCTGTGTCTTTGGACAAGACGGCCGCCTCTAAACCTGCGTCTGCAACTGTGTTTTCGGACAAGATGGCCGCCTCTACACCTTCGTCTGTGCCTGTGTCTTCGGACAAGATGGCCGCCTCTACACCTGCGTCTGCGCATGTGTCGTTGGACAAGATGGCCGCCTCTACACCTGCGTCTGCGTCTGCGCCTGTGTCTTCGGACAAGATGGCCGCCTCTACACCTGCGTCTGCGCCTGTGTCTTCGGACAAGACGGCCGCCTCTACACCTACGTCTGCGCCTGTGTCTTCGGACAAGACGGCCGCCTCTACACCTGCGTCTGCGTCTGTGTCTTCGGACAAGATGGCCGCCTCTACACCTGCGTCTGCGCCTGTGTCTTTGGACAAGATGGCCGCCTCTACACCTGCGTCTGCGCCTGTATCTTCGGACAAGATGGCCGCCTCTACACCTGCGTCTGCGCCTGTGTCTTCGGACAAGACGGCCGCCTCTACACCTGCGTCTGCGTCTGCGTCTGCGCCTGTGTCTTTGGACAAGATGGCCGCCTCTACACGTGCGTCTGCGCCTTTATTTTCGGACAAGATGGCCGCCTCTACACCTCTGTCTGCGCCTGTGTCTTCGGACAAGGCGGCCGCCTCTACACCTGCATCTGTGTCTTCGGACAAGATGGCCGCCTCTACACATGCGTCTGCGCCTGTGTCTTAGGACAAGACGGCCGCCTCTACACCTGCATCTGCACCTGTGTCTTCGGACAAGATGGCCGCCTCTACACCTGCGTCTGTGCCTGTGTCTTTGGACAAGATGGCCGCCTCTATACCTGCGTCTGCGTCTGCGCCTGTGTCTTTGGACAAGACGGCCGCCTCTACACCCGCGTCTGCGCCTGTGTCTTCGGACAAGACGGCCGCCTCTACACCTGCGTCTACGCCTGTGTCTTCAGACAAGACGGCCGCCTCTACACCTGCGTCTGCGCCTGTATCTTCGGACAAGATGGCCGCCTCTACACCTGCGTCTGCGCCTGTGTCTTCGGACAAGACGGCCACCTCTACACCTGCATCTGTGTCTTCGGACAAGACGGCCGCCTCTACACCTATATCTGCGCCTGTGTCTTCGGACAAGACGGCCGCCTCTACACCGGCGTCTGCGTCTGTGTCTTCGGACAAGATGGCCGCCTCTACACCTGCGTCTGCACCTGTGTCTTCGGACAAGACGGCCGCCTCTACACCTGCATCTGCGCCTGTGTCTTCGGACAAGATGGCCGCCTTTACACCTGCATCTGCGCCTATGTCTTCGGACAAGACGGCCGCCTCTACACCTGCGCCTGTGTCTTCGGAAAAGACGGCCGGCTCTACACCTGCGTCTGCCCCTGTGTCTTTGGACAAGATGGCCGCCTCTACACCTGTGTCTGCGCCTGTATCTTCGGACAAGATGGCCGGCTCTACACCTGCGTCTGCGCCTGTGTCTTCGGACAAGACGGCCGCCTCTACACCTGCATCTGCGCCTGTGTCTTCGGACAAGATGGCCGCCTTTACACCTGCATCTGCGCCTGTGTCTTCGGACAAGACGGCCGCCTCTACACCTGCGCCTGTGTCTTCGGACAAGACGGCCGGCTCTACACCTGCGTCTGCCCCTGTGTCTTTGGACAAGATGGCCGCCTCTACACCTGTGTCTGCGCCTGTATCTTCGGACAAGATGGCCGGCTCTACACCTGCGTCTGCGCCTGTATCTTCGGACAAGATGGCCGCCTCTACACCTGCGTCTGCGCCTGTGTCTTTGGACAAGATGGCCGCCTCTACACCTGCGTCTGCGCCTGTATCTTCAGACAAGATGGCCGCCTCTACACCTGCGTCTGCGCCTGTGTCTTCGGACAAGACGGCCTCCTCTACATCTGCATCTGTGTCTTCGGACAAGATGGCCGCCTCTACACCTGCGTCTGCGCCTGTGTCTTTGGACAAGACGGCCGCCTCTACACCTGCGTCTGCAACTGTGTCTTCGGACAAGATGGCCGCCTCTACACCTTCGTCTGTGCCTGTGTCTTCGGACAAGATGGCCGCCTCTACACCTGCGTCTGCGCATGTGTCGTTGGACAAGATGGCCGCCTCTACACCTGCATCTGTGTCTCCAGACAAGACAGCCGCCTCTACACCTGCGTCTGCGCCTGTGTCTTCGGACAAGATGGCCGCCTCTACACCTGCGTCTGCGCCTGCGCCTGTGTCTTCGGACAAGATGGCCCCCTCTACACCTGCGTCTGCGCCTGTGTCTTCGGACAAGACGGCCGCCTCTACACCTGCGTCCGCGTCTGCGCCTGTGTCTTCGGACAAGACGGCCGCCTCTACACCTGCGTCTGCGCCTGTGTCTTTGGACAAGACGGCCGCCTCTACACCTGCGCCTGTGTCTTCGGACAAGACGGCCGGCTCTACACCTGCGTCTGCCCCTGTGTCTTTGGACAAGATGGCCGCCTCCACACCTGTGTCTGCGCCTGTATCTTCGGACAAGATGGCCGGCTCTACACCTGCGTCTGCGCCTGTATCTTCGGACAAGATGGCCGCCTCTACACCTGCGTCTGCGCCTGTGTCTTCGGACAAGACGGCCTCCTCTACACCTGCATCTGTGTCTTCGGACAAGATGGCCGCCTCTACACCTGCGTCTGCGCCTGTGTCTTTGGACAAGACGGCCGCCTCTACACCTGCGTCTGCAACTGTGTCTTCGGACAAGATGGCCGCCTCTACACCTTCGTCTGTGCCTGTGTCTTCGGACAAGATGGCCGCCTCTACATCTGCGTCTGCGCATGTGTCGTTGGACAAGATGGCCGCCTCTACACCTGCATCTGTGTCTCCAGACAAGACAGCCGCCTCTACACCTGCGTCTGCGCCTGTGTCTTCGGACGAGATGGCCGCCTCTACACCTGCGTCTGCGCCTGCGCCTGTGTCTTCGGACAAGATGGCCGCCTCTACACCTGCGTCTGCGCCTGTGTCTTCGGACAAGACGGCCGCCTCTACACCTGCGTCCGCGTCTGCGCCTGTGTCTTCGGACAAGACGGCCGCCTCTACACCTGCGTCTGCGCCTGTGTCTTTGGACAAAATGGCCGCCTCTACACCTGCGTCTGCGCCTGTGTCTTCGGACAAG
Source organism: Tiaroga cobitis (assembly GCA_030578255.1). Lineage (NCBI taxonomy): Eukaryota > Metazoa > Chordata > Actinopteri > Cypriniformes > Leuciscidae > Tiaroga > Tiaroga cobitis. Next base: position 51,848,386 of record CM060611.1, read on the forward strand.
ACGGCCGCTGATACACCTGCGTCTGCGCCTGTGTCTTTGGACAAGACGGCCGCCTCTACACCTGCGTCTGCGTCTGTGTCTTTGGACATGATGGCCGCCTCTACACCTGCGTCTGCGCCTGTGTCTTCGGACAAGACGGCCGCCTCTACACCTGCGTCTGCGCCTGTGTGTTCGGACAAGACGGCCTCCTCTACACCTGCGTCTGTGTCTTCGGACAAGATGGCCGCCTCTACACCTGCGTCTGCGCCTGTGTCTTTGGACAAGATGGCCGCCTCTACACCTGCGTCTGCGCCTGTGTCTTTGCACAAGATGGCCGCCTCTATACCTGCGTCTGCGCCTGTGTCTTTGGACAAGACGCCCGCCTCTACCCCTGCGTCTGCACCTGTGTCTTCGGACAAGACGGCCACCTCTACACCTGCGTCTGCGTCTGTGTCTTCGGACAAGATGGCCGCCTCTACACCTGCATCTGCGCCTGTGTCTTTGGACAAGATGGCCGCCTCTATACCTGCGTCTGCGCCTGTGTCTTTGGACAAGACGGCCGCCTCTACACCTGCGTCTGCGCCTGTGTCTTCGGACAAGATGGCCGCCTCTACACCTGCTTCTGCGCCTGTGTCTTCGGTAGGGATGGGCATTGAAAACCGGTTCCACTCGAGAACCGATTCTAAGTTTTACGATCCATCGATATTGTATGCCCTCGACGTTAACGAGTCCTCTTATCGATGCTCCTGCTCTGAGTCAGCCATAGTATGTTGGCTACAGACTGTGAACTCACAACTGTCCCTTTCGTCCTTTATCAAGCACCATAGCACGGCGTCCAAAGCGAATTTTTTTACCGCCAAAGTCTTATTTGATCGGTGAGTAATGTAGATGAACTGCTGCGCTTGTGACAGGGCGCATGTTTAACTGAACGAGCAGAGAGAGCCCCGGTCGCGCGCGCGCACTCTCTCTCTTCGGAGCAAGACGGCTTCACCGTCTCAAAACTTAGCGCTGTCTTGCTCTCTCCCTCGCACATACAAATCAAAATAAACGACACGATGGTAAGGTCGGGAGACTAAAGTTTCATGTGGAGCATTCGGAGATTTGTTTTTCCTGAATTAGGCTACCGCTGGGTGTGAATTGTGCTAAACTACGTTGCCTTATCTTCTCTGAAAAGCGTTCCGCACATTCAGCTGACATAAACCACACTTTAAATAAACGAAAAAAAACTATCCAGTGATGAAATGTTTTCTGTGATGACACATCTTGTGGGATGTCCCAACCGCCGGGACACGTCCGATAATGACACGTCCAATTCGCGAACTAATGACTCCTTTGAACCGATTCGTTTTAATGAATGGTTAAAATAACTGACCTTTCCAACACTGAACTAATGGTACGTTTAACTAATCGGTAACACTTTACAATAAGGTTCCATTTATTACATAAATTACATAAAAAGTACAGTTTGCTTACTCAAGTGTAAGCTTTAAAACAAATAAAACCACTTGTTTTTTTCCCCCCGAAAAAGCACGACTATTTTTTTCCACACAGTGCTATCAGGAATCGATAAGAGAATCGTTAAAGAATCGGATCGATAAGCAGAATCGTTAGTGGCATTGATATTGATAAAATCTTATCAATTCCCATCCCTAGTCTTCGGACAAGATTGCCGCCTCTACACCTGCGTCTGCGCCGGTGTCTTTGGACAAGACGGCCGCCTCTACACCTGCGTCTGCGCCTGTGTCTTTGGACAGGATGGCCGCCTCTACACATGCGTCTGCGCCTGTGTCTTCGGACAAGACGGCCGCCTCTACACCTGCGCCTGTGTCTTCGGACAAGACAGCCGCCTCTACACCTGCATCTGCGCCTGTGTCTTTGGACAGGATGGCCGCCTCTACACCTGCGTCTGCGCCTGTGTCTTCGGACAAGATGGCTGCCTCTACCCCTGAACCGTCAGATCCGCCCTGGTCGCCTGCACAGCCTGGTCCGCCCTGGCCCCCTGAACTGCCGCCTCCTGAACTGCCTTTTGTGTATTTAGCCCTCATGTTTTCCCTGTGTATTTGAATGTTTCAGTAATGTTGTGATTGTTCCAGTTCCTAGTTCCTATAGTCCTGTACTCTAGTCTATGTTTGTGCTCCAGTTTTAGTTTTAGAATTAAAGTTGCACTTGGGTTCTTTTTAACATACCTCCAGTGGATTGATTCATTACAATTAGTTAACATTAATCTCTACATATAAAAATGTGTAGCACTAAATTGTCTGTTAAAGTGTAACTTCACAGATTATCAACCCGTTTTTGTTCAAAGTCTGTAGTATATGTAAATGACTTATAATTATTTGTCAGCAAAGGTCATCCAGCGAAATTTTGACGGCTTTCGTGAAAACTACAGATTATACTTTCACATTATTGTATCCCTGTCAGAATAGTCAGATCGACAGAGGGTTATTAACAGAACATATATTGGGTAGGTTTTTCACTACAGATTGTGACGTTAAGGGTTTTTCACTTTAAGCGTCGTTGAGGAATCCTGGAATATGACGTATGAGAGAAACCCCCAGTATTACAGCATAACGTCGCAGATGCCATGATATACAGTTAAAGAAACTGAGCAACCGAGAGCAATGTCTATAAATGTAACGGTATGTGAAAGTGAGATCTCTTGTCAGTGCGATGTAATATTCATAGCAGTTATCACTGATCTTTTGTAACCAAGAAATCCACACAAAATGTTTTACCCCAAGCCCTCTTGTGGTTTCTCATTGGAATAGTTGGTAATAATCCCAAATCTACAAATCATTTACATTTTCAAATTCTGGAAAATGTAAAGCTGGATCCTTCGGAAGTCTGTTAAAGTACAATGAAGAAGAAGAAGAAATCGTTGCAAGGTTCAAACAATGAATAAATAATGTCCATATCCAGTAGATCTCCTGCAGTTGGAAGCTGAACTCATTCCCTTAAAAGCCATAAAACACTAATGTGGGTCCCATAGCAGCTAACTGAACAGAAGAGAGGAGAATGGACTGAGTAATTTAATGTAATGGACAGAAAGAAATTGTTCCTCATTTAACTTTATTGCTGAACCATGGAAGAACAGAAAAGACACTTCATTAGGTTTCAGCTTTAATAGCTCCATCTGTCTAAATCAGATAGAGACCTTAATGGTGTCTTACAATTATTTATATTTTATAAAGAGTGTTTAAAATCCCCTAGTTGATTTCAGCCTGGATGTCTGGCATTTAAGCGTTCCACAATTCACACAAGATCCCTTCTGCTAAAATACTTGTAATGTGCATGGTCTCACCTTTCCAGTTGACTTTTAAAAGAGAATCTGAGATGTACAACACAAATATTAAATCTTATTTATACTCTTGAGATGACAGAAACGGACAGAATGGCTAAAGCTATAATTTTGGGAAGCGAGCTGCTTGCGGAGGCTTTTTCAAACCAGTCAGTTTAGTTTCCCACCTTTTATGTCATCACCACGGACCAATGGTAGAAAAACAAACACACCAGAAATGACATTACAACAGTTCATTCTTCGATTTCGCTTGAAGTATATCAGGGCGTAACTAGTTAAATATGGCAATGCAGTGATGGTTTGGTGGTATAAACTTTGCTGGAGCAAATTAGACGGACTGTACTTGTATATAATGTCAAAATAATGTGTTAATGAGCTAAATTCAATTATTTTTTCCTCACACAGCAAAAAAATCTTACCTGTGTGTTTTTGTCTTGTTTTGCAGTACACATATCTAAACAATCTGCAAAATGTAAAATGACAAAGAAATGAAGTTTTCTGAAAAACGTATCAAAATTAAGTGAGTTTATGCTTAAAACAAGAAAATTCTTAATAAACTTAATTCTGTCAGGATTGTTTAGTTTCAGTCTTTCTATTCATGTGTCTTGCGTTTCCTTTAAGCTTAGTCTTGATTGTTTCCTAGTTAGTTTCCTTGGTTATTCATTAGTCACACCTGTGTCTGGTTTAGTTCCCGGTGTATATCACTGTTTCATTTAGGCTATGTTTACACGGACACGATCTGAAGAGAAAACGCAAAAGTGGCGTTGCGTTATCACTTTTTATTCTGCGTTTAGACAAGCGTTATGGGTGGGAAATCCGAGTGCATATGGTGACGCAAAAGTGTGTGAAATTCGATGTAGTTTGCACTCCAGGCGGCTAGGTGGCAATGTGAAGCACTGCCACACAACAACACCAAGTCCGAGCGCCTGCGTACAACCTTCACAGTCTAGCAGACTTTTGCGTTTTTACCCTTTAGATGGGAATGCGACGGTGGAGCGTTTTTAAGATTTCCACTCTGGAGGGTGGTTTCACTTTTTTGCGTTTTTAAGCCCCAAAAAACGTTGTCGCCGTGTAAACGAGAGGCACATCCGATAAAATATTTTTACGTTTTCACCCGCGAGCGTTCTCGTGTAAACAGGGCCTTAGTTTATTGTCGGTTATTGTTTTCAGTGTGGATGGCTTTGAAATGTTCCTGTTTTTGAGTGGTTTATTATGTGTCATAATGTGATTATAATTAATCATAATATGATTAATTAAAAGGGAAAACAAGATTAAAACTCACTTAAATTTGACAATTAACTGAAAACAAAACTTCATATATGTAATGTTGCTTCTCAAGTAAATGTATCTTGATTTAAGAACATTTAGATATTTTGAATGAAAAACAAGTCAAAGACGCAGAGTAAGAAATATTTTTTTGCAGTGCGGTCGCTGATGCTACTTTTAATGGTTGTGCTTTGAAACTGGAGCAAAGGTGGGAGAGAAAGTGTGGGCTAATTATACGCTCCTGTATGCAAAGACTCTTCAGGTCCTCCAGCAAGAGAAAGCAGGCAGCAGTTGGCATGTTTGCCATGCTATACTCCTGGGTACAAAAGTGAAGAACAAAAAACTGGTGCAGACGCTACTGCAGTGAGAGAGCCAGAACTGAACTGGCCCCAGGACACTGTGTTTGTTTAACAAATCTCTTCCCCGTACAAGAGAATCATCCGAATATTAACAAACATTTAATAAAATACAGGAACTGATATGCACTTATCATTTCCCATCAGCAAAATCACATCACCAGTATGTTATGTTTCTCCCCGATTGCTCTTGCGTCAAGAAGCCCCTGGTGGGAATCTAAATAATGTACAGCATGTGACATTTCACTTCTTATGCAAATGTGTCCCTAATCCCTAATATAGGTTCTCTTTAACTGAAAATAAACACAAAGAGAAAGAAAATTACAAAGACTATTCATATTCTCTTTGTAACTCTATCAATACGAGCAGTGTTGGGGGAAAGTTACTATTAAAAGTAATGCATTACAATATTGCAAGTAACTAAGTGTGTTCCATTGTGTTATTTTTTCTCATCTGCGCTGGCTTGTTTTCAATAACAATAAAAGTTCTATATTTCAGGGATGCAAACACATGTATGGTCAAAAAAGAGAGAGGTAATCGAAGCCCTCGCCCCGCGGTAAATATCCAGATTCTTACATTGCCACCAACCCCTGCCATCCCCGGCCCACCCCTATAGGCACATATAGTAAAATGAAATTCAAATAAAGTTTTGACAAAAAAGGTTGTATAAAAAGATAAACCTCACAAATTTCAGCCTTTAAATCATTTTTTACAAAAAAAAGGTTTTATAAAAAAATGAACCTCACATATTTCAGCCTTTAAATAATTTTTATAAAAAGAATGAGTCAAAAAAAAAAACTTGACATATATATTAATGCACATTAGCTTATCATTTATTATTAATAGTAAAATTCGGTCCGACTTTCCCATGGCGACTGCCATTGCTATGCAACCATGCACTGCGCTCTCCACAACGACAAATTTGTCTTAAGACGTTTTAGCTAATAGATTTTCACCACCGAAAAATGCTTGCTGTAGCTCTGCTACAAGATTTATTTACGGAGAAGAGAAAAACACCCGTAGTGTTTGGGTCAGAGCCATAGAGAGACACCCCATCCTTCATGATGACTGAGCTTTCAATGTTGTTACGGAAAGGGTGAAACTGATTGGTTGGTTCTTGTCACATGACCTGCGGTGCGCTTGCGGCATTCTGAAAAGTTAAAGTTTTTTCATCTTGCTGCGCCTGGAAAAATCGCTTCAATTATGGGCGCGAATAACGAACTTGAGAGCGCAAAAGACACGATATGTGAACGGCCCTATGGCGTATATTTAGTCTCAAAACTCGCGACCAGAATACGAGGGCAAAAAACAGTATACGCGCGCAGAATGCCATCCACGCGGATCTGCACGATTCACATAAGTCACATAAGTCACCCAAACTGACGTGAAAAAAGCGTGAGGCGCCGAAAAGCGCGCTGTTTGCATCCCTGATATTTGGCAAGAGCGAAGGCCTTTGCACTTCAAAAATGAATGAAAAAGCCTCAGACTAAAGGAAATGCAAATTCACGCCTGTACAGCTGCTAGAATGCAGAAGAATAGGACACAGGAGAAGAAAAGTTAAACACTCTTACTCCAGCAATAAAAACAAAAACCGAAACACAAATTTAATTTGTTTCTAAAGTCATTTTTGCTTATTAGTAAAGTGAATTGACCGTTCGCAAAAGCCACGCCCCCTAGTTATTGTTACTACGCCCGTCAAACAAATGGCCAAACACCAGCGCGACAGATTGCCATGACGGGAAGAGCAGAGCCATAGAGAGAAAGAGTTGCGACACGCTCTGATGTCGTCGCGACAGCCGTCACGTGGTTCATGGAAGCCCCAATAGTTCCAAAACATACGCGGGCTGTCATGTTCTTCTATGGACAGACAGCAGCGATTGCATTATTAAACGGTAGATATAAAATAAAACACACACCCAAGTACTTTTTTAGCTGTTATTGCATTTTGTTAATGTCAGTTTTGCATTTGGAGAGGCAGGGCGACAACTTAGATAAGTTGTAGGCTATATTTTTGGAGGGAAAAGCTTAGTGTTCATGTTCGCATGGGTAGTAGCACTGGCTTTAGTGGCTCTAACTTTTCCATGTCATTCATCTGATGATGGACGTCTCATGATATTTATTTTAGCACAACTGGCTGTATTAGGCTATTGATTCCCGTGATCTTCCTTATAAATTCCGATTCAGCCGTTAGTCTATACCTTCGTGATCACGCAAAGAGTCCGTTCAGAACGTTCAGCTAACGTTAGTGAAGTGTTGGTCACGTAAGCTATCGCTGCAATTAACCTATTATCTTCCAATAAACATTTACTAAAACTGGCTACATAAAATATAACTACTGACTAGATTCACGAGAGGTCGGCTAATGTGTGTAAAAGTAAAAAAATACAGTAATTTCATTAATTTACCAGCGAGCGTACTTCGGAAGCACTGAAAATGAATGGGGTTCAATGCTGGAACTATCAGTGTTTGGAACTATCGGCCGCTCCACGACACGCGTTACTTCCTCATTCCTGAGTTCCTATGGCGGTCTATGGGAGTGTCGCAACTCTCTCTCTCTCTCTATGGCTCTGGGGAAGAGGTATACCCGTGCGTGTCAGTGACCTTTTTTGGAGCAATACCTCAGCAATATCCTCCAGATCGAGGCACAAGGGGTTACAGTATGCAGTGGAGGGATATATTCAAAATATAAAAAAACGCAATGAAGGAGACACGACTACTATTGAGGCGAATGCTTACCGGTCTCAAGCGAAATCTGAGAAACCCCATGATCTGTATCTCAAATGCAACCAGCACAGCCTTGAAGAAGATTTTATAAGCTGGTTCAGTGGCTAATTGTTTGGAGTTAGAAATATATAAGTTGCGCTGCATATTTTGTAATTTTGCCTTAGATACAGGGCTTTAACAAGCAGGTTGTTCATTACCACAGCAACCGCTTGCGTGTCATGCTGAATGCGATTTTCGTGTTTAACTATAGTATATACATAAGAGACGGAGAGATGCAGATAACCATACATTATTTAAGGTTATTTCTATTCGTTACGATATTGATATATGAACTGATGTTGTCAAGTTAGCTTGATGCTTTCCCCGTTGCGAGCGTGCACTCCTCTAAACTGTAGCTACGGGTGTTGCAGTGCTAGTTGACTGCTGCTCATTCCCCCCCGAGGATATCATGTTAACAACAACAACCCTTTAGAAAACGTAATTCCTTTGTGGATCCTCTAGATCTGCTTTCTCCATGTTTCTTTGACTAATCTCAGTGTATCAGTCTTACGCACGCTGCACGCGAGTTAACCATGTTCGACACATTTAACTGGGAGTGGGGCCGTCCACACTGTTTTATCCACTGTAGGCACCGCTCACGTTGTGTTTTCGGCTTTGGAAACGGAAAGAACACAACTCCTCCAGACAGGGAGGTACTGGGACTGAAATTCAGCCCGGGACTTTAAGATGGAGAGGCCTTTTATGCGAGTGACCTTGTCCTTGGTGCACGAGCAGAAGGATTTTTTATGCAGTTATTTTAATCAGATTACACTGAAGACATTCAAGAAATTTTAGGATGACACCTGCCTCTTTAGGTTGTATAAGTAAGTCACCACTGCACTAAGGCAACCAGGTCAGCAAAACCTAATCTCGAACACATTAGTCAAGTCACAATATGTCACGTGTACAGTCAGTATATAATATATCTATAAAAATATAACATTTAAGGGATTATCTGTTATCAAGAAACCGACCGCATTCTACATTGGTATTCTACCAAGCCATGTAATAAATACCTATTAAATGCAAATATAAGCAATTTCAGTGTATAATAAATCACTAATATATCAGTAATTGTGCACCTGTCCTGTCCACGCCGCTGGGTCCTTCCTCATCTGCACCTCTGGCTGCTACAGCACCCTTTTCAGTACGGAAAAGTTCTGTTAATTTGGCGCATTTAGCTGCGTCTTGTGCCAACATTTTTTTCTTTTTAATTCTTATGTTTTCGGCCCCACCCATTTATTTCTCTTCTTTCCTTCTTTTCGCCATGTTTACCGTCCGTCTCTGTTGCATTCACACAAACCCGCCAAACATGACCAAAAGTAAACTCCTTTGATCGGCGCCTAGTTTGAGCCAATCGGATGTCAGGAAAAACGAGGATCAGTCCAAGTTGGGAGGGGCCGCTCGTATCCCCCCTCAGATTGAAAGTATTGGCGTGGCCCGGTCTGAAACACACACACATGCCGCAGCTGAGCGGCCGGTTAGGCCGGTCGCGTATCATAAAAAAAAAAAAAAAAAAAAAACTCTTTGACCACCGGCCGGTCTTCGGCCTAAAAATGGACCGGTCGTTCGGGATTGCACCCGGTATTCCTGATGGCCAGTCCGCCCCTGCCTCCAGACAATCTATCGGCCGTGGGTGCACCGCTTCACCGTCTTGCTTGGAGTCAATGTTTGACGGACCCAGTGTTGCCAACTATTTTCAAAGGAAAGTAGCTAAGGCCTTCCCTAAAAGTCGCTAAATGTCGCTAGATGACGTCATACGTCAATTAGCATATTAATGACGGGAACCGGATGGTTAGGGAACCGGATGAACTAAGGTCTGTGATAGTGAGTGTTACAAGTAATAAGCACAAGAAAAGAAATTAAATGAAAATAATCAAACTAAATTCTTTAAATATAAAACAAAAGAAAAGCAGATTAGTGATAAGTCCGTGGAAAAACACTGCTCATTCGCGTCTGTCAGCAGCCGTGCGCTCCTCTCAGCCATTCACTGAACAGGGGAGACGCAGCGAGAGAGAGTGACGACAGGGAGAAAGCAAGAGCTCGCGCTCGCAGGACAGTACTGGCAATATTTGGAGATTACTGAGGTTTGTCCAAGAAGTCGCTAAAATTGTCGCTAGTCGCTTTTTGGAAAAAATTTCGCTAAAGGGCTCTGAAAAGTGGCTAAAAATAGCGACAAAGGCGCTAAGTTGGCAACACTGGACGGACCTGCTCACATAGTAACGGTTGTTATGATGTGTGATTGGACAATGGCCGTTTTGGGGGAGGGGCCGGCGAAAGGTCAATTGGATCATTGAAAGTCAGCAGCAAAGACATTGGTTAATAAAGTGAGTTTAAGTGTATAAAGTCTATGTTTGTAATTGGATTTTTTTTATTATTATTGCAGGTTTTTTTTTCTACTTTACTAGTTACTTGAAAAAGTAATCAGATTACATAACTCATGTTTCTTGTACTGCGTTAGTCCCAACACATTACAGATGAGTGTAGATGAGTGTATTGATCAACGGCATCATTCTGTGCTGAAATATTATGTGTAATGGCATTAAACTGTATAATGGCCTGTTGTCTCAGGCAAGTGATATCCTACATACCTTCATTTCACTCGTTGTTCTCAAATAAGCTTTTCATTTTCATTTATTCATGTTTTTGTTCAGCAGTCTTGTAATAAGTGGTTTATGTAAAGACAGTTGATCAATATCATAAAATAAACATATTCACGTCTTGCTCAGTGGGTCACACAGCTTTATCACACAGATATTGACAGTTGGACAGCTAAATAAATCAGGCTGTGTGTTTAAGAATTAGTTTATGGGGCTGTTGGTGCAGATGTAAGGTTCACTAATATTTCTGAGATAATAAATATTTTGACTGATATTTCCATGGCACACGTATAGGTTTCTGAATCCATGCTTACACAGAGGCGCTGCTCCAGAACGGCTTGTATCGAGGCATTAGTGTGTAAAAAAATAAAAAATAAAGAAAGATGAGTTGCAATAAGCACTTTAAACGATCAACTAATTGATTTGAGTATTACATGAAATAACACTCTTGATTTTAATTAGCATGAAAAAGTTCTTTGTAATTACCAATTTAGTCAGTTCTTTTATACAGTCAGTATCAGGAGTCTTATTTAAAGGTGCTATATGTATTTTTTAGCGGCCTCTATCAGTGATGTTTCAGATTGCAACTAATTTTTTCATGAGCGCTCGTGCGCGTGCTCGAACACAAGAGCGAGCACTCATGGTACCGGCCACACTGAGACTTTCAACACACCGGAGAAAGCATCACACAACACGCTGGAAACTCATGTAAACTCCCACTGCAACGCTACAATAATAGGCTACTTTTATCAGCTTGACGTTGAACTAATGCTCCATGCTCCTACCATGATAACGTTACATATGTGGTGTTATCTAGCATAAGGCATTTCACTAACTATTCGTGTATCTTTCACAGTCAGCAATGTCAACATAGGTGAATGTATAATATGATAACGAAAACGCGACTAGACTGAACAATTTCAGTGTAACAGTAAGATCTTAGGATGTAACATTACTGTACTGAACGTGTCTGGAAATGTGTATTATAAACAATATGATAGTAGTGGGATGAGTGACGTTAGACAGTAGATCTAGTACATAAAATAAAAGTTACATCCTAAAGAACCTACTTTTTGTTATCCTGGAACAGTCTTTTGTATTCATTTCATGTCTTATGTATGTTGTAGTTTACCTTGCTATTTCATTACAGTTTACCATTGTTTCAGCATATCTGAAAACTTGTAATTTATCACAATATAAATAGCGGAGGTCTCTCCATAATTCAAACGCTCTGCCGATGTTGATCCGTGTTTTCGTCCTAAGTCGATCTGTTCACGTTTGGCCTGACGAGCTTCAGGAGACACATTTTTGTTTTGTTTTTTATATTTCTGTGGAGTTTGTGTTGGAGTGTGTGTTGTGCCGGAGGGAGGTCGTGTTTGGGTGTTATCAGACTCATGTCGTTCGCTGCAGTGCCGTCGCATAGACTGTATAAAGGAGAGAGGCTCGGGAGCGCGCACGCACGTCACATCCGATGGATTTCGCAGAAAATCCGACCCGGAGACTTCACATAGAAATAGGAATACTGGCCTTCAGAGGTAATAGCAAAACCCGACAAGTTGATCATTGTAATGTGTGATTACAACCCCTTCACACACAGGCGATAAAAAAAGGATTCATTTTAGAAGAAAAGTTACATAGAGCACCTTTAAAAGCCATAATGTAAAAAAAAATCAATGGCTTCATCATGTAAAATAGCTGTCTAAAATGATTCCACATCTTATGTAACAAGCAAGATGTCATTGTGAGGTAATTTAACCCATTGTAATATTTTACATATTTTATTTTACATCCATAGAATCTTGCACATATATGGACGGAAGACTTTTAACAGATTTAAGAAATGAATCAATAAAGATGGATAAAAGAAGCCACACCGTGTGATTGAAAACTTGAGAACCTCTGCAAACTTTCCAGTGCGCATGTGTCGACTGCCTGTGCGTGGTATCAAACTGAGTATATGTATGTTATGTATAAACATAGTGTTTGCATCTCAATTTAAGTTTCTTGGATTTTGTGCATTCAAAAGTCTCCAAATAGGGCCACTTTATATTTGACAAAAATAAGTTTAAAATATTTCACGTGCTGTTCTGCATATCTTTCAGCAACAGTCACATCCATCAGATGAGCTGTCTGTTGCCCTGCGAAAGAATGGAAACCTTTGGCCTTCGTATAGCAGCTTATCCCATGATTTATGATAATTCAGGGATTACAGCACCTTATTTGTGTTATCTCTGCAAAACAGTATCTCCTTCCCATTAATCTTAAGCCCTATAATTACCCTGGGAATCCTTTACTGTTCATTAGCTTGCAATATTACTTAATGCACAGATGCATGCCCTGTTTTAAAAACAATATGGGCTTTTTCCTAAACTAATCAATGTTACCTTAAAAACTGAAATTCTGCTTGTTTTGGCCATGGTTTGTTTCTGCCATTTACTTTCTGTGGTGAAATACTGGCTTTGTGACTCAGATGTGAATATTTAATATGCACATGAATTATTCAGTTAATTGTAAATAGCTTCAGAAATGTTTTGTCCTCTGTTTGCTTGAGATTTCCTCGTTTAGAAGCGTCTCCCAGGGTGCTTTCAGCAACACACTTACTGTCAGCCTACGGAGAGCACTGAACTTGTTTGCCAGCATGTGACCTACTCCTGGTTAAAGAACATTGAAGGAACAAATGAAGAACGCTGCCCAGATTTGCATTGACTCACAGTTTCAGAACAATCCTGGTGAATTTCAATTGAAACTGATTGGTCACGTCCTTGTCACAAACCTGTATGGCTTTCCTTGTGGAAAAAAGTGTGCTTAATTATATTGAGTGTGCACTTTAGTACATTTCTTTAAATACTGTACTTGCAGATAATGTTATATTAATGTAATGTGTTCAACCATGTGGTGCTCTTCAGTCATTTTTGTGACAGTTTTTTTTTTTTTTTTTTTTTGTAAATAGAATTTCTTACTTCATTGGAATTGTACGAAACGTGTTCAAGGTTTTGACACTTGCTATGTGAAAACAAAAAATCATGGACATAATTCGAAAAGGTTAAATGGTCCTGAAAAAATAATCACACTTGTGCTCCTCGCGGTCAAACATTACCACATCGAAAATGATTGGGAAACGAATTTCATCTAGTGGAAGCGTTCGGTACTGCAGCCAAACACACTCTGACTGAAAACTCGTTTTTTGAGATATCAACCTCTAATTTGCTCAAATATTTAATAAATGGATTGCATAAAAATACCCTAAAAATACAAAATATTCTATAAAAACACTATCAAACTAAAATATTTTCATTAATTTCATTAAAAAATAAAATAAAAATCTGTCATTTTTGACTGCCACACGAGGAGCATCAGAGAGTCAAGAGAGTTAACTTTCATGACTATGTTAAAGGTGCAAAACGCAGGTTTCTGAGTTTTTGCAGAACTACGCCCCCTCTGGCGACAAGCGAAACTGCAACGCGAGTTGTGCACGCTCATAGACCACACGCACACGCACGCATGCACGAGCATGAGCTGTTAATAACTAAAGGAGCATCTGCCGCACAGATCTTTGGTGTACAGCCAAAATGTCTTCAGAGGTAATAAAGTTATAAATCTGCAAGTCATTTCAAATATATGGAAGGAAAGACATTTGAGTAAATTACTCTTATGTGTGAGGGGAAAACGGGGGTAGTAGAAAACTCTGTTTATGTGTTTACTGTATCCACCTATGATTGTTATGAAAACACGTTCATGAACAATATAATTGATTACTTCGCAATAGTTCAAAATAATAATCATACCGTACACGGTTGGTCAACAACGTTCACTCAAATGTCTCAAGGTAATAAACAATCAAATGTCACCATGACGTTTTCATAAAAGCCAAACAGGCTAATCCGCCGAAGACTTGCGGGGTTCAGCCTGTTGTATTGATCTGCTAAGTAGAATATTCCAATAACAATCAGTGTTGTGCAAGTTACTTCCAAACTGTAATACATTATATATTACTTGTTACTGTTATTTAAAAGTAATTCATAAATATTACCGTCTCAGAATTGTAATGCGTTAGCATCTTTTATTGGATATGTTTTATGTTTCATGTTGTACTATTCTTCCGAACACAATTCCTAGTTTATGAAACTGTTCACTAACAATGGTAGTAAAATCAATTCTGATTGTACATGTATCTAGCTTACGCTAAAGCATTACACATTTTACGCATCATCATTTGTTGTCATACATAGATTGGCCGTATCAAACATTAGAGACTGGGCTATATCTTACCGTTTTATCAAGAAAAAAGCCAACTGAGGATCCCGTTTGAGACCAAGAGCAGACCGGAGATCTCTCCATTTGTTGAATGCCTTCCCGAGGTTGACTCTCGTCTTACTCCGACGCTTGTCTGACTCCAATTTGGCCCTTTTGGTGGCACTAGACAAAATTTTTCTTTTTTTAACTTTACGTGGAGTTTGCGTTGGGGTTTGGAATGGACAACAAGCCGGTCTCTTTGAATCCATCTTCTATTTTTGACGCATGAGTTGTCCGCTGATGCGGAGAATGGCGGCGCCGGCGAATACACAAACTTGCGAGACAGCCTGAAGAGCGTGAACGCGCATGACGTCACCCCCAGTCTCAAATTCGAGCCCGAATCCCTCTTATATATTTTACTGTACAGGATTATAGAGGCAATCTCAGTGAGCAGAGAAGGGCTCAATCAGCCCATCAGGCAGTTCTTTAAGCATGTATAGGAAGAAAAACAGGTATTTTTAACATGAAAAGTTGCGCAATGCACCTTTAAACACACTTAAAATAATGTGCACCTCATAATACAGTTTTTCTGAATTGCTAAAACACTAAACCCCATTCTCTGAACCAAATTCCCAATAGCCTAAACCAATTTGTCCAATAAATCACTCTCTGTAAAACATTAAACAAGTTCAGGTAGTTAAAACACTGTTTGCAAATCTCATGCACTCTTTTTGCCAAACTCTAAACACATTCTTACACTCACTGCACTTACAGACACTCACTCACTACAACACATTTCGCACGTTTCAAAACACTAAACACAGGCAGGCAAAAGATGAACACAACTACAACACAGTTGTCATCGTTTACACACAAGGACTCGAAATTGTTCACGCTTGTTTTTTAATGATGAGACCAAACCAACTGTACGAATCAGAGCCAAAACTGACTCAAAATGTTGCACTGAATGTTGATACAAACAATTTATGAAAACAATATAAGAGGGAGAGGAGGAGGAGGATGAGTATACAGTAAGAGTTGGTGAATAAGGAGGAAGAGGATGAGGACGAGGAAGAGCAGGTGTGGAGAATGTTGTCAAGGCTGGATCTGCTTTAGGGTTTTTCCCTTCGCCTGCAGAGACGACAGTGTCTGAGATGTGGAGAAACTCCTCCGGCCGGACCAACATGAAGACATGATGCTGAAGCAGAATAACATCTCTCTCACTCATTCTGCAGTTGCAAAACTCTTCTGAGTGACTAACATGCTTTTCATTTAACGTTTTTTACTGTAACCTTTTTGGCTTTTGCAGCTGGGTCACTGTATCTTCACAGTATTCCAGTTCTGAATATACACAGACATTCAATACTATACAATATTCAGTACAAATACAATACTATAGTTACAGTGCATACAGTATACACTTTATTCACCTTACTACTGTAAGTTGTCATTACTATACTTGTTTACGTAATTGCAAAATTTGTTTACTTTACATCAAAAAATGGATATTGTTGCAGTGTCTAACGAATGATCTGTAGTGTTTATAATATTGACTCACTGTGTGTATGATTGAAAACACTGTTTGATGTTGAGCACAGTTAAAATGGGTTTGAGGCAATTGTTTGATTTTGCTAGAAGAGTTAAAGCGTTCTCTGAATGTGGTTTGAACATTTGGTTTTGTGTTTAAGGTATTGAGAAAGTGAGTGATGGTTTCAAGAAATGTGTTTTAGAAATTCAGAAAAACTGTAATGTCAAATTAAAGGTTTTACTTTAAAGTATGTTTAAAATCAATGTTTTAATAAGAAGAACACTTATCTTGATGTGTTGACTAACAAACTAAAGCACATGTAAAATACTTTTTTATAATATTAATTATAATAATTATATAATAATATATAATAATTACATTTAAACGTAATATTTTTAAATGTACTAAATTGCTACTTCATCATTACAAATGTGTGATTACAAATATATTTAAAAGACAATAGAAGTATGAAATTAAGATGTGCATATAATATAAAGTAAACTAAAATACATTTTCATGTAATTGCAATTAACATGCAGTTCCCATAATATGCATTCTTTAAAAAAAAATTAAAAAGCTAAAATGTACTTCTTTTTCACAAGGACTTTTTTCTTCTGTGCAACACAAAAGGATAAATATCGAAGAACGGACCGGCCAATTTTTTATCATACGAAAATGAATAGAAAATACATACGTCAAGCTAAAAAATACTTTAAACATGCTGTCTATTTTGACATAAACTGTAATGATCAGTTGTAATTAATTAATATGGTTGTTTCTCAATGTCCTCGGAGGTATAAGGTCACCCCTACTCTGTGTTGCTCCAGCTAGAAAAACTGACTCGTTCCTTGTTTTGTTCACATGTTAATTTTATTGCTCCATGTGGACCTCAGCAGTTTACATGAAAGTTTAGAGATGACACAAAGTATATGTTTCCTTTGAGGAAAGAAGAGAAGGCGGAGAGAAAGCCAAGAAACTTGATGAAATACACTTCTGCTCCATTAAACAATTGGCAGCTTCCTGCTAGCCCTGCCAATTGATTTACTTAATGTTGGTTGCTGCAGTTCATTATGCAGGCCTGTCTTCATGCGTCTGATATGCGGCCTCACTGCTGTTAGAGAAACAGATGGTCAGCAAACCCAATTAACCTTTTCCATGCTGTGCTCTGGTCTAGCGTACCCATCACACACACACACACACACTAGACCTTGTTTATGTACACAAAATCTTAATTATGTACATCTAAAACATGTGATACATATTGTGTACATACTTATAGGTAAAAGAGCATTCTAAATATTCACTCTAGGCAATCAAGAAGTCATTGAAGGAAAAGTTCACCCAAAAAAGACAATTCTGTCATCATTTACTCACCCTCCTGTCCTTCCAAAGTGAGCCTGTCCCTTCAGAAGACTTTGATTAAACCGCTCGATTCATGTGGATTCATCAGAAATATTTCAGGGTTCATTAAAAAAACTTACACTACAGGGCTGTTGAATGCTTGATTCTGATTGGTTGAGAAGGTTCTAAGGTGTGTAATTATTTTCAGGGAAACGCACGGCTAAAGTAGTTCCAGGCAGGTTTGACCGCATTACAGTTCCATATCACTGCACGTAGTTAACTGTAATAACGGAAAATAGGATACAATTCATAACCATAAAAAACAGGCGCCCCATGCATGCGCTTGATCTGCAGTTTTCGATGGACACATACAGTTTAATTTGAATAAATAAAGTATGTAGTCCTATCTATAATAGGCTACATAGAAAATTAAACTGAATAGGCTAAATAAATTGATAGTCCTGCTGCACAGGTTTTCGTAATTATTCCAGATAATATAATTCCAGATAAAAGGGCTTTGTGGGTTTCATTTATTAGGTTATCTACTGTCAATTATAGAAAACAAGAATGAACTAATTAATTAAAACAAATTTAATTAATAAATAATAATATTGACATATGCTTTCTGTCTCATTATTGCAACATCTCTCTCTCTCTCTCTCTCTCTCTCTCTCTCTCTCTCTCTCTCTCTCTCTCTCTCTCTCTGATAGCTGCATTAATAACTGTATAAAGCCGGGACACACTTACTAAGGCCAATTATAAATGTAATTTGATACTTATGACTGATCATGCCCAAATGCGTGTTCAGCGCATTCAGTCTGTGTTCACAGTCTGTGTTCACAGTTGGTGTTTAAGACCTGCTATAGTCGATGGAAACAGTCAGTCTTCGGATGTTTCAGCGAGTCGTAAGTGTGTCCCCATCATTAGTCTGCTATCAGTGGCTCAAACCTCCGTTACTAACTCTAAAATGACGTTTTGGAATTAGCAACGGAGGCATGGGATTAGATGCGTAAGAAATTAGTCCTACATACAAGAGCATTTTAATGACAAAAACTTGACAAACGTCTTGAAATGCATCATCTGAACAATGTTTTGAGGCGTGGTAACTGTAGTATAAGTCCGCTTCGCTTCGCGTCGTGACCGCATTACCACCTCGGGTGGGCATTATTTTTCTAATAATTCAATGGCCTGCAGAGGTGTCAAAAGTATTCACATTCGTTACTCAAGTAGAAGTATAGATACTAGGGTTTAAAAAGACTTCTGTAGAAGTTGAAGTATCAACTCAAGCTTTTTACTCAAGTAAAAGTGTAAAAGTAACTGGTTTCAAAACTACTTAAAGGGACACTAAGTAACTTTTTAGTTAATTTATAATCTAAAATCAATATTTTTATTCATAAATATGTCCTCAATGGTGCACAAATACCTCTGCCAATTATCTGATTTATCCTCGTAAACAAAGAATTTATTATATTTATATACATGGGACGGGTAAGTCCACGGAGGCTTCCATGTAGTTCCGCCATCTTGAAAAACTATAATAGCAGAGAGGGACAAAAAGTACTAGGCCAACGCGTTTCCACAACACGTTTTCATTCAGAGCCGGCGTGACGTGACTGAACGCAGCAGAAGCGGAGGAGCAGAGCAGTGAGAGGCGCTTGTCACTGCCCCGGCAAGTTTAAAAGGCTGCATTGCAAATCCTCGTCGCCAGAAAAGTCCAAAATAGATCGTAAGATTACAAAAAACACAAGTTAATGTCGGGATAGCTTTTTCCAGGTGGATAGAGCTAATGCAGGAGAAAGATTTCAAAAGAGACGCTGAAGTCCTGCTTTCTTCTCGACAGGCAAGTCAGTGTTACAGTCTTAATTACAAGCTTTTTTCAGTGTTTGCTTGTGTACTTTATTTTATAGACAGATGAACATGTATAGTTAAAAGTTGATGATGATATCTAACAATGCACGTAGGCTACTTCAGAAAATAAGAAGGCATAACTACTAATTACAATAGTTCATGTTCCCTTTCGTAGTCACTCCGAGTTACGTCGGATGACGGAGAATGGGGGTTTCGCCAGAAAGCCAATCCTCTTTGAGTATTAAAAAACGAGCCTATGGCAATGAAATGCCATGGGTCTGCGGAATTTGCATAATGTATCTCCGCCTCACTGCGTGAGTATTTAAGGAGAGACACCTGCAGCAGCAGATCATGTTTTCGCTTCGGAGCCAAGAGAATCTCTTCACTCCACAAGCCAAATCCTGAGTATTCTCAGTGACTACATCTCTTCGAGACGAGCGAACTCTCTGATGTTGGTGTGACGGCGGTATCCAGCGAGTTTCATATTGCCTGCGATCTGAGCAGTGTCTGCCGGTCTGTGTGTCTCTCCCTGGTCGCTTCAGCATCCGCAGAGTTTTTTCCTCTCACTAAAAGAGCGTGCACGCGGCACGTCTTTTTAAAGACGCGTCTTTCTAAAGACGATCTGCCCGTGTATTTCTGAGTGCGGTATTCTGATAGATTCAGCTGTTGGGCGCGAGCGCTGTTTGGCGTGTTTGGGCTTTGATCACGCTCGGACAGCGCTCGTGGGTGTGTCACGTTCTCTCAGTGGGAACGTGACCATCGCAATGTATACGGTCGAGACTCTGTGAGCTCATTTGAGTGAGAGTCCCCTCATCCATCACCCGGTCTATTTTTCTCCACGTGAGATAATACTTCGGCTGGTGGCCAGGGTGACAAAGACGTCAGGTCTGGAACTAACCGACGAAAATTCCTCGGTCCACACCCCGTCTTTCACGTTGCAACCCACGTGGTCCCGAGTGGATTCGCCGGCCCGCCCGCGGGCCCGCGTTCTCATTCGGTCCACCAGCTGATGAAATCATGTTTATCGCCGCATCACAAGGTGAGCTGGAGTCCTCTGGAGATGGCTCGTCTGTGCTGCTGTCCTCGGATGTGCTAGCATAGCGAGCTTGATTCAGAATTCACAGCTATGCTTTCCCGGGCTGCCACGAGTATCGGGTTTGTGTGGAAAATTCTGCCATATCCCGAGCACTTGAGGCTGATGATTGGTTTTTGGGGGTGGCGAACCCAAATCCTTTCTACCCGGATGTGCATGAAGAGGCCATGAGATCGTGGAAGTCTCCTTTGACTTTTCGCGACTGCTCTGCGGCCTCTTCCGCCTTCTCTGCCCTCGTAGAGGCCGCAGTCTACGGTACACTGGGGTTCCCCCCTGTGGAGTGTTCTGTGGCAACACTTAGGTGTCCCCACAGCGCCTCCACCTGGCGTGGCAACCCTAAGCACCCCCCCAATGCCTGTAGGTTCTTGTCTACTCCGGTGGCGGGGACCTATAGAGCTGCGGGGCAGGCTGCCACCTCACTGTGTGTTATTGCCATCCTTCTGGGTGTTCAGTGACATGCACGAGGGTAGGGCTGATTCAGGGCTCATCCTTGAGCTGCCTGCCGTCACCGACCTTGCTCTACGAGCGACGAAGGTGACCGCACGCTCCCTGAGTCAGGTGATGTCCACATGTGTGGTCAGACATTTCTGGCTTAACCTGGTTGATGTGCGCGAGGCTGAGTGAACCAGTTTCCTCAACTTCCCCATATCCCAGGCTGGCCTCTTCGGCGGCGCGGTCGAGAACTCTGCCCAACAGTTCTCGGCTGCCCAGAAGTGGACTGTGGCTTTTTTCTGACCCTGCGGCTTCTGCTGCCAATCAGCCGGCGGCTCAGACGCTTCAGTCCGCTTGCCGTCGAATGCGCCCTCCTGCGACTTCCGCCCCCTCCCGCCCGGCCCCAGCAGCACCGGGCCGGGCCGTGGAGGTGGTCGCAGGGAGGTGCCCCTGCCCGTACCAGCCCCGCAGCCCCGCAGCCCCGCTGTACGCCAGGCTATGCGGCGCTCCCGTTACGGGCAGCTCAGTTATGGCTTGCAGTTCTCAGGGAGTGGTTGCAGGCCCACTCCTTCCCCCGGTGGAGGGCTGGGGGAGAATCTTTTAAAAAAGAGCTGCATCCCATCTCTGAGCACGCAGAGCTGGACGGCAGTGCGCGACGCCCCCGAGCCTCGCCACTCTCGTTCCCCTCTGTCTCTGAGGGTGCGGATGACAGTGCGTGCCGTCTCCAGACCACACCACTCTCGTCCCCCTCTATCGCCAGACCCCTGGCAGAGCAGACCCCCGCGGAACGCTGGTCCTTCCCTGGTCTCCTCTGTCAGGACGCGGAGCATGAATGTGCACGCGTGCTGGGCCGCTATGCCACCCTCACCTGTGCCGGTCACTCCGCTCCGCTGCCCCTCCGGGGGGACGCCTGGGCTCGGATGATTCCACTGGATCAGTGTTTGGTGGCTTGGTTAGAGCTCCCCAATCTGTCCTGTTGGGTCGCCCGAATGATCAGGCTCGGCTATGCGATTCAGTTCGCACGGTCTCCTCCCCGCTTCAGGGGAGTCCGCTTACTGTGGTCGGTGGCTATGCCCCGATCATGAGAGCGGAGGTTGCCACCCTGCTGGCGAAGGGTGCAATCGAGGCTGTCCCTCCAGCTGAGGTGGAGTTACGGGTTTACACCCCGTACTTCATTGTCCCCAAGAAAACCGGTGGGTTACGGCCAATCCTGGACTTGCGCGTCTTGAACCGCTCCCTTCACAGGCTGCCGTTCAAGATGCTCACGGCCAAACGCATTTTCGAATGCGTGCGGCCACAGGATTGGTTTGCAGCGATAGACCTGAAGGACGCCTACTTCATGTCTCCATTTTACCTCGACACAGACCGTTTCTTCGGTTTGCTTTCGAGGGGCAGGCATACCAGTACGCGGCTCTCCCATTCGGGTTGGCTCTGTCTCCTCGCGTCTTTACGAAGGTCGTCGAGGCAGCCCTTGTTCCCCTACGCGAACACGGGGTTCGCATCCTGAATTATCTCGACGACTGGCTAATATTAGCTCACTCTCGAGATCAGGTTTGCGAACACAGAGATCTAGTGCTCCGGCACCTAGCCCGTCTGGGCCTTCGGGTCAACTGGGAGAAGAGCAAACTTTGCCCCGTGCAGAGGATCTCTTTTCTCGGTATGGAGATAGACTCGGTCGCCATGTCCGCGCAGCTTACGAGCGAGCGCGCACACTCACTGCTGACTTGTCTTCGACAGTTCGACGGCAAGAGTGCGGTCCCACTGAAACTTTTTCAGAGGCTCCTGGGGCATATGGCATCCGCAGCCGCAGCAACGCCACTCGGATTGCTTCATATGAGACCGCTTCAGCTGTGGCTTCGCGATCGGGTCCCGAGGTGGGCATGGCATCGCGGTACGCTCAGAGTTCCAATACTCCGACCTGCCGTCAGACCTTCACCCCGTGGCGGAACCTCAGCTTTCTACGGGCCGGAGTTCCCCTAGAACGAGTTTCCAGGCATGTTGTCGTCTCCACAGATGCCTCTGCCACGGGCTGGGGCGCCATGTGCAATGGACATGCAGCCGCGGGCTCCTGGACAGGACCCCAGCTCCTCATGCATGTCAATTGCCTCGAGTTGCTGGCAGTACGCCTTGCCCTGCACCGCTTCCGTGCGCTGCTCCTGGGTCAACACGTACTTGTCCGCTCGGACAATACCGCGACTGTAGCGTACATCAACCGTCAGGATGGTCTACGCTCTCGCCGTATGTCGCAACTCGCACACCACCTCCTCTTATGGAGTCAGAAGCACCTGAGGTCCCTTCGTGCTATTTACATTCCTGGAGTGCGGAACCTTGCAGCCGACGAGCTGTCACGGCTCCGGCCAACCTCTGGCGAATGGAGACTCCATCCCCAGTCGGTCCAGCTGATATGGGACCAGTTCGGGGACGCACAGATAGATCTGTTTGCCTCCCACGACTCATCCCATTGCGCCCTGTATTACTCCCTGACCGAGGGCACGCTCGGCACGGATGCACTGGCGCACAGCTGGCCGCAGGGCCTACGCAAGTATGCGTTTCCCCCAGTGAGCCTTCTCGCACGGACTCTGTGCAAGATCAGGGAGGACGAGGAGCAGGTTATCTTGGTCGCCCCATACTGGCCCACCAGGTCCTGGTTCTCCGAACTCATACTCCTCGCGACAGCACCTCCTTGGCCAATTCCTCTGAGGAAGGACCTCCTTTCTCAGAGACGGGGCACCCTTTGGCACCCTCGTCCCGATCTTTGGAGACTCCACGTGTGGCTCCTGGACGGGACGAGGCAGGTTTGAGTACCCTGCCACCAGCGGTGGCGGCTACCATCACTTCCGCTAGAGCATCGTCCACGAGACATGTCTATGCGTTGAAGTGGAACCTCTTCGTTAACTGGTGCTCTTCTCGCCGAGAAGACCCCAGGAGATGCTCGATCAGCGTTGTGCTTTCCTTCCTGCAAGACGGATTGGAGCGAAGGCTGTCTCCCTCCACCCTGAAGGTGTATGTGGCCGCTATCGCCGCATATCACGAAGCAGTTGAAGGTAAGTCTCTTGGAAAGCACGACCTGATCCTCAGGTTCCTGAGAGGAGCAAGGAGACTGAATCCTCCTCGCCCTCCTCTCGTTCCCTCTTGGGACCTCTCAGTGGTCTTAAGTGCCCTGCAGAGGGCTCCCTTTGAGCCTCTGCAATCAGCTGAGCTTAAGATCCTGTCAATGAAGACAGCACTCCTGGTTGCGTTGGCCTCTATCAAGAGGGTAGGGGACCTGCACGCATTCTCCGTTGACGAAGCGTGCCTGGAGTTCGGGCCCGGTCACTCTCACGTGATCCTGAGACCCCGGCCTGGATATGTACCCAAGGTTCCCACCACTCCTATCCGGGACCAGGTGGTGAACCTGCAAGCACTGCCCCGGGAGGAGGCAGACCCAGCCTTGGCACTGCTCTGTCCAGTACGTGCCCTCCGTGCTTACGTAGACAGGACGCAGTGTTTCAGGACCTCAGACCAGCTCTTTGTCTGTTATAGTGGGAAGCTGAAGGGAAAGGCTCTCTCCAAAGGTTGTCTCACTGGATAGTGGACGCCATTGCTTTGGCATACCAGCAGCAAGGTCGACCATGCCCCCTTGGTGTGACTGCCCACTCCACCCGGAGTGTGGCGTCCTCTTGGGCTTTAGCGCGTGGCGCCTCGCTAACAGACATCTGCAGAGCTGCAGGCTGGGCGACACCTAACACATTCGCCAGATTCTACAATCTCCGAGTGGAGCCAGTCTCCGCCCATGTACTGTCTTTTTCAAGCTAACATGGGAGCTGTTAAGTGTCTCGCTTGCTCGCCATTCCACTCCACGGACTGGATACGTGCGATATTTCCTCAGGTGAGCCTTCCTCTCTGAAGCCCTGAGTTCCTCCAGCACTGTTGACGCTGGCGCCAGTGTCTATTGCCTGTGCGTCGGCTAGGTGCCTCCGTGTGCATGGTTCCTCCTCTGAGTAACCCCCACATGTGTATTTTCCACTGTAAGCCTCTTTGAGCATGTGTCTTTCCCTCGGCAAGTCACCTGCCACTCCTGGAGTTGAAAGTAGATGCCACCCTACGGGCTGGTCACTCCAGTGTTCCTCCATATGTAGCCCCCTTGGGCCATATGTGTATTCTTAAGTCCTCCCTATGGGTAGGCATGCTGCGGCATATCTCCCATGAGATATGCTTCCCAGTGTACCTTGGTATTCCTGTGTTAAGTAGGACTCCTTCGTCCGTGCCTATACCACGACAGGGACGTCAGACTTCGCAGGGCACTGGATGACAGCTGTGAAGGTGGCGTGATTACACGGGGACCCCCATTCTCCGTCATCCGACGTAACTCGGAGTGACTACGAAAGGGAACGTCTCGGTTACGGATGTAACCCTCGTTCCCTGAGTAGGGAACGGAGACGTTACGTCTCCCTGCCACTTCCGATGTACCGCTGGGTAGACGCCTGAGTTCAGTCTCGGCTCCTCAGCGAAGACATGATCTGCTGCTGCAGGTGTCTCTCCATAAATACTCACGCAGTGAGGCGGAGATACATTATGCAAATTCCGCAGACCCATGGCATTTCATTGCCATAGGCTCGTTTTTTAATACTCGAAGAGGATTGGCTTTCTGGCGAAACCCCCATTCTCCGTAATCCGACGTAACGTCTCCGTTCCCTACTCAGGGAACGAGGGTTACATCCGTAACCGAGACGTTTTTGACACTCATTATTTCATACTGTAACATTCATTTGTTCGTTGTGTCAATTTGAAGTTTGTTTGAAATAACAAACCTGTTCACCCGAAGTAAAACACGACGAAGTGCTATTAGAAGACATCCTGTCATAGCTTTTTTTTTTTGTATCCAGCCTCTCACGGAGACTTCAGATGCTCCAATCACAAAGCCTATGAAGTGACGACTCAACACGGGCGATATGGACTCTCTATGGTGGACGGCACTGATCCTCAACAACTCGTCTTAAGACCGGCGTGCATACTTGGACTTCCAAAAAATACTCTAAATGTTCCGATCCAATCTGACTTGTAATGCTGCCCGAATCATGCACTGTTCCTTCGTTGGCCAGAGGAGAACTGGCCCCCCGACTGAGCCTGGTTTCTCCCAAGGTTTTTTTCTCCATTCTGTCCCTGATGGAGTTTTGGTTCCTTGCCACTGTTGCCTTGGCTTTTGGCTTGCTTAGTTGGGGACATTTAATATTCAATAATATTATTGATCTGCCTTACTTAAGGTGGACGTTGACGCAATATCTTTTAGAAACAAACTTGTTATATTGTTTTCATGTTATCACTGTGAAGCGCTTTGATACAATCTGTATTGTAAAAAGCGCTATATAAATAAAGGTGACTTGACTTGACTTGACTTGACTTTTTGGTACATAACGGCTACCGTAGATGCAACACGCATTTGAAAACGCGAGGCGCTGGAGAGCACAATTCGTTTGAATGCAAAATACAATTTCACCGCTAGATGGGAGTAATTCTTACTTAGTGTCCCTTTAAAGTATAAAAGTAAAAGTAATGCAAGGAAAAAAATGCCATTAAGGACAAATGCTTAGGCCGCACCACAGGGGTCTATGGTGCACTACCACCTCCTTAAAAAAACATGTTTTCTAAAGGCCATCACTATAACGTTATATTAAAATGTTAATGTTGAAAAATTTGGGATGTACTACCTGTTTCAGCCGCATATATGCCCATAGAAAATGAATTTCAGCCCAATTTTAAAGAACCATATGTGTGTACTACTGAGCATTAACATGTGTTTCATGGAGCGGAAGATATGATGACTAGTTGCCTATAAGTATTGTAATTTGTGCAAAAAGTCAAACTTCAGAGGCACGTCATCTCGGAATGGTTTATACTTCTCTTTAAAGGCGTAGGTTTGATTTTGAGATTGGTGGGGACTGGGGACATTCACAGAAGCGGAGGAATCAGGAAATGAATAGGATAAGGTATTAAGGTTTTTAGTCTATATTGACCTTAACGATACATTAATTCATTAATTCTGTAATGTTACAGGTAACTAATAAAGACAAGGAGGCAGTTTAACAGAGACTTAACCTTACTCCTTTCATAGTGCAATGCAATAGTGCAATACTGTCTTACTCTTGTTCCTTGCTTTTTGAAGAAGCCCTACACGTCTGCATCTTTCATTAAAGGGATATAGTTCACCCAAAAATTAAAATCTTTTAAATCAAACCAGTTTCTTTCTTCTGCTGAACACAAAAGAAGATATTTTGAAGAATGTCGATAACCAAACAGCTGATTGTAGCCATTGACTTTCATTGTAGAAAAAAAAAAAATTCTATGGAAGTCAATGGCTACCATCAACTGTTTGGTTATCGACATTCTTCAAAATATCTTCTTTTGTGTTCAGCAGAAGAAAGAATCTGGTTTGAAACAACTTGAGAATGAGTAAATGATGACAGAATTTTCATTTTTAAATAAGTGAACTATCCCTTTAACAGAAATTAACTGTTGGTATAAATGTTTTGCATCAATACTGTCAAGTTTGTCCTGTTGGACTCGACAATACTGTCAAGTGTCACTTGTGTTCATTGAGACATGTTTTCAGGGTCCTAAGTGCACTGAAACTTCTTTCAGTCCAGCGGATGAGACTGGGATGACAAGGTTTCAACTTGATCAAACAGGCCTCTCATTTCAACAGACCAAGCAATGTTATTTTTTCATGTTTTATGGGGACTTTACATAAACATAATGATTTTTATACTGTACAAACTGTGTATTCTACCCTCCTACACTAACCCTATCACAGATAACTCTCTGCATTTAAAAAAAAAAACTTAGTCTGATTTATAAGCTGTTTAAAAAAAAAAAAATCCCGACAAAAGGATTTCGGATATTGCCATCTTTATGGGGGTATTTTGATTCTATAATGTAGGGTTACACACACACACACACACACACACACACACACACTCTCTTTCTCTTTCTCTTTCTTTCTCTCTCTCTCTCTCTCTCTCTCTCTCTCACACACACACACACACACACACGCTCATACACATACACACTCTCTCTCTCTCTCTCTCTCTCTCTCTCTCTCACACACACACACACACACACACACACACACACACACACACTCACTCTCGATTATGTTTGCCACTTGTTTGCCACCCGCGATTGTCAGTTCTATCATTTAAAAACGGCTGTCCCCAAATCATTATTTGACGCGATTTGACCCGTATTCTTGAGCAGAAAACTGTTGATTTCTCCCTCACTTACCGCATCTATCCTTCGGATGAGTTTTGCCGCTTCGCATGCCAAATGTAACAGCCTCTCACAAGTTAGAAAGAAAACACAAAGCCAATCAGTTTAGCGATGTTCAGGAGGCGGGACTCAGATCTATTAAACGTTTGTGTAATTGGTCATTTTTCGAACGATGACAAGCCGTAATGAAAACAAGGTGAAATGAAATAGGAGTAACGAGGCTATTTTTAAAATGTAAGGAGTAGAAAGTACAGATAATTGCGTGAAAATGTAAGGAGTAGAAGTAAAAAGTCGGCTGAAAAATAATTACTCAAGTAAAGTATAGATGCCCAAAATGTCTACTTAAGTAAGGTAACGAAGTATTTGTACTTCGTTACTTGACACCTCTGATGGCCTGTCATCAATTATTCCTTACATATTTTGTGTTAGAGATTTGCAGCACAGCCCGCATCTGTATCTGTAACAATCTCTAAATTATTTGTTTCAGAACTGAAGAGAATGATGAGGGCCCAGCAGGAACAGCTTAATCAACTTACTCAAAAGTTTAAGGCAACTCCAGTCTCAGAGTGTGGGAAGCCACCCTAGGCGCTAGGTCCCATAATTTCTAAGCGATGCAATCGTCCTGTACATATTGTTTGAAATTGTACATTAGTACAGACTCAGTTTAGAGATCAGCACACTCATCCTTTGCCACAATGTAATGTGCTGCCTCCTAATGGACAGATGGAAAACTGCAACCCTGTGAACTGATGAACCACAGTTCAGAAGGGATATATGGCTCTATGGTTCATGCCCCCATTAGTGATAGACTTTCCACTCTATTGGGTAATTGCCCCTCTGTCATAGTTAATATTGGTGGGGTTAATGTTCCATGCTTATTGAATACGGGCTCTATGGTAACCACTGTCACAGAGAGCTTCTTCTGCAAGAAGATCTTCAGCACCTCACCATAGAGGAGCAGAGTCAAGTGAGGGGTCTGTTAGGTAAATTTAGATCTTTATTATCAGCAAATGATTCTGGTTTGGGGTGTATCAACCTGCTTAAACGTGAGATCCCACTATAGTATCAGATATCATTGCCTCCCTCCTTCTGATTATGTTTCTGTCAAAGAACACGTGCAACAATTGCTTGCAAGTCAGGTGGAAAGTAGTAGTCCCTTTCTTCCCCCATAGTTGTTGTTAAGAAAAAAAAAAGATGGTAGAATGCGGCTGTGTGTTGGTTATTGACAGTTAAATCAGAGGACTAGGAAGGATGCCTTCACTTTGCATTGAGGAGACCTTGGATGCCCTTTCTGGGGCTCAGTGGTTCTCAACAGTAGATTTGGTAAGTGGGTATAAATAGGTTCCTGTGGCAGAGAAAGACAAGAGTAAGACCCTTTGGGCTATTAGAGTTTAATCGGATGCCCTTTGAGTTGTGCTATGCCCCAAATACATTCCAGCGGTTGATGGAACGCATGTTTGGGGATGAACGGTTACAAACATTGCTGTTGTATTTGGATGACATTATTGTTGTCTCGTCCACAGTAGCACAACATTTTGAGCTATTGCAGTTGGTGTTCAGTCGTTTGCTGCAGAAGGCCTTAAGGCCAAGCTAGAGAATAGCTGTTTTTTCCCCCAACAGGAGGTCCACATCTTGGGGCATTTTGTCACAAAAGAAGGAGTTTCTACTGATCCAGGTATACTTACTACGGTGGCAGAGTGAAGGCAGCCTAGCAATGCTGCAGAGTTAAGATCCTTTATGGGTTTTGCAAGTTACTATAGGCGCTTTTTTAAAGGGGTTTGCCAAGCTGGCTACCCCTTTGCATCATCTAGTAGCAGAGATGGTTGGCACAAAGAAAAAGAGTTGCTTAGGCAGAACCATTGAGAGCTGCTGGTCCCCAGAGTGTGAAGGGTTCAAGCGTCTTAAGGAGAAATTGATAGCAGCTCCTGTGTTGGCATATGCCGATTTTGCTAAGCCCTTTGTTCTTGACATTAATTCTAGACATTTGGGACTAGGCGCAGTGCTTAGTCAGGAGCATAGTGGGAGGTAACGGCCAGTGGCTAATGCCAGTCGAGGGCTTAGACCTACAGAAAAGAATATGGAGAATTATAGCTCCATGAAGTTTGGACATCTTGCACTTAAATGGGTAATGGCAGAAAAAATCAAGGATTATCTCCTCAAGGATTAGCTACCTGAATTCTGCTAAGGTAGGTGCAACCGAGCAGCGCTGGGTGTCCCAGTTGGCAATTTTTGATTATAAGATCAGGCATCGGCATGTTTGTTTTAATGGAAATGCTGACTCATTGCTGAGGCAGTATTCCTCTTGTATTTCCACACAGTCCTCTGGTACACTGTTGCTCAAGACACTCTGCACAGCTGACATCCGACAGGAGATGGGAGGCGAGTTGGTAGGTGTGAAACAACATGCTATTGCTGTCTTCCCATTTCACTCTAAGG
Source organism: Tiaroga cobitis (assembly GCA_030578255.1). Lineage (NCBI taxonomy): Eukaryota > Metazoa > Chordata > Actinopteri > Cypriniformes > Leuciscidae > Tiaroga > Tiaroga cobitis. Next base: position 51,878,804 of record CM060611.1, read on the forward strand.
AAGAGCTCCAGCAGATGCAGCTGAGTGATCAACAATTGGGGGTATTTCTTATGGTTTTTCAAGCAAAAAGTACCCATCTAAAGTGGAGCGGTAGTCAATGTCTAAGTCAGGGCTGGAGCTCTTGCGACAATAGGGCCGATTGTTCTTTAAGGAGGGATTACTGTACCGCCTTCTCCAACTTCCTGATGGTAGGGTGGAGGTAGATTAATTGGTATTACCAGTTTTGTGGGATGAGCATGAGTTCCTATGTTTAAGAACATAATCATAATTGTAGGCAGTGTACCATTTCAAAGTCCAGATATCCAGTAGCGTATGCCCCCATAGGCCACTTGTTGGCATTTAAACCCAACCAAATATTGGTCATTGATTTTACTTTCTTAGAACCATCTAGTGAAGGATTAAGCTGGATATATTCTCAAAATACATATTGACGGTGCCAACTAGGGACCAGAGGGCAACCACTGTGGCAAATGTTCTGGTCCAGGAATGGCTCTATAAGTTGGGTGTGCCAGCCAGACTTTCTGATCAGGGTCGTAATTTTAAGATTGCAGTGATTGCCCAATTGTGTCATCTTTATGGAATTCAGAGGACTCACATGACACTGTATCATCCTCAGGGTAATAGATAGTGTGAACGCAACATTTAAACACTGCATGATCTCCTTAGATCCCTTCCACCCAAACAGAAACGTTCTTGGACTCAGCACTTGGCACATGTGGTCTTTACATATTGATGTACACCACTTGCCATCATACCACGAGTGAGTCTCCCAATTGTTTGTACAGACTCTGTGGTTGCCTGTAGATTTTCTGCTGGCAGGGGTGGAAGATCCAGCCATGGGTAGTGTGGAAGATTGGGTAGTAGGCAGCAGGAGGGGTTCACTTTGTATGACCAGACGATAAGCGGTCAAGCCTTAATGGAGGGCCAGTTAGTATATTTGTGTGAATTCGTGAACCTAAATTCATGTGAAGTTCGAGGCCGGAATAAGATTCAGAATCATTGGCCTACTGCACTTTATAAAATAGTGAGAGCTTCCTGTGAAGGTGCTTAGGTGTACAGTATTTCTCCATTGGATAAACCATCTCGGCTTAAACATGCATAGGTCTCTGTTGAAGCTAGCTTCTTCAATGGTACAACAGGCTAATCATTGATTTAGGGCTACAGGGACAAGATTTGGGGGGATATTTGTGTGATAGGTAGCCTGTGATGGTGGTTATTGACACCTGGTTGTGCTCTCTCCTTGGCCTTTGTTTCAAATTCAACTTCAAGAGAGGCCTCTGTTGAACAATACTTATAGGTAATGTATCTTCTAGCGGATCAATACAGGCTGAGAACTCACTTTTGAAACAAGGGGTAGACTGTAATTTTTACTTTAGAATGTTGATCATTGGGACAATGATTGAAAATCTGGGGGTAGATTGTAGTAGGATGGCTCCCTTATGAATGGTACTTGTAGTAGGGTGGCCCTTTGGTTACACTTTATTTCGATAGTCCACTTTAGACATTCTACTAACTATAAGTAACTTTTCAACTACATGTCCACTAACTGTCAATAGAGTATTAGTAGACTGTAGTAGACTGTCAGTAGACTGGTAGGTTATGGTTAGGTGTTAGGAGAAAAAGTTGACTTGCAGTTGCCAAGTTACTAATAGTCAGTAGAATATCTGTTGGGGGACCATCAAACTAAAGTGTTAGCAGATATCAAGCATGCAATCGACTTATAATCTAATGAGAGTTAGTTGACATTTAGTTGCAAAGTTACTTATAGTTAGTAGAATGTCTAAAGTGGACTATCGAAAGAAAGTGTTACCGGCCCTTTTAAGAATTATGTGTGGATTGCTTAGTGGGTTGGTACGTCATGCAGTCACGTACCTAGATTGGCACAGGTAAGGTTTAGGTCCTCCTTGTGGCATTGCATTGATGTGACCTGTTTGTGTGGGACTGTTTGTGAGTCTTCTCCAATCATCCAATCCAAAGGCATGTTTTGTTCAAACTTTGCGGCTTTTAGACGGGAGGGAAATAATAAATTTAGAATGCCTTTGTTAGTGAGAAAGTAATTAGATTTATTTTTGGATTAATGTGGTTGTTGTTTCATTTAATTTTAGACTAGTCAGGCACATCCTGGCATGGCCAGTGAGTATATAAGTGTCGTGCGCATGAAAGGTAATTTCCCCCTTACCCTATTCATGTGTTAAAACGTTTGAAGCGAGAAAAGAGGAGAGGGAGAAGAAAGCAAAAGAATGTATATTTGTTGTTTTGCAGAAGTTGCCAGCTGCTGCTTATAAGCTGTGGCTTATATAGCGGTTCCGGTTCTGGGATGCTAGATTGTTGCTTGGTGTAGCTTCGTTTTGCTGAGACAGTGGCCTCTTGTTTCGGCGCCACCTAGTGTAATTTTTTTCTGTTCATTAGTTTGTTTATGGTATTTTGTAATCTCTCTGTCTCTATCGTAGAGCAAAAAGCACAAAGCACAATCTTCTGCACTTCGAAGGCGCTTCCTTTCTTTTGGAAACCTTTCTTAATGCATCCCAGGGCTCCTATCACAACTGCTACTATCTGTGTTCTCATGTTCCAGGATCAGCTGATGTCGATTCCTAAGTTCTTGTACTTGGTGAGCTTGTCGGTCTCCTTCACCACTATGTTGTGGTCCATTGGGATCACAATGTCAATGAGCAGGCACAGCTTGTCCTTCTTGTTGTGGACAATTATGTCCAGGCGGTTTGCACTGGTAGTCAGGTTGATAAACACACCCATGTCCCACATGATGATACAGCCGTCGCTGTTCACTACTGGTTGTGGGAAATTTTCATACCATTTGTTGGGCACTTCAACACCAAGTTCCTACAAATCATCCAATGTATGTAGCTGACAACTTTATGTCGTTCCATATAGTCTGTGCCAGAAAGTAGGGAGCAACAGGAGATTATGTGATTGACTGTTTACTCAGATACTCCATACATTCTACATTTACTGTCGACCTGCAAGTTGAGGATCTTGCGTTGGTGGTACCTGGAGTGCGTGATCCTGGGCAGCAATGATCAGGCTCTCCATCTCTCCTTTCAGGCCGGGACTTCGAAGCCGAGCTAGACTGGCTTCCTTGTCTGCAAACGACTCGTTCAGTTATTTGAAGAACTTGCCGTGGAGAGCCTTCTCCTTCACACCCTCTGTCTGATCTCGTTCGTTATTCTCTCTCACTGCTCGACCTTCATTCAGAGAACTCCAGCTTGACTTTCCGCCCACGGTTTTAACGCACTCTGGATGTTCCTGGTCCCGGGGAAGACCGTAGTGTTTGTGGATCTCATTCGCTGTCTTCATCCGGGAGTATTTTGTATGCTGGCTTCATGCATCTTCACCATATTCATGAGATTGTCGCTACCTTGAGTCTACACTCAGAAAGAAATACCAATTAAAAGACGAGACAAACATACACACAAAAAGACACAGGCAACACCCATAAGGCTGAGGCCGTAACAGTCGCATCTCTTGATATACAATTGGTCTGCATCTGACTTCGGGTTATGCATGCAGTGCATCGTTAACAGTTTCCTTGTCTTCCTGTCCATCTTCTTGATCTCCTCCACTCCACGAGACTGCTAAGCTGTTGATAGCGCTGATTTTGTTCTTGGCATTAAGATTTCTCCTAAGTGCCCTGTGGACTCAGCGGTAGTCCTCCTTGGTGATCTTTCTCAACATCTCGCCGTGCTGAATACCCAGGGGCGGCCTTACCTATGTTTTACCCGTTTCAATTGAAACAGGCCCCGCCCTCCAAGAGGGCCCCACCCCAAACAGACCAGCAAAATCCCATTCATTTTCTCCGTAGGATATTGATTTTCAGCCATAATGTCTAAACCATTCAAGGTAGATTGACCACGAGCTACGAGGTTGTGAAACGAAAGTTTCTGCTCCTATAAAAGCCACAAGCTACAAAATCAACCTTGTTATTTACAAAACACTGACGTCTCTGATTGGTAGAACTCGCGGTTACCATGGCGACGTTTACCACCCCCGCGAACGGCTTAAGCGATCTGAAGTATAATATCGCTAGTTTATGTATTTATACCTTTGTTTTTTTGCTGTTAGGTTAAGATGTTATTTTCAGCAGAAAAAGTATTTTAAGAGGAAATGAAACGTACATATGCCAGCGGTGCTGAAAAATGAAAGATATCAGACAACAAAAGAAAAGCTTTATTCTGTCTACCAAAAGTGAAGTTACCCTGCGTGAAAGGGCGAGGCTTATTCCAACGTAAAACGCTGTAAATTGTATAGTTTTAATCAAATAAGGTTGGATTATTTCTATGTTGAGCTGCCTGTTCATGAAGCTGAAAGTACACGTAATAAAATAATATACCATTGATGCAAACCAACAGGAATCCTTGCTTTTTCCGCTCTATTATGTTTATGTTTTATGTGGGTAGGGCCCCGTATTAGTTATTGAAACGGGCCCCCGGATGCTTAAGGCCGCCACTGTGAATACCATTGCCTTCGTCGACACCCAGGTATTTTTACACTCCGTCCTGCTCAAGGATCTTGATGGACGAACCTCTGCTCAGTTGGATGTTGTGGCTGTTTGATGTCGTACGCCTCTTTTTATTAGGGCCCGAGCACCGATGGTGTGAGGACCCTCTTGGAATTGCTCCGTTTATTATTATTATTATTATTATTATTATTTGTTTTTGTTTCAAGTTTGTTTGGTTTAGGTGTTTGTTTGAATTATGTTATTGTGGCTTGTTTGTCTGGCTTTACATTAATAAGGAATCTTTGTTTTATTTTTGGTTGTTGTTTTCCATTAATTTAAAAAACATTTTTTTATGGAGTATTATGTTGGGTGGGTTCAATAAGTTACAGTTTTTCTCAGTCGCTTTGGTGCATTTCTCACGCCACTATTTACATTTGCACAACAGTTAGTTCAACCTCCACAACATTTAGTCATTTGTGCACATCATAGTAGCAGTTTCCCATTCCTTACAACAAATTGCAAAAGTTTTTGGACATGCATCAATTGCTTTCATACAACTCTCTGCTGTTTTATAACATTATAATTTGCTTTTGTCATGGCAGTCAAAATTAACTGTACTTGTGAATGCTGAATAGTCATTCCATATAAAACTAATAGTCCTCATTTCATTGCTTGAGTCATCACAAACAAAAATGTTGAACTAGTTGTCAAAATCTGTCAAGCTAATTTTACAATTTATTTTAACCTTTTTTTATCCTAAATTGAACAATTTCTCTTAGGTGAACCTCAGCTTTCACTGATGAGAAGGGATGTGCATGAATGATGTACAGTACTATGTATATGTTGTATGTTCAGTTCCAATATGTACTGTAATATTGTTTACAGTTGTGCACAGCTGTACCCAAAGGGAGTTTATGTTTGTTGTACATAAGGGTGTATTTTTCTTTTGCCCAATGCTGTGAACAAATTAGAATTGCAAAGAGCATATGCAGTAAAAATTTGAAACATACATATTCAGTGTCTTGTACTCAGTTACCGCACTAAATACAGTAATGTGTAACTTTACTGTAGTTTTCAAATGGCTGTGCAAATAGTATATAGTGCTGTCTTGAGCATTTTCAGGTATAGTGTCACCAAGATCTGACTTTTTTTGCATTGGAAAATATTTACAGAGTAAACTGTCATAATGAAAACATGACAAAGCCATTTGACTATCTTGTTCATAAACAATAGAGTCAGGACTTTTCATCTTGATGACACTGGCACTTTCATTGACATGCATACTTGCTTTTGAGGAATGAGCTATTCATTTTGAGCAAGTGACACGCTTTTGCAGGTTATCAACAAGTTTTGCAGTTTGTACTAATTGTTTTGAGAATTGCATTAACTGTTGTGCAAATGTAAATAGTGATGTGAGAAATGCACCAAAGCGACTGAGAAAAACTGTAATGTATTTTTTTTTATGTGTGTGCGTGCTTTTTGTTTTGTTTTTGGATTGCTTAATTGTATTTCTCTTGTCTCATAATTTTGAGCTTTATAAAAAACAATTGTGGAAAGACATAATAGTGGCCAAAGAAAGAAAACATCATGGTTATTTATCTTTTTTATTAATATATATATATATATATATATATATATATATATATATATATATAGCATCAAACAAGCAACGTAATTCCTGTTAACTGTAATAAAAATATTAAAAGACAAGATTAAAAAAATTATGCACAACTGCCTAGTTGTCTTACTTTTTTCCATTTTAGTGTTCTGTATAAATAGCCCCTAAGAAAAGTTTTGGTTAATCAACCGAGAGTTTGAGTTCATGTGACCGTTAGTTAACGCTTCCTATTACAGTCCTGTTACCCATGTACATACTATGTACTTATTATTGTAATTACAATTACTGGGTAATAACTAGGTACTAACCCAGAACCTACCCCTAAACCTACCCCTAACCCATGTACTTACCTTATATTAGCCAGTACTTTCTAGGTAAGTACACCGTAAGTACACGTAAGTACTGTACTGTAAAAGGAAGCGTTACCCTTTCTGGAATATACCTGTTATACCTCAAACCATCATATTCATCTACGCTGGAGAGCTAAGTCAAAGTCCAACTCGCATAATTGCAAACATTTTAACATGAAGGATCTAACATGCCTAAAGGTTTTTGTAAAGTACTGTACAGTACACAAGTTCAGTCTCTGTAAAGCTATCGGAACAATATGTGCTTGCCAGTTGCTAATTAACATGCAATGAAATAGCCTACCTTCACGCAAACTGTATTTTAACTGAAATTAATCAATATTGCATACTTGGTAGCAAAATATTACTTCTCAAACACAACTCTTTCATACACCCAATGACCTACATAAGTGGGTATTGAGCTAGTCTCTAGGATTACTGTTCTCCAGTAGCTGCTTGTTCCACCAATTTCTCATGACCTGAGCATGGAAAATAAAAGTCCAAGAGGCCATTTGAAACAGCCGCCCAATTATAGACTGGAAACCTGCCAAGATGATTGATGATACTTTGAACGTCCTTGATATCCTCCTATAATGCTGCCTGGGCTTTTCAGCAAACACCTTTAGTGAGCTTTGAACTCTGTACTTATAAGAGGTTCAAGTTTTTTTGTACTACACTTGTTGTCAAGCAAAGATTGGCCAGGGGTCAACAACATGACCAACTATTTGAGTGGTTTCCATATAGGGACTGTAATGTTAAAGCAAGTACAGTATGTCTTATTTTAATATGTTTGTATTGTATTGAATTGTCCATTGTATGAATGTACAATTCGCATTGCATGCGAAGTCACCACCTTGTAAAATAGTTACGTTTTCCCATGAGATTGGGCTGGTAATTTCTAAAGATTGCAGAGTCTTTCTCAATGTCAGTGACATTCCCTGGTTGAGGAAGTAATCCTTTACAGTCCCTGAAACAGTTTCAAATACATGAATACCTGAATGGATAGAAACCTTGTTTCACGAGTTCACACTTACAAATAAGTCAGATAGAATAAATGCGTATTTGGCGTGCTGTCCGAGGAGAGGGCTCCGAGTTAGGTATTCGGCCCGAACCCAGAGCACTCCCCCCGTATTCCTGGCTGTGAAATAAATAAATAAGATAAGCCAAGAGTGAGGAGTCGGGGTGGTGGAGGGATGCTGAAACTGTCAAGGAATGTTAGGTGAGTTGACAGAGTGAATATTTATATGCTCCTTCTCGTGCTGATAGGGTAGACATGGTAATTGTTTGATGACCAGTTGATTGGAATGATTATTTGAACGTGCTCCTCCCGAACTTTGTTTATAAAACATCATTTATTGTCACCAAACTTCAATAAGAGGTGCCTACTTCTGAGCATACGTAATGTGTTTTAGTTGGAAAAGAGGGAGTAGTTTGTGATGTGGCACAGGATTGAGAAGAGATCAGGTCTGATCTCACTCAGTGTTTTCCATTACAGTGAACATCAATGCGGTTGTGTGCTTGGCTCTCTCTGCACCCACCCAAAATCATAGCCGTTAGAGCAATGACCACACAAGGGGGAGGCTGACGGGATGTTTTTCTATTCTTCTTTTTTTTCTTTTTTTACAAAAGCAATTGTTCTGCCCATTCCTGCTGCTCTCTCTCTCACCTCCTTCAGAGTAAGTGTGGACACCCTCTGCTGCACTCCTCCATGTCCTGCCTTTGTCCTGAAACAACTCCCATGACACGCTGCCGGGAGACTGATCGACACTGGGTCCACTGCTGAGGGACATGGAGCAGAGAAAATAGCCTTCCTCCCATAAAATTAAGCTCCTCTGGCAATGAAGCCAGATAGAGAACGTTAGAGGGAGATTGCAGTGGAAAAGAAGCATCACCTGTGTGATCGAGATTCAGCTTGTAGCCTATATAGTGCATTAAACTCTCTTACTGAGTACACAGCAAACACAATCACACAAACAGCACAAATTAGATGAATGCATTCACAAAACAGTAAAACAAGGCTAGACGCAATAGTGTGCAGTACATTTAAGCTGCAAATGAGATGCGTGTGGGGATTGCATATTAATATTAATGTACATTCCCTGTCATTTGAGGTGCACCATAAAGCTTTTTTGACTCATAAATTGTTGGATAAATGCATGTCGCTGTGCCTCAGATTGCTTCTATAATCTGTTCCAGTGGGATACTTGCACTGAATTTTGTGACGTATTTACGTGGTCAAATAATGTGGCTCGCTAGTTTCCGCTGGTAAATGTTTTCAATGTGCTGTAGTAGCCTAGCCAAGATGATTTAAAAATCTTTTTCACAGAAAGGAGAATAGATGTTCTGATCATTACTGTTTATAGGATTTTCCAAACTCAATGGAGCATGAAGTTTTAATCTAGTCAAAGCCGATCTTAGAGAGCAGTGGCGGTGTGTGTAAAAGAGACCATATAAAATAAGATCATAATTTACCCTTTTATTTATTTGGATTAAACATATGTTTTAATCTGTTAGGAATAATCTGAGTTTGTGTTATGTTAGGATGGGTTTTATTATGTTTCAGTTCTGTGCCTCAGTACTTGTTTCTCTGTTTTTCAGTAAGTCTCCTAGATTACAAATGGTTTAATTAAGTTGTCACAAGTGCTTCACATTTCTATGATTGGTTTGTTCTGTCTATTTAAGCCCTGTGTTTCTTCAAAGGTCAGTTCTACTTCAAGTTGTTCTGTTTCTGAGTTCCTTTTATTAATAAAACGAAGAATGCTGCATTTAGATCCTTTTCTCCTCATTATTGCAAACAATTTGTGACAGAAGAACTGACCGAATAATATGGATTTACCAGCAGTCCAGATCCTCCTGCTCTCGCAGGGGAACCAATCCCTAGAGGAACACACACAGGCTTTCCTGGAATTTCAACATCTGTTCCACTATGACGACACCAGCCTGTGTGTGTTTTCAGGTTAGGGTTTCTGGCCTCTGGGGAATTTTAAGGAGAATGTGGAGTGGGTACTCCTTCACAACGGTTCCCCATTCACCATCTGCGAGAGCAGGGAGGAGAGCAGAGCATTAGCCATTACCACCAGCCCAGCAACACCGGAGCCCACCGCAGACATTGAGCCAGAGCCTGCTGCGATTAAAGAGCCTGAGCCAAAGACCGAGCCAGAGATCGCCCTAGAGCTTGAGCCCATCACGTCTGATCAGAGGTGTGTTTCCCGAAAGCAGCGTTAGCCAACTATGGTCACAAGATCTGTCGTTATCAGCATAGTTCAAAGAGTATGTGTTTCCCGAAACCATCACACCAACAAACATTTCTCAACAGCATCACAAAATTGTGAGGTTGGAACACAGCTCTCGATCTGTGGTTAGAAGCAGAGTTTCTAGTGTTCATGACATGTGGACTCAATAAATCCTGATCTTGAGCAAAATAAGCAAGCTGACATTCAGGACAACCTGTGTCTTTCATTTAGAATACATACAAGTGTCTTTTATTTAGAATACATACAAATGTCATTTACGTCTTTTAGTTTGTCAAGAGATTTACAGCGTCGTTTTTGAAGACTGCGCATGTGTGAACGAGCTCTAGTGTGTAAGAACGAGTCTATAATTGAATCTGGAAATAAAGTAAAATAACTGAGAAAAATGAGAGATATTCCTCAGATGCCATGATCGTAATTTATAGCAAAACATCTCGCATTAATTCGATCTCAAACAGATTTGTTAAAATAAGTTATTACTCCACCACCTTCGTGACATCATTAACCAACGTGGTTGAGCGACCGATTTGCGACAATATGGTTTAGGGAAACTGTCGTGACTAGCTAGTTGATTTCTTCAACGATGCAGCGTTCTATGGTGGTTAAGCAGCGAGTTACGGCGTTGTACGGGAAACGCAACCCAGGTGTATAAGCCGGCAACATTACTTGTGCCTCAGGGAGTACTGGTGGAGTATGAGGGGATGTCTTGGAGCCCAACCCCTCAACTACAAATTTTAATGATGACGTCATGCACATGCGTATTACATGTTCAGTCTATAGTGTTTCATCACCATCTACTGGCCTGGCAGATACAGCGTTATTAGTTGTTTTCACGGATCCGTGTGAATGGGGATCGTTTTGACGATGGTGTCGTCTGTGCACGGAAAACTCAAGTTTTAAGCATTTTGTTGTCGTGTAAGTTGCAGTTAGTCTCCTAGGTTGAAAATGATTTGATTAATTTGTCACAGGTGTTTCACTTTTCTTTGATTGTTTTGTTTCTTTCAGTTCATGGTTAGTTCTACTTTGCGTTTTAAGTTGGTTGTTCTGTTTCTGAGTTCCTTTTGTAAATAAAATGAACACTGCTGCATTTATGTTATTTTCTCCTCATTGTTGCAACCAATTTGTGAGTCTGTCAAGTATGACGGGGCTGATGAGGGACAGGTGTCTGTGACATCAATGTGAATCAATGTTGTGATTATACTTAAAGACTATAAAGACTGATAAAGACTGTTCGGACGCTCTTGCTTACTGCTCCGCGCTTTGCTCTATCGCTTTTATATTTTTTATTGCTCTACCGTTTATATTTTTATATTTTATTTCCTTTTATCACCTAATTTTAACTTCAGTACAGTGCTCAAACGCTTGAAAAAAGCAGAATTCTTTTCTCCGACCAGCCTCCCACTGAAAGCTTACATTCCGGGGAAGAGAAAACACAACTCCCTACATTCATAAGGATAAGAGAAAATGCCTCTTCTGGAATCTACTTGCTGCACTAACTGCCAGAGACTTTTACAAAGGATTGCAGTTCTTGAAACAAAGTTACTTGTGGGACCACCAAACCAGACGGAACACACAATCGAGCTTCATCATGGACGCCCTCAGCATACAGCCGGTGAGTCCCATGAATCTAGTGCTCCTCGACAGGCTATACTGAGTGTAGAGAAACAAGCCGATCGACTTACAAATCGATGGCACAAACAGGGAGCGAGACCCAAAGGCACTCGAGACATCAGATTGTCACGAGCATCACACATTGCCGCAGTAGCATCCTCTACCCCAGATACGGCTCTGACAAGGATTGCAAACACTGGTCTCCTACCACCGCCTATACATCTTGAGAACAGATTTGAAGTATTAATGAATGAGGAATCCCTGAATGTAATGAATGTGATCGAACACAGAATGAATAAGCCAGTAGCTAACACTAATGCTAACTGGCGCTCAAGGTCGAGCAGACAGCGGCACTCAGCTCAGAGCGCAGCCGAGCCCAGGACTCTGATAGGGGGTGACTCGATAATCAGAAACATTATTAGCAGGGACACAACTACATGCTGCCTTCCACAAGCAACGACTTCTGATGTAAACAAGGAACTTCAGAACATTCTGATGAAACATAAGACTGCAAATCGACTCATTGTTCATGTGGGGAAGAATGATATTCATAAAGAGCAGTCAGAACTCCTTAAGAAGGATTTCAAGGAACTTTTTGAAACACTTAAAAGACTGAAAGTTCAGACATTCATCAGTGGACCACTCCCAGCAAGAGGAACAAACAGGTTTTCACGGTTGCTTGGGCTTAACACATGGCTGCAAAAAACCTGCAATATAAAAGGAGTGAACTTCATTGACAACTTCAATCTTTTCTGGAGTCAGAGGCAACTGTTTCAACAGGATGGGCTCCACCCAAACAAACTTGGCTCAAGAGTGCTAAAGGACAATATCTACTTCTCCCTCCATCATCCTTCTGCAGTGTGTGCCAATCCACTCAACCTGAATGGCACACACACACCTGGACACAGTATGAATGACCACAGGACTTCACTTATGCACCTGAATGGACATGCGGCCGACACATCACACAAGGACAATGATAACACCACTCAGCCACAACAACCTCTGCTCACGGACACAATCTCAGCTGAGCCCTGCCCACAGAGCTCACCACAAACAGACTGTGACATATTAGAACTGCTAGAAGATTCAGCACCCAAGGACGACTTTCTGGAAAACAGCCAGGGAATACAGGACAGCATATCACAGCCTCCGATAACACCAGAACAACAGCCCCTCTCACCAGACACCGTTATCTCTCTCTCCAGCAACTCCACTTCTGTGCTTCTCAGAGAAAATGGAACAACTGGTGTATGCTGGAACCAAACTATCCCACTCTTTTGCTGCAAGCCCCCAGATGTCAACCAAAAAACGGCAGGCCCCACAACCACCAAAGCCTGCGGGCCCAGCTCGCCCTCCTCCTCCTCCTGTGAGAGCTCTTCGGCCTCTGCCACAGCGCCAGGGCCCACACCATCCTCCAGCGGCTCGCGGTGAACCAAAAACAACTGATACCAACTCTCAGTGATATATGTCGGGTACCCGCTATGATAACAGTAACTTTCTTAAATGTTTACAAAACAAGCGGGAACCCAGTGTGCCTGTATCTTTCTCTATTGCTGTTCAATTACATGATAGAAAATCTAAGGCCTTCAAAAGCCATACAGCAAACCCATCTAATCTGGTGCCTATCACACGGCAAACTAAGATCGCTGTGGGGACAAAAAGTAAGACTGTTAAGTTAGCACTTTTAAACATCCGCTCACTTAAAAATAAATCACTTCTAGTCAACGACTTAATAACCACATACAACCTGGACTTTATGTTTCTAAATGAAACTTGGCTAGAAGACAGCTGCAGTGCAACAGTCCTCAATGAAACATCCCCTCCTAACTTTACTTTTATGAGTGTTTGCAGAGCGGTAAAGAGAGGCGGGGGCGTAGCTGCTCTTTTTAAAGATGTCTATCAATGTAAGCAAATATCATTTGGGAATTACTCGTCTTTCGAATATCTGGGTATTGTGTTAAAAGGCGCTCCACGTATTTTACTTATCATTATTTACAGGCCTCCAAAATACTCTCCAGCTTTTGCTGAGGAATTTACAGAACTGTTATCAACAATTTCCTCTGAGTTTGACTGTTTTGCCATTGCTGGAGATTTTAACATTCACATAGATAATGCAGAAACCAATATGGCAAAAGAAATCAAAACTGTTTTCAAAACTTTTGATCTGACTCAGCATGTACATGGACCCACACATAATCGTGGACACACTCTAGATTTACTTATCAGTAAGGGTCTAAACATCTCATCAATTGTTATCAAGGATGTAGCACTGTCTGATCATTTCTGTATTTTCTTTGATATACTGATCTCTCCTGCCATTGAAGCTAGATCTGTGTCTGTCAAGAAGAGATGCTTAAATGAGAACATTAGTGTCCTATTTATGAAGGCTATATCTTTAAAACCAAGCATATCTGCTGACTCTGTTGATTTTCTCCTTGAATCTTTTAACTCAAAAATTAAAAGTGTAATTGATGATATTGCTCCTGTGAAAGTCAGGAAGAGTGGTAGACAAAAAGCACCTTGGAGAAACTCAACAGCTGTGCAAAACATGAAAAGACAATGCAGAAGAGCAGAGCGCATGTGGCGGAAGACAAAACTTGTAGTCTATTATAACATCTACAAAGACAGCATCCATGCTTTTAATATGGAACTAGGCAAAGCTAGACAGACTTTCTTCTCGAATATTATAAACAGCAACTTAAACAACACACGCACTCTTTTTGCTACTGTAGAGAGACTGACAAACCCCCCAAGCCAGATTCCCAGTAAAATGCTCTCAGACATCAAGTGCAGTGAGTTTGCTTCTTTCTTCTCTGAGAAAATCAATAATATCAGAAAGGTGATCAGCTCATCCTTGAGTTGCGCTGGGGTCAAACAGATCAGACCACTACCTGAGAAAGTAGTTACTATGTCTGTTTTCGAAGAAATTGATGGCAAAATTTTGGAAGAAACCGTACAGCACCTTAAAACATCAACCTGCGCCCTTGACACACTTCCCACATCTTTTTTTAAAAGTGTGTTAAACAGCTTAGAAGCAGATCTCCTAGAAGTGGTAAATGCCTCACTTCTTTCTGGGAGTTTTCCAAACTCCCTGAAAACTGCAGTTGTCAAGCCCCTCCTGAAAAAGAGCAATCTGGATAAGACCATCTTAAGCAATTATAGACCGATCTCAAATCTTCCTTTCATAGGCAAGATCATTGAAAAAGTTGTCTTCAATCAGCTGAACAAATTCCTAAGCTTGAATGGATACTTTGACAATTTTCAATCTGGTTTCCGATCGCATCACAGCACAGAGACAGCTCTCATAAAGATAATAAACGATATTCGCTTAAATACTGATACAGGCAAATTATCAGTGCTGGTACTACTCGACCTCAGTGCTGCATTTGACACTGTCGATCACAACATACTTCTTGACAGGCTGGAAAACTGGGTGGGGCTTTCTGGGATAGTCCTAAAATGGTTCAGGTCATACTTAGAAGGGAGAGGTTATTATGTGAGTATAGGAGACCATAAGTCTGAGTGGACATCCATGACATGCGGAGTCCCTCAAGGCTCAATTCTTGCACCACTCCTATTCAACCTGTACATGCTCCCAATGAGCCAAATAATGAGAAAGAACCGAATCTCTTACCACAGCTATGCAGACGACACACAGCTCTACTTAGCCCTATCGCCTAACGACTACAGCCCCATTGACTCCCTGTGCCAATGCATTGATGAAGTAAACGGTTGGATGTGCCAAAACTTTCTTCAGTTAAACAAAGACAAAACTGAAGTCATTGCGTTTGGTGTGTCTCTAGAGTCAGACCTTAGTTTCAGTAGTCATGTCAAAGCAATAACTAAATCAGCATACTATCATTTGAAAAATATTGCAAGAATTAGATGCTTTGTTTCCAGTCAAGACTTAGAGAAACTTGTGCATGCTTTTATCACCAGCAGGGTGGATTATTGTAATGGACTCCTCACTGGCCTTCCTAAAAACACCATAAGACAGTTGCAGCTCATACAGAACGCTGCTGCCAGGATTCTGAGCAGAACCAGAAAATATGAACATATCACACCAGTCCTCAGGTATTTACACTGGCTCCCAGTTACATTTAGGATTGATTTTAAAGTATTATTACTGGTATATAAATCATTCAATGGGCTAGGACCTCAATATATTGCAGATATGCTCACTGAATATAAACCCAACAGATCACTCAGATCATTAGGATCACATCAGTTAGAAATACCAAGGGTTCACTCTAAGCACGGAGAGTCTGCTTTTAGCTATTATGCCAGCCGCAGCTGGAACCAGCTTCCAGAGGAGATCAGATGTGCTCCTACAGTAGTCACATTCAAATCCAGACTCAAAACACATCTGTTTAGCTATGCATTTAGTGAATGAGCACTGTGTCAATGTTCGTCCGACTGTTTTTACTGTACTTTATTTTATTTTTTATTCTAAACTGTTTTAATTATTTCCTCCTATGTAAAGCACTTTGAATTACCATTGTGTATGAAATGTGCTATATAAATAAACTTGCCTTGCCTTGCCTTGCCTACTTAATGAAAAAAAGTCAATGTTATTACTTTTTTGAGCAGATCTATTAATTTGTACTTTATTGTGAATAAAGTTAAAAAAAAAAAAACAGGGTGATACAACTGTCCTGATATCATAATAAAAAAAGCCTTATTAAAAGAATGGACTTATTAAAAGAAAAGCTTAAGTAGTTCAGAATAATCTCTTATTAATAAAATAACTGACTGTAAGTAACTTTGCAACTACATGTCAACTTATCCTACTAACCCAAACCTTTACCTAACAGTCTACTAATACTTTAACGAGAGTTAGTTGACGTAGCTGCAAAGTTACTTATAGTTTAGTGGAATGTCTAAAGTGGACCATTGATATAAAATGTACCAAACATTATTATTAATAAATATTAGGCCTGCACAATACTTTTTTTAAGCATCGATACCATGATGTGCGCCTCCGCGTCATAGTGCAGGATGTGCGATGACTTTTATAACATGCACACACATACACACACACACAGGTGTGAATGCAACAGAGAGCATTTTTATAGAAATTGAAAAAAAAAAGCAATACAATTTCCACACATAAAAGAAGGCCTGCACTAGAGCTGCACTATGCAGTGTGGGACGAACATGCGCACACACACAAACAAACAAACACACTCGCACATTCACACAGGTGTGTGTTCACTCCTGTTTATATCTGCTTGATTTTTTTATTTTACATTTGCACTTACATTATTGCAATAAATAATATGTGATTACAATCAAGTCTTGTCTTTTAGTGGCAACTTATAACATCAACAAATTCTAACATTTGCCAAAAAATACAGATTAAAATGTATTTTATAATGTTTGAATATATATATATATATATATATATATATATATATATATATATATATATATATATATATACAGTATATTATACAATATACTTATTGTCTATAAGTAACTTTGCAACTACATGTCTACTAACTCTCATTAGAGTATTAGTAGAGTATTAGTAGACTGGTAGGGTCAGGGTTAGAACAAGTTGACATGTAGTTGCAGAGTTACTTATAGTCAGTAGAGTGTCTGTTGGAGGAGCATCACAATAAAGAGTTAGCAGATATTAAGTGGGCTTTCACACTGGCAGTTTAGTTCGGAACGGGGCACGGTTCGCGTGAAAAATCGCTAATGTGAACGCTGTCATGGGACCCGGGTGCGCACTGGGGCACTGAACCCAAGATTACCAAGAGGAGGTGGTCTGAGTTCGGTTGCTCCCGAACCGTGCCGCGGTTCGCATGAATGTGAAAGCAGCACGGACTCGGGTGTGCACTTGTTCAGGAAGTAAAGTGACCTGCGCATGCGTTTTAGCTTATTGTGATGTATTTAGTTAAATAAAACACTTGTAAGGGATGATAGTGTTGATGATTTACATTGGATACGAGTAAGAGTGAGCCTGCAGTGTATTCGTGCATTGCGCGTGAAATCAGGGCAACAAATTTCGAAATCCTCTGTCTCCTCAAAAGAGTCTGTTTGCAAGCAGCAGAAGTACACCTGTATTGTTCACTCAACTGCGCATAATAGCAGCGAATTAATAAAAAACACAATATTGACCTGCGTTCTGTTTTCTATCATGCGCCGTGCACGTTTGCGATGACGTAATGTGCATGCAAACGCACCAGGGTTCGATAGAATCAAGTTGAGTGTGAAACCAGACCAACGCTGCGGGGGGCGCCGGGAACAAACGCGCTCGGGCTCGGACCGCAGCAAACCAGCCCAGTGTAAAAGCCCCCTAAGAAGACAGTCTACTAATACTCTAATGAGAGTTAGTTGACATGTAGTTGCAACGTTACTTCTAGTTAGTAAAATGTTCAAAAGGGACCATTAAATTTTTTTTTACCAACATATTACATTGTATGATATTATTATGTATTGTGGATTTCCCAGCCATGCCATTACCTAAGGAGGTGCAATGCTTGGCTTTTTTATGTTGTTATGAAAGAAAAACAAAGGAAAATGATTTGTCTTGTAACCTATAACCTTCTGTAACTTGCATGTCCTAAACTACATATCAATGCAAGTATGCAACATCCCCTGAAGGAAAGCCTTTGGCAGAGAAAAAAAAAAAAAAACTCAATCTTGGCTACTTTAAAAAAAAAAAAACTGTAATTAGTCTGAACTTCCTGCAGTCTTTGAAATGACAAGGATAATCAATGGATGTGTGGAATCAGCCTCAATGACTTATAGATTAGTGACCAGTTTAAACATTGGTTTTAATTAGCAGTGGTCGGGGAGCCGGGGGCCCGGGGCCAAACGAGCATCATGATTGCAGTCACAGCTTGTCAGGAGACCTACCGACAAAGTCACCTTAAAGAAAAGCCATCCTGATTAGACAGTTATTCTTTACAATAACCACCATCAAAGCCCATCGACACAGTTTAAACATATTTATACCTTTAGAAAATTGCCAATAATCTGTGCAACTTTTATTATTTAGTAATCTATTGTAAAACCTTTGGTGAATTAATCTAATTAAAAAAAATATTTCATTTAAAAATACAGTGTTTATTAACACTAAGTACAAATATTCAATTGAATTAAATTCACATTTATTATAGTGCTTTTCACAATGCATATCGTTTTAAAGCATCTTTACAGAAAATGCATGAGTCCACATTACAATTTATTCTGTAATCAGAGGTGACTGTCAATGTCCATATTTCAGAAATACAGTTCTAAGATAATACAAATCATGCAGTTAGTAACATCATGTATTCATTTTAGGCAGAAACAATGAGCTCTAGTCTCTAGTTACCTCATGGGCATCCCGAGATAAAACAGAGAAGCAAATGGAAAATAATTAGCGTAGCTGCTGTTCATCACATTAAGTGAGGATAATCATGTGCATTTAATCTGATATAAGTGGAGTGTAAGGTTATGAGTTGAATTATGTGAATGCTAGGCTAAAGAGATGCGTCTTTAATCTAGATTTAAACGGGAGTCTGAGTCCCAAGCATTATCAGGAAGGCTATTCCAGAGTTTAGGAGCCAAATGTGAAAACGCTCTCCCTCCTTTAGTGGACTTAGATATAGGTACTACCAGAAATGAAAAAAAAAAAATTATGAAAAAATATCTCACAATAATATACAGATCTAACGGATAAAAGAAGGAAGCGATGGAATCAACATCGAGGGATTTGTTGAAAGACTTTTGAAAGAGGCCTGTAGCATCACTGAACACCTGAGTGTAGCACAAGAGCACCATAGCTCATAAATCCCCAAACTAAGTTCACAACCAAGATCCATCGTCGTCTGATTTTTGACATGGAATATGAAGCAATGCATTTCGCAGGCTGCATGGGCAAAGAGAGAGATAACTTCTGAGGGGAATAGAGCTTGATCTGGACTTCTCAGCAAAAATCCCAAAACAACAGATTCTTTTAGACGGATGCGCCAAAGGCTTCAAGAAAAACACATTATAAAGCTGGGACCGAGATGGGTCTTGTCATGTGCATGTTGCCCACTTGGGTCCCGCCTAGTACCAAGTGCAATCCTACATGAAATCCATCTGGGCAATTAATATGGGGCCATTATGAAACCCGCGGACAATCCTACATGGGCCCCACATACACATGTAGCAGACTCAGCGAGAGCTGTGAGATCCATCAGCAGAGAGTTATTAGAAGCAAAAGGGTAAATCACAGAGTCGTAAACCAGGTATAAAAAGTCAAGGGTCAAAAATAAAGAAAACAGGCAATCAAATCTTCCCGAGGAAGAGAGTGCCCTCTGGCGGTTAGGAGGGGGTAACTCAGGTTGGGATGTTACACATTTAGTCCCACTTTCGGTACCCGGCGAAACTGAAAATATTTTGGAAGGAAGGCAAAGCATGAATGAAAGAGAGCGGGAAATTCAACGACCGCTGGAGACACTTTCGGTACCCGGCGAAACTGCGGAGACTACAGGATGGACTAAAATTCACCCGATTCGTCAGGGAAACAGTATTTTCTTAATGCCTTGGAGAGAGAAAATGAAAATTAATGATACAACAAATAAGTTACTGATATAATTGATAAATAAGTTGGAAGAGAAAAGAGTGGACTGAAATGTACATAATCTAACATGGGCTGAACAGTTTAAATTGCCTTCTTAAACTTAAACTTTTTTTTTTAGGAATAAAAGAATGAAATGAATTCAATATAAATGTTTAAGTTAGAGAAATGTATTTGTCACAATTCCAGACTCTGGGAGTTCCCTCTCTAGTCACCAGAGGGCGCCCTCGCCCGAATATTAACTCCCTTCATTACATACATCTCTCACAGCCGCTCTGACTCTAATCACCTCCTCCAGCTGTTCCCCATCTCCTGGGCTTTATAGCCATCTCTCTCACTTCGTTCCTTGCGAAGTTTTGCATTACCATTGTGATCAATTCTGAGCGTTCACCTCCTGTGAAATTGTCTACCTGGTTTGACCTTGTCTCTGTTCCTAGACTCCTCCAGTTTGCTGCCTGCCTACTTCGACCATTGCCTGGATAACCGACACTGATCTGCCCGCTGCCTGTCTCGACCTTCTGCCAGTATATCAAGACCTCGTTTGCTCGCTGCCTGCACTGACCCTTGCCTGTTCTATCGAACCCCGTTCTGGTCTTCTGAGCCCTTGCTTTACCTTCTCAGCATTATAAATAAAACACTAAAAAGCTGCACATGGATCTCTCTGAGTCTGATTCTGAAAACCCGCAACAGAAAACTTCGCCGCAACCAGATCCAGCAGCTATGTCTTCCTTGTCTGCCGCCTACACAGCCCAAGCGAAACAGCTCGAAGTTCATCATCATCAGCTGTCCCGTCTCACCGCTTTGACGGAGGAACTAGTCAAAGCAGTTCAAACTCTTCAAACGCCCACACCAACACCGATGCCCACACCATCGCCCGCGCGCCCGACTGAGAATGTGTCCGCCACCAGCGCTCGTCTCGCATTACCAGAAAAATTTGACGGGGACCCAAGTAAGTGTAGAGGTTTCATTTTACAATGTACCTTGTTCATCGCTCAACAACCTTCGCTGTATACCACTGAAACTGGCAAGACTGCTTTTGTATGCACACTGCTCACGGGAAAAGCGCTGGATTGGATAACAGCTGTTTGGAGAGAGGATGGTACAGCATTCTCGTCTTTTGAGAATTTCCTCCAACGCTTCCGCGAGGTGTTCGAGCATTCTAAGGAGGGTAAGAGTGCGGGCGATCGCTTGCTTGAGCTCACACAGAATAAATCTACCGCTGCTGAGTATGCTCTCAAATTTCGCACCCTCGCCGCTCAGACTACATGGGTGAACGACACATTGAAAGCGATCTTCCGTAGGGGCTTAAATTACGAGCTTCAGTCTGAACTAGCCTGTCGTGATGAAGGCAGGAACTTGGATGAATTTATTAGCCTCACTATTCAAATTGACAACCTCCTACGTACTCGACGCGCTAATCATTGCACCAGATCTCAACCTCGTAACATGAACATTCCTCGCCTCAGCGCTCCCGCTCCACGTGATGACGCCGAACCCATGCAACTCGGCGCCTATCATCTTTCACCTGAGGAACGAGAGAGGCGTGTTACGCAGCGGTTATGTATGTATTGCGGCGAGGCTGGTCACCTCCGCATCACCTGTCCTTCCCGGCCACGCACTACAGTCCCGAGGTCGGTGAGTTCACTATCTGATGCATCTATTCCTGACTCGTGCTTTTCAGTATCCATTGTAATCACAATCCACGACCATGTAATCTCCACTAGTGCTTTGGTCGACTCCGGAGCGGCCGGAAACTTTATCTCCAGGGACTTTGTTCAATCTAACAACATTTCTTTAATTCAGTGTGTTTCCCCTCTCACAGTCGAAACCGTTGACAGACGACCGCTGGGTGCAGGAAAGGTGACCCACATCACTCAAGAGCTCCACCTGCAGACTGGAATCCTTCATAGCGAGGTGATTCAATTTTATGTTCTCAACAGTTCTCATGTCCCTGTCATTTTAGGACTTCCGTGGCTCCGCAAACATGATCCCCACATCAGTTGGAAGTCCAATCAGATCGTCCGCTGGAGTGAAACCTGTCACATCAAATGCCTCAACCATGTCACCCCCTTGTCTGTACGAGCCCTGTCAGCGCCCATCAAGTCTGCCAGTTCGGCATGCCCTGAGAGAATCAGTTCAGAGAACCTACCCTGTGAGTATCATGACCTGTTAGAGGCCTTCAGTAAAACAAAAGCTTCCAGACTCCCTCCTCATCGAGCCAGCGACTGCACCATTGACCTGTTACCTGGTTATGCTATCCCTAAGGGCCGAATATTCCCTCTTTCACAGCCCGAGTCCGATTCCATGAAAAAGTATATTGAAGAGGAACTAGCTAAAGGTTTCATTCGACCTTCCACCTCTCCAGCGTCCGCCGGGTTCTTTTTTGTAAAGAAGAAGGACGGGGGCCTTCGGCCATGTATCGATTATCGAGCTCTTAACGACATCACTGTCAAGTTCCGCTACCCCCTACCGCTGGTACCAGCCGCCCTTGAACTACTACGTGCAGCCAAATTCTTCACCAAGCTTGACTTACGCTGTGCGTACAACCTCATCCGTATCAGAGAGGGGGACGAGTGGAAAACAGCCTTTTCCACCACCACTGGGCACTATGAATACCTGGTTATGCCGTTCGGCCTATCAAACAGTCCCTCCGTCTTCCAATCCTTCATTAACGATGTGTTCAGAGATATGCTCCACAATACGGTTGTAGTCTACATTGACGAAATCCTTGTTTACTCTGACACATTTGAGGACCACGTGAAACATGTTCGAGCGGTTCTTCAGCGGCTTATCCAGCACCAGTTGTATGCCAAGATGGAAAAGTGCGAGTTTCACCAGACGTCCACGACCTTCCTGGGATATGTGATCAGCCCCGATGGAGTTGCCATGGATGACGGTAAAGTTCGAGCGGTCCTGGAATGGCCACAGCCCAACACCCTTAAGGAGCTCCAACGCTTCCTCGGGTTCGCCAACTTTTATCGTCGCTTCATAAGGAATTTCAGCTCCGTGGCAGCCCCTCTCACATCCTTGGTTAAGAAAGGAGCACACCGTCTATCCTGGAATGAACCTGCAACTCAGGCTTTTAACCTCCTTAAGCAGCGTTTCACCTCTGCACCCATCCTGTCCCATCCGGACCCCGAGGTTCCCTTTATGGTCGAGGTTGACGCCTCCAATACTGGGGTCGGTGCAATTCTCTCCCAACGGCTGGGAACTCCTCCTAGATCTCGCCCTTGTGCTTTTTACTCTCGAAAACTCAATGCTGCAGAGAGAAACTATGATGTGGGAGACAGGGAACTTCTCGCTATGAAGGCAGCCTTCGTTGAGTGGCGGCATTGGCTGGAGGGGGCTCGGCACCCTTTTACTGTTCTAACAGACCATAAGAACCTCGAGTACTTGCGCACCGCCAAGAGACTTAACCCCAGACAGGCACGATGGTCATTATTCTTCAGCCGGTTCAACTTCTCTGTCACCTATCGTCCAGGATCCCAGAATGTCAAGGCAGATGCCCTCTCTAGACAGCATGACCATGACTCTACACCAGAAGATCCTAGACCCATTCTGCCCCCTGACCTCATCATCGCTCCCGTCCGGTGGGACATCGAGACGAAGATTGAGCAAACTAACTCCCAATCCGAAATACCCTCAGCTTGCCCACCTAACAAGCTCTTCGTGCCAGAAACCCTACGGAACCAGGTTCTGGAACAGGTCCACTCTCATCCCAGCTCAGGTCACCCGGGAATCACGGCCACCACTCAGCTGCTGCAAAACCGCTTCTGGTGGCCATCATTAAACCAGGATACCATCAATTTCATTCGTCATTGCCGAGTCTGTAACACCCAGAAGTCGTCACGACAACCACCTGCTGGACTGCTCCAACCTCTTCCAATTCCTCAGCGACCATGGTCTCATATCGCAATTGATTTCCTCACCGATCTTCCACTCTCTGATGGCCATACCACCATTCTTACGGTAGTAGATCGATTTTCTAAGGCCTGCCGCCTTATACCCCTGGCCAAATTACCCACCGCTCTACAAACCGCTGAACTCCTATGTAATCTGGTGTTTCGGTTTTACGGCCTCCCGGAGGACATCGTTTCCGACAGGGGCCCCCAGTTCACCTCCCGAGTATGGAGGGCCTTCTTTCAGACATTGCAAGTCAACGTCAGTCTCACGTCGGGTTACCACCCCCAGTCGAATGGGCAGGCCGAACGCCTTAATCAAGAAGTCACCCGGTTTCTCCGCACTTACTGTCACGAACATCCCGAAGACTGGAGTCGCTACTTGTTATGGGCCGAGTATGCACAGAATTCTCTCCAAAAGCGTTCTACCGGGCTAACTCCTTTCCAGTGCGTCCTGGGTTTTCAACCACCTTTATTCCCATGGTCCGGAGAACCAACCAACATCCCGGCTGTTAACGATTGGTTACAACGAAGCGAAGAAACCTGGAACCAGGCACATGTACACCTCCAACGGGCCATTCGCCGCCAGAAGAGACAAGCAGACCGCCACCGTCGCCCCGGTCCTGTTTATCAACCCGGTCAGTGGGTCTGGCTATCGACCCGAGATCTCAGACTGAGACACTCCTGCAAGAAACTCAGCCCTAGGTATGTGGGACCCTTTAAGATCACTCACCAAATTACACCTGTTTCTTTTCGTCTTGCTCTGCCCAGACACTATCGGATTGCCTCCACATTCCATATGTCTCTACTCAAACCGGCCGAAGGTCCCGATGAGGAGGAACCACAGGAGTCTAACCCACAATCCATCCTGGTGGAGGGTGAGGAGGTCTTCCAAGTTCATGAACTACTAGACTCCCGCCGCCAGGGCAGTACCCTTCAGTATCTGGTTGATTGGGAGGGGTATGGGCCAGAGGAGCGTTCCTGGGTCAACGCCGGGGACATCTTGGATCCCAGCCTTACCAACGACTTCCACCGTATATATCCAAACAAGCCCGCTCCTCGCCCACGTGGACGACCTAGACGTCACCAACCCCCTCACGCCAGGAGTCGTTCGCAGGAAGGGGGCTCTGTCACAATTCCAGACTCTGGGAGTTCCCTCTTTAGTCACCGGAGGGCGCCCTCGCCCGAATATGAACTCCCTTCATTACATACATCTCTCACAGCCGCTCTGACTCTAATCACCTCCTCCAGCTGTTCCCCATCTCCTGGGCTTTATAGCCATCTCTCTCACTTCGTTCCTTGCGAAGTTTTGCATTACCATTGTGATCAATTCTGAGCGTTTACCTCCTGTGAAATTGTCTAACTGGTTTGACCTTGTCTCTTTTCCTAGACTCCTCCAGTTTGCTGCCTGCCTACTTCGACCATTGCCTGGATAGCCGACACTGATCTGCCCGCTGCCTGTCTCGACCTTCTGCCAGTATATCAAGACCTCGTTTGCTCGCTGCCTGCACTGACCCTTGCCTGTTCTATCGAACCCCGTTCTGGTCTTCTGAGCCCTTGCTTTACCTTCTCAGCATTATAAATAAAACACTAAAAAGCTGCACATGGATCTCTCTGAGTCTGATTCTGAAAACCCGCAACAGTATTAATCATGGGTTAATGATTAAATAACCCCCAAAGAACTATGGAGGGAATAGGAAGGAGGGAAGTACATAAATAAAAAAGATTATTATTACTGCTATGGCTATTTTTATTGTTATATATTTTAGTTATTTTTACTATTATTAGTATTATTGTTTTTTCTCTTTCTCTTTCTCTTTCTTTCTCTCTCTCTCTCTCTCTCTCTCTCTCTCTCTCTCTCTCTCTCTCTCTCTCTCTCTCCACCTTTTCTCTCCTTCTTTCTTATTTTTCGTTTTTGTAAAAAAAGGGGAGGAATGAGATATTATCCCTACAGTTAGAAAACACTATTTGTTACAGGGAAGCAAATGCATTTTTGGAGGCTCCAATATTAGGAAAACGTCTGAAGGATGCCACGGTTGGAAGTCAATTGTTAAAAGTGAATGTATGTAACTTTTTGTTTTTGCTCAAGAATGGAGTTTGTTTTAATTTTAGTTTATGTGAGACTGTAATTATGAGGGAAGAAAATTATGTGAGGTAGTTAAAATGGTCTAAACAAACCAATACAAAGAAGGTACTTCAGAAAGAGAAACTTTTTTTTATTTTTTTTTACAAGAAACACATTTAAATAAAGATGAACATGAAAAAATTGAAAAGTTATTTGGAGCTCAAGCATTCACATCATCATTTAGATCAACAAGAAGAGGAGTATCAATATTGGGTAAGGAATATCTGTATTTTAAAAGTGAATGTAGTAAAATAGATGAGGAAATATATTAGTGGAGAGGAAAATTAGAAGGACAATTAATAACTTTAATTAAGGTATGCAACCCACCTGGGGAAAATGTACATTTTGTAAAAAAAAAACATATTTTATTGTTGTTAGTTATGAAAGTTAAAAGAATAGTGGGTAACACTTTACGTGAAGGGGTGTGCATAAGACTGACATGACACCTTCATAATCATGACAGGACACATGTCATGAATAAGAAGGAGGGTTTATGCATGTTTATGACAACTGTCATTAAGTGTCATTCGCTCAATTATGACTTTTTAATGCAAATATGACATTGTTGGAGATGCCTTTGTTATGACAACTTGACATAAACCAATACATCATAACCGGTCAGTGTCTTTGTCATGACAACTTGACATTACTAAGACCACACAACCTGTCATAAATATGTCATAAACATGACATAGCAGATTAATTTTCAAACTTAAGAAACCACTTAGCTTTAGGGTTAACATTACATTAAACTGTCAGGTAATTGGTTTTGACATTGGCTGTCATGAGCTGTCAAGTTGTCATTACCAAGACACTGACAGGTTATGATGTATTGGTTTATGTCAAGGTGTCATTACCAAGACATCTCAAACAATGTCATATTTGCATTAAAAATGTCATAATTGGGCGAATGAAACTTAATGACAGTTGTCATAAACATGCATAAAACCTCCTTCATATTCATGACATGTGTCCTGTCATGATTATGAAGGTGTCATGTCAGTCTTATGCACACCCCTTCAAGTAAAGTGTTACCGAATAATGATTATTGCAGGAGATTTTAATTTGGTCATGGAGGAAAAATTAGATATACTAAGAGCTGAAAAGACTTGGCTTGATTTGTATCATAAACGCCACATGTTTTATTTCTCAGTCACATATTTTGGTGAGTTGTATAGCTATAACCTTCCAGCCAAACAACAAATGTTGTGTCTTCATATTCAATCCACTGACACATCACATTAAGCCGAGTGTGAAAGGAGTGTGTCTCAATGAAAACAGCACACGAGGAGCAGAGAGGCGTTTAGTATGCTAGGTAGCACGGCTCCACACACTGACAAGTGCGCGACGGCTCGTTTGTCTCTCTGTCCGTTCCTTCGCTCCCTGTTTCACCACTGCAGGGAATTCAGCATGACTCCACACGTCTCACCTTTTTACTCCTTCCATGCCGGCATACACAATTACGTTTCCCTGAAATATTTGTTTTATTAATGTTGCCCAACGGAGTAATTAATCTCCTCACAAAGGTACCATCTGGATGACCCAAAAATGCAATTAAACTTCCTGTTTTATGATTAAGATGAATATGGAGGAGAGGACGGAAATGGCAAATGTGTGATATCACACACGGAGGAATCAGCTTCATTTCTTTTCTCTCTCTCTCTCTTTATGTTCTTCACAACTTGTCGAGGTGAGCGTGACTTACTGAGCTGATGTAAGAGATAGTCAGTAATGAAAACGAATGTCCTCTCATGGAAGCCGATGCATTTCCATTACTAGATCGATTGGCCGGGGTTAGTGATGCCAACTGGCAAGCTGTTTGTGTCGCCCTGGCATTGAAAAAGTGAATCGGATACACAGTCTTTGTTGAATTCCTGTCCTGTGATTCTTATGGCAAGGTAATTTGGTAACACTTTACTTGAAGGGTTGTGCATTAAACTGACATGACACCTTCATAATCATGACAGGACACATGTCATGAATATGAAGGAGGGTTTATGCATGTTTATGACAACTGTCATTAAGTGTCAATAATTTTTAATGCAAATATGACATTATTTGAGATGTCTTTGTAATGACAACTTGACATAAACCAATACATCATAACCTGTCAGTGCTTTGTCATGACAACTTGACATTACTAAGACAACACAACCTGTCATAAATATGTCATAAACATGACATAGCAGATTAATGATCAAACTTAAGAAACCACGTAGCTTTATGGGTTAAAATTACATGTTGGTTTTGACATTGGCTGTCATGAGCTGTCAAGTTGTCATAACAAAGACATCTCAAACAATGTCATATTTGCATTAAAAATGTCATAATTGAGCGAATGACACTTAATGACAGTTGTCATAAACATGCATAAAACCTCCTTCATATTCATGACATGTGTCCTGTCATGATTATGAAGGTGTCATGTCAGTCTTATGCACACCCCTTCAAGAAAAGTGTTACCGGTAATTTTCGATACAGGTTTTATATCATCATATGGAGATTAGACACATACAGTGGGAAACAACAGTTGTTTATTCTATACAACAATGAGCAAATGGAGTAAGAAAGATTCCAGTAATCTCACATGAATTATCAGAGATCTTAAACTGTGCTTAAATTTATCAAGGTACCAACGATCAAAAGTCAGATCTCAGTACGAACTCAAACTTTTCTCACCGAACTCATCCAAGATCAAACGATCTGAGCGGTTCTACAGTATAACAACTATTTATCACATTTGTGCCTTTTTTGACTTCTCAAAGGGACATTTTTATTGATACTGTCATTTAGATTTGACACCAACACTAACATATCTGCAAATCTCCAAATAATAACTATTGCACCAACTGCACCGTGTGACTCTCACACTATATAAAGCCTCACAATGTTTATTTGTGTCATGCATTAGGTTGATATGCAGTACATAAGGACACATTTTTGCTCGTCTGTTTATTCCTTTGCAAACCATGTTTCTTTTTGACTTTAGTTCAACACTCGTTGTTAGTTATTGTTTTGACTTTTTTGAAGTATTTCTATTTTACATCATTATAAACTGCAACAGATAATATAGGAATATTTGTTACTTTCTGGACTTTTCGGCAGTGTTTCATCCAATAATTTTGCGTTCATATCTTTTATAGGGTCCATGCTAATAATTTCTCAACTGCCCACTTTTTTTTTATTCAGCTGTCATATATTGGTCTACAATATTTTTTTAGAAGTTGTCTGCTTTCAGAGATAAAATGTGCTATTTATTATGTATTTTATATATCGGTGCATTTATAGAAGTAGTGTATCGTACAACAAAATAATCCAGAAATACACTGGCTATAACTTTCTTCAACTATGGGCACTCACAAATTCATGTTTAAAATCTGTTTTACACAACATGATCGGCTGTCATGTGACTTGCTCTTGTATAGGTATAACGCACACAACACAGGAATGTATACTTGTGTTATACCTATACAAGAATTGGTCCTATCCCAAATAAGCATCAGTAGTGAGTAGGGATGTATGATTTATCGGCAGCCATATAGATATCAGACGATAAATGTTCATTTTTACTGTTTTTTGTATCGTTCTGATGAGGGTTTCATGATGTGAAACGCCAGCATGCAGCAGACCTGAGTTTATGATAGAGAGAAGATGCAATGTTGGCTGTGTGGAAAAGTAATTAGAATTGCAGTATTAAACAAAATTCACAACTGAACAAATATTACCATTAAGTCAAATCAACAAAGACTTGAGACTGAGAGTGGAAAATCCATAAGGACGGAGCAAAAGCCAAAGAAATAACAGAGTTATGGAAATTATTGCACGTAACAACCAATCTGTTAACTATTGTTTAGGACCATGAATTTGATCAACTATTTATTGAATCCTACTTCTCTTAATTCTTGAGCAGGGGTGGCATTAGAGGTCATAACACAGTATTGTGCAAAGAGCCATGCCCCTGTAATCATACTTTTGTGTTGTTGGTGTTTTACTGGCTCTAGTGTTCATTTCAGCTGGAAAATGCCGTGATTTGTATTGGTCTGTGTTTTGAGTTTGGCAAAAATGTAGGTAGGCATGGTTCCCTTTCGTAGTCACTCCGAGTTACTTCGGATGACGGAGAATGGGGGTTTCGCCAGAAAGCCTATCATCTTCGAGTATTATAAAACGAGCCAATGGCGATGAAATGCCATGGGTCTGCGGAATTTTCATAGCGTATCTCCGCCCCACCGTGTGGCTATATAAGGAGAGACACCTGCAACGGCAGATCATGTTTTCGCTTCGGAGCCAAGAGCATCTCTTCACTCCGCAAGCCAAAATCCTGAGTTTATCAGTGACTTTCTTCTCTTCGAGACGAGCGAACTCTCCGGTGTTGGTGTGACGGCGGTATCCAGCGAGCTTCACATTGCCTGCGATCTGAGCAGTGGTCTGCCAGTCTGTGTGTTTCTCCCTGGTTGCCTCAGCATCGCAGAGTTTTTCCTATCATAAAAGAGCTGCACGTGGCATGTCTTTTTAAAGATGTCTCGCCCGTGTTCTTCTGGGTGCGGTCGATATCTGTCTTCCTTTGATGGGCACAATCGCTGCTTTGCGTGTCTGGGCTTAGAGCACGCTAAAGCAGCGCTTGTGGATGACTCATGTTCCTTCTGTGGGAACATGACCATCGCAACACTGAGGTCGAGACTCAATGATCTCATTCGAGAGAGAGTCCCCTCATCCACACCCCGATCTAATCCGACGATGCGTCCTCGGACCACGCCCCCCTCTACAGTGTTGCAACCCGCGAGTGCTGCGGTGATTCAGGCGGGTCCATCTTCGGATGCCCCGCGTGTTTCATTCGGCGCTCCAGAGGAGGACTCGATGTCGATCGCGGCATCACAAGGCGGGCAAGAGTCATCGGGAAGTGACGACGCGGCTGCGTTGCCCGTGTCAGATCCCGAGATGACGGCCATGCTTTCCAGGGCCGCCGCGAGCATCGGGCTAGAGTGGAACCCTCCGCACTGCCCCGAGCGCTCGCGGTTGGATGATTGGTTTTTGGGTGCGGCCTCACGGCCGCAGCCAACCCCAATGCCATTCTTCGCGGAGGTGCATGAGGAGCTGTCGAAGTCATGGAAGGCTCCATTGACCTCCCATGAACGTTCGACAGCTTTCTCCGCCTTTCCTCCCCTCGGTGGCGTGGTCGCCCATGGGTACACTGGGATTCCCCCAGTTGAACGCTCTGTTGCGATGCAACTGTGTCCTCAGAGTGCTTCTTCTCGCGGCACTCCTAAGCACCCGTCCAAGGCCTGTAGATTTTCGTCCACCCTGGTGGCGAGATCTCACAGAGCTGCAGGACAGGCGGCCGCCGCCATGTGATTAGCACCTTGCAGGTCTACCAGGCCCAGCCGGTCAGACAACTTGACATATCCCAGGCCGGCCTCTTCGGTGGAGCGGTTGAGGACTTCGCCCAGCAGTTCTCGACCGCACAGAAGCAGTCTGAGGCGATTAAACATATTCTGCCCCGACAGCCCGCTGCTGCCTCCACCCAGCCGTCGGTTCAGCCGCCGAGGGCGCCCTCCTGTCACAATTGCGAGATTACGAAGTCAGAATTGTTAAAAAAGTCAAGTCGCAATTGAGAGATATAAAGACGATATTATCTCACAATTCTGACTTTTTTTCTCACGACTTTATAACACATTATTGCGAGTTTATATCTCGAAATTCTAACATTTTTTCTCAATTGTGAGATATAAACTTGCAATTGCGAGTTATCAGGCCAATTCTAAGGGAAAAAGGGATTCTAAGGGACTAACTTTTTCCCCCTCAGAATAGTTTATTTCACACAAATCTGACTTTATAACACGCAATTGCAACTTTATTTCACGCAATTCTGACTTTACAACACGCAATTGCGACTTTATTTCACGCAATTCTGACTTTACAACATGCAATTGCGACTTTATTTCACGCAATTCTGACTTTACAACACACAATTGCGACTTTATTTCACGCAATTGCGACTTTATGTCACCCAATTCTGACTTTACAACACGCAATTGCGACTTTGTCAAGCAATTCTGACTTTATAACACCCAATTGCGACTTTATTTCATGCAATTCTGACTTTACAACACACAATTGCCACTTTATATCTCACAATTCTGACTTTATATCTCACAATTCTGACTTTATAACACGCAATTGCGACTTTGTATTATGCAATTCTGACTTTATATCTCGCAATTGTGAGAAAAAAAGTCAGAATTGCGAGATAAAAAGTCGCAATTACCTTTTTTATTTTTCATTCTGTGGCGGAAACAAGCTTCCATAGTTTTGCTGTTATCCTTCTTTCGAGATTGACCGTTGTTCTGTTGGAGTGATCTTTGCAGGTTGTCCACTTTTAGAGAGAATAGCAAACATTTAGATGATTTGTCTTATTGTGGACTGATCAACACAGGTCTTTGTCAAGGTTTTTGTAACCGTTCCAGTCAGAGCTGGTCCTGTTAGGCACCCAAGACGAGACCTTCTATCCTTGTGTGTGTATTCGCCCATGTTATGCTCTCTCTCTCTCTCAATTATTTTTTTTTAACCTAATTCTAGATTTAATGACCCATAGTTCAAATAAAGAAATGAAAATTAACCATTATTTTTACCAATTCTGTCAAATTTTGCTCTGCAAACATGCTGGCAAGTGACAATTTAAAAGCAGACATTGGTCTAGTTGGTTGGTAAATGATGGCAATTTCCATTTTGGGTGTTTTTTTTTTTTTTTTTAACACTGATTTGTTTAATATAGTCTAGGACTGAAGTTGAGTTGGTGACAAGACACTGTGCTCTTTGCTTTCGGAGCAGAAATATAATCCCTGTCACTGTTCACCACAGATGCATGCTGGGAAACTGAACAGCCAAAAGACCTTGTCATACACCTTCAAATACAGTTCTCCCAGGTTAGGACACTTTGTTATTTTGCCAAACCCTTGTCTAAAAGCACTGCAAAGACAGTAGATGTTGACCATAGCCAAGGTCACACTACAGTACAGTTCGCAATTGTCTTGTTGCAATGACGTTTTCAACCTTTGTGTGGCCCTGAAGAGAACCTAGCCCTAACAACAGCATGCATTTGCTTGTTTGCTTACCACCCTTATCACATAATCAATAGTCTGCCACTCGTTCAATTCGACAAGCATCTCCAAGAGAGAGGGGTAATCGTTTAGCAACAGTGGGTGTATGATATTGACCGATGGAGATAAGGTTTGTCCTACTCAATCATGCCTGCGGGACTGGCTTATTAAGGGGTCACATCAAATACAGCATGTCTGTGTGTCTTGCTTCACGCCTACAATAATGGGCACATGCTAAAGGGAACAATCAGAGTGATTTGTCCTCGCCGCTGGGAGAATGACACCAAGAAGGGCTTTAAAGAACAAACCTGTCTGATTTAAACACTGACAAGTGAATGAGTGACGATCATTACCAGGACAGATTTACTCCCGAGAGTTACTGGTGTCTTGTGTTCAATGTTTGCAAATTACACTTTTAAAACTCCAACTTCCATTTGGACAGACAAGTTGAACTATCAAATAATGTTGACATTAAATAAATAATAATTAAATACAGTTACGTGCAACTTAAATATTAAATGGCAATAACTTACAATGTCAGGTGTGATGAGAGGCCAAAAGAACAGGCATATGCTCAGTTTGATCACGTATGATGCACTTGAAAAATGTATACAATTGAATACAATTTACCAACCAAAAAATAACTAATTATCTCTAAGCGTAATGCTTAATTTAATCCTTAGTGGTGCAGCTCACCATTTGAGGGCATCATATGGCTTTCAGTATGAATGAAACAGACATAATGCTCACACTGCCTCATTGTGGGTAAACATAGAATAAGTTTTACTCCTCTCTATAGAAGTTTGAAGTAAACATGAGAATCTACACTGGAAAATCCAAAAGCTTTCCTGACTCACATATCGTCGCTGTCCGATGAAAACCGCGTATGTCCATTTTGCCGATTTTGAGATTTTTCGACGGATAGAATGTCCAGGTTCATTTACGTATACAGTATGCTTCACATTATCTAAATGACCAATGAAAAGTTGTGAAATCATGTCATCTGATTTCCACGTATATCCATTTGCTGTCAAAGCTGTCAATCACGCCGCGTATCTCCCGCCCTGTGGAGGCATCTCGCCGGTCTCGTGAAGTTCGTCTCTGGAGGCTCAGCATTGGATAGCCGAATAGCTAACACTGTGAGGTAAAGTATCAGCAAATGTTTTTGACAACTGTTCTCAAGTTTATTATATATTCACAACTGTTATTTACCGGTAAATGGTCTAGATGAAGTAATTGTCCACAGGCTAACTTAGTTCTTCACAGATTAGCTTGCTTGCTAGTATGTAAATAAACTTGGTCTCATTGATAAGATTTATACTTTTTTTTTTTTAGTCAAACTGATCAAATTATAGCGGAGCAGAGGGATGATTTATAACGACAACTTTTGATAATTTTATGAGAAATCTACAGACGCAAACAGACAAAGTGTACAAGTCTGAAAGAAGACATGTTATTGAAGACAAATATCCCAAAATCTCAAAATTGACTGATAAAAAACCCCCGATGTTTTTGCCTGCCCTGCCTCGCCTTAATAAACTGAGCGTAGCCTATTCAGCTGTCATCTGAAACGCGACTTGGGCATTCTAATTAATGATCGGAAGAACGCGTATCGACCACCGTTACTGTAAAATATGCACGTATGTCCATTTAAACTTGATTTTGGTAAAATGTGGATTATATCATTACACTGGCAAGAATATGGTTACATTTAAAGATGCCGGACCAAGTATGACAATGCTACGTTCAACTGCTGTGAAATGACGCTGTTTTTTTCACTTCCTGAAAAGTAACCGTTTTGGACATACGTGAGTTTCATCGGGCAGCGACGATATACTAGTTAACTTTACTCGGTTATATAAAATACATACTTCTTACTAGGTTTTGTTGAGTTACAGTCAATTGCAGGGTGAAAATAACAAGTTACTTAATAGTTTGAGTGACGCTTACTTGAAACAAGCAAGTAGCAACAAAGGATGCAATGACGTTACTAAACCAGTGAGAGGCAGCAGTGCATTAAAGCGTGCCTAATGTGCCGAAAAAACAAAGAAGAAGAAGCGGCACTTGTGAGAGCATGCGGGATAGATTCTGTGTGTATTTCGGCGCCAATTTTGCAGATGTGGAAAGACGTTGACAGACTGGAGACTGCCTACATTTTTATCTGGAGCTTCGCTACATTTTTGGAATATTAATATGAGATAATAATAAGGTGAGTAATCAAGCATGCGACTTTCGTGTGAATGTTTTTTTTACTGTCTGTCGCTAACGTTAATCTTTACTGATCTCCTTAAAGATGAACTGAACTGAATAAAAACAACGTTGATAACGTGTTGTTTATGACAATTAAAAGTAAATTACACTAAACAGATTTGTGTACCAAATAATTGTGATATTCGGGGCTTGGCAACGCAAGAATATGGTTTGGCATGTTTTTTTTTTTTTGCGCATAAAACTACCAGGTACCATAACAGTTCCTGAAATGCCTGAAAAGCTATTTATTGTTCCCAAATGTAAAACTGATGCATTTTCACTGATCCATTCTCCTCTGTTGGCATTGGTTTATAAATTATTAAGGTTACAAATCTGGTGAAATGGTGCACATTTACAGTTAAAGGTAACGTTAACCTGCAGTTTATGCAGAGATGAAGTTTGTGATGATTTTTGACAGTATTTGTGATTTCACAAAAAACATTATACTTTTGTTTTTAAATTGAGTACATTCAGAATGTAACGCAAGCACTGTAAAAGGGATTTTCTTTACTCAACTGCTTTATCACTGCTGATTAAATTAGCCATCTTTTAACAAGATGAGAAACTTAGTAATGTTAAGTTATGTTACCCTAGTGGAACCTCTGATTGCATCAAAGATGGACCAGACCTTCTCAATGCGAAGACGTGAGATTGTGGATGCAGATGGAGCAGTGGCCAGCTCTTTTTACAGAGAGACAAGTAAGAATTCATATCCCCTTTTCCACCATGATAAACCACATTCTGTTTAGGTTTGGCTTTAGAATTGGCCTGTAGGCCTGACCATGCATTGAAAAATATCCACACTGTCCAATGCCTTTTTTTTTTGTGTGCCTGTGTTGTAACGTTAGGTGTTTGCAAAGTTTGACAGGATCTGATCTGACCACAGATCTGCAGACTGCAGAGTAACCTTTATGGTGCTGTGGATCTTTACACACCACGTTTTGTCACAAGACTTCAAGAAGCATTGGAGAGAAATTGAATGAGCTTATGCAGCAAATTAATACAGAGGTGAGTTTACTGCAGCCTTAATTTTTTATTATTCTGAGTTGATCATGGTTTTGCTTACAATCTATTTAGCTGTTGTCTAAAGTGTTGTGGGGTTTTGTTGTCTAAAGTGTTGTGGGGTTTTGTTGATAACCCCTTTAACTGTGGACTGTTATCTTAATAGTCACTTCTCCACTTAAAGCCATAATGGTAATGACACTTTTTTTTCATCTTCAGATCAAAAAAATGGTGATACTTTTAATAAAATCCGAGTCCTTTCTGTTCCTCAATAGGCAGCAATGAAAAAAATCATTAAAGTAGCTCATGTGACTCCAGTGGTTTAAGCTCATTTCATGAAGCAACATGAGCGCTTTTTGTAAAAAAAAAAAAAAAAAAAAAAAAAGCCTGTATTTGCTAAATCTTATTGACCTTTTCACTTTTCCCTGTGGTAATATTTTTATTTTTTGGTTTCATTCAGGTGTGTGATGTTGATGAAGCCTGGGCACAAGTATCTGTTGGGGACTGTCATTGAGTCAAGTCAAGTCATCTTCATTTATATAGCGCTTTTAACAATGGATTGTTTCAAAGCAGCTTTACAGAGATAAACATATAATTTAAGGTAACAGATTGTTTTGGCATTATAGCGGTTTTTGAATAATGTTATTTCCAGCTAAAGTTAACTTTGATTGATTCACCTCCGTCGAAATGATCAGACTTTTAAACGCGAACCTGTGATTAACGCTGGCGGCGTTCACATGCTCATTCAGAATTGATTCTATAGTTATGTGCTTTTTAAAATATGTGCGCAGGTTTGTAATTCATACAACCCAGCCTAAACAAACTACTTTTCTTGCCTATAAATTTTGATACAGAATTTTGTTTTATTTTATCACTTCGGGGTACGCGAGCCAGATGATGAAGATGAAGAAGAAGAACCTCTCTCTCTAAATAAACTACCTTTGGCCAGTGTCTACTGCCATCATTGTTGAGAGGTATTGTAATGCATAATCTGCAGAACCTGCCTCATGCAATTTGCATCTATTTAGGTTTGTTTTATGCTTTAAATTTGGATTACGCAAAATACATGAAAAACACTGATGCTTGGTTTGGGACAGAACAAACTCCCACCAAAACTGCAATCTCTGAAAAATCTCCTGTTGAGTAATCAAATGTGCTAGATTAATGATGTTTGGCATTAGATTACATTCGTTTATGACAGTGGAATTAGATCAATTGATAGAAAAATAAAAGGGAAACTAAGCCACTTGTTTAAAATTGTCATCCCATTGCAATTTAAAGGGTTAGTTCACCCAAGAGGAAAATTCTGTCAGTAATTACTCTCCCTCATGCCGTTCCAAACCCGTAAGACCTCCGTTCATCTTCGGAAAACACAAATTAAGATATTTTTGATGAAATCAGAGAGCTTTCTGTCTGCAACGTCATTGAAACTTTCAAGGCCTTGTTAAAATAGTCCATGTGACTACAGTAATTCAACCTTAATATTATGGACTAGAATACTTTTTATCCGCAAAAAAACCCTCAAATAACGACATTCAACAATCTCTTCTCTTCAACGTCATTCTCCTATGCTGTTGACGTAGTGTAAACAGCGCAGCGCTTCTGGGTTCTACGTCATAATGTAGGCTTATTATTGGCCAGCATCACACATGACCAGAGTCGGCCAATAATAAGCCTACATTCTGATGTAGAGCCCAGAAGCGCTGCACTGTTTACACTACGTCAACAGCGTAGGAGAATGACGTTGAAGAGAAGAGATTGTTGAATAATGTCGTTATTTGGCAGAGTTTTTACACACAAAAAACTATTCTCGTCGCTTCATAACATTAATGTTGAACTACTGTAGTCACATGGACTATTTTAACGGTGTCTTTACTACCTTTCTGTGCCTTAAAAGTTGCAATGACGTTACAGTCTTTGGAGGGACAGAAAGCTCTCATATTTCATCAAAAAGATCTTCATTTGTGTTGCGAAGATTAACGAAGGTCTTACGGGTTTGGATTGGAAAAGCATAAAGGTGAGTAATTACTGACAGAAATGTCATTTTTGGGTGAACTATCCCTTTAAGATGCTGTCAGCATATTCATTTCTAATGTACATGTGTGTCAGAGACTTTGCTTTTTCATTGTTTTTCATTGCCGGAATTCACAACGCTTCATCTGTAGAGTGGGAAAGGGATCCTCCATAGGGAGAGGATAGTGGACACTTCAGCACTGCATTGTCATCGGGTCCAGGCGGATCTCCTTCGTCAGATCTGGATACGGCCAGGATCCGGCAGGCTGCGGGAAAACCTCGGGATAAACAAAGACACTAATATTAGCGTAGATGCCATTCTTCTTATGATGTAGCGAGTACATCAAGATAAAAAAAGGATCAAAAAAGTTCATCAAAGTTGTCCTAAAACAAGAACGGGTATTGTTCAAAGTTCATGTATAACTTTGATGAAAGGTTTCGATCCACTTCAAAAGCTGATTACAGTACATTGAAAAAAATGGTAACATCTAAATTAACAGGGTGGTTTTCCATAAGCTAAAACACTCTTTATGTGTGTCTTGTCAACCACAGTGATCTTAGTAGCGGCAAAAGCAACAAACACAGTCACATCCATACAGAACAATACAAATAATTCCCTTTGGGGAAAATAATCCATCATGAAAAGGAGACACAAGCATGTCTACCAGACTACTAGAGTACAGATAAAGTCTCTTTTTGTTAGTCACTGGTGAATTATGTGTTGGCTCCACCAAACGTGTAATCAATGTATTGTGGGTGCGACCTTGTTCATGGTGTTTGAAGATGAGGATATGTCACACATTTGCTGGACTTTTCCTGAAAGAAAAATGCACCTGAATATAAGATGCATTTGGGTAAAGAATTTGATTTTTTATTTTAACATTTAGAAAGAAATAAGGGTAACACTTTACTTGAAGGGGTGTGCATAAGACTGACATGACACCTTCATAATCATGACAGGACACATGTCATGAATATGAAGGAGGTTTTATGCATGTTTATGACAACTGTCATTAAGTGTCATTCGCTCAATTATGACATTTTTAATACAAATATGACGTTGTTTGAGATGTCTTGGTAATGACAACTTGACATTAACAAGACAACATAAATTGTCATAAATATGTCATAAATTTGACATAGCAGATTAATGATCAAACTTTAAAGGTTATAATGGCCTCATGATAGCCAATGTCAAAACCACGCAGGTCATGAGGCCATTATAACCTTTTAATGACAAATTCACTTTGCACCACTGTAGTTGAGGTCAAGAAAAATATTCATGACAGTTATAATGGCCTCATGACAGCCAATGTCAAAACCAACCACCTGACAGTTTAATGTATCGTTAACCCATAAAGCTACGTGGTTTCTTAAGTTTGATAATTAATCTGCTATGTCATGTTTATGACATATTTATGACAGGTTGTGTTGTCTTAGTAATGTCAAGTTGTCATAACAAAGACATCTCAAACAATGTCATATTTGCATTAAAAATGTCATAATTGAGCGAATGACACTTAATGACAGTTGTCATAAACAGGCATGAGACCTCCTTCAGATTCATACCATGTGTCCTGTCATGATTATGAAGGTGTCATGTCAGTGTTATGCACACCCCTTCAAGTAAAGTGTTACCGGAATGAGAAACAAAATGGGATGTCACTGTCATCCCAAGTCATATTTGTTTGCTTGGTCAATATCTTAGTCGGTTTTGGCTCATTTGCTGTTGTAGGTTATAAAGACCTTTGATGTAACTGAAAAAATATGGTGAAGTGATATGGAATTGTAATGCGGTCGACAGACCTGGAAATACACATTGCTGTGTCTTTACTAGAGCGTTTACTTTATTGTTTTCAGATAAAAACGTGATCAACGAAAAACGAAGCCTCACTTTCTTGACAGTCACGTGAATGCTTCACTTTGCGTGTTGGGATGTTTGAACCCAGACCACTACTCTACAGGTTTTTGGAAGTTTAAGTCCATTTACAAATTTTTATTTATTTTTATATATATATATATATATATATATATATATATATATATATATATATATATATATATATATATATATAAATAAGCGGTTATAGCCTATGTTTCATGATCATATACTCTGACACATAAACAGCATATAAACCATAAAATAATTAGACCAACATTTACTTGCATCAAGCAACTCTGTTGGTGTTTTTATAATTAGTATTAATATACAGTAATTGTTACGTTTAATTTATTGCCAAACTTTAATATATGAATTATATTATCAGAAAACTGAACATTTACCGTTGCCAGGCTTTCATTTGTGCTTAATGGATAAAACAACGGCGCTGCGCACTCGGCTGCTCATAAACATGGCTGCTATAAATTTGACCTGCCACAAGATGGCGCTGTTTTCGACACTCTTGATGCTTCGGATCTTTTCCCGAAACATCCCTAGGTAATAGTGATGCGCGGGTCGTCTCATAACCCGCGGGTCGGGTTGGGGCGGGCAAGAAATTGTCACTTTATTTGCGGGGCGGGTTATTAAAAGCAAAATAAAAAATAAAAAAATCCATGTATGTTGCGTGCAATTTCCAGCCTATATTAAATATTTGGGAATATTTGTTTTCATATTTTATTAGGTTCTTTGATAAGGTTACAATACGAATGCCGTAGCAACGTAACTTGTGTGATTTCCCCAAACCTTTGGCGTCACGTGACACGTCACGAAAGCGACGTGAAGTGCAACTCGTGTGAAAAATATACAAACAGGAGAGCCACAAAACGGGCTTTTCTACTTTTCCAGCATGTCAAGACATATTTGTGGGGGGTCTAAGAAATAAAAAATTGTTTAGCCTATTAGATGAATACAAATGCTGCTTTGTAAATGTTGAATATGTTTATCATTATCTTATTAATATGACCAGATTTATGGTTCATATTCATAATCGTCTGTTGTTGCAAGGACGCTGTTTACAGGACGATGTTTCCAAGCACTTTCAGGCTGAAATGAAGGCTGTTTTCATTTACATTACAATACCTAGTATGTCTATTTAACGGTCGCGGGTGCGGGGCGGGTTGTAAAAATAGATACAGTGGTGCGGGGCGGGCTAAATAATTTCATAAAAGCGGGACCTGCGGGTTGGAAAAAAAGCCGACCCGCGCATCACTACTAGGTAATACACAATCAAAGTCAGAACAGGCAAAGGTCATACACCAACACAAAATCCAAACATCAACTGAGTACAGCGTGGTGGCAGACGGGGAAACCCAAGAAACAGGCAGAAAATCAACAGAGACAGGACACTAGGCTTAGAATAGCAGTGACACTAACAAGACTAGTGAAGGATAACCAGGCTTTATAGGCAGAGGTAATGATACACAGCTGTAGACAATCAGTGATGAGTCCAGGCAAAGGATTATGGGGAATGAAGTCTATGAAAGAATGACAGTAGTCTGGGGTTGAGTGCCCTCTAGT
Organism: Tiaroga cobitis; assembly: GCA_030578255.1. NCBI lineage: Eukaryota > Metazoa > Chordata > Actinopteri > Cypriniformes > Leuciscidae > Tiaroga > Tiaroga cobitis. Next base: position 51,920,487 of record CM060611.1, read on the forward strand.
GAACAACTGGTGATCGTGACACAAGCACTCAGCAGTATCGGGTGTAAAAACACTATAAACATTTGCCAAAATGAGGGCATGCGACTCTGTGTACAGAGGCTCAGCTGCAAAAATGACAAATCTGTGCTTTCAACACGTCATCTATGAGTCTGCTCCTCCAGCGCAGGCCATTTCTACACTGTAAACAGTGCTGGGTTAAAAACAACCATTTCTGGGTTATTTGGCAACTCAGCGCTGGGAAAATACTGGACAGAACACACGCTGGGTTATTTAAACCCAGCTTGTTGGGTTTTATAAAATTAACCCATTTGCTGGGTTGTTTTTGACATAGTGCTGGGTCAGTCAACCTATTGAAGGTTTTTCATTTTAAATAATAAAAATGCATTTTAAAATCTGTTATATATAGGACAAGAATAGTTCATATATAGGCTAAAGTATTTTTTATTCAATGACAATTCAGTCTTTTACAATCATAAATACTCAAAAAGCATTTAGTAAACGTTTTAGGACGTGACCGGAGCGGCATGAGCAGCCAGCTGGAATCTGTGGAAAGAAAACTGGCATCAGTAGGCCGTTCCAAATCACTAAATGACAATCTTATATATATTCATGTTCGAAAAGTTACATCAAAAACCTTAATTTCATTCATCCAGGAAGTTTCCCGTCAGGACATTTTCTCTCAGAACATTAAATAAAATGACCGTTTACAAATGAATCCAGTTTTAACTGGTTTAGCACAGACTACCCAACATTGGGCTACATTGACCCAGCCCTGGGAAGGTGTGAAGGGGTTTCTCGTTTGTATTGACAGTAAAAATCACCCAACAACTGAGTTACAGAAAAACTACTCAGCAAATGGGTAAAAAAATAAAATGACATAGCACGCTGAACCCAGCATTCGGGTTAAAAAAATAACCCAGCATTATTTTAGAGTGTAAGTAGGAGTGACTCACTCAGTTGTCTTCTTTTCATAAACAGTTGTTTCTCCCGTACGCCAGTCCTTCACCTGTGTCTTGCTGACACCAAACACACGTTTGCTCCATTGCTGCTTTCCTTGCTGTTTTTTCAGGATCTTATGGATGAGTGCAGTATTTTTATATAAGACCCTACCTTTCTGATGATTAATAATAAATAAATAAATAAATCACAAAGCTGTTGCTTGTGTGAACGGAAGATATGGTGCATTTACCAGAAAAAAAATCAATCCAACCATTTGTTTCTGTGATTTATCATGATTAATGTGTGAAAGTGGCCATTGTTTATTATACTCATTATAATGAATGATTGAATTCACTGTTTGACTGATATTGAATTTTCGTTGTCAGATCAATGCATTTTTACACTCTGGGTTGAAGCAGCATTAAATTAAGCATAATAATCTCAAATGCAATTATAACTTCAGAGTAACCAGACAAGTTTATCCTGATGACTTGAATCGATGCATATTAGTGCACCCGTACTGTAAAGTGTCACCGAATCTGTCATGGCGACGATCGTGGGTTGCTCAGGAGAAATGTGGATAGTGATGTGTTCTGCACACATGTGGCATCAGAAAGGTGGACCACCGCATCAGTAATCAAGGTGATTGAGCAACCCAGCAATTGCGAGATTGGCCATTTCACGATTATTTTGACCATTACCACTTATTGCTGTCCAATCCACTCCAATCCAGCTGGAAATCAGGGCTCTGATTGACAGTCTTAGAGCTGTTTTCCACTGGCTGTTCAATTCTTTAGATCTAAAAGAGCAGATTATAAATGAGAGTTAGCATGGTCTTACCAATGAGGTCTGCAATACTGATCAACAGAGGCAAAGTAAGAACATTTGGTCAAACCTTACTTGAAGGGTTGTGCATAAGACTGACATGACACCTTCATAATCATGACAGGACACATGTCATGAATATGAAGGAGGTTTTATGCATGTTTATGACAACTGTCATTAAGTGTTCAATAAATGACTCATCTTCCAGATTTGCTCTAGTGATGCACTTACGAACCAAAAAAATATATGTGAATATACCGCAAAATATAATGCGATATATTACATAATACATTTCCATATATGGGAAACTAGTGCTTATATTTTTCAATATACGGCAATATATGGATTGACCATGTGTGGCTATATATTAATACATATCAAATATTTATAAATGAAAACAAAAATAACATTAAATATACTATTCACAAACTTTTATCTTTTATTGTGTACATATTGCACATACATGTTCCCATATAAATGTGAATGTATGTTCACACATACATATATACTGTTATGATGCAGCAGACACCAGGGGATCCATACGCAGTATTTATTAGAAGAAGTCAAACAGGCAGGGATCAAATAACAGCAAACAGGGCAATGGAGACAAGGCAGAGACAAACCAGATACAGGCAGAGGGTCGAGGCAGGCAGCGAGAATCAGAGTCCAGTGAAACAGTCCAGGGTCAGGGCAGGCAGAAAAGGGTCAGCAACGATAAACAATCCACAGGTCAAAATACAGGAAGCAAACACAGGAGGATAACGCTCAGAATTGCAACTAACAGTAAAACAAGACTTCGCAATAAGTGAATGTGAAAACTAGGTATATATGGTGTGAACTAAACAAGATGATGAGAAACAGGTGAATGAGATGAGTGCTGATGAGTCCGGGCAGTGAGTTATGGGAAACTGTCCAGGTGGGAGGTGGAGCGGAGGCGGATCTGGGGGCAGGATGGAGGGCCAGGTCCGTGGAGCAGAAGAGGAACTGGAGACCAGGGTGGAGCAGGCTGTGCAGGTGACCAGGGCAGATCAGGCAGTGCAGGCGACCAGGGCGGATCAGGCAGTGCAGGCGACCCTTCAGGCGGCCAGGGAGGAGACGACAGTCCAACTGGTGGCCACTGCGGAAGAAACCCTTCGGGCGGCCACGGCGGTGAAGACCTCTCGGGCGGCCACGGCGGTGAAGACCTCTCGGGCGGCCACGGCGGTGAAGACCTCTCGGGCGGCCACGGCGGTGAAGACCTCTCGGGCGGCCACGGCGGAGGCTCAGGAACCAACACCGGCATAGGAAAAGCCACCGGCCCAGGAACAGCCATCGGCTCAGGAACAGACACTGGATCCGGCTCAGGAACTGGAACAGACACAGGCTCGGCGGCCATCTTGTCCGGAGACACAGGCTCGTTGACGGCCATCTTGTCCGGAGACACAGGCTCAGTGACGGCCATCCTGTCAGGAAACTCTGGAATGGACGGGACCAGCATCTTGTGAAACTCTGGGCTGGACAGAACCAGCGGTGAAGAGGGCCTTGAGCTGGGCAGGACCAGCGGCGAGGAGGACTGAGCGCTGGGCAGGACCAGTGGTGAAGAGGGCCTTGAGCTGGGCAGGACCAGCGGCGAGGAGGACTGAGCGCTGGGCAGGACCAGCGGTGAAGAGGGCCTTGGCTCTGGTTCTGCGGGTATAACGCTCACAGACTCCTGCTTGGCGGGCATAACGCTCTCAGACTCAGGCACGGCTGGACTGGTGTGAGGTGCAGGCTCTGGAACGGCAGACATGACTTGAACAGTCTCTGGATCGGCAGGCGTGACGTGAAGCGTCTCTGGATCGGCAGACGTGACGTGAAGCGTCTCTGGCTCGGCAGAAGTGACGTGAAGCGTCTCTGGCTCGGCAGAAGTGACGTGAAGCGTCTCTGGCTCGGCAGGTGTCTCTGGCTCGGCAGAAGTGACGTGAAGCGTCTCTGGCTCGGCAGAAGTGATGTGAAGCTCAGTCTCTGGATCGGCAGACGTGACGTGAAGCGTCTCTGGCTCGGCAGAAGTGACGTGAAGCGTCTCTGGCTCGGCAGGCGTCTCTGGATCGGCAGAAGCGACGTGAAGCTCAGTCTCTGGATCGGCAGAAGCGACGTGAAGCTCAGTCTCTGGATCGGCAGGCGTGACGTGAACAGCGGCCTCTTGCTCGGCAGGCGTGACGTGAACAGCGGCCTCTTGCTCGGCGGCCTCTGGCTGGACCGTCTCTGGCTGGACCGTCTCTGGCTGGACCGTCTCTGGCTGGGCAGGTACTGTGGGGTTGTAGGGCTCCTTGTCCGCTAAACCCACAGTAAAGGTTGAACCGCACAGTAACAGGGCCAAATCAATATAAAATTCTAAAGTCCATTGAGGATTGTGCAGTGGCATGGCTGACCCGAGTGGCTCAGATAGTCCCCCTCTAAAGAAAATCATGAGGCACAACGAATCCATTGGAGTTACGTTTGAAAGTTCAATAAAGTCTCTCACGTAATCCTCAATGGGCCGGTCTCCCTGACGGAGGCGCATAATTTGTGCTACTGGATTCATTTTTGATGCTGCTGGATCTGAAGTGGCGAAGTCTTCTGTTATGATGCAGCAGACACCAGGGGATCCATACGCAGTATTTATTAGAAGAAGTCAAACAGGCAGGGATCAAATAACAGCAAACAGGGCAATGGAGACAAGGCAGAGACAAACCAGATACAGGCAGAGGGTCGAGGCAGGCAGCGAGAATCAGAGTCCAGTGAAACAGTCCAGGGTCAGGGCAGGCAGAAAAGGGTCAGCAACGATAAACAATCCACAGGTCAAAATACAGGAAGCAAACACAGGAGGATAACGCTCAGAATTGCAACTAACAGTAAAACAAGACTTCGCAATAAGTGAATGTGAAAACTAGGTATTTATGGTGTGAACTAAACAAGATGATGAGAAACAGGTGAATGAGATGAGTGCTGATGAGTCCGGGCAGTGAGTTATGGGAAATGTAGTTTGTGAGTGAAACATGATTGTCTGGTGTGGAGTACCCTCTGGTGTCTCTCAAGGGCACTCCAGCTGGTGACCGTTACATATACACACATTCAAGGAATGAGTTATAACAGAATTCTGGTTCCCCAAAATGTATTCAGACACCTTTAAAATTTCTCACATTATCACAGTTTATTCGCTATAATTTAGAAAATGGTATATGACAAGAACTCAGAGTTATCAAATCAGTGGATCTTTCAGGAGGAATAATTTTTGGTCACACATTTTTATAAATGTTACTGGTAGTCACTGTATGAAGAATTTTTGGTTATAATGTGTCACAGTTTACTTTATTTTGCTCTCCTCACTTACATAAATTAACTAAAGTGTCCTGCACACACTAGTAAAAAATATCAAAAATTATATCTGATGTCTGAATAATTTTTGGTTTGACTGTATGTATATTTATGCTGCATGAGTAAATATATCTGCAATATGTTACACATGCAGTACCAGACCTAATCGCATATACTGTACATCTATATATTATGAAGTGTATTACAGAATATATAATTACATACATTATGATATATTAGTAAATATATGGACTTTGTAGCACCAACCAGATGGATCATTTGATTAAATTGCTGGTTTTTCATTCTTTCGATTCAGAGACTGTGACAAAAAGCAGAAAGTTCTCCGAACGCCGATTGAACTCTTCTACACACACACGCACACAAGAAACACTTATTCTGACCACATGTGATCAAAAGTAAAAGTAGTTTCACGATTCCTTTGTGACAAATTGCTATAACCAAAGCTTTGTGGCATGTAATCAGATTTGATATGCGTCTAATCACGAAGGATCATGTATCTTAATCTTACTATCATACCATGCGCGGTATCATTGTGATCAGAAGAATTCATTGACATCAAATACTTAACCCAAAGTGCAGCATGATGCATTCTTTTATTAATAACTAGTCGATAAGTGTTTTATGACTTAGTTCTGTCTCCTCTGGACCTTGCTCAGAACAAAGCTTGCCGCCACGCCTCCTTCCAAACTATTGGACCAAGCGCGTAAGAAAGGCGTAGCCCGCTCCCTTCAAAACACGGAGCACCACTTTTCTTCTGTGCAGTTTCCTACGACAGAGAGAGTCTTCTTCAATGAGTTTTTGAACTGTTCTGTCCTGAGAAGATTCTCTCTCTCTCTCAAATCATAATTCAAATCATGTAAAGTGATTGTCTTCCTATAACACCCAATGTACTCGTTACATCATAAGAAGAATGGCATCTACGCAAATTTTAGTCTCTCTGTTTATCCAGTGGTTACCTTAGTCAGCCGGATCCGGGCCGTATCCAGATCAGATGATGGATCTGCGCCTAGACACGACCACAACTCATGATGTAGTCTGCCAGATCCGGGCCGTATCCAGATCAGATGGAGGACCTGCTCCTACACATGACCACAACTCATGATGTAGTCTGCCAGATCCGGGCCGTATCCAGATCAGATGATGGACCTGCGCCTAGACACGACCACAACTCATGATGTAGTCTGCCAGATCCGGGCCGTATCCAGATCAGATGGAGGACCTGCGCCTAGACACGACCACAACTCATGATGTAATCAGCCTGATCCGGGCCGTATCCAGATCAGATGATGGACCTGCTCCTAGACACGACCACAACGCATGATGTAGTCTGCCAGATCCGGGCCGGATCCAGATCAGATGATGGACCTGCGCCTAGACACGACCACAACTCACAATGTAGTCAGCCGGATCCGGGCCGGATCCAGATCAGATGGAGGACCTGCGCCTAGACACGACCACAACTCATGATGTAATCAGCCGGATCCGGGCCGTATCCAGATCAGATGATGGACCTGCTCCTAGACACGACCACAACGCATGATGTAGTCTGCCAGATCCGGGCCGGATCCAGATCAGATGGAGGACCTGCGCCTAGACACGACCACAACTCATGATGTAATCAGCCGGATCCGGGCCGTATCCAGATCAGATGATGGACCTGCTCCTAGACACGACCACAACGCATGATGTAGTCTGCTAGATCCGGGCCGGATCCAGATCAGATGGAGGACCTGCGCCTAGACACGACCACAACTCATGATGTAATCAGCCGGATCCAGATCAGATGATGGACCTGCTCCTAGACACGACCACAATGCATGATGTAGTCTGACAGATCCGGGCCGGATCCAGATCAGATGGAGGACCTGCGCATAGACACGACCACAACTCATGATGTAATCAGCCGGATCCGGGCCGTATCCAGATCAGATGATGGACCTGCTCCTAGACACGACCACAACGCATGATGTAGTCTGCCAGATCCGGGCCGGATCCAGATCAGATGGAGGACCTGCGCCTAGACACGACCACAACTCATGATGTAATCAGCCGGATCCGGGCCGTATCCAGATCAGATGATGGACCTGCTCCTAGACACGACCACAACGCATGATGTAGTCTGCTAGATCCGGGCCGGATCCAGATCAGATGGAGGACCTGCGCCTAGACACGACCACAACTCATGATGTAATCAGCCGGATCCAGATCAGATGATGGACCTGCTCCTAGTCACGACCACAATGCATGATGTAGTCTGCCAGATCCGGGCCGGATCCAGATCAGATGGAGGACCTGCTCCTAGACACGACCACAACACATGATGTAGTCAGCCGGTTTCGGGCCGTATCCAGATCAGATGGAGGACCTGCTCCTAGACACGACCACAACACATGATGTAGTCAGCCGGTTTCGGGCCGTATCCAGATCAGATGGAGGACCTGCTCCTAGACACGACCACAACACATGTAGTCAATCGCAAGCCGTATGCGAGGAGAGCGTGAATCATCATGAATATTGATGTGTTTCACACCTGGGAAGACAAAGACCCTACCCTAATGGCCCTATCAGGTGGGACTGTGAGGGAACCAGAACAAAGAATGAGGAGAGTTTAGAATGGCTTTTTATTGTTTGGATTTATTTACAACACAACATAATCCAAACATACACAACGAAGGTCAAAAAGGCACATTATTGAACACATTGATCTAAACAGAGAGACTTGAACAGTCGCACACATTTGTGCCATTCCTAAAACAGTTACCATTTAACATACCTTTCATTTCCAAGGAGTTTGCATTTTCACTTTAACATGTTTGTGTACGGAGTCTCGTGTGAAGTCAGCAAGACTCATCGGTGGCATCTGGTCCCTGTAAAAAAACAACTGTGAACATGATTTGGGGAAGAAAATCTAATTGTGATTTTTCTGGTTAATATTACGATTTAAAATTCACAAATACATATATAAAGAACACCAGGTTTGTTGTGCCTTGTAGGCACTGAACGCGGCTCGACAACAGAACCGGAAGACAATACAATGCTGAATAAAGTCGTAGTTTTTGTTATTTTTGGATCAAAATGTATTTTCGATTCTTCAAAACACTCTAACTAACCCACTGATGTCACATGGACTACTTTGATGATGTCTTTATTTCCTTTCTGGACAAGGACAGTATACCGTACATACATTTACAATGGAGGGACAGAAAGCTCTCAGACTAAATCTAAAATATCTTAAACTGTGTTCCGAAGATGAATAAAGATACAAAAGTAGACATTAAGTCTACACAATAAGTCTATTGTGCTACTATGTGAAGAAAATCCAGCAAAACGCGCCGGCTCGTTTGTCGACCCCAGAGGGTTAATGTCAGCAATCTCATGTGAAGGCCTCGTCGATACGACAGCTGATCACTGATCCTCAGCAGAGACACAAAAACCAGACAGCTCCTCCACACATACCCTATGGCTAATTCAAGACCCTATGGTCCTATATTTGAATGCTACCGATCCACAATCTCTTTTCTGACCCGTAATGCTGCCTGAATCATAATCATACACTGTTCGTTCATTGGCCAGAGGAGAAATGAGCCTGACTGAGCCTGGTTTCTCCCAAGGTTTTTTCTCCATTACCTCCCCTGATAGAGTTTGGGTTCTTGCCACTGTCGCCTCTGGCTTGCTTAGTTGCGGACACGTAATATTCAACAATATTATTATTTGACTGCACTGGCACTATTGGATGAGAACTGAACTGAACTTTGACGATGACATCACTTTTCTGCAGAGCTGCGTTATAGATGAAATTAACTAATTCAATAATTGATGATCTTTATAATGGAATTGAAACACTGACCTCACTACAGCTGAACAATATTTTTTCTTTTACAGCTTTACGAAATTAACTGTTTGCGTCATGGAGTCATTTTCCTGTTATCTCTGTAAAGCTGCATTGAAACAATCTGTATTGTATAAAGCGCTATATAAAATAAAGGGGACTTGACTTGACTACAGCCACATACTGACAACAATCTTACAGTCTTCAGGATGAACTGTTCAACTTGCCTGTTTGAGAATGTATGACAAATGAATTATGTATATCAAATCTTATTATAGGATCCATTAATTATCAGATTTATCATCAAGCCCTGGATAGCACTACCTAGAATTGTGGGGAGTTTTGCACAGACACTATAGGCCACTCACCGTTCCTCAGCAAATGTAAAACATCTAGTTTTATATATTGTTTGAAACAAGTCTTTTGTTTGGGATTCCAAACTCCGATATTGCTTTTACTCACTAAAGCCCTATTCGGACGGGATTAACTTCACAAGGGTAGATGGAGTAATGTAATTTTACCACAGGACGTCTGTAATATTAATCGCCAATTCGCACTGGATAAGATATCTCAGTAAAGCAGAAGTGGGAGAGCAACTCGATTTGCGCATCGCCGTCACTCCTGTCGTCATGTGTGTATTACGCTGCTTCCTGATATCATGTGCGCAAACAACCTATATTTATATATATAAAACAGTTATGTCCGTTCGAACAATGTTAACTTCAGATTGGATTATGTTGGTAGTAGGCACTTACCTAACGCTAAAAGATGTTTCGTGCCTCTAACAAGTGCTTCCGATCTTCTTTTTGATTTGAATGGTGTGTGTGAAAAACACTTGAGTTTTGCCACAGACTCATCCCAGCGTCTAGAACGCAACTGAATGCTTCTCTTCTCTGATGACGAGGGCGGGGCTATAACCTGTCACTCACACGAGATCAGCCAATAGCAAACCACAACCATCCAATCAATTCCTCACAGACCAAATCAAGCCCCGCCCACATTTGTTCTTGTTCAATAGGGAAGAAATGATAATTGCAACTTCCATTTCATTCCGACTTTAAAGGAAATACTCCATGCAACCTAGAAATCACTACTAACGATACCAAACTATAATCACTGCTAATGCGACAAAATCACCCACACTATACCAACAACTGTGAAGGGCTGATTGCAATATTCAAAGAGAACTGCAGACTCTGCCCCCTAAATGAGGTAACATAAAATAACACACACACAAACTTAAAACAAGCATATGCGATAGGTTTGTACTGAACCAATTACAAGTCTTTAACAAGTTCTGTTTTTCTGCAGGAGTCTGTAACACCTCGCCTGTATCTCCAGGAAGGGATATGCAAGAAGCCCGTTGATGAAATCACTTCCCCTTCCCGTGTAGCGACTCCACCAGATTAAGACGCAGTGGAGTGTAAGCACACTAACAAGGAGAGACTCTGACACTTCATTAACACCGATACCTGCACACTGTCTAATGGGTTTCGCGGTGATGATGGCATGCTGACAAACAGATGGGCTTACAATAAACAAGTGACACCTGTTTTAATGTTTAACGTTTGTGCTGTTGGCGGGTGGGCTGCGTCACATGTGCTATATATATTATAGAAGAAGACTGGTGCTGTGAGACTAAAGTTCAAAGTGCCAAAGAAAAGAACAAAATGCTAGCATAAACGTTTTATCAAGATATTACTTTAGTCAAAACTAAATCGTTCTATAAAGAGGTAGGCCTATACCTAAAGAAAGCTATCCATTAGCATTTTCCATTAGCTTTTCCATTCATCTCACAACGGTGATTTGACATCTGCTATCTTTACTCGTGACATGACTGTTCTGATGTAAAACTTTTGATAGAATGCACTGCGTTCAAAGCCATTGTGTTAAAACAGTCAGAATTTGCATATCAATTTTACATTACTGTAACTACAGTTCAGCTAATGAATAATATTACTTGGCAAAAGAATTGTTTAAAATCCCCTTTGGTCAATCATTTTATTCTTTAAACTCATCTTTGATCACCAAAATGACATATTTAAGCGTTTTTCTTTGAAAAAAATGTCTTCATGCCTTAAAATATCTTGAATGTAACTCGACACCCTCGCCTCATTTAGTATGCGCGGTCTATGAATATGCAAATGAGCCCCGCCTCCACTCACTCACTCAGCTCAGAGATCCACTGGTTGACGATCACACGTTGATCTGATTGGTTACAAGGTCGTTTGTGACGTCAGAAACACCAGCGATTTCAAACCGTGTGTTTGAGACTGTCTTTGGTTCACTGCAGTTTTAAGCAGGAAATACTCAGCAATGCTGTCGACTTATGAACTTACACATGGTTTGTCTTAAAGCATATTAAAAACACCACATAGACACATAAACAACATTAAAAGCTGGATTTGCACCACAGGGGGACTTTAACATTACCATCAGTAATGAATGTAATGATGTTCAGCTGAGATATCAAACCAGTGGCTCTGTGAAGATGATTCTCTGTCCTAGCACTTTATTAGTTATAAACCACAACAGGACAAATGGCTGCATTACAAGCACTAACCTCTCGTTTAACAGCATCCGCTCCCTCTGCTTTACTCCTGCTGTTAAAGCATTGAGGTGAAATGATTCTCATAATGTATTTCTCAAGTGCAAACATTTCATCCATCACTGTATGTGTGTGTATAACTAATGTGCAGAGACGCGAATGGCCTAGTTCAAATTGTCACGTCAGCATTTCCATTCCAGTGTGCTGGTGTGAAAGCAGTTATCATCTTCATACGGCTAAAACTACATTCATCGCCACCATATTCATAATCAAGAAAATCATTTACGGGGAAAATCAGCAGAATGGAGTGAAACATTGTAAACATTCCTGGTAGCTGAATGCATCAAATTATCACATAAATATAATATCTGATTCATTAAGGTATAGGGCATGCATATATATTTTCTTTATGCACAAATTATGTGACTGATAAAGTACAGGTTACATAAAGTAACAAACTCAAGTGACTCTGCATGTGGTTTTGTTTTTAAGGCTTGTGTAACTCACCGATTTACTATTTTGCACGGGATTCGTCCATGACATCAGTTATTTACTTTTGTGTTTTTCTTTTCAGTGATTTTGCCTCCTTAGACACAAAGGCCCTCATTTATCATTCTTGCGTAGAAACGGGCGTATATGTTGGCGTAAGATTATGCTTACACTCCTCTCACCGCCTGATTTATGAAGCTGTGCGTACCTTTGAAATCCAGGTGTACGCATTACCTGCCCTTGATAAATCCAGCGGCTGAAAACGATCGTCATTAGAATAACACGCCCCTATATATTCAAGTCTCCGCTTCCCCCACGCCCTCATTTTACGCCATGGACACACGGAAGATGGCAAAGAAGAGAAATTTCTCTGACGTGGAGCTGAAATGTACGGAGCCCCCCTAGTCCCACTTTGTCAAAAAAATTAATTATAACTATCTCGTGGCCTCAAGATAAGAATCTCGTGGCCTCAAGATAGTATCTCATGGCCTCAAGATAGTATCTCGTAGCCTCAAGATAGTATCTCGTAGCCTCAAGATAGTATCTCGTAGCCTCAAGATAGTATCTCTATCTCATGGCCTAAAGATAGTATCTCGTAGCCTCAAGATAGTATCTCTATCTCGTGGCCTCAAGATAGTATCTCGTAGCCTCAAGATAGTATCTCATGGCCTCAAGATAGTATCTCGTAGCCTCAAGATAGTATCTCTATCTCGTGGCCTCAAGATAGTATCTCGTAGCCTCAAGATAGTATCTCGTGGCCTCAAGATAGTATCTCATGGCCTCAAGATAGTATCTCGTAGCCTCAAGATAGTATCTCGTAGCCTCAAGATAGTATCTCGTAGCCTCAAGATAGTATCTTATGGCCTCAAGATAGTATCTCGTAGCCTCAAGATAGTATCTCGTAGCCTCAAGATAGTATCTCGTAGCCTCAAGATAGTATCTCTATCTCGTGGCCTCAAGATAGTATCTCGTAGCCTCAAGATAGTATCTCGTGGCCTCAAGATAGTATCTCATGGCCTCAAGATAGTATCTCGTAGCCTCAAGATAGTATCTCTATCTCGTGGCCTCAAGATAGTATCTCGTAGCCTCAAGATAGTATCTCATGGCCTCAAGATAGTATCTCGTAGCCTCAAGATAGTATCTCTATCTCGTGGCCTCAAGATAGTATCTCGTAGCCTCAAGATAGTATCTCGTGGCCTCAAGATAGTATCTCGTAGCCTCAAGATAGTATCTCGTAGCCTCAAGATATTATCTCGTAGCCTCAAGATAGTATCTCGTGGCCTCAAGATAGTATCTCATGGCCTCAAGATAGTATCTCGTAGCCTCAAGATAGTATCTCGTGGCCTCAAGATAGTATCTCGTAGCCTCAAGATAGTATCTCGTGGCCTCAAGATAGTATCTCGTAGCCTCAAGATAGTATCTCATGGCCTCAAGATAGTATCTCGTAGCCTCAAGATAGTATCTCTATCTCGTGGCCTCAAGATAGTATCTCGTAGCCTCAAGATAGTATCTCGTGGCCTCAAGATAGTATCTCGTAGCCTCAAGATAGTATCTCGTAGCCTCAAGATAGTATCTCATGGCCTCAAGATAGTATCTCGTAGCCTCAAGATAGTATCTCGTGGCCTCAAGATAGTATCTCGTAGCCTCAAGATAGTATCTCGTGGCCTCAAGATAGTATCTCTATCTTGAGGCCATGAGATACTATCTTGAGGCCACGAGATAGTTATAATTAATTTTTTTGACAAAGTGGGACTAGGGGCGCTCCGTAGAAATGACCTATCACAATGCAATATTTTACAGCACGTCTTTTGAATTAGGATTCAATTTCGAATCACGTTACATGTACTGGGGTGTACAATAGTGATGATGATGATGTGATGTGGAGTACCATTCATTCACATTAATAATTGCATGACAATTTGTAATGTTCTTATTATTATTATCATGATTTGTATTATTAATGAGGCTTATTGTTATTTAAAAGAAGAATGATATTATTATTATTTGTATTATTATTATTATTATTTAAAAGAAGAAGAATGTATTTTTTATTATTTTGTCAGTCTGAATTATTTTTTGGTCATTGAAAGCCTTTCGTTACCGAACCCAGTCCGTGCGCACCTGCGGGCCAAACCTGAAACGCCAGGGTAAAGCGCACAGGCTCGCGACTGAAGCAATACATATGCTTACAAATCAAATGCTTTGGTAAAGTCACACATATTAAACATTGAAGTCCATGTTGCACAAAAATAAACACTGAAGTTTATAATTACTATGTTGTTGTTTTTTTGTTTTACAGTGGGTCATAATATATCTTTTAGTTTGTCAGTGCATTTTGTGGTGTTAGGAATTGTTTCTCTGCGCATTTCCGCACTAACTCAAAACATGCGTACACCACCTCCTGAGCTGGCGTAGGATTTGAGTGTGCCGTACGCCAACGTCCATATTGATAAATCTCAAAGTCACCGTGGTTTTGGGTGTACGCTAGGTGTACGCTGGAAATTTGGTGTACGCACTTTTGATAAATGAGGGCCAAAGAGAGTGAAATCAAAACTGACCGTATTTTCTTAATTCATGTTTCTGGCAGAGTTATTGTAATTAAATCAAAATAAACCTAAACCCATAAAAATAAAAAAAATTTGTTACTTGAAATAAAATAATTGTTACGTGAAATAAAATAAAATGTAACAAAACACTACATTTTACTTACTGTATTATTTCCATTTAGTGTAACTTGATATACGATATACTACAATAACTAGAACTAAAACTGAGGTCAAAATCATAAAAAAAACTAGAGGCGGAATACCACAATACTTTAAGATATTTAGCAGTGATTTGTCAGGCTTTCTTTTTAAAGCAAAGTAAGCCAATTGCCTGCACAGAATTTGATAGCATCAATCATAACAATATATTGTTACAATAAAGTTTACAGTGGCTTCAAAAATAAATAACAACATAAAAAAGCAAAACACACCTGATGCACATTCCTTGTTCTTTATTTTCTAGAAGTAGAGTTTAAGAGCCTTGCTGTATTTTTGTGTAATTAATTAAGAGAAAGTACACCGCCATCTTACTCCGAGGAAAGTGACTTGTACACCTGCCGTCATAAACACGAGTTTCCACCTCGTAAATACGAACTTCACAGGAGGACTTGAACGCACTATATGTCACGAACGCTCTCCATCTGTCCATCTTCATCAGTCCAGAAACTACATTTCCCAGCATGCCTCCTGTCCCTCACCTGTACCTGTTTCCCATCAACACTCCAGTCCGCACCAGGATAAGAGCACACACCTCACACTCACTCTTGGGGTGTGTTACACTGCGCTGTTAGACATACACTCGTGAACTTCCCCTCGAGGGAATCTCTGCCACCATTTTGAAGTTAGAACACTTTGTCAAGTGTGCGAGGGAAGTTTATATGGACAGACCTGCGTCCCCTCCTTTTTGACTCAGGGAGCTGAGGCTCTACTCCGATGTACACTTCAAGCTCTATATACAAATCAATGTGCATGATGTATTAATTAATTTGAGAATTAATCACGTAATATATAGTGTATAATAAATAAATTAGGTTGAGATTATATTGGATTTAAAGGAATGTGTAATTTTATTTTTCTCCAACACCTCATATACCTATATTTCATATATTTTCTACAACAACTTATATATGGTGCATAAAACAAATTCTAATTAAAAAGGGGTTTAAATAATAAATTAGTTCCAAAGTAAATTCCAAGTGAAGCTAAGGAAGCGAAGGCGAGACATTTTGAATGTCTCCTCCTCCCTTTTCAAATACCCAATAGCGTTTAGTTTATCTCACAGACTTCAAGACAGCACCAATGGAAGCGAATCCGAGCTCTGAGGATACGTTGGATTCGATATTAGAGGTGTGAATAAATTCTAGCCATTTCATTCTTAACCAACGTCCTGTTGGAAAATGTAATAAAACTCGCTCGTTTGAGCAACTGAACACACACTCCAACCCATATTGCTCTGTGACGTGTCAACGCTCGCTTTGGCCAGGTGGTGTTTATAGCATAGGGGGCGGAGCTTCAGATTCTAGAGAGCATTTGATTGGACAGAAGATGTGATGAGAAGCGGTGATGTCATAAAAATCCCTGATCCATTTTAGTAGAAGTGAAAGACTGTAAGGCCACATCCACACAAAGCCAGAGCTTTCCCTATCCGATCTTTTTTTTTTTTCTCGTTCTGAATTTTTTTTTCCGTAAACACGGCGTCGTCTCAAGAAATATATGCGTACACACGAAACCACTGAAACCGACTGAAAACTATGTGGTATACATGCCAGACCAGTATGTGGCGCTGAGTATCTGCCACAGAGATACACTAAGCAAGGAGAAGAAGATTTGGAGCATGCGCATAACATTATGCGCTCTTTACGAACCCAACACGACATCAAGGTGAAGACGAAGATTGCTCACCGTAGTAGCATCGGAGCAGAAGAGTTTGCTTTAGTAAAGCTATTAGGCTCAGTAGCTTCTGCAGCACGATCACAAGCATATAGTCCGCCATTGTTGTTGCTGTTACGTGTGACGTAGCGGTGTGTGACTAATGCTGACACGTGGTGTGATGACATCATCGTATCACAATATGTACGGATTGGCCGCACACACGAAAACGCATGGGTGTCGTTTTCAGATTCATCCACTCTGGGACCCGTTTTCAAAAAATAACGGTTTCAGTGTCCCGAAACGCCAGATCCGTCTGGACGAAACGCCAACACGATACTAAATTTGTACGTATACAGTTAAACGCGTCTCCGTGTGGACAGGGCCTAAGTTTTGAATGCTTATGTCACAGGTCGGGGTGAGCTCCAGCGGGCCGCCCATCCCTAAACTGCAACACCGCCCCGAGGAGCATACCGTGGGACACATGAGGCAGACAGGGTTAAAATAAATAATGTTGTTTCTTTATTGGATTATTAAAAGTCTTAAAAGTTGGCTTCGTGGTTCTTTTTTTCTGGTGACAGTGGCTGAACAGCAGAGGATCGGTAACAGCTTCCAGCTTCTCATTCGCTCACCAGCTCAGTGATTCTTCATTCCTGGCGACAGAGACTGAACAGGGGATCAGCAACAGCTCTTAGCTTCTCATTCGCTCACCGGCTCAATGATTCCTCCAGCTCTGAACATCAGAGGGTCAGCAACAGCTCATAGCTTCTCTTTCGCTCACCGGCTCAGTGATTCTTCATTCCTGACGACAGAGACTGAACAGGGGATCAGCAACAGCTCATAGCTTCTCTTTCGCTCACCGGCTCAGTGATTCTTCATTCCTGACGACAGAGACTGAACAGGGGATCAGCAACAGCTCTTAGCTTCTCATTCGCTCACCGGCTTAGTGATTCTTCATTCCTGACGACAGAGACTGAACAACAGAGGATCAGCAACAGCTCACAGCTTCTGATTCGCTCACCAGCTCAGTGATTCTTCATTCCTGGCGACAGAGACTGAACAGGGGATCAGCAACAGCTCACAGCTTCTGATTCGCTCACCAGCTCAGTGATTCTTCATTCCTGGCGACAGAGACTGAACAGGGGATCAGCAACAGCTCTTAGCTTCTCATTCGCTCACCGGCTCAATGATTCCTCCAGCTCTGAACAACAGAGGATCAGTAACAGCTCACAGCTTCTGATTCGCTCACCAGCTCAGTGATTCTTCATTCCTGGCGACAGAGACTGAACAACAGAGGATCAGTAACAGCTCACAGCTTCTGATTCGCTCACCAGCTCAGTGATTCTTCATTCCTGACGACAGAGACTGAACAACAGAGGATCAGCAACAGCTCATAGCTTCTCTTTCGCTCACCAGCTCAGTGATTCTTCATTTCTGACGACAGAGACTAAACAGCAGAGGATCAGTAACAGCTTCCAGCTTCTCTTTCGCTCACCGGCTCAGTGATTCTTCATTCCTGGCGACAGAGACTGAACAACAGAGGATCAGCAACAGCTTCCAGCTTCTCATTCACTCACCAGCTCAGTGATTCTTCATTCCTGACGACAGAGACTGAACAGGGGATCAGCAACAGCCCTTAGCTTCTCATTCGCTCACCGGCTCAGTGATTCTTCATTCCTGACGACAGAGACTGAACAGGGGATCAGCAACAGCTGGGACTATGAGTGGAAGTAGAATTTTGGATTTTCCGCACTCGTGCAATCAGTAAAACACTCGAGACTTCAAACGTGCTTATTTCCACACTAGACACTGCAATCCACAATACCTGCCAGTAAATTAAGCCTCCACTCATATCTCCGCCGGGATCCTTCGTGCCGCTGGCTTGGGGTTCTCCAGACTCTGAGGAATAAACATACCACAAGTTCTCTCTCGCGGCTTCCCTCCGTTGTCTTTTTGTGCCTCTCTCCCTGTGTCTTCACTCTGTTTTCATTCCCCCCCCCCCTTCAAAATGGTCTTTTTTTTTATACTCCACTTTGGGAGCATGTGCCCCAATCACCACTCGAGCTCCTCCCCCTCCACACCTGCCGCTCATTTTCTTAGTCACCCGGTGACACTTATATCTCCTAAGTGCAAATTTTTTCGTTGTTTTGGAACACACCAGTTTATTCGTAACCTTAAGGCTAACATATTCATACTAAAAGCTAAAAAACGTACATTTTGATTTCAGGGAGCCTTTAAACCTCATGCACGAGTTCTGCCAGTAGTGGGCACTCGTGACGCACATCTGAGTCCACGAGACAATGGGGAAGTTAGCGATTGAAGGGCATAAGAACATGGTTGCGTCCGAAATCTCCCTCTATTCTCTTAAATAAGGCACTATTTGAGAGGGCAGCCATTTTGTAGTGGTGTCCGAAACCATAGTGGACGTTATCGGGTGCACGCATTCAATTAAATTACCTTTTATCAATTAAAAAGCGTGGCTGCATTCTTGTATTATACTGTATGCCCAATCGTGGATGAAATCAAGTCGCTGAATATTCTACAGATACACGAATAATTCAAAGTTAAAGACCGATAAAGAAGTTCTTCATTGAAACTGCATATTTTGTGCATCCTTCAATTATTGTTTATGATGAAAACTTACAATATTGTAAACCTATAATTGATCCGGCCTCAGCGTAGACTAGGTGGTTTTGAACATCATGATTCATTTTCAGCATGTCATATTTCCACGGTTTTGCTGAAAGTGAAGATCTAAAATTCTGTCCTGTAATTTACTTCCATTATACCACCACACTGAAGACATGCAAATGATGCAGCGTCTGAGCGCAAACCATTCCTCATCCATTTGTACCCACTAATTAATGTAATTTGCTTGTTAATACACTGCCAATTATGTGTGGGCTCTTGGCAGGAGTAATTGGATGGGTTTTCAAAGCCCTGGGAGAGATTTCGCCTCTCCTCTATGTTTCATTGCTTGTGAGAACGGATGAATGAGAACGGGTCGAGGCTAAATGCTGAGATGACAGTATGTCAGTGATGGATGTTTGCCAAAGGCCTGATGGATCCTTCTGGAGTTTGAATACGAGGACAACTCAGGTCAACTTTATATTCTGCCATTTGATTTTGATCAGCTCTCACTTTACACGCCTCAAGCAACTTCTATTTCATCCATTTACATCTGTCTCCAAAGTGGCAAACTACTGAAACTTGACAAATGATGTTTATTTTAGAAAACTTTTGCACTCCGCTCAAGTTCCCAGCGCTCCACGGGCATTATATTCAGTCAACAAAAGTTGTTGTCTTTTACATTTGATTCATGTTAGGCTCATTTTTCAAAGTCCACGATTTAACCGACTTGAACATGCAAAGGTGACAATGATTGTGTCATTTAAGTGATGCAAGGAACACACTAAGGCCTTGTTTACACTGTCAGTGAAATGTGACCCAATTCAGATTTTTTGCTCATATGTGACACAGATCGGATGTGTTCTATTGCCCCGTTTACACGAAGGCAAGACGCAGATATTTCCCTGCGGTTTGGCCTCTCATTTACACGAAAACCCCGTTTTTATCACAGAAAACGATTATTTTAAAAACTCCGGCCAAAGTGGAGATTTCTGATAACGCCAGTTATGTTTGGCCGTGTCGACTGGGAGAAACAGGGTTTTAGGTTCTCAAACGTCACATTATACACCAGAAAATGCTTCACGTCATCAGCACTCCCTATAAAGAGACACTTCTCCTGCAGTCCCTGGGCTGGTCTCGTCATTCCCACACTTATGCTGGGTACATACCAAAAGATAATCGGGCTGATTTTGGGCAGATTTTCCCCCTTTCGTGTGGGGGGAACTCCGAGGACAAACGTGCGCACGCTCTGGAGATTATCAGGTGAAACGAAACAATAGGAGCAAAATGGTTAAATCTTGGATTTTTTGTCCTCGTGTTTGTGGTCTATCACATTTTGAAAATCTTATCAGATGTAAAAAAATCTTTTGGTGTGTACCCAGCATTACCTGACTCCTTACCTGCATGAGATATACGTATCTAAATTACATCATATGCTCTCATTGACAAATGCGGAACAGTTAGCTCATGCGTTTATGACATCAAGGCTAGATTATTGTAATGCTCTACTGGGTGGTTGCCCTGCACGCTTAATAAACAAACTCCAGCTGGTCCAAAACGCAGCAGCTCTTTCCAGAACCAGGAAGTATGACCATATAAACCCGGTTCTGTCAACACTGTATTGGCTCCCTATTAAACATCGTATACATTTTTAAATATTGCTGATTACTTACAAAGCATTGAACAATCTGTTACTTTAATTTCCTATTATCACTGTAAAGCCGCTTTGGAACAATCTACATTGTTAAAAGTGCTATATAAATTAAGATGACTTGACTTGACTTGACTTGACTTGACTTGACTTGACACGATACGTACCAGAACGATTTGTCTTCAGTCATCTGCTTCCTTCATCCGTCTTCAGTCATCTGCCTCGATCTCCATTTGAGAACCTGGATAAGACCATTACTCATCCAGATACCCATCCTGAACACTATATTCATCAGTTACTCTCCTGCTTCCACAGTTGCGATCACATACTTCTGCAAATAAACCTGTTGATTACCGTACCTGTGTGAATCCTTCTGTTTCGTGACAAAAACAAAATAAGGTCTGTAATAATTCCAAACATCAGTTTTTCACACGACAGCCTTGTTTTGCATAAAATGACAAATAAGTCTGTTTAATTAAAGGTGTTCGAAGCCACACTTCACTTTATCAGCATGTTCTGGCATTCTTCACAGCTCTTCCAGTTGAGTGAGTGTTGCACATAGAGGAATGAATGATACTGTACGCCTGTTGAATGTGTTTAAATGACTTGCACTCACATGAGATCTGTTTTACTCTACATAAGGCCAGTCTCTCCTCATGTTGAGGTCACATGACCAGCTGTTATCACACACGCGAGTCATGTGTGCCTTGAATGGCTCACATTAACAATGATAATATAACAATGGCTGACATTTACTAATAGTTACTCTAAGTGTGTTAATAAATGCTTTATTTACATGTATTCCTACTGTAATTTGCGATTAATTCAGGTATAAAACATTTAGCAGTAGTCAGTCAAGTATTTTTGTGAGCTCAGCTAACGTGAGGACCTCTTTTACAAAAAGGCTATAAATATGTATAAATGTACATTTAAATAGTTCACACTTTCTAAATTATCTTATAAACTACCGACAACTCCTAAATAACTGGTTTGTAAACAATGTAATACATAATTTAAAGATGAATTCACCATAAATTGATAATTAATAAAGTATGAAAATACAATTATTGAACATGCTTATACATCAGGAATAAAGCATTTATTTATTAATGTATATTAATGCTTAATCAATAATGAATGAACTATTTACTAAAATGCTTAACTAAAGCATGCAGTTATTATAAGGTGTAACCAATAGCTTTATGTTTTATTTTGTTTGTTTGTTTTTTGCTTTATCGGAATAGTACAAAACTTGGTAAAGGTTTTGGTATTTGCTATGTGAACACACACACACAATCATGGACATGATTTGAAAAGGTTAAATGGTCCTGAAAATACGTGTGCTCCTTGTGTCAAAAAAATGTCCAAACACACACTTACTGAAAGGTAATTTCTTGAGATATCAACCTCAAATTTAGAATGCAACTTGTTTAGATTTATGGCTTTGATTTTCTTGCGGTTTTAGAGTAAAACTTAAAACTTAAAAATAAAAATTTCAAATAGTATTTTTGTGCATTTTTCATAACAATAAATATAAAATTCTGTAACTTTTTTAGGTCCACTATTTAAAACTTTTTTCACTTCAGCAATAATCTGCCAAGTGTGGTCTTTAAAAAGAGATCAAACTTCAGTCTATGCTCTAAAGCATTCAAGATGTATGACCGTTTAAGTTGGAAATGACATTTTCAGATCTATGCTCAAAAAGTGAATAAATGGATTGTAAATACAGCATAAATATTATTTAGTACCTTAAAACACAAAATATTAAATAAAAAACATTATCAAACTAAAATATAGTACATTCATTTCATTGAAATAAAAAAATGGTAATTTTTGAATGACACTCGAAGAGCACCAGAGCGTTAAATAACTTTTGATCTGTCATTATGAGTGCTGGGTAAAATTGTATGTAAGAATTGTTTGTAAGTTGTTTTATGTGAAACTTTTTGTCCTACCATTTTGGCCAGGACTCCCTGGAAGAAGAGATTTTATCTCAATGGGACTATCTTGGTAAAATAAAGGATAAATAAAAACATTTGATGCATTTTTAAACATTTGATCTGGAGATTCTGTACTCTTTCCAAAGATGCATAATATTGTGTACATTTGTAAGTACTTTTCCTTGGTTCAGGTTAAAATAAAAACCCATTTTCCTGTTAAAAGCTTGTGTTCCTCATTCCTGACCCCTCGGTCCTGTCAGGATTCTGTCACGGTAATCTCCTAGAGAGAGGACCCAGAAGAAGAAGGAGCAATGGGGTGATATTTATTGACAACAATAGACTAGGCACGAGGAAGAAGGTGAGGCGTGAAGACAATCCAAACAGTAGGACAGGGCACAGGACAGGAGAACAGGCAGGTTTGGTGACGCTGAGATCAGACCCGGGTGATGTTAGGCTGGAGAACTGAGGAGATGAAGCACCAGAAGAAATGACAAGACTGGAGATCAGGCCCTGGCTCAAGGAACCAGAGGCTCGACACTTGGAGCTGTAACTGAAACAAAAAATATATCAAACAAAAGAAAACTAGAATTCTACACTAGATAACAGAAACAAGCAACTTGTCAGGGAACTCGAGGGAAAAGAATCAAAGTCTTGAATGCTGCAAAATAAGCATAAAAAAAACACTGAGACATGGATAACCAGAGCAAAAGTAACAACATAAACTAGACTAGAGTAATCAACTATGACATGGAAACACTATCAATAGGATCTAATATGTGACTAGAACAGTCAAGAACTCTACGTGGCGCAGTTAAACAAATAAAAAACAATCTCAAGTAGGGGTGTAACGGTTCACAAAATTCACGGTTCGGTTCGATACGCTACACTTGATTTTTCTTAGGAGCATATAAAACAAAACAGCTCCTTGGACAAACTGAAATGTAATATTGTAGTAGTTATAAACAAAGGTTTATTTTAGTTCAGATTAACATTTGAGGGCAGCAATTGTATTCACTAGACATGTGCCGGTATCGGTAATGCGATAAATCGCAGTAATGAATATGCACAATATTATTATCGCGGGCACTTCAAAATACCGTGAAAAATAATATATCTGAGTTTAGATTTTTAGAAGGAGGAAGGAGGAACTCTGCCGACGATTTAACCCCCGCAGGGCTGCCAACTACAAAATTCAGACAATAAATACAGTTCTGGCGCTTGTAAATGTGACGTGACAGATCGCTGCGCCTCAGACAGTTCAAGTAAACCGATCATCTGTTACTTTTTATTTAACTTATTTAACCAACTTACCGAAAGGTAGGCTATACATAATATCGATCAATCAGTGTTTTTCAACCACGGAGGTCAATAAAACTACAGGAGAACAATTATGTCACAGAACGTTTACCTCAGGAAAACCATTTAATGACCACGTTAGTTGACTTGGAAAAAATAGCTATAGAGAGGAGTATTTTGCTAAATATGTGCACTACATTACATATTTTGATATATGTTTACTTGTCATTATAACAATAATTATGTAATGACAACCGCATTATATTTAATTTCTCTCTGTATGTTTACAACATTATGTGAGATATATTTTTTCTTGAGAAAAATAAAAATGCAGGCTATCTACTGTAGCATCTACCTACCTAATATTTATCCAAATGAGTCAATATTGAATAAAGATTGAAATAAAATCCAAGAATTGAATTGAAATCGTGAAAATTGTGTTAAGCAATAATAACAGTAGCCTACCAGTCATTGTACCATGTTAACATTGTAACAGGTTTTGTTTTTTAGATACCCCCAATGTTTCTTCCTGGTTTCCACGTCAGCGCTGTTTGATCCGTTAATAATGGAGAAATGTGAATGTTTCTCACTAGATCTCGCAGCGATGTTATTACTTCAGTGGCGAATTCAAAATTTGTCTTTACTGGATTTGGCTGTGTAGTGACAGTGCTGATGATTAAGATCGGCGCGCGCTGCATTGGTCCAAACTGATAAACGGTCCGTCAACCACACAATAACGAGTGGCTCAGTTTCGTTCCGCTTACATTACATTTGCCGTTTGATGTTGGGCAATGTTGTGGTCACGCCAGCGTCTCTTATATTATGAGCGCGCTTGCGACACACGACACACTTACATTTGAAACAACGAAATTTTGGTCGGCAGGAAAAATGGTCCAACGAACCGTTCGGTTTAAAAATGCGTACCGAAAACCGAACAGAAAGCCTCGTACCGAACGGTTCAATACGAATACGTGTATCGCTACACCCCTAATCTCAAGTATGCAAACTTGTATGTAACAACAATGCATCCAACAAACCAGCAAATACATGAGGGAAAGGAGCTCTATATAAAGGGAGCAGAGCACATGAGGATCAGGTGAACACAATCAAGCAAACGAGGACTAGACGGGCTAAATCCGAAATCGCCCCCTATACCCTCGAATAGGGCATTATTTGAGGGGACAGCCATTTGCAGTGGAGTCCGAAACCATGGTGGACGTTATTGAGTGCACTTATTCAATCCCACAATGCACTGCAGTAACGAGTGTGCAACCGATGTATTTGCTCACTCCTTTTCATTCACTCCTTCAAGTGAACAGTATCAGTGGACTAATGTAGGGGATAGTGAATGTGGATTTAGGGGGGCACTTCACATTCAGCCGAGGACTAACCAGCAGAGGAGCACATGGCCAACACACTCAAAGACAGAGCCTTGTGCTCAGACACAAGACAAACAAGGACACATTAAACAGTGACAGGACCCCGACTGTTCCCTCACATCACAGAATTCAATGGTCAAAGAATTTGGTATAACACCAGCAAAGCAAGTAAACTACTTTTACCAAAGGTGCAGTCACATTTACCGTAGCTTGACAAAGTTTTGTTGTCAAAATCCAGTCACATCCAGAAATTCGCACATTTGGGAGTTTCGCCCCAGACAGAAACATAGTGCCGGCCCAGATCCGGCCCACACCTGGTGAGTGTGGAGCCAGACCCGGCGCCAGACACAAATTCACGGACGGGCATTGCATTTTTTCAGGGGGGCACAAATGAGTCCAACCTCATTGCATGATAACATTAATCGATTATGAACATATGATACAATGATAATGATCTATAGTGCATGATAGTAGTAATGTACCGACGCTAAAGGTACTTGCACACTGAATCCGAAATTCTCCTCCAAAATTTTTGGATCACGTCTAAACACCGCCTCCGAACGTTCGTCCGTCACAAAAAAGAAATTCGGATCTGGTTCGATTTTCTGCGTTTTTCGCGTCCGTAGCAAGTATTTTGAGAGGTGTTTTGACAATGCAGAGCCACCGAATGACGAATACGAGAAAATTAATATGAAAGTTTCAGACTCAGTGTGCAAGGGCCTCGCGCAGCCTCTCGAGGAGAAGTCGAAACAAATGAGCACAGTTGTATAACAGTTTAAGCGCAGCACACACAAAGAAACTCAGATCATACCGCGGTAAAACTTCAAAATGTGGAGTTTTTATATTTATAACATAATACAGTTCAGCAACATCACACGACCAAGAGTGCTGAATATCACGATTGAAAATGTGACACTGATTTCATATGACATTTCAATAAACAAGTAGTTAATATTAAGTCACTTACATTTTAGATGAAATATTGACTGTTTTTGTTCTATTCTAGCAACGAATATAGTTCCAATCCAAACAAAGATCAACACAGCACAGCACGTCCCACAGCAAATCAATCGTGTTTTGAATGATTCAGCGTTTTGAACGAATTGGTTGAGTCAAAGATTCAATGACCCATTCATAAACATCTCTCTCATTCTGGATGAACCAGCCGTTTGAACGAATCGTTTGAATGAATGACTCAATGACTCGCTTTATAAGGCCGCTTATCACCTGCATTTCCACGCTCACTATCGACAAACCAATCAAATCCGTTTACAATGATTTAAAAAAAAAAAATCAGACCGAACACATTTTTATTTTTATTCAGGAGTTATGTATATACAAAACGATAACTTTTGATAACAGTAGCCTATTGATAAAAAAATAAATAAATGTGCAAATTGGCGTGAGGGCGTAAAAGTCCCCCGCTGTTGCTTCACAGCACGAAGGTCCCTGGTTCGAGACAGGAGTCCTTTCTGTGTGGAGTCAGCATGTTCTCCCCATGTTACCGTAGCTTTCCTCCGGGTACTCCGGTTTCCCCCACAGACCAAAGTCCCACGTGTGTGTGATTTTGAGAGTAAAAGCCCTGTGATGGACTGGGCATCTGGTTCAGGGTGATTTCCCCTGCCTCTGGCCTGGAGACACTGGGGTAGCCTCCAGCCCTATGACCCTAGAAGGTCATATAAGGAATAGAGGAATAGATTGCTACTGTAATGGAACCTTAGGGATGCTTTCCTGTCACATTTCACAAATGCACACTTCAGTTAGCCAACATAATGCAGGGTAATGGGTTTACATACCGGGCGAAATTGAGGAAATGGGCAAAATTCAAACTGTTTATGACTCTAATAAAGGAAAACATGCATCGTCGGCGTATTGAGCATTAAGTGTATTATAAGGGTTAGGAACGTGTACGTAAACACAATAAAAATACATAAAATTGTATATAGTTTTTTTAATTTCAACATTTACTATTACGTTATTAAAATCAAAAGTTGTATCATTATTATAATTATTTTATCAATTAATTCATTCATTTATTTTTTATTTAATTCTTTATTTGACAGGGACAATGGACAGTAAAGAAAACTGCCCCAGAATCAGCTGCAAAGCTAAATGTCATCTTAATGAATTTCATAACAATAAAAACTGAAATCCAAATTACTACCGAATATCCCCCAATATACATACTACAAGGCATCACACAATGTTACAAATTCAATCCGCAAAAATTATAAAACCATAACCAAACACAGAAATGTTCAATAATCACAAACCTAATTGGACCCGAGCTAACATTAACTAAAAATGAACAGTTGTGTTTGTATTAACTAACGTTGAAAAAGATTAATAAATACTATACTGTACAAAGGAATAGCTCCGTGTTAGTTCATTTTAGCTAGGACCTTATTTTTTAAAGTGTTTCCAAAATCTCTTATGGAGCCAATGATTTAGTGTTTACGCTCTAACGCGACTGCATAAATGATCACAGAATCCAAGAGTTCTTCTAAACAGTGTGTTTCACAGCTGCTAGTAATGCATCTGCGTGACTTATCACCAGACATACAACATAAACACCATTTGTCAGACAAATAAAGAACATCCCCAAGCGTAAAGCACAATATTATAAAGATGTTATTACCCCATATTCCTTTAGGGATTAGGAAATAAATTACAGTGGACAGAGGAACATGTTAGTATCTATTAAGGTGTGTTTTGTACCTCTGTGAGGTGATGAGGCTCTGTACGTCTGAAGGAAGAGTGTTTCTCTGAATCCTGCTAATGTGCGTGGCTGCCCGACTGATGGTCAGTATATCTGTCATCAGAAAGAAGCGATTAGCATCAGCATGTTTTGAGGAGAGATGGGGACATGAGACTTTCTCTCAAGCTTTAAGGGCAGTTATAATCGATTTTATTTTTTCAGTGTGTGACTTTTTTTTTTTATTTGAGTTATCACCATTTTTTATTTATTTTTCACTGAAAGCAGAAATATTCTAAACGGACCTGTAAACATGCTGTACAATTTGGGTTTGCTATTTGGGGAAACGTGTTGGTGTGTACCATTCATTTGGAAACCATTTCTCTATTTCTCATTATGTGTTATTGTGGAAGAAATTCATTTAACAAATGTATAACTATGGAATATGTGCGTGGAGATCTCGGAGGACTTTCAGTGCAATTAATAACTTCAGAGATTATTGGAAGTTCAATGTTTTGTCCTTTAGCGCATGTTTAGTCTAGGATGTGTTTTCTAGGTTGGATTTTGTCATTTTGGTCTTGTTTCCATAATATTATTTTCTATATTTCTGTTTTTCAGACAGTTTTATGATAAGCATGTGTTTAGCTGTGTAATTGGGTAGTTAGGGTTAAGGTTACCAATCTAGGGCTCTCTTTCGAGGGGACTCAACGCTGCGTCTGTTGCTGATGCTATGGGGGAACTAGGTGTCTGAGGCACGTGTGAAATCACGTCAATCCTATTAGCACTCCTATGAAGTCACATGGAGCAACTGTGCGTATAGAAGAGCACCTGCATTACATGTCATCAGCTTTGTTGTCTTCAGGAAGCCGCTTGTTTGTGGGTTGGTGAAAGAAAGCAGTGTGTGTGAGTGTCATAAAAAGCAACAAAAAAACATCGCAGTTCAGAAAATGTGCATCACCATACCTCCGTTTTTTTTAACATGGTTTATGTGTTGTCTGTTTAGGAGTGTAGCACGCTCGTTCAGCCCTTATAGGGCTGTATGCACTCAATACGACCAGTGGCTCTCTTCGTGAAAGACGGGAGCCAAGCTTCAGTGCCTCATGGTTCCAGCCCCTGTCTGCTGAGCTGGTGCAGTGGCTGCGATCATGGGGATTGCAGAAGGAGCTGGCGGAGGAGCTCGAAGGGGTTTATCTTGCTTCTGACGGTGTTGCGAGCCTACCAAGCCAAGCTCCTCAAAGACCTGGACTAGGGTCAGGGCCGCAACTGCACATTTGCCTAGGCGTGTGCAAGATCAGTGTTGGCGCATGGAATGCAAGATCAGATAAATAGGCTACTTCGTGAGCAAAACTGCTAAACAAAAGTTAAATAAAAACGTTTCCTTTCATAATTTTTAACAAACAATTTTCGATCATTAATAAAGTTTTATTAAAGGAGATTTTCAAAGAATTATTTTGCAACAATGGAGCCCCTCCCCCCCCCCCCCACCCTTATGCACTGCAATACCCCGTTTTTGCGCCACTGACTAGGCTGAGGGATTGTCCCCTGAGGAGGTTACAGAACTGAGTTAGCCCTCCATGCCACCAAGTAAGTGGCCTGCTCTCTCAGCCACTCTATGGCTGTGATGGTGGCATATGTGGCTAAATCTGTGTGATAAGACTATTCTCCTTGATGCCCCACACTCACTCTCTGGACTTTTTGGAAGTTCATTCTTCGTCAGGTCCAGGCTCCTCCTGGTCCCTCAGATCCTTCTTCAGGGATGAGTTTCTGGATGGACGGTCAGAAGGCGTTTGAGTACAGGGCAGAGACGCCGTGGCAGGAGGAGGCCGAAATCCAACCTGAGGGCCTTTCAAAAGGAAGGAGAAGATATTCGTTTTTGTCATTCAAAACTGGATTTTATCTCACCCATCGCCCTCCCAAATGATCAGATTGGGCCATTAAAGCTGGGTGATACACTCCCCTCTTCTTCCCTCTTTCAGATTGGGTGTTAAAGAAGGGCTGTGCTCCTTATGAATATCTGTAAGGTTGAGGATGACATAAAAATCTGTCGCTCTCCCCAGTTCATGGACAGGGTTGTGCTTTATGGCAGGTATCCCTATGTGTGTAGAGCTTGACAGGTGAAGTCCAATATGGTCTACGTCAACTCTCTCACTTGTCGCGCTCTTCAGTGTTTTGAATTGGAGCTTAAAGCAGGGTTATAGGCTCCCCTTGCAAGGGTTGGTTAGAAAACTCATTGTTATATGTAGACAGATGAGAGCTGAAAGGGACCAAGTGGCAATCCGCAGCCCACTCTCTCATCTGTTGCCCTCCCCAATTTATCAGATTGAGTTAATAAAGCAGAGCTATGCACCTTTGTGTATGGGTTGATGCCCATTCCCAGGCTAGTTAAAGGTCAGAGCAGGGCTTTTGAAAGGGTGAAATGGTCTGTACCGCGGTTAGTGATCCATTCTATTTATGAAGACTGGATAAAACATAGAAGCTGAGGAATTTCAGTACGCCGCTTCATTAAGGCTAAAAAATGTGTTAGTGGGCGTTATGATATTATGCAGAGTTGCTGTAAGTAACTCCACACTTCATCTATTGCCTGGTTAGGCTGCAGGTTGTAGTACTGTGGACTTAGCCGAGGCTTAAGGTCCTTGCACACTGAGTCCAAAATTTTTGTACGTTAAAAAATAAATACGACCTCACGTTGTGTCAATCACGTTTACACACCGCCTCCAAAACTTTCGTCCGTCATAAACAATTCAGATCGGGTTCGATTTTATGTGTTTTTCACATCCGTAGCAAGCCTTTTGAGAGGTGTTTTGACAATGCAGAGCCACTGAATGACGAATACGAACAAACGCATATGAAAATTCCTCAGTGTGCAAGGACCTTTAGTCTTAACTCTACCCTAGTAGCTCTACTATTAGGTGCTCTAGGTTCAGCTGGTGGCTCAGACTAGTCTGATGCAAGAGTCCCCATATCAGAAATGGTTGAGCATGGAAGCTTGGGGGCTTTTTTACTAGCACCAATAACACTGGGCTTTCTAGAGAGCAAGGCTGTGGTGCCATGGTTGCTGATCCTTATATGCAGGGCCAAGGACCATCAAGTTCTTCAGTGCTTAGCCAGACAAGATTGTGCTTGGTGAAAACTTTCACAGCCCACAGGGAGGCATAGGTCAGCATAGCATAGTGGGTGTTAACGGTAACACTTTATTTCGATAGTCCACTTTAGACATTCTACTAACTATAAGCAACTTTGCAGCAACAAGTCAACTAACTCTCATTAGAGTATTAATAGACTGTCTACTTAATTTCTGCTAACACTTTATTTTGATGCTCCCCCAACAGACTACTGACTATGGGTGCTTCTCAATATCCCTCCTCGTCTCCTCGATCCTCCGTCCTCCATCCTATGACCCGGAAACCGATCGAGCTCAGCCATCTTGAAGGACGTCTCAATTCTCTAATTGCACCGCGAGGAGTCGAGGATCGAGGAGTGAGGAGGCTTCCAGAGGAGTCATGAGCGAGGATGCACCGTTGTATGCTTTACGGAAGTGTTTTATCGACTAAACGTGACGCACGTATACATTCTCCTCCCCCTTCACGTCGGTCACAATCATTTTAATTTATACTTGACCTTTGCAGTTTATATAAACCACACATCTCACATATTTCAACAGGGTATCTTGCTTTATTGTTATTTATTACTAATTTCTTAAATAACCAAACTTCAACAACTTAAGGGCAGATCCTTTGAGCGCTGCTGATGATGCTGTGGAGTGACGCTCGAGTGGTCAAGTATTCCAAAGTATAAAAAAACGTTCATTCGATTCCTCCGTCCTCATTTTCTTTCCTTGCAGCCTTCCCTCGCATCCTGCAGGGGGTGGAGCTGAGACGCGAGGAAAGGAAGCGAGGAAAGGAAACGAGGATGCACAAATAAGAATTGAGAAGCACCCTATTAGTAACTTGGCAACTAAGTAACTAAGTCAACTTATTCTCCTAACCCGAACCCTACACTCTAAAAAATGCAGGGTTAAAAAATAACCCAACCTTAACCACGCTGCTGGGTCACTATTGGACAGAACACGCGCTGGGTTGATTTGACCAAAGTGCTGGGTTTTACCATTTAACCCATATTAATTGGTCATTCATTTGACCCAACCAGTGGGTGAAATTAACCCTCTTGCTGGGTTAAGTCTTACTCGTGTGCTGGGTTATTTCCTGTCTCATTGCCTTAATAAAATTAGTAACAAATATTTGTTATATTACGAATGTAAAATAATTATTGTCTCTGTAATACAATAAATCAGAAAGGCCACTGTATGTGATTTCAATCTCATTTAATTGTTTTTTTTTTCTTTTACATTTTTAATACATTTCTTTAATACTTTTTTGTATACAAGTATTGAATACAAGTGTTAAGGTTCATTAAGTAAGGTCATACACCACTGAAAACATAGTTATGTATATTATATTGGATTTCTGTCAACAGATCCTCCAAAATATTACACAATGCACCTTTAAAAGTCAATAAGCAACTCATTTAAACTCTTATACGATTACGATTAGCATCAAGCATATTTCGCATTCGTCCACCTGTGCAAGAACCCCCTTTAAGCATGTGCGATGTTTCAGATAGTATGTCAAGTGTAAACACATGAATCGGAAATGGGTCACAATTGAAAGTACGTGTAAACGGACGGTCAAAAAAATCTGATATAGGCAACAAGTCAAAATTGGGCATCAAGACCTGCAGTGTAAACGAGGCCAAAGATAAACAGCCTCCAGAAAGACTCGGTCTCGATGGCGTGGCCTGGAACAATGGCAAAGGTCTGACATGTCCCCCTCGTCTCGTCCCTGAGGCACAGAAAGTGCAGCAAGCAATGATCCAGTCCTCTCATTCTGTAAATATTCAACCATGTTGGTCCAGACCTGTTGATTACACACAATCACTTAGGGTTTTGCAATATAACTGACATGCAAGTTAAGCTTTTTTTGTGGAAGTACAAAAAGAATTATTGCAAACATTACCAAATATGAAAAACAAACAAAATGTCTATTTACATTCAGTATTTGCAAACTGAATTTTAGTAATAAGAGAGTAAGAGAATAAGAGATATGTCTATGACGAGTCTCCCAGGTACTGTGCTACTCCGCCAGTCTAAAATAGTCTGAATTTTAACACTTATTGGTGTACAGTTGTTAGTGATTCAGGATAAGACAAAAAAAAAAAAAAAAAAAAAAAAAAACGATTTGGAAAATGGATTCATGATTTACATTTTATACATTATATACATTTTGAACACAAAAAAGTTATGGACTGCAGCTTTAAAAATTAACAAAAATCTATAAAAAAAAGAAAGAAAAAAAGCAATTTTATGTTTCAAACAGAGATAGCGGCAGAGAGGATTGCAGCTTTAATTATTCTAACCCTAAATTATTTTTATAGTTATCAAGCATATCAAACAGTGCAAACGTCTACCCTTCTTAAAGTAGAAAGACTAAAGCAAATCTTACAAGGTTGCATGTCAATAAAGGATCTCTGGGCCTCCTCTGTGATGATGGGTCTGAACACCTTCCCTCCTCTCCAGTAGATGGATGGTGGAAGCAGAGTTGCAGGTCCTTCAAAGCTGTCTCCCCATTTAGCAGCTAAACAATTTGACCATACATAAAGTTGCATTAACATTTAAATAGTATGCTGTAGCCTATATAACAATTCATTTTCAAAAGTAGCATTTCTGACTTTTCTGCCCTGGTGTTCATTGGTAACCAAGTAGATCATTTTACATGACCACTGTCATACTAAATTAGTCTTAGTAACGTTACCTCAAGTTTTAACAACTTGTAATGGGGTTTCAGGGCGAGAAAATTATTAACATGAAATCGATTTATTTCTCCTTTCCTCAGTCGTTGTTTGTAAAGATTGCACGTCATACGTTTACTAAAAAAAAAAACTATCAAGCTCTTGAAAGTTTTTTTTGTGTACAAAAACGATCCTGGGTTCCGACAGAGACATTACAGAAGACAAACGCAGACTGTGCTGGAACCTACCCCGGTCGCTTCTTCTGTTTTGACGAGTAGCTAAATATGCCAGCAGACTTTCCACACACGACTCACTAACGTTAGCTACATTTGCCTAGACTCATTTCGCGCCGATTTTACGTGCGAGCCCTGAGGGACTAAAACATACTGCGCTTGTATTAATTCAAATCGCTCTCCTAACTTTTAAATCCGCAACGTCCACAATGAATACGATAATTACGTGATGAATTTACCATTTGAACTGCATATTTCAAAAAGGCTGCTGATATAGCTGGATTAACAACTAAGGATTTAACGATGCGGCATTTTGTCAAAAAATCTAGCCGGCTAGCTATTTAATGTTTCACAGAGTACGTTACCCCTTACACTTCCATATCAAAAGATTATGTTGAACAGTGAAATTAGCTTGCTGTTACCACAACTCGTTGAATATATAGGTAAACATTCATATAAACTTACCATAAAAACACTGCCTGCTCCGAGTGGCGTGCTCCTCGAGTCAGAAGTGGAGAATCCAGAATGTTCCGCAAAGAATGAAAACGTAATAAACCAGTTGCTTGGTCAAAATAACCCAACCGCCGGTTTATTTGTGAATGACCCCCTTTCAACTCATTTGACCCAGCATGAACAACCCATAAATGTGTTTGCAGTACCCCAAACAACCCAGCATTTTGACCCAGCACAATCAACACAACAAAGTGTTTACAGAAACAACCCAGCATTTTTTTGAGTGTAATACCTAACCCTAACAGTCTACCACACTCTACTAATACTCTAATGAGACTTAGTTGACATGTAGTTGAAAAGTTACTTATAGTTAGTAGAATGTCTGAAGTGGACTATCAAAATAAAGTGTAACCGTGTTAACATCCCCATAGCGTCAGCAACTGACGCAGCGTTGAGTTCCCTCAAATGTGTACATCTTCGGGTACGCTGAGAGATTGCCATTGCCATGCTTCGGCCATGCCTGTGCGTCTTCCAGACAATCAAATCTAATGACGTGTAATGCAGGCTCCCTTTAATATCCACAGGCGCTCCGTCTGACATTACAGGACTGCCGTCGGGCAATAAGATCGGCATGATTTAATACTTGATTCAGACACCGGGTTCCACGTCCCATCACGTCAGAAATAAGCACAGCGTCTCGTTCCTTTCTCATGGAAACCGGGATTACATACATAACCCTAAGATGATTTCAGGTTTAAGTTTCGTTTTGTATGAAGCAATAAATTATTTAAAAAGTAATGCAAATAATGAACAATTTCTTGTGCCTCCTGACACTTTCATTGAATAGCAGATTTTCCTACCATTGGAGCAATTTAAGCATGATGTAGCAGAGCTGTTATTGTTAACTAAATCTAAATGTCACGACTTGTTTTGGTTCATGTTTCATGTCAGTCATGTTTTAAGTCTTGTCATGTGATTTCCTTGCCCTCATGTGATCCCGCCATGTGCTTCCCTAGTCTTTTGTGTTTGGTATAGTCATTGGTTTATTGTCTAAATCATGTTCACAGGTGTGTCTCGTTTAGTCATTAGTAGTCTGTATTTAAGCCCTCATGTTTGCCATGTGTCTTGGTCAAGTATTGTTTTGTGTAACCACTGTAGGTAAGCGCCATGTCCATGTTTTGAGTTTCATGCCACGCAATGCCTATGTTTGATCTTGTTTTGAATAATATTAAACTGCATTTGGGTTCTGTGAACTTGCCTCCAGTGGATAAATGTTGCACTAAAACTATATAAAAAAATGTGTTAATTAAAATAAAACTGAAATAGGCTGTTAAACTGAAGAATTGAACCGTTCATTTAAAAACTAACTGGTTTTATTCAAGAAAAAATCATTGAATCATCCTAAAAACATTGATTTATGTACAGTAACATGATTTCTATACAAGTGTATATCACAATTTCCTTTGCAATTTTCTCAAATAATATGAGGTCATAAATATTGCATACACAATAGTTATTATAGATGATTTTAACTGTGGTTTACAATAGTTTTAGATCAATTACAGGATGCCACAGTGCAGTAAGTTACCGAAAACAGCTTGAAATTTCACATCAACCATCAACGTGCTAAAGTCAGTCTTGGCAATCTGCTCTTGCTGGCGGTCAAAGCAGACATCGGCCAACCTCCGGTCACCCGTGCATCCCAGTTTCCCCGAAGCATCCCGGGTCACAGAGCCTCTTTGCTTGTCATTAGCTCAGTGCTACACTGATGAGTGTTGACAGACATCTAGACTTCAGCCCTTCACGTGGCTCTCTCAGGTTCCTCTGGGAGTCCCATGGCTTGGATGCAGTTCCAGGTCACTAAGTCAAGGTGAGCTTCCCACACACACTCACCATCACACACACACGTCGCCTCTGTGAGCTTGAAGAAATGTCAGCGTGTCCCAGGAGGAGCTGGCTAATGTCAGGACGGGCATCTGGCACGATGCAGGCCAAGCGGAGCTCCAGTCCAGCTGTGCATGATTCTGTGATTCGACTAATTGTGACGTTATTGATTGCTGTACCGAACCTCCACTTTTCCCCGGATAAGGAAGATTGATAGACTTGTCATTTTGTCATCAAGATAAAAATGTCTGACCCCTCTGTAGTTATTTCAGGGTTTTTTTTTTCTTAGGGGGATCGGAAGAGCCCATCACAATATGCACCTGCATATTTTTTTTTTTGCATATTAATATTTGTAGACACAAACTAAAGGTTTGTGTATATAAAAAAACCTTTATACATCTTTTTGCATGCACAGATTATTACATTGCTGATGTAATGACAAATTGTGTGTTAATGTCGTGGCTTTTTTTATGGTCATGGGTTTGGCTTTGGATAAAAGCACTCTACAAGAAAAGAAAAAAAATATTTATTAGGTTTAATTTTAAGATTTATGTATTTGAATTGCATACAAAATTTTACAGTTTTAACAAAAAATGTAATGTGATGCTAATGTAGTACTAATAATAATTATCAAGGTTTATTTTTTTATCATCAATAAATCTAATTTGTTTATTGGTTGTTCCACAGCAAGTCATATTTTAACCATGTTCATACTTTTTAACAGAAGATGTTTTATTGTTTTCATATTGAACAGATATTTGGTGATTCTAAGAAATAGTTTTGAGTGCAAAATTAGTGATGAACAAAAACACATGGATATAATTTTGTTCCTAATCGCACTGTAATATTAAATAAATTATTATTTGAATTAAGATTTTGAACACACGATACATTTTGAAAACAAGAGAAAAAACTATCAGTGTTTGCATGAAATATGATTAAACCTGGATCAATTCATGTTTTCACTGCTTTTACATATATAAGTTTCTGTTATCTGTTAAAGTTGTTTATCTTTCCAGGCTCGATTTCCAGCCCGAATCTCTGGCTTTTAAAGACAGTTTTAATGAAATTGCATTGCAAAAGTGTGAAAGAAATGGCATTTCATTGCAACCTCACTGCAACATCTTTAGAGTAAATCTGTAATTCAATAAGAAACACGTACTGTATATAACTACGTTTGTGAGTTCAGATGATATGCTGTCTTAAACAGCCAGCCATACCTGGGATTTTCCATTCAATTACTTATACTGCACACAATTAATACAAATCCTCACACCACTACTGATGAACTGTATAAACACAGATCTATGCAAAGTGTTATACATGAGGCTCCATGGTGTTCATAAGAGCTAACTGTTATCAGCAAATTTGGTATTAGCAAAAAAATGTCCTTTAAATATAGACGTATGCAGCCCATGCGCAATTATTGTCTGTAATTGACCCACAATACGTCATAAATGCATAAATTCTTAGATCCTATAACAAATCAAAGCCTTATAGAGTTCACGAATTAAGTTGTCTTGGAGTCAGAAGACTGTAATGTTTGGGAAATGAACAGAAAGACATTCATCTCATGTGACTAAGCTGAATTGATTCACTAAAGGCCAGCCATGTGTGAAGCTGAGTTATATTGCATGTGGAAGAGCAATATAGGAAACTGATTCAGCTGCTTTATTGAGCGAAGTTCAGTTTGGTGGATTTGCCCTTGTGCAATTTCATGGAAAAATAAAGGAAATCTACATCACATATTCTGAAGAAAAGGAGAGTGAGAACCGTGACTTTCAAAAGTATCTAGTAATATATAGTTAAGGTGTTATGGGGCATTTCTTCCTGTCTGGCGTGAAAGAGTCCCTCTCACGTCTCCTTGATCTTCTGAAGTCTCGTGTCTAAAACTTTGCGTAGATTTACATTTTAAAATTGTGCGTAGCCTATACATAACAGGAAGTATGAATATTTTCAGATTTGCCCTTATCAGAACCTGTGCAAATTTCCCTCTATAAATTCTAATCAGCAGAAGATTGTGCGTACACTGCAAAAAAAAAAAAAAAGAAGAAAAAAAAAGCCTACCTTAAATTTTTTAAGTACAATCAACTTGGATGTTTAAGTCATTCCAACTTAAATTACATTAAACTGACATTTTAATTTTTTTTTACAAGTTTTACAGGTTTCGACTCATTTCGTAACTTATTTTGATGAGTTAAAACAATTTAAAACATATGTTGTCGTAACTTGATGATCATATCATTTTTTACAGTGTACATGCATTCCCAGCCCGTCTCCTCCCGAAAATAACCACATATGGAGCTTACAACTGCTACCTTGGACAACCTCATCTGCATATCATTTCTATACGCACATTCTCATCCATGTGATATTATTGTGTTTAACGGTAGCATACAAGACGCAAGGAAAATATGAAATACATTTGTGCTAAAAATCATCCTCGTATTCTTATTTTACAAAAAAATATCGATATATATGTAAAACAAAAAACATTTTTGCCAAACTTGTGTTTAATACTTTCCAGATATTGTTTTTTTTAAACAGAATTCTATTACTCGTCAGAGTTCATTCCAATAGGCTACGTGCACAAGCGTAGTGACAAACTTCCGCTATTGTCAGAAGTCAGCATATCAGTTTCCGGTTTACGACTGTTCATCCGCATCCGCTAATAAACAAACAAGATGAGTGCTGCTGTTGTACGAAAAAAAGAGTTCTCAAACACATCTAAGTTTCTAAGAGCTGTAGGTGGATCTAACGCCCGTTTCACACATACCCCGCTTGCAGTGCGCTTGCAAGCTTGATGTCTAGCTCCGCCTCTCTTGGTGTAATGGGTGGAGCTCGAAGGTCCGGCCACACCCTCAACCTAATTAGGTGAAGCTCCACCCATTAGGGGAGCTGTACATCATTTGTACCACTTGTAAATATTTGTAATTGTTTTAAACAAGCCATTTATGCAGATCTGCCTATGAAGTAAACAGAATATTTCAATATTAATTGTCTGACATCAGTGCATCACTAGCAGAACATTTTAAAAGAGGTTGCCAAGCAACACATGCAGCAACAAAGACATGCTTAAAGATTGGAGTGATTAACATTTATCTGGATATCACCGTTAATTGTGCAATTGCTGAAGCATTGATCAAATAAGTTCGCGCTCTTTGAGGAGTGTTTAACGCTGTACAGGTGCGCTGTAATTGTGCAGTGCCAGAGGCAGGGATATCGCTCCAGCATCGTCTCTCCGCGTAGTTCGGGCGCCAGTAAGACTGCAGGGTCACTGGCATGATTCCTCTCGCTTATAAGCCAGCATCAGAAAGTTTTTGTACAGTCGTGCTTCGCAAGCAGGGGTTGGTGTAGATTGTCTCAGTGCAGCTGCTTTACAAACCCGTGGCAACAGAACCAATGATGTTCATTCCCACTGGCTCTAGGGTACCTAACTAGGAGAAACTTGCATTGTAACCTGTTGTAGCTCTTGTTACTTGCAATGTCTTTTTCTTTTTACAGTGTAGAGTTTAAAATTATTGCTGGCAAATGACAGTACGACTACAGAAAGGTGTGCACAATATGCTACAAATAAAAAAGTAAACTAAAGTTGAACGTACCATACATATTTGGTGTAGTCCGTCCGCTTTGGATGGAGATAACCGGAGGATTGGCTGACAGACACGAGAGGTATTTCTCCAATGAGGCGACAGGACACAGATGATTCCCTGACTGCTCAATCATTAATCCATGTACACTTTCTTTGTTTCTTTCGCCGCCATCTTTGCATTTTTTTTGTGCATTCGTTGAATGACAGCGTAACATACAGGTGAAACTCGAAAAATTTGAATATCGTGCAAAGGTTCATTTGTTTCAGTAATTCAACTTAAAAGGTGAAACTAGTGTATATAGACTCATTACATGCAAAGTGAGATATTTCAAGCCTTTATTTGTTATGATTGTGATGATTATGGCTTACAGATATAAAAAGCTTTTCACAATATTCTAATTTTGAATTTGGGGTTTTCATAAGCTGTACGCCATAATCATCACAATTATCACAAATAAAGGCTTGAAATATCTCACTTTGCATGTAATGAGTCTATATAATATATCAGTTTCACCTTTTAAGTAGAATTTCTAAAATAAATGAACTTTTGCACGATATTCAAATTTTTCGAGTTACACCTGTATAAACTGGCCGTTCTCGTCCTGGCGGATGATAAATGATCCGGGCTTCACACCACAAGTGAGCCGTATCGAGCCGAGCCGTACCGTACCATGAAGTGGAAAAGACCGCCACAAGTGAGCCGTACCGAGCCGAGCCATACCGTACCATGCAGTGGAAAAGCGCCACAAGTGAGCCGTATCGAGCCGTATCGAGCCGAGCCGTACCATACCATGCAGTGGAAAAGCGCCACAAGTTAGCCGTATCGAGCCGAGCCGTTCCGTACCATGCAGTGGAAAAGCGCCACAAGTTAGCCGTATCGAGCCGAGCCGCACCGTCCCATGCAGTGGAAAAGCGCCACAAGTGAGCCGCACCGAGCCGTATCGAGCCGAGCCGCACCGTCCCATGCAGTGGAAAAGCG
Organism: Tiaroga cobitis; assembly: GCA_030578255.1. Classification (NCBI taxonomy): domain Eukaryota; kingdom Metazoa; phylum Chordata; class Actinopteri; order Cypriniformes; family Leuciscidae; genus Tiaroga; species Tiaroga cobitis. The sequence continues at coordinate 51,961,382 of CM060611.1, forward strand.
CCACAAGTGAGCCGTATCGAGCCGAGCCATACCGTACCATGCAGTGGAAAAGCGCCACAAGTTAGCCGTATCGAGCCGAGCCGCACCGTCCCATGCAGTGGAAAAGCGCCACAAGTGAGCCGCACCGAGCCGTATCGAGCCGAGCCGCACCGTCCCATGCAGTGGAAAAGCGCCACAAGCGAGCCGTATTCGAGCCGAGCCGTACCGTACCATGCAGTGGAAAAGCGCCACAAGTGAGCCGTATCGAGCCGAGCCGTACCGTACCATGCAGTGGAAAAGCTCCACAAGTGAGCCGTATCGAGCCGAGCCGCACCGTCCCATGCAGTGGAAAAGCGCCACAAGTGAGCCGTATCGAGCCGAGTCGTACCGTACCATGCAGTGGAAAAGCTCCACAAGTGAGCCGTATCGAGCCGTATCGAGCCGAGCCGTACCGTACCATGCAGTGGAAAAGCGCCACAAGTGAGCCGTATCGAGCCGTATCGAGCCGAGCCGTACCGTACCATGCAGTGGAAAAGCGCCACAAGTGAGCCGCACCGAGCCGAGCCGTACCGTACCATGCAGTGGAAAAGCGCCACAAGTGAGCCGTATCGAGCCGAGCCGTACCGTACCATGCAGTGGAAAAGCGCCACAAGTGAGCCGTATCGAGCCGAGCCGTACCGTACCATGCAGTGGAAAAGCGCCACAAGTGAGCCGCACTGAGCCGAGCCGTACCGTACCATGCAGTGGAAAAGCGCCACAAGAGAGCCGTATCGAGCCGAGCCGTACCATACCATGCAGTGGAAAAGCGCCACAAGTGAGCCGTATCGAGCCGAGCCGTACCGTACCATGCAGTGGAAAAGCGCCACAAGTGAGCCGTATCGAGCCGAGCCATACCGTACCATGCAGTGGAAAAGCACCACAAGTGAGCCGTACCGAGCCGTACTGTACCATGCAGTGGAAAAGCGCCACAAGTGAGCCGTACCGAGCCGAGCCGTACCGTACCATGCAGTGGAAAAGCGCCACAAGTGAGCCGTATCGAGCCGAGCCGTACCGTACCATGCAGTGGAAAAGCGCCACAAGTGAGCCGTATCGAGCTGAGCCGTACCGTACCATGCAGTGGAAAAGCACCACAAGTGAGCCGTACCGAGCCGTACTGTACCATGCAGTGGAAAAGCGCCACAAGTGAGCCGTATCGAGCCGAGCCGTACCGTACCATGCAGTGGAAAAGCGCCACAAATGAGCCGTATCGAGCCGAGCCGTACCGTCCCATGCAGTGGAAAAGCGCCACAAGTGAGCCGTATCGAGCCGTATTGAGCCGAGCCGTACCGTACCATGCAGTGGAAAAGCTCCACAAGTGAGCCGTACTGAGCCGAGCCGTACCGTACCATGCAGTGGAAAAGCGCCACAAGTGAGCCGTATCGAGCCGAGCTGTACCGTACCATGCAGTGGAAAAGCGCCACAAGTGAGCCGTATCGAGCCGTATCGAGCCGAGCCGTACCGTACCATGCAGTGGAAAAGCTCCACAAGTGAGCCGTATCAAGCCGTATCGAGCCGAGCCGTACCGTACCATGCAGTGGAAAAGCGCCACAAGTGAGCCGTATCGAGCCGAGCCGTACCGTACCATGCAGTGGAAAAGCGCCACAAGTGAGCCGTATCGAGCCGAGCCGTACCGTACCATGCAGTGGAAAAGCGCCACAAGTGAGCCGTATCGAGCCGAGCCGTACCGTACCATGCAGTGGAAAAGCACCACAAGTGAGCCGTACCGAGCCGTACCGTACCATGCAGTGGAAAAGCGCCACAAGTGAGCCGTACCGAGCCGAGCCTTACCATGCAGTGGAAAAGCTCCACAAGTGAGCCGTATCGAGCCGTATCGAGCCGTATCGAGCCGAGCCGTACCGTACCATGCAGTGGAAAAGCGCCACAAGTGAGCCGTATCGAGCCGAGCCGTACTGTACCATGCAGTGGAAAAGCGCCTCAAGTGAGCCGTATCGAGCCGTATTGAGCCGAGCCGTACCGTACCATGCAGTGGAAAAGCTCCACAAGTGAGCCGTATCGAGCCGAGCCGTACCGTACCATGCAGTGGAAAAGCGCCACAAGTGAGCCGTATCGAGCCGTATCGAGCCGTATCGAGCCGAGCCGTATCGAGCCGAGCAGTGGAAAAGCGCCACAAGTGAGCCGTATCGAGCCGAGCCGCACCGTCCCATGCAGTGGAAAAGCGCCACAAGTGAGCCGTATCGAGCCGAGCCGTACCGTACCATGCAGTGGAAAAGCGCCACAAGTGAGCCGTATCGAGCCGAGCCGTACTGTACCATGCAGTGGAAAAGCGCCTCAAGTGAGCCGTATCGAGCCGTATTGAGCCGAGCCGTACCGTACCATGCAGTGGAAAAGCTCCACAAGTGAGCCGTACTGAGCCGAGCCGTACCGTACCATGCAGTGGAAAAGCGCCACAAGTGAGCCGTATCGAGCCGAGCCGTACCGTACCATGCAGTGGAAAAGCGCCACAATTGAGCCGTATCGAGCCGAGCCGTACCGTACCATGCAGTGGAAAAGCGCCACAAGTGAGCCGTATCGAGCCGAGCCGTACCGTACCATGCAGTGGAAAAGCGCCACAAGTGAGCCGTATCGAGCCGAGTCGTACCGTACCATGCTGTGGAAAAGCGCCACAAGTGAGCCGTATCGAGCCGAGCCGTACCGTACCATGCAGTGGAAAAGCGCCACAAGTGAGCCGTATCGAGCCGAGCCGTACCGTACCATGCAGTGGAAAAGCGCCACAAGTGAGCCGTATCGAGCCGAGTCGTACCGTACCATGCTGTGGAAAAGCGCCACAAGTGAGCCGTATCGAGCCGAGCCGTACCGTACCATGCAGTGGAAAAGTGCCACAAGTGAGCCGTATCGAGCCGTATCGAGCCGAGCCGTACCATACCATGCAGTGGAAAAGCTCCACAAGTGAGCCGTATCGAGCCGTATCGAGCCGAGCCGTACCGTACCATGCAGTGGAAAAGCGCCACAAGTGAGCCGTATCGAGCCGTACCGAGCCGTACCGTACCATGCAGTGGAAAAGCGCCACAAGTGAGCCGTATCGAGCCGAGCCGTACCGTACCATGCAGTGGAAAAGCGCCACAAGTGAGCCGTATCGAGCCGAGCCGTACCGTACCGTACCATGCAGTGGAAAAGCGCCATATGTGACGGTTAAGCCCCGCACGTAGGCCGGCACCGTAGGATTCACCTTTCCCGTTTTCCACGGTGGCATAAAGCTGACGGAGAGCCTGGTTTAGGTCAATTTTGGTTATTGTTTTGAAATCAATAGTCCGATCTTTCGCGGCACACCGATTTTGAACAGCGAACAGACCACAGTCTGTTTAACGGACCCAGTTTCATTTCTTGACTTTTCCAGCTCTTCAATTTCTCTCTCATTAATTCAAGAGTGTCTGCTTTGTTTTTTATCTTCTTTCTCTGTCATGTCCATCTGTTTCCAACACTCATCAACGCTTACACCACCCATTAAGTCAAACTTTACGACAAAATCTGTCATTTTGAAACTATTTGGCGCAGTTGCACAGTAATACTAATGTAATGCGGTCACAGGTGTGTGTTTGTTGAGTAATTTACAATGGCTTTGAACGCGACTCAACCAATCAGAATCAAGGACTGGAACTATCCATTTTATAAAGGACAGCAGCTAACAGGAGGAAGAAGATATAATCAAAACAGTAATGCAAATGCTACAGCTAAATAGCTGGTAAAACACAGATTATGGTAAATACTGTAATGAATCATCACATACGGTAGGCCTATGAGGCCGAGGAGTAGTAACTGGAACGCAAAAGGAGAAGATTGACTCTTTTCCATGCAGTTGAATGGAGACTGAAGTTTTCAAGCTTCACAATAGTAACCTGATCTCACTCCCATGTCCAATAGAAATGCACATCACTGATGCCAAAAATGCCCTCTAGTATCTTTATTGGGACATGGCCACCAACCCATTGATTTCAAAGAGAAAGCTTTGGCATCATTGCACTGATGCAAAGGGCATGGAAATTTTATTGTGATGGAATTATGTAATGGGGAAATTATGTAATGTTGTCATCATGACATGATGGGCCAGATTTAGTAAACAGGGCAGATTAGCATGAAAGCGCAATCTCATTAAAGTGCCAATGGGACTGTAAGTTTCTGCGGTTGATCTACTGATCATTCGCAAATAAAAGAACACATTTCCATAATGACCAACACAATCTACCAATAGCAATGTAAATTCACTTGGGTCACAAACAAGCTGAGTTGATAATGCTGGTGATATATTAACAACACAGGTGCTGCAAATAAAAAATAAAGTGGCTTGGCAAACAACATGTTCGTATAACGTCTTCCTGCGGATCCTTTTTTTTTTTTAAGGGATAGTTCCCCCCAAAATTAAAATGGCTGTTTTTGTTTTGAAGTCCATAAAAGTGCATCTATCCATCATTAAAGTGCACCTATCCATCATAAAAGTGCATCTATCCACCATAAAAGTGCATCTATCCACCATCAAAGTGCATCTATCCACCATAAAAGTGCATCTATCCACCAAAAAAGTGCATCTGTCCATCATAAAAGTGCATCTATCCATCATACAAGTGCATCTGTCCATCATAAAAGTGCATCTATCCACCATAGAAGTACACCTGTCCATCATAAAAGTGCATCTATCCATAAAAGTGCATCTATCATCATTAAAGTGCATCTATCATCATAAAAGTGCATCTATCCATAAAAGTGCATCTATCCATAAAAGTGCATCTGTCCATCATTAAAGTGCATCTGTCCATCATAAAAGTGCATCTTTCCACCATAAAAGTGCATCTATTCACCATAAAAGTGCATCTATCCATCATAAAAGTGCATCTATCCATCATAAAAGTGCATCTATCATCATAAAAGTGCATCTATCCATCATAAAAGTGCATCTATCCATCATAAAATTGCATCTATCCACCATAAAAGTGCATCTATCCATCATAAAAGTGCATCTATCCATCATAAAAGTGCATCTATCCATCATAAAGTGCATCTATCCATCATAAAGTGCATCTATCCATCATAAAAGTGCATCTATCCATCATAAAAGTGCATCTATCATCATAAAAGTGCATCTATCCATCATAAAAGTGCATCTATCCATCATAAAATTGCATCTATCCACCATAATAGTGCATCTATCCATCATAAAAGTGCATCTATCCATCATAAAAGTGCATCTATCCATCATAAAGTGCATCTATCCATCATAAAGTGCATCTATCCATCATAAAAGTGCATCTATCCATCATAAAAGTGCATCTATCCATCATAAAGTGCATCTATCCATCATAAAGTGCATCTATCCATCATAAAAGTGCATCTATCCATCATAAAGTGCTCCACAGGCTACGCGGGGTTAATAAAGGCCTGCTGAAGTGAAGCGATGCGTTTGTGTAAGGAAAATATTCATATTGTACACGTTACAAAGTAAAATTCTAGCTTCCGGCCAAACGAACATACTCATGCCTAAAGCGCAACCTACGCAACTCATGACGTCAGAAGTAGCGCAGATATCAGCAGGGTGTCGCATTACATGCATAAGTTGCACCTTTAGACCTACGCGCAATCCGTATGTTCGTTTGGCCGGAAGCTAGTTATTTAACTTTATAAAGTTTTAAATATGGATATTTTCGAAAGGGACCCTCAAAATAAAGTGTTACAAAAAGTCAAAGTAAATATTTATATTGTTAGAGATTATTTATATTTTGAATAAGTTCTGTTTTTAACTATATAATAACTGAGGATCAAATCATCATATTAGAATGATTTCTGAAGGGTCATGTGACACTGAAGTAGATCAAATAAACGATGACTTCAATTGATTTTTAAAGGCAGCCTATGTAACCTTCTGATATCCCACAATCCTCTGCTTTCCATTCCTTGACAGTAAAGCTAAAACAAATAAAGATTATGTATGAAAGTTGTGGTTGGTGGTCAGTTGTATGTTTTTGACCAACATTTTCCACTTTTGATGTCATTTCTAGGCTAGCTTAACCCTTTAAGTGTCCCACCCCCACCACACAATTTTTTTTTAAATAGACATGAAAATGCACATTCCTAACGTAAATGGTTGTAATTCAAGAATGCTTTGGAATATAGATGTATATCGTATATACTGTAGATGTACAAGATTTGACTTGTTTTAAAGAAGACATTTGGCATGGTCTTGTAGAAGTGAAATAAATTAAGAAAGTGACACAGAAAAAAAGATATAGAAGTTTGAGTTTATGAAAATGCACAATGTAAAACTATTATTATTCATATTTTATATAAAATATATATTTTCAAAACCTGTTGGACTCTGAAACTGTAAGAAAATCTAAGCCAAAAATCTGAACAAGTTGTGTTCTCTCTCTATTTTGCTCTCTCTAAAAGCTCTCTCTATTTAACCGTTGGGGAACTTTTAACACCTGGGGGAACTAAATCAACATGTACACTTCAAAGCAAAGCACACGACTGGAAATATCATAAAGTCCACAAGTGCGCAGGGAATATATGACACATGTCAACTAACTCTCATTAGAGTATTAGTAGACTGTCTCCTTAATATCTGATATACTGACTATAAGTAAATTGCAACTAAATAGGCTACATAATCTTAACCTAACTGTCTACCTACAGTCTACTAATACTCTAATGAGAGTTAGTTGACATGTAGGTGGAAGGTTACTTTAGTCTAGTATAATGGGGACCATCAAAATAAAGTGTAACCGGATATTTTTAGAAACTGTTATGAGTTATGAGCCGTGTTTCCATTACCCTTCAAATTGCGCAAATTGAAATTGCAAAGTTTTTACGGGGTTTTACGGGGTCTCCTTCCATTGATAATAATGGCCAGTGCGGTGGCTGGTGGGATATACATAAACCTACTAACATTCGTTGCCATGATTGTTTGAATGACTGATCGCGAGAGGAAAAACTTTTTAGTCACATAACATCGGTTAACGGAAACGCCGTCATTTCACAATTGTTTTTTGTCGACATTTAGAAAAAATGGCAAAAGTTTTGTGCAAATCTGTAATGGAAACGCGCCTATGGATGAGTTGCAATACAAGTGCTAGAAAGCACATCTGGCGTCTGAATAGGGATGTGCTTTTCTCTTGGACACGCATACACCTGTTGAAAATGAGGTAATTTGTCATGTTTGGGTGAACTCTTCCCTGAATGAATTGATTTCTATAAGAAAGCACACGTACAGTAGGTCGGCTTTGTACCTAAAACTGAGCACAAGTCTAATTACTGCACATTTCAAAGAGTTGCATGAACATTTGCGGTTGTGGATTGTTCTGCAAACAAGCAAATGACAAAATCAAGTTTCACAGCAAAAAATTGCCCCAAGTTCAAAAAAAAAAAAAAAAAAGAGTTGAAAAGATAACAGATTATGTTTACCTCCCGAAAACAGCTTATCAAAGCATCATTAAGCCAGTCAGCGCTCGCTCTCCTATATCAGGAGCTAATGATCCGTGTAATGTCTCTGCTTTCCCCACGGATGTTTTTCTCTCTCTGCGCGACGCTATTTGGCTTGAGATGTGCATCCAGACACGGATGACCTTTTTGTGAGTCCTTCCATGAAGAGCATGACCTCTGTATGAAGTGCAGTGATACAACTGGAAGACTCGGACCCCCGCTTCTGTTCCCGTATAACATCAAGAAGAAAAGCCAAAGCGCTTTTGAAACAGTGTGTGTGTATTCAATAAAAACTTGACTTATGAACTGGGTGTACATATGGTAGGAAAATTAAGCAATTAACCTTTTTTTGCAAGCGTGCCCTTTCACTGGAGTTGTGTAATTAGATGGGTTAGTGAGTGTGAAGATAAGGTAATCACATCACACCCCTGCAGACTCAAATGCCACTGATTACTGGCCTCCTCTTACACCTGCGCATCCACAAACTTTTCCCTGAGTCCCCTTTATTGTTCTATGAAGAACACATGGTCATTGCACACGACCGGATCACATTTCATATACATTTCGTCTGAGTTTCGTATACACACATAAGTAAATAATTGGACACAAGGGGCCAGATTTACAAAACATTTACTTAAAAGTGGAGGAGAGTGGAAAGTTCTCTTAAAATAAAAAAAAACACAGACGCAGCCGGATCATTTCCATAATGAACAACGCAATCAAGCAAAAGCAGCGTGTAGCGTCCGGTTAACCCCTTTAAGCTGCGGTCACACTCGACTTTGAGAATGCGAAATTACCTTGGACACCGTAATGGTCGTGATATGAGTTTTTTTTATAAACATGAATTCAGAATGTAAAAAAAAAAAAAATACTGCAGAAATATTGTTCTTTTAAAGTCCCCCTGTGTTGAAAATCCAGCTTTTAATGTTGTTTATGTGTCTATGTGGTGTTTTTAATACGCTTTAAGACACACCGTGTGTAATTTCATAAGTCGACAGCATTGCTGAGTATTTTCTGCTTAAAACTGCAGTGAACCAAAGACAGTCTCAAACACACGGTTTGAAATCGCTGGTGTTTCTGACGTCACAAACGACCTTGTAACCAATCAGATCAACGTGTGATCGTCAACCAGTGGATCTCTGCGCTGAGTGAGTGAGTGGAGGCGGGGCTCATTTGCATATTCATAGAACCGGCAAGGGTGTCGAGTTACATTCAAGATATTTTAAGCCATGAAGAAGAATTTGTGCACGCTCGCTCTGTGTCTCCTGTTTCTGGTTTGCGTCAGTTGTTATTACTTATTGCACTTGTTCGATCTGGAGCTGTCAATCATCTAACGTGACCATAATTCCTGCCTTTCTGAATAACGCTGTCCTGTACACTTCCTCGTTCTGAGCTTCTTGAAAAACAAACCCAAAGAAACGTTTGCACACCTGAAACAAGAAGCTAATAAACACACAGTGACGATAGTTTATGGGTGATTTGGTGTATTTTCACATCAATAACAGATGTTTATATCATAAATGCTAAGCAGGTTAGCAAATAACTGCATATAAAAGGCTAACATAACATATTTCAACATCATTTCATGACTAAAATCCACATTAGATCGCGATCGGAAGTTAATACAAACATTCCACAGTGGTTTAATGTGAGTTTTGAGTAAAATTGTAATATACATCTTTTAAATTGTGCTATGTAGCTTGATGCTAATTGACCTATGGCTAAGCCACGCCCCCTCCACTCACTCGGACACACAGTCAACACTCGGGGACGGGCGCTATGGCAGCTGTCACAGCAGGAGACATTTCACAGGAGGCAATTGATGATTTTTGGAGACAGAAAGATTATATATCATCTCGAGGTCACCAAAAGGGCCTTAACTATGCATTGGAGGGTTTTATTAATAATTTTACTGTTGAGAAGGTCGATGAAAAGCTTCAGCTCCAGGCAAAAATGCACAGGTCACAGTGTAAACGTGATAAACCACATCTCGTTGCCATCGCCATCTCAGACAACAAGATAGAGGATCAGCATTGTTCATGCACTGCAGTCTTTACATGAATCATTCAGCACAACATTGCTAACATTTGTTATCTCGGTTATTTACAGATACGTTAATGAAGCTAAGTGACATGACGTACAACGCCGCTGGAAGCTAACGTCAACGTTTTCTAATGTTAGGCTAACGTTACGTTAGAGATGTTAAAGATATATTCGAATACGTTGTTGACTTAGAACAGATGTAGACATCCTTGTTTAATTCTTGTTTAGTTTATCAACGTTTAGTTGGTGTTGTGCTCTACCGCATAACTTTATCCAGAGCAGACACTTATACACACCGTCGTCCTGCCTCTCGCGATACCTAGTGTCGGAGTTGCATGTACCCCATGCACACCGTTTGACCGTTTTAAACTTAAAATGACAAGAAAAAACGAATGAAAACTGACTAACTGCAATGCATTTCAATGGACGTGGAAGCAGAGAATGTCCGAGTGTATTGGGGTAGCTATGCACACTGTGATTGGCTCATCGCGTTTGGGGGCGTGGCTTAGCCATAGGTCAATTGTAGCTTTAATGCACCTGTCATGCCAGGAGCTATTATGTTCCATAAACTAATTTGTTAAAACAATTCACATAAGGTCCCAAGAATATGCTTTCTGTTGTTGTTTTTTAGATAGACTTCAGATAATGGTGGATTAAAGGGATTGTTCACCCACAAATCGAGAATTCTGTCATTATTTACTCACCCTCAAGTTGTTACAACCCTGTATAAATGTATTTGTTCTGCTGAAAACAAAAGAAGATATATTCTGAAGAATATGAGTAACCAAACAGTTGTGGGGAACAGATGATTTTTTTTTTTTTTTTTTACAATACTATGGAAGTCAATAGTGGCCCACAACCGTTTGGTCACCTCATTTTAGGGGAAAGAGTTCGAGTTTTTGTCCAGGTGGGATTCAGAACGATGATAAAAACACAGATGGAGTAGATCGAGTCCATCAACACCTCAAAGCTTCACATCCGTGACCTCTTCATGGGTTCAACATTGCAATAGTAACAGGCAGTTTTGATGTATATGCAGTTGAATCTCTGATTATCACGTAAGCTGAATTGTGCGTAAGCAATCTTCTGTTCAATCCTTCTCGTTCATGCAGATTGTCTTCTTCTCAACTTGTTTCTGGATCTGGAGATGCTGTACGACCCATAACATCACCGTATAACAGTGAAAACATGGATTGCCAGAAAAAAAACCGGCAATGGCGGGGAAGCGGCGTGTCATAAATGATGGAAAATCTCATCAATGGCGGGGAAAGAGTTAACATCACTAAACCAACCTGTATATACATCAATTTATACCAACAAAACTCATTTTATGGGTTAAATCAGATAGAAATAGAGTATAGTTGCAGGCGACCACTTTAACTTTACAGCCTTTTCTAATACAACTCCATTCTCCATCTATTTCTCTCTTATTTCTCTCAATGGATTTTTCTTTTTCTTTTGGAGAAAAAGCGGAACGCTGCAGTAATCATCACTGTACGGTTTAACCCGCTCTTGTTTACTTTATTGGGCATAAGTACATATTTTTTTCCAATAAAGGATCCAAATACTTTTTTTGGTTCCACTAACACTTTTTTTTTTTTTTTTTTTGCTTATTTCATGAATCTGCAAATCTTCCGTCACATAAACATGACAAACCGTGTTAAATATGGATTCCTCTAAAGATGCATTACGGCGGTTTGTAATGAAATCAGATTATTTTGGAAAGCTGCTGTAGGTTTTCTAGGTTAATGGCAGCTACAGGGAGAAATGGTGGGAAATCGAGATGAAACAGGAGAAAGGCGAAGGAAATCGGTAATGTGACGGATGTGGGGACATTAAACGGCGAGATATCAGCAAACAAAGCAATGGAAACAAAAGGCGAGTGTGCTTTAGGGCTGTTTATATGTGCAGGTCAGGCCCAGAATAAGAGTGACATATCGTCCATAAGACTGAGCCGCAGGAGCATTGCGTTTCATCAGGCCCTTGCTTTCATCTCATCGTCATCTGGGGTCCAAAAGCCATCAAATCAGAAAGGCAAAAGAAAGAGAAACAAAAGGACCGAGCAGCTTCAAGCAGAGACTGCGGCTGCATCAAATCAGGAGATGAGGCTGACGCTCGGAGACTTTATCCTGAAGCTGTCCAACACTGCCCTGCGCTGTCATTACCCGTCCCGCAGAACACACAGCGAGAGGGACACTCACACACACACACACACACACACACTTTCATTACCCGTCCTGCAGAACACAGGTGTTTACGGCACAGCGAGAGGGACACTCTCTCACACACACACACACACACACACACACAGAGACTTTCATTACCCGTCCCGCAGAACACACAGCGAGAGGGACACGCACACAGACACACACACACACTTTCATTACCCGTCCTGCAGAACACAGGTGTTTACGGCACAGCGAGAGGGACACTCTCACACACACACACACACACACACACACACACACACACAGAGACTTTCATTACCCGTCCCGCAGAACACAGGCGCTTACGGCACAGCGAGAGGGACACTCACACACACACACACACACACACACACACACACACAGAGACTGTCATTACCCGTCCCGCAGAACACACAGCGAGAGGGACACGCACACAGACACACACACACACTTTCATTACCCGTCCTGCAGAACACAGGTGTTTACGGCACAGCGAGAGGGACACTCTCACACACACACACACACACACACACACACACACACACACACAGAGACTTTCATTACCCGTCCCGCAGAACACAGGCGCTTACGGCACAGCGAGAGGGACACTCACACACACACACACACACACACACACACACAGAGACTTCCCTTACCCGTCCCGCAGAACACAGGCGGTTACGGCACAGCAAGAGGGACACTCACACACACACGCACACACACACACACACACACACGCACGCACGCACGCACGCACACACACCCACACACACACCCACACACACACCCACACACACACACACACACACACACACACACACACAAACACACACACACACACACACACACACACACACAGCTGGGGTTAGGTGTCTTCCTCATGGACACCTCGACACTTGGTCAGGTGGAACCGGGGATTGAACCACTAACCTTCTGGTTTGTAGACAACCTAACCTCTCTAACCTCTCCATCACAAATCGCAGCATTTTGAATCTAAGTGAGGGCATATGACCTTGTTATTTGTACACTCTGTGACTATACAAATCAAAACATGTAAATAGGATGTCACTTATTGGGATTAGTATGCTAGCTGGAGCCATTTACATCCAGTCTTTGTGCTAAGCTAGGCTAGCGGTGGGTGCGTCAGACAGAGTTACGGCACGCACGGAGATGAAAAAGGTATGTATGGACTTATCTAACTCTGGGGGATACGGTGAATAAGCTAAAGTCCCCAAAAGTCGCCGTGTTCCTTTAAGTGGCCTTTAATTTAATTAATATTATATTATCTGCTAGTACTATTGTAACGATTATATCCACTGGAGGCAAGTTGAAGTGAGAACCCAAATGCAATTTATTAACAAAACGTGATCAAACATAAAACAAAGGCATGCAACTGGAAACTCAAAACAAGAACATAGACAGGAAACATTCAATACTGACAAAGACACATGGCAAACATGAGGGCTTAAATACACAGACTAATGACAAGACAATGGGCACCTGTGAACAATGAACAGACGATTAACCAATGACAGGATCACATGACAAACAGGGAATCACATGACAAGACAGAAACATGACAATGACAAAACGTGATAACTATATACTTTTAATTCAAATATAGACAGTACTATTTTAGTTCATTAGTTCTCTACAAGTGCACATTCAACACAATTAAGCATACGTCTTTTTTACAAGGGTATATATTCCATAACCCTTGTGACCTCTTGGGAATCACTCATTGTCAAATCAAAGAAACCTTTACCTGCGCCGAGTCTGTGATCAAATAAAGGAAAGATTGTCCATTGCAGTAAATTCGAGATGTTGAATTACATGTGCGTGGAGTGCTTTTGAAAACCATGCATAGCAGTGCAGCTACAGTGCATGTATGTGCTCCTTACAACATGCTTACAGTTTTACAGCAACACCGCAGGGTTTAGTGTGTTTCGCACCATTTATCCCATGAGCTGTCAAGTGCCCAGCCTTCATCTCTGAGAGGTCATCTCTAACCTCTCCATCACAAATCGCAGCATTTTGAACCTAAGTGAGGGCAACCATCACACCACCGTTTATCCTCTTCAACTTACATTACACACCCGGCCTCATATATCCGACCTTATATTGCCAAGTTGCCTAAATCATTGACTTCCTCATTCAGGCTGCTTTAGAGGCGCAGTCTTTCATATCTCGAGATGTTAGGTTTGCAGCAATCAGTGTTGTGGCGTTGTCAAATCAGCCCTTCAGAAGAGTCGGAAACCTGCGAGAAACTTCCTCAGGAAAGTTTGGGGCAAATGCTGAAAGTTTAGGAAAAAAGCCTCGTCAAGCGATCTCGAGGACAGGACTGTCAGGCTTCTCTCATCAGCAAGGCTTCCTCTTGTAACTTTTGTGCGATTCAAAGAGCATATCAAAGGATTTAACTTGTGCACTTTGAACAGCTGTTGACTAACAGAAGAGCCTTGATCTGTGGACGTTTTATGGATGATAAGCACATTAAACCCTTGTTCTTTTGGAAATTTCCTTTGGTTGAGATGCTTTGGTTGAGCTTGTCAAGAGAGCAGTGTGTGAGAGTTAAGACATCCGACAGCGACCTGACAGTCATCTGGAGATCTGATGTGCCGTGTTTTCCCCCACATGAATATTGGCCACAAGATGGCACAAAATAAAGCAAGTACATCTTTTGCATACACCATGGGGTTGAAGATGTGATCATTGGCACGTGATCTGAGCAATCATTTAGTTTACTGTAAATACCTTTTACTGTAAATCTGATTTGCTGCTGCAAGCGGCATTTTATACATTTGACAACAATTCTTTTAAAGCCCCCCTGTGGTGAAAATCCAGCTTTTAATGTTGTTTATATGTGGTGTTTTTAATACTCTTTAAGACACACCATGTGTAAGTTCATAAGTCGACAGCATTGCTGAGTATTTTCTGCTTAAAACTGCAGTGAACCAAAGACAGTCTCAAAAACACGGTTTGAAATCGCTGGTGTTTCTGACGTCACAAACGACCTTGTAACCAATCAGATCAACGTGTGATCGTCAACCAGTGGATCTCTGAGCTGAGTGAGTGAGTGGAGGCGGGGCTCATTTGCATATTCATAGAACCGCGGATACTAAATGAGGGAAGGGTGTCGAGCTACATTCAAGATATTTTAAGCCATGAAGAATTGCTTTTGAAGGAAAAAAAATGTTTAAATATGTAATTTTGGTGATCAATAAAATGATTGACTATCTGATGCAGTGTGTAACCGTGTTGAAAGACGTATCCCGTGGCCATATTCTAGGATGACAATGCCAAGATTCATCAGGCTTATATTGTGAAAGTGGTTCAGCGAGCTCAAGGAATCATTTTCACACTGAATCCTGACTTTAACCCCATTGAACATCTTTGGGGTGTGATGGAGAAACGCTCCTCCATAACTACTGTATATTAGCGTCCAAACCAATGAACAATATCGTTCTGTTTTGTCATCTCCCGCCATAAATGCTCGAGCTCTTTAAAGCCGGATGAATTCTGATTGATCAATGTTTTTATCGTTCATCAGCTGAAAAAAAACCCCTTTCTAATAATGATTCCTATCGATCCCTTGTGCTGTTATAGGTATATGTGGATTCTTTTAATTATTTATATTCTTTTGAATCTATATTTATCATTATAGTTATCGTCATTTGTGTGGAAGGACCTTTAGACTATATTTGACTCTCCCATTGTCAAATCAAATCCCCCACTATCCATAGGCAAGGCAAGTTTATTTATATAGCACATTTCATACACTATGGTGATTCAAAGTGCTTTACATAGAGAGGAAATAATCACAAAATAAAAGCAAGGAAAATTCAAACAGTTATTCAAAAGATTTACATAGAAACATATCATAATCTTGGACAAAAATGAATGCAACTCTTGATGGAAATAAATGTTGTGACTTTGCATGAGGTTGTGAAGCGATGCTACGATGAATGCACACAGTACTCAAAGATAAAGGTCCTCCAATTAAATATTAGAGTGCACGACTTTTTTGGGTCACTGAAATTATCAGACATGGCCCGTATTGACTAATCAATCTGTATTTCATGAAAGCAATATCAGATTTATTGACAGTACAAAAAAATGAACAGCAGGACCCAGCTCTTCAAAAAGTCTAATCTGGATCAGAAATATCTTGGAAATCCCATGTTTTCATTTCCAGGATCAAGTAATACATCTGATTTTTGTGTTGTTTTTTTTCAAAGCTAAATATGATTGGATCACAATTTTTCAGATGACCAAATCTGGATTACCAGTGCTCCAAATATAAGATAAATGCTGCTAGCTATGTGAAGAGCTACTGGTAAAGAGTCAGTGTGGGTCTCTTTAAGCGTTTTATTTGAAGAGAAAGAAAACAACAAACAAACCAACATTCCCTTCATTTTCCTTAAACAATCAGATGCCGACAAAGTCACTAAAGGTGATGGAAAAAAATATGAAATGGGAGAAAAATTATATGTTTTAATGCTTTTGCGCGCTCTCTCACAAAAGTTTTACGTTCCCCCATGTAACTCTGCGTTCATTCGCAAAGAACTCAAGTTTTGAGGTCTTGAGGGAACGCGCAAAAGCATTAAAATATCATCCCATCACCATGTCCCTTTAGGGTTTCCGTAGTAGCCCCTTGTTTGACCCACAACGAAATCAAACAAATATACATGCAATAATGGAGGCAGTTGTCAGAAACTACTTTTGACTGGTTCATCTCTGATGATTGTGCCAATAATGTTTACAGGTGAAACTGGAAAAATTAGAATATCGTGCAAAAGTTCATTTATTTCAGTAATTCAACTTAAAAGGTGAACCTAATATAGTATATAGACTCATTACATGCAAAGTGAGATATTTCAAGCCTTTATTTGTTATAATATGGTTTACAGCTTATGAAAACCCCACATTCAAAATCAGAGGCGGACAGAGTACAGAGCTTTGTTACTTGAGTAAAAGTACAGATACCCCTTGCTAAATTTTACTCAAGTACAAGTAAAAGTACTACATTCAGATGTCTACTTAAGTAAAAGTACTAAAGTACTTGTTTTTAAAAGTACTTGAGTATCAAGAGTACAAGAGTAGATTTTCTAAATATTGCATTACTAATCTACTGCCACAGTGCTTACATTTATGCACAGAAACGTCCTACATGGAGTTATGAAAAATGTTAATGTTAATACCTTGGAGAATGTAAAAGGTATTGAAAGTAAAATCAAGTCATTTTCATCTTTTTACCATATTGCTTTATTTAATTTAATTACATTTTTGGGGGGTCCCATCTTTAAATGTGGGGACAAGACACACACACACACACACACCACATGTAAGGGTGGCGCTGCCAATAAAGCACCTAAAAGCTGTCACAAAGAACCGGCAAAAGGAATGATTATGAATATGTAAAATATAGATAGGAGATATTTTAATTGTTTATTAATAAACACTTGTTAATAAACAAGTGTTTTCTTTGTCAGTGTCGGCTAGATGAAGTTGACGATGCTGACTCGTGATCTTCAGTAGTGAACGCGCCAGAGAGAAATGCACATTTCATACGGATTACATAAGCAGAGAGCAATCTGTAGTCTGTTTTCTTTCGTTTTGAAATTTTCTGAAATTTTCTTCTGGTTCATTTATGAGATGAGATCCAGTTCACGTGCCGGCGCCTCCGTTTCTTATCTATTGTCTGCTATTTACTTCTTATTTATTAAACCCAGGCAATTGGTTGATGAAACATTGATTAAAATTAAGATACAATTAATGCAAAACGAAATTCAGGTTAAAGAAAGGTTTTGTGTTTTCTGTTTGATGTCTCTGTGAAAGTTTTAAAGCATTTTTTAGTGCCGCTTTCAGAGCGCTCACGTCCGTAACGGAGAACACGTCCATAACATTGTTTTTTCCTCATAAATGCAAACCCGAAAAATAAAATAAAACAAAATTAATATTTTATGTACTGTGGAGACTGAGCGCCAACCCTTCTTCATTCGCTGGGTAGTAGCCTACTTTGGTTTGCGCAGTGTAATTCACATAATCAGTAAAAATATATTTTGCCTCCTAAAGTTTTTTTTTTAAGAAATCAGAAATCCCTCGTGGCTACGCCACTGCCACATTTGAACCTGACTGTGTTAAACACACCACATACTCAAGAACATCAAACCAAATGCTTGGCTTACATTAATGTGTAATATAAAATCTGACCATGGAGTTGACTTTGGCGGAAAGCTGAAAGTGATTGCTGATAGGCTGTCCCAATCAGTGGCGCCTGCACAATCCAATCATTAGATTTTTTTTTTTTTTTTCTTTTTTTTTTTTTTTACTCGGGTACTCACGGTTATGGATAGAAATGTATTGGAGTAAAGAGTACAATATTTGCCTCTCAAATGTACTTGAGTAAAGTCATGAGTACTCCCCAAAAATGATACTCGAGTAAAGTACAGATCCCTCAAAATTGTACTTAAGTACTGTACTCAAGTAAATGTACTCCGTTACTGTCCGGCTCTGTTCAAAATTAGAATATTGTGAAAAGGTTTTCATAAGCTGTAAGCCATAATCATCAAAATTATAACAAATAAAGGCTTGAAATATCTCACTTTGCATGTAATGAGTCTATATAATATATTAGTTTCACCTTTTAAGTTCAATTACTGAAATAAATGAACTTTGCACGATATTTGAATTTTTTTGAGTTTCACCAGTACAGTGATAAAAAACACTTAAAATGAAATATATTATTTTTTTTTGACAGCTATTTCTGGGATTATTCTATGATGCCGACTGTACTTTACTGTACTGAACGGCTTCATTGGAAGCTTCTACTTGATTACTAGGGGTGTGCATTGGCACTCCCCTCACAATTCGATTCGATTACGATTCACCAGGTAACGATTCGATTCAATTCGATTCTACGTTGCATTGCGATGCATCACAATTCTACTGCACACAACAAGGCAAATTTTTCATCAGTCACGGGGCAATACAAGCAGTCAGATATCGAACAACAGATTTATTGGCTGCTATGTGTGTATTATAACTCTCCTGTATCTTTAACATAAATGCCATTAAATAAAATTAAATTTAAATCCAAGCTTTAGGTGCGTTTTTGATTACCCGTCTATGGGCCTGTTCACATATCGCGTCTTTTGCGCGCTCAAGTTCGTTGTTTCAAATGTAGGCGCGCGGTATGCGCGCTCATAATGGAAGCGAGGCGGTCGGTGCGACGCGCTCGTTTTTTACAAGCGCAAATTTCCCGCATTGCAATGCATCGCCGAATCGATTATTGTTGACACCACTATTGATTACTTTAGCAGTTAAACTAATCAAGAGCAAAATATAAATGTGTGTTACATGAGATAAATGTTGTATTTTTTTACCAGTTTTAAAGTTTTATTTCATCCCCTCCCCTCCCCTGAAATCCACCCTTCTGCTGGGATCAAGCTAATCCTGATTTTCTTTGGATCAAAGGAATCCCAATCTTACTAATAAGCTTTAAAGAACACAAACACACTGATGGTTTAATCCAGATCAAAACCAAGATTGGATTTCCAAATCCTTTTTGAACAACCCATTTTCAAGATTTGATCCAATCCGATAGCCGGGCCCTGGAAAACCCGAGGATTGGCCCCAGATGTGAGCAGTCCCAGGGGGCGCCAAAACGCTTAGGATGACGCAACGGGATTCATTCATCATTACCTTCAGCATCTGCAACATCTGCTTGGCCGAATGAAGGTGGTCCTTCTCTTCCCATGTGACTGGACTGTTTTCCTGAATATCCACAGAAGAACTGCGGATCTGGGTTATTACTGCAGGTTTTTGGCAGTGTTGCAGTGATTAGAATAGAGTAAACTGTGCGCTCTTCATGTGTTGTTGACTACATCACTTGCATCACTTGCTCTGCCGTTTGCATTATTCCAGGGGATCATTATTTGGCTGCTGCACTAATAAAGCTCTTTTCTCTTTTGTGATGAATGTTACATTGGGCATAAATATTTCAGGCACACATGCAACTTTGATGCTCACGCTGTATTATCGCCTGTAAGTGTGTCACCTCCTCTCTGCCTTTGAAACCGTGAAGCTGAAGCCGAGCGACACACACTTCGGTTGCGTATGTACACTCAATGGCTCTTTAAAGCTCTTTTTGTTGTCGTATGATGTGACTCCTTGTGTAGTTATTTCTTTGTGCCATTACTTTAAATGATTATATTTCTGTGGAGGGATTTATTTATTCCCCTCTCCATGGTCAGTTACTGGAGACAGCAGGGCTTGTTGTCACAAGGGTTTCATACTGTAGATCTCAGTAACTATGTTTTTTAGTCAAAAGTCCAATTACAGACATGCTTGTTTTTTCTAGCAGTGATTTATTTCAAATGCCATGTTCAAAACCCTCTTAATCCTCTGGTGCTGTTCGGTCATTTTTGACAGAAAAAAAAAATGTTTTTTTTGTTTGTTTAATTTTTTACTTTATCGGAATGGTACGAAACTTGAAAAAGGTTTTGGCACTTGCTGTGTGAACACACACACACACACACACAATCATGGACATGATTCGAAAAGGTTAAATGTTCCTAAAAAAAAAAAAACACTTCTATTGTTCGCATTCAAAAATAAGTAGCCTGGTCCCACCAGACCCTCGCACATTTCATTCGTACAGAGAGTCTGGCATCGCTGTCACAGTGTCTGGGTGATGTCCCCTGGGTAGCCACTAGAGGTCCCCTTTCCCCCACAGGTGTCAGTCACTATTGGACTACAATCCCCATCACCCTTGTCGGACTCATTATTCATTATCACACTCAGCTGTTCCCACTCACCTTGTTAGTGTCTGTCTATTTATACCTTGTCTGTTTAATCACTTGTTCTGGAATCCTTGTTTGATGGCACCCGCTTCCCAGAGTCTGTCTTGATGTGGTTTAGTGTTTATTTCTTGTTTTTGGACTGCTTTCATGGACCTTGACCTCTTGCCTGTTCCTGGATTTATGATTACGGATTACCCAATAAAACTGCACTTGGACTATCACCATTTTGTGTGCGTGTCGTTACAGAAGGATTCCAGCACAATGTATAGATCCAGCAGTACGGGTTTTCGTATCCGTCCCCCAACCACTGAGAGGAAGAGGAGGGGACGATTTAGTAATTTAACAGCCCTACGTCAGCAGGGACAGATGGTGGGTTGCCTGTCTCAGGCATTTTGGACGCTCTCGAGAGGCATGGGTTATGATGATGCTACCCTCAAGGATCTTTTTAACAGCTGCCTGGATGATCCCTTGCCTCGATGGGAGATGGAAGGGCTGGAGATCCTGGATTTTTGGGGTTTTACGAGTTACCTTATACATCGGAGCCAGTGGGATGTACCAGAGCCTCGCCATGCCGACGCCGCCCCGAGTCCGGTGGTCCCGGTTCCTGTGGTCTCTGTTCCCTTGGTCCCGAGCCCATTGGTGTCTGTTCCCGTGGTTCCAGTTCCGGTGATCTTAGTTCCGGTGGTCCTGAGTGCGGTGGTGTCAGAGACCGTCCAGCCAGAGACCGTCCAGCCAGAGACCGTCCAGCCAGAGACCGTCCAGCCAGAGACCGTCCAGCCAGAGACCGTCCAGCCAGAGACCGTCCAGCCAGAGACCGTCCAGCCAGAGACCGTCCAGCCAGAGACCGTCCAGCCAGAGACCGTCCAGCCAGAGACCGTCCAGCCAGAGACCGTCCAGCCAGAGACCGTCCAGGTCACGTCTGCCCAGCCAGAGACCGTCCACGTCCTCTCTGTCCAGCCAGATACCGTTCACGCCCCGTCTGTCCAGCTAGAGACTGTTCACGCCCCGTCTGCCTTCCTGAGCTGGGACTATCTGGAGCGTCTGGCTTGGATCTTAGAGGGGCCGGTGTTCAATGTTTCAGAGCTGAACCCAGGGCCCGTTCCAGAGCCCGCTATGGCAAGCGCTGTTCCAGAGCCCGCTACGGCAAGCGCTGTTCCTGAGCCGGAGCCGGTGCCTGCTGTTCCTGAGCCGGTGCCTGCTGTTCCTGAGCCGGTGCCTGCTGTTCCTGAGCCGGTGCCTGCTGTTCCTGAGCCGGTGCCTGCTGTTCCTGAGCCGGTGCCTGCTGTTCCTGAGCCGGTGCCTGCTGTTCCTGAGCCGGTGCCTGCTGTTCCTGAGCCGGTGCCTGCTGTTCCTGAGCCGGTGCCTGCGGTTCCTGAGCCGGAGCCGGTGCCTGCGGTTCCTGAGCCGGAGCCGGTGCCTGCTGTTTCTGAGCCGGAGCCGGTGCCTGCTGTTCCTGAGCCGGAGCCGGTGCCTGCTGTTCCTGAGCCGGAGCCGGTGCCTGCTGTTCCTGAGCCGGAGCCGGTGCCTGCTGTTCCTGAGCCGGAGCCGGTGCCTGCTGTTCCTGAGCCGGAGCCGGTGCCTGCTGTTCCTGAGCCGGAGCCGATGCCTGCTGTTCCTGAGCCGGAGCCGGTGCCTGCTGTTCCTGAGCCTGAGCCGGTGCCTGCTGTTCCTGAGCCGGAGCCGGTGCCTGCTGTTCCTGAGCCGGTGCCTGCTGTTCCTGAGCCGGAGCCGGTGCCTGCTGTTCCTGAGCCGGAGCCGGTGCCTGCTGTTCCTGAGCCGGAGCCGGTGCCTGCTGTTCCTGAGCCGGAGCCGGTGCCTGCTGTTCCTGAGCCGGAGCCGGTGCCTGCTGTTCCTGAGCCGGAGCCGGTGCCTGCTGTTCCTGAGCCGGAGCCGGTGCCTGCTGTTCCTGAGCCGGAGCCGGTGCCTGCTGTTCCTGAGCCGGAGCAGGTGCCTGCTGTTCCTGAGCCGGAGCAGGTGCCTGCTGTTCCTGAGCCGGAGCCGGTGCCTGCTGTTCCTGGGCCGCAGTCGGGGCCAGTGTCTGCTCCTGTGCCCTGGCCGCCCGAGGGGTCGTCTCCGCCCTGGCCGCCCGAGGGGTCGTCTCCGCCCTGGCCGCCCGAGGGGTCGTCTCCGCCCTGGCCGCCCGAGGGGTCGTCTCCGCCCTGGCCGCCCGAGGGGTCGTCTCCGCCCTGGCCGCCCGAGGGGTCGTCTCCGCCCTGGCCGCCCGAGGGGTCGTCTCCGCCCTGGCCGCCCGAGGGGTCGTCTCCGCCCTGGCCGCCCGAGGGGTCGTCTCCGCCCTGGCCGCCCGAGGGGTCGTCTCCGCCCTGGCCGCCCGAGGGGTCGTCTCCGCCCTGGCCGCCCGAGGGGTCGTCTCCGCCCTGGCCGCCCGAGGCGTCGTCCCCGCCCTGGCCGCCCGAGGGAAAGTCCCCGCCGTGGCCGCCCGAGGGAAAGTCCCCGCCGTGGCCGCCCGAGGGAAAGTCCCCGCCGTGGCCGCCCGAGGGAAAGTCCCCACCCTGGCCGCCCGAGGGAAAGTCCCCGCCCTGGCCGCCCGAGGGAAAGTCCCCGCCCTGGCCGCCCGAGGGAAAGTCTCCGCCCGAGGGAAAATCTCCGCCGTGGCCGCCCGAGGGAAAGTCTCCGCCCTGGCCGCCCGAGGGAAAGTCTCCGCCCTGGCCGCCCGAGGGAAAGTCTCCGCCCTGGCCGCCCGAGGGACTGTCGTCTCCGCCATGGCCGTCCGGTCGACTGTCGCCTGCTTCGCCCTGGCCACCCGATGGTCTGTCGTCTCCGTCTTGGCCGCCCGATGAGCCGTCTGTTTTGCCCTGGCTGTCCGTTAAACCGTCAACACCTGTTTCTGTTCCCTTCCATGGACCTGGCCCCCCATCCCTCCCCCTGATCCTCCTTTCCACCTCCCTCCTGGACTCTTGTTTGGTTTGTTTTTTGTGGGTCTTGGAGCGTCTGGTAGCCGCTCCGTAGAGGGGAGGTTATGTCACAGTGTCTGGGTGATGTCCCCTGGGTAGCCACTAGAGGTCTTCTTTCCCCCACAGGTGTCAGTCACTATTGGACTACAATCCCCATCACCCTTGTCGGACTCATTATTCATTATCACACTCAGCTGTTCCCACTCACCTTGTTAGTGTCTGTCTATTTATACCCTGTCTGTTTAATCACTTGTTCTGGAATCCTTGTTTGATGGCACCCGCTTCCCAGAGCCTGTCTTGATGTGGTTTAGTGTTTATTTCTTGTTTTTGGACTGCTTTCATGGACCTTGACCTCTTACCTGTTCCTGGATTTATGATTACGGATTACCCAATAAAACTGCACTTGGACTATCACCATTTTGTGTGCGTGTCGTGACAATCGCTCCATTGACAAGTGTTAACTTCCTTGTAGGCGGTCCTCTGTTGAAGTCTCAAACTATTGGATCTGCCCAGAGTCACTCTGAATCTGACATAACCAATTGCTAACGTTTGGTCTGGATCACGTCCTCAACGTCATCGTTTTTAGCCACTCCCTCTGTTCGCTGATCAGACAGGTCAAAATTGGCCGGAGAAAACTTGCAAATATACCGCAAACCCAGACGACGTACTGAAGGAAAATAAAAATGGTAAACGTAGGAGGGCGGAGCCAGGCTAAAAAATAAGTACATTGGAAATGATTTGGAGATGAGTTTCCTCTAGTGGAAGCATTCGGTACTGCAGCCGAACACACTCACACTGAAAGCTCGTTTTTTGAGATATCAACCTCGAATTTGGGACACAACTTGTTTAGATTTATGGCTTTGATTTTCTTACAGTTTTAGAGTAAAACGTGCTTTGGAGAATATACATTTCATATAAAAATTGAAAATGGTATTTTTGTGCATTTTTTTTTCATTTTTAAAATGTTGAACTTTTTTTCCACTTCAGCAATAATCTGCCAAGTGTCATCTTTAAAAAGAGACCAAACTGAAGTCTGTTGCTCTAAAGCATTCAAGATTTATGTCCGTTTAAGTTGGTCTAAGTTAAGTCTATGCTCAAAAAGTGAATAAATGGATTATAACTATTGGATAAATGTAATTGACCGGTCTCAAAGACCCGCCCCCCTTAGTTACTGTCGTCGTTATGTCAGACAAGCTACGCTGCTCTCTCACACACACACACACACACACACCATGTTCTCACGCAGTGAAAAATACATCGCGGACTGACAACACGCTGACAGACAGGACAGACCAGGTTACTTTTGATATTAAACATATTAAACAAAGTCTCACCTTTCAAATTTGGTAATTTTTTTTAAGAAATGTAATCAATAAATACCGTTTTGTGGCTCTTTAATGTGTCGTGACAGATCGCTGTAGAGCATCAGTTAAAGCTGCTCGTGATCCGATCATCTCTTCCTAGTTACTTTATAGCATCAAATAAACATGAATGAACATCAGAAGGAATGTTGTTTCAACCGCAGAAAGGCATCAGTACGTTCTGTTTTTCAAGTTCAAATCCTCCCATGTTAATCTACTAACTCTCCTGACTGCTTTGTCGGACAAAATGGCGGATGGCGAAGTACGATTGGTCAGATCACCTGTCAATCAAGCTCCCTGCGAAGGGTCAATTTAGTACCCTAAAATCCCCTAAAAATACAACATATTATATACTTTTTTGGCCTTCCGTCCACATAGAGAAAGCGTTTGTGTCCTCATTGTAACAAAATGTGTGCCATATATATATTTTAGGTAGATTTAGGGTTTGTGCTTTTACAAAAATTGCGTCCCAGAAAGAAAAATATTCACTGGAGTGAAAAGTGAACTAGTTACTACATTATATACTTTCTCATGGACAGTCACTATTTATTGTTAAATATGTTACACGGATGTGCTGCACATACAGTAGTGTACAGCAGGGCTGAAGGTAAAAGAGCTTTTAACTTTATTCTGTTTTAAACCACTAGTTGGCACTCAGAATATCAGCTCAGCACTTTTCTTCACAACTGTTTTCAAGATGCTCGTGGACATTCGTCTGATCCGACATGATCGAGGACGGCAGCGCACACATGATTCTGAGCTAATCTCCTCTAATACTTGATGTTTTTTAAATGTTGTAGATTTAAGGAGCAAATGAGAATCGCTAAAATTATTGAATACATTTTTACACAAAGGTCTTGTTAATGATGTTCAGTTTCGTTCAAGGTTATTAAAGCAACCGTTTTTTAATAACGGACGAATATGTAAAAGTATGGTATTTGGGCTGAACAACAATAATTAACATGATAATAAACAGCCGGCTGACTTTTACATTTGTTGACATGAGATTCAGATGGGAAATATCATATATTTAGTTGAGTCGTGTCCACCTTAGAGATAATCACCATATTTATACTGAAACCGTCATATTGAAAAATATGATAATAATCATATCATATAATAAAACATCATATTTATTTGTTACTAGTGTAAAGCTTTATTAAATCATTATGGGATCTCATTCAATGCTTTCAGAATGTTTACTTTTTTATTATTACAAAATCATTTTGTTTCTGTATTTTTAAAATTAGCATATTTTAACTACAGTATATTTATTGAACAAAAAATGAATACTTTTTTTTATCAAAATAAACCAAAAATAATATGCATTTTGCTAAAGTGATTGTTTTGAACAAGTATTAGCTTAGACATCATTAAACACATTATTTTAGCTGAAGTGTTGTATCAGTACTGTGTGTCTGTGGAGTAAACGACCTCGACAACTCATACATAAATAAGATTTGCAAACAAAATAAACCACTTTTATGATTTTTTTTTTCACACAAAATCTGTTGCTCCATCAATGTTCAATAAAAACATATTTTGTTTCTGCAATCATACACTATGGGAGAAGTGAAAAGCACATTTTCTGAAGGTGTGTCTTAGACTCGTACTTCATTTTGGAGCATCTTGTTTTTAGTGATTATTATGTTTATTATACAGTAGTGTTACAGATATGATGATTGTAGTAGCATCTCGTGTGTATGTGGCAGTAGTGCAGTAGACTCGGGGATCTTCGGTGCGTGTGTGTTATATGCGCTGTGTGACGTCGCGGGAGTGAGTGTGTGTGTGAGAGAGAGAGAGAGAGAGAGAGAGAGAGAGAGAGAGAGAGAGCAGCTGATATAGGGTGAGCTGGAATAGCGGGTCACTCAGTTGAAGGATGGAGTGAGAGAGAGCGGGTGTGTGTGTGTGTGTTCTGGTGTTCTTCTGTAGATCTGTGAGTCTCTGGACAGCTAAAGCGCACATTGCACGCAGTATTTCTGTCTCGGCGCAGGAACACGACAGGTAAACCACGGGCGAATGAGCCTTTCTCACTTTATTCTGTGATGCTGGTCGCGTCTCAATACAAACACTAGGATTATTATTATTATTATGAAGCGCGAGCGCGGTCGCTTCTGCGCGCGAACTGGAATTATATCCGTGCTTTATATCTGCATTTGGTTTGTATCGAGTAGCCTACCTTAGCAAGAGTTTATACTGTAGTGTGTGTGTGCAGTCGGGGTGTATGCCTCATGTTTAGTGCGTTGCCTTCATAGACAGCACTTCTGGGCATCAGTGGCGCGCGCGCGGAGCGGGAGTGATGATGCCCGAACATGCGGTCTAGTTAGGCAGATACACCTCCTCGATCAGTCACACACACACACACACACACGGAAACATCAGTACCTTTACTTAGACAGCCAGTTCGTGTTTCATCAGAAATTATCTTTATGTGTTATATAGAGTTATAAGCTGTTGTTTTATCGCTCTATCTATAACAATATAACATTCTGCCGTTGCCATTTATCAACTTGTTTATTATATAACAATTTATTAAACATTGTTATGATATTCTGAATTTATTTGAGCAATATAACAAATGATTGTTTCTTATAGGCTACGTGCAATCACACAACTTTGTGACTGAATGCATATGTGGGTTACACTTTATTTTAAAGTGGCATAGTTACATTGTACTTACTCAAATAAGTACTGAGTAATATTTACTAACGTATTTACTATAGAGTTATGGTTAGGATTTGATTCAGGGTTAGTTACTTGCAATTATGCATATTTAATGTTGTTACTACTATAGTAAATACATGATGTTACTAATTAAAATGTTACGTATTTGTGTTTTACACTGTTTGTAACAGGAAAATAATGTAAACATTCAACAGTAAAAAACAAACAAAAATTAGTTAAACTTTACCATGATATTTTATTTGAGAAGACAATATACATGTAAAATATTGTTAAGTAAAATGTATGAATCTTTCTTCCCAGAATGTATCCATGCAAACCATGACATCTGCACTGTGATTTAGTTTATTTGTTTGTTTCAGTTTTTTATTTGTCGTCTGTTTGCTGTGGGTTAAACTGTCATCTGTCTTTATGCTTTATTAGTCACAGACAGTCAGTGTTGGTGAAACTGAAGTCAGCCCTTCTGTGTCATCTGTCATCTTATTTCAGATTTAATAGCTTATTAATAACCAAATAGTTTGGTATATCCACTTAATATAAACTGCAGGCACTGAAATGCTGGTGACAGCATCATTGTATTTTGTAATGTAATGTTCTACCAGATTCAGCTGCCAGATTTCACTGTAAAAACGAAATATTTTTCGATAGTGTATCCTACAAATGAGAATCGGAAGACATACAGTGTGCGTTTGACGAAATAGCTGTTTTGTTTTATATTAAACGTGATGCTAGTGTTGTTATTACCTCTGACATCTGGTCATAATAGTCGGTAACATGCATACTGTGTGCCTTTCTGAGTGTGGTATAAGCATAATAATCAGCGAATAATCAGAATAATGAAAATTGCATGTAAAGTTCTGCTCGTGTCATGTTACTGCGATTAGGACCGTACACTGATTATTAGAAATAATCCCATTACGCACATGTAAACTTAGTCATTGTTGGGTTGTGTGGGTTTTTTTCAGCTTCAGCTTCAGGACTGAACATGCTTTACTGTACAAAACTAATAAAAACGATATTAGCATTAACTATAGGGTAAATGTGAACAATTTTGGTTTGACTGGGGTCATATTTTCTTTCATTTTGTATAATTGTGTTCATGGTTTTTGACAACTCAAGTATTAAAACTGACGGATGAATTTGCCACAAAATGCTGTAGAATTTGACTGGACGTGCAACCTTTAACATGCATCGTTTTATTTACTCTCTTCCTTAATTATTCAGAATATGTGGTTAGTTGTTGTGTTACAGTCCCGTCAGAAGAGCCTTGACACACTCGCATATTGATTTATGATGGAGGCACGATGTGGATATTTCTGTCTCGTAGTCAAATGCGATGATGATGATGATGTTGATGATGATGATGCTTTATATCGTTATAATAAACACAAGCAGAGAATATTCCGGACATGATCATTGATGTCCGTCTTCATGCGTGTGTGAATGTCATTCCCAGTCGCTGTTCATTGTTTGGACTTGTTTGCGGATCAAACCGGATTGAGAATTGCTCAGCTGCGGTTCATGTAATCTGCAACACAACAAGAAGCTCTTGAAAATGTCACACAAGTTATTTTTAACCTTTGTCATGCTACTCACGATCCCGCACTGGTCTGTGGTGTTCGGTGCAGATGTTGTGGATGTCGTTCACTGAAAACGAGAGTGTTTAATGCGTTGTGTGTGTGTTCACCATGGCATACTAACCCTCAGTCTCGATGAACGGCTAGCCTGTGATTTGTTTTGTCTTATTGAAGTGAGGCTTTGTTCAGTACACTGGCTGAAAATACTGTTGTTGTTGTTGTTGGGCTTCGAGATGAATCGTTTTATTATTAAGATTTTCCAAAGATTTTTAAAAAGATTTCCAGTTTAAACGTTTCTTTTCATTTGTGTTGGTGATATTTTCATTCAGAGCAACTCAACACAACTCATGTGTTGGCGCTGTTGTTGTCAGTTTACATGAGCATAATTAGCATAAAACAGAATTATTGTATGTCATTACCCAGCTAAAATGTGAGTATGATAATGATAATGTAAGCACATACCGGAACAAACACAGCTGGCGTATCTGAAAAGCAGAGGAAGTGCATTAGTAACACGCAAGGCTAAAACATCTCTAATGGCTTTAAATTACTTTAAATCTACTGACTAACCAACGTGAAATCATTCATAGTTTTAGGTATTTATGTGTCAGGAAGACTTCACTGATGCAACGCGTACAATTTCATCACGTACAGCTTTTCATGTACTCAGTTGGGTTGATTGAACATTTCGTTTCTAGATGGATTTTATTGCGTTTATAATAAATCACACCAATTATGACCACACACACACACACACACACACACACACACACACACACACACACACAGAAGAATAAAAGAGTGAATCGCATAATAATGTTACTGTACATTGACACATGGAAAATAAGCTAGTGGAATAACAGGCTTGAGTGTGTGTGTGTGTTTTCTGATGAAAGCTGCAGTGTTTGACCGACTTCAGTGTGTGACCAACAAAGCTTCTTATGGCAAACAAGGGAAATTACTTTGTTACGCTCTCTGAATCTACAAAAAGTGATGTCCGGCCTAGGAAAATGTACATATTTGTATTTTATTCAAATATTATAAAAAAATGTGTAAACGGCATATTGCATAGTTGTGCTTGAAGTCGATGGTTTTATTTCTGGTGATAACGCAATGAAACATGCCAAATTGTGCCGACATCATTTCTGGCCAAAGATGCAAAGAAATTATGAACAAATGCATAAATAAGAGAGAACCAATGAAATATTAATAACCGATTATGCTGTAGTCAGTGTATGCTTTTTTTCCTGTGAGCGGAGAGTTAAATATATATATATATATATATATATATATATATATATATATATATATATATATATATATATATATATAATTTTTTTTTTTTTTTTTTTTTTTTTTTACTATTGCATTGTAAAATTAAACTTGGTAATGGTATTTATCTGACAAAATGATTTGGTGAAGAAAAGGCACAGCTACAGGTTTTGTGTTTTCGGATGCAAAATTCACTTTTTCATGGTGTATATAATATTTGTATATAAATGTGTCTAAGCAGTGTGTGGACACAGGGCCGGCTCTAGCCCGTTGGTTGCCCTAGGCGAGATTAATTTTACCGCCCCCAATTAAAATGATGAGTATTTATTAAACTAAACAAAAATGCTCTTATAATCACTCCAAAACTTCAACAAGTTGATTACTAATCTATTAGGCTGCTACAAGGCTAAGGGGGTTTCGGTGCCCCGTAAGAAAATGTTGTGCATTTGAATGTTTAATTCATGTTTAAATCAAATTTAAATGTTAAATTCATCAATCTGGTGCAATTCAGTGTGCAAATTGAACAAAGAAAAATTCAAACCTCGTTTAGTTACAGTGTCTGTCTACATTACACTACTACATAATAGGCTATATTGTAAAACAAATGCAGTGAAAAATAAAGGAAACTTTCATAATTAGTTTTGTACAAATGTCTATACTTGTAAGTAAGCTATATACTTGGAAGCAACTCAGCGCCGCCAATTAAGCAAAACAAAACGAAAGGGCTGCCGATGTACGAGTTTTATGGGCCGTTAAGACAAAAAATAAATAAAGGCTATGAGATATCGGCCCAAAAAGCACGTCGGTCACCGGGAATCTCCCGGCAATCCCGATGGCCTGTTGGCTTAAATGCCTGTGCACAACACTAAGTACATTTATTTCGTTTGACACCTTAATGGCTGAGATGAGAAGACTTACCTTTATACTGGGCTTTCTTTTTATTTTGTTGCTTTCTCTGTTTTCGTCCCTGTGCACCAGAGGGTTTATACCGCTTCATTTTCGATCAACGCGCCAGCAGCCGAGCACTTGCCTAACGAAACGTAACGCAACCCCCCGGAAATGATCAACAATAATCATCCATTCAATCTAATAATCAGTAATTAAGTAAGTAATTAAACGTGTGGCTGAGGGGCGCCTTAGGATGATCATGTTTAATAAACATATTTTTGTTTCGCTTCCAAATCTAACTCTGTAATTTCTCGATTAATGGGAAGTAGCAGAGAATATGAAGTAGGTCAAGGGCGACACTAGAGCGCGCCTGCGCCCTCAGCACATCTGTCGCCCTAGGCAACCGCCTAGTTCGCCTATAGCAATCGCCGGCCCTGTGTGGACACTATTTCTATTTCTATCACGGTCTCATTTATCAAGCCGTTTTGATTTTCCGAGCAGTATGACATCACACTGTTCAGGCTCCGCCCACTGCCGCTGACGGACAGTCCCGTATTAGCATAGCCCCGCCCTCAGCCAGTTGTACTGCGTGTTCTCCGCGCTGGAGCGACAACAGTCTTCATTTGATATAATGTCTGCGTGAATTATTTCACTCCAGACTGCTTTCTGAACGAGGGTAATTCAAGACAGCTTTTGCTAAAACGTTAAAGCTCAAGGATGGACCAGTACCCACTGTTACTGGTAATGGAAAGCAGAGCTCATTGTTCATAGGAGTTGTTTTTCGGATATAAAGTTTCCCAGTTTATTACGGTCTGTATATATTAGTTTCCTGTTAGCTGTAACGGGTGTTTTTGTGTGATTCGCTGTGTATGTTGATGATGCTGAAACGGAGAGAGAGAGTTTATGGATAAGACTTTAATGTGCACTTCTTGTACTGTTTTATTCAGCTCTTACAGTGATTTTCTGGATGCTTCATCTTCTGTGTGATGTAAGATAAACTTCATAAAACTCATCAGTAAAGTTTTGGCCATCATTCGGACGGGGTCTACTCTGCTACAACAGGCTTGTAGTGGATAAAAGCAAGATGACAACATAAGTTATAACCGTAATTAACCGTAGCGATACCTGTTCTGCCTCCATACTGCGTATATTCTCTGGGCATTACTGTCCGACATCTGAACACCGCTACTGACAGTTTCTGACATTATCAGTGCGTGAGATTGTTCTTTTTTGTTGTTGTATGAGCTCGTGAAGCTCCGCCCTCTTCTTGAAAGGGGGCGGGGAGCTGCAGCTCATTTGCATTTAAAGGGACACACACAAAAACAGCGTTTTTGCTCACACCTCAAAAGGCAATTTTAACATGCTATATAAAATGATCTGTGGGGTATTTTGAGCTGAAACTTCACATACACACTCTGGGGACATCAGAGACTTATTTTTGTCTTGTAAAAAGGGGCATTCGTTGTGTCCTTTAATGTACAGTAGCCGTCAGAAGTTTGGAAACATTACTATTTTTAATGCTTTTGAAAGAAGTCTGTTCTGCTCATCAAGCCTGCATTTTATTTGATGAAAAATACAGAAAAAACGGTAATATTGTTAAATATTATTACAATTTAAAATAATGGTTTTCTATTTTAATACGCTTTAAAATATAATTTATTCCTGTGATCAAAGCTGTATTTTCAGCATCATTACTCTTCAGTGTCACATGATCCTTCAGAAATCACTCTAATATGAGGATTTGATACTCAGTTATTATACAGTTGAAAAAAACATTTCTAACAATACACATCTTTACTATCACTTTTTATCAATTTATTAATTTCTTTCAATAAAAAGAAAGAAAAAAAATACTTACCCCAAACTTTTGAATGTGCATTGTTACAAAATATTTCTATTTTAAATAAATGCTGTTCTTTTTACTCTTTTTATTCATCAAACAATCCTGAAAAAAGTACTTTTTCCAACATGAATCATATTAGAGTGATTTCTGAAGGATCATGTGACACCGAAGACTGGAGTAATGATGCTGAACATTCAGCTTTGATCTCAGGAATAAATTACAAGTTATATAAAGTATATACAAATAGAAAACCATTGTAATAATATTTCACAATATTACAGTTTTTTTCTGTATTTTTGATCAAATGAATGCAGCCATGATGAGCAGAAGAGACTTCTTTCAAAAACCTTTAAAATAGTACACATATTTCCCTCATATTTTAATGATTTATTTGAACCAAATCCCCCATCCAGACATCAGTGTCGGTCCCGTTACTGTAACAGCATCACTACAGATCGTGGAAACAAACTGCGGTAACTTGTCATCACAGCTGTAATATTCAGTGTCCTGTTACAGATCGGCTGTAGAAATGAAATGTAAATGATCGGTAACCAAGTTTTAAACAAGTCCTCTTCATTATATTTAATGTTCATCTCTTCAGATATTGTGAATGCTGGTTTGTAATGGATTTAGCTTGGAGATGTGGCCTGTGGACAGCGCTTTAATGAGGCTCTTTTCTTTTCTTTTCTTTTCTTTTCTTTTCTTTTCTTCTCCTTATAATTTCCTATCTTTAACTGTCTCAATAAAATGACCAAAAAAAAAGAATACAACTAAATTCAATTAAGAGAGAGAGAGAGAGAGAGAGAATTGAAAAGAACTTTACTCACAATAATTCACACAACTTTTACAATAGAAGCAGAAACAATTATCAACACACCTTAAAGGTATTGTAGGTAGGAATTGTATAAAAAAAACTTTTTTCCAAATTTGTTTAAACTTTCTGTATTTATCAATGCATAATTAAAATGTAAGTACTCTGAAAAAGAAAGTATAAAAATCGAGTGTCTGTAGACCTCTCACGACTGTTTTAAAGACAGCTAATTATTTCCATTCACTCCACCCCCTTCCAAAGCCACGCCTCCAAAACACATGAACGCGCGACTCCGACCGCTGAGCTGAAGACGCATTATTTACCGGAGACGAGTGGAGAGGAAGGAGCGCAGTGCATGTAGTGACATCATGTCAGAATCACATGTAATAAAGAAATCTAACTTTATCATTATGAAGATAAACAAATAAGATGTATTTTAGTACTCACTATCAAGTAGCATATTGATATTGGTAAAGATTAAAATATATATTTATTGATTCGCTAACGAGCTAGTTATCTATAAGGCAAAGCTAAAAACAGGTTGCATGATACACGTTTTTCCATTGCCATCATTTACACTGTGATGAAGATGAATTTCGTGTAAGATTCATAACATATATGGTGTTCTGCATGTAAGAGTTTCCATGATGAAAGCATTGTTGACTCTGATGAGGACTACACTCCAGAGACAAGTACCGCATCGTCAGCTCCAGGACAGATCCGGGGTCGAGGGATTTTTGGTTTAAAAACAAAACAAAGGCGAAAAAAACGTGCAGGTAAACTTCCAGGTGAACATGGTAAAAGAGTTAGACAGAGGGTAAATATAATTCTAAGAAAAGTTCCTGGATGCGGATCGGCCTACTATCTGTTAAACATGTATTTAGTTATCTAAAGCAAAATTATGCACAATTCAACACTATAGCTATCATCTTGAGCTAGGCATATATATTATTTATCATCTCTACTACGGCTCGCTAAGTAATGTTATGTCAGCTATATTAGGCAGCTACGTGTGCTAATGACACATGCTTCATGAAAACATAAAGAAAAAAATATGTATGATCAAAATACAAAAAAGAAAGATTTACCTGTCCAGCAGAAATATAGCCATCAGGCGTCACTTTTCAGCCCCTTGAGGTCTCTCAGTTCTCGCCATCGCTGGAAAGCCACGCCGATATTGGCATGCGTTTTATTTTGTTGTTTATCCAAATACTTTTTGTTCATTATCTTTTCTAGTAACGTTACTGTCTTCCTTTTTTTGCCTGGTTTGCCTTCGCGAACTGCAGCATATGTGAATCTTGATTGGTCTTTCTAATCTCTGCCATTGTTTTGCTATTCCTAGGTTCTGTGCCTCTTGAATTCCTCAAATCAAACGGATGTGTGCGCAAGTGGGCAGGTCCTGTGTGGCAAAAGGGTGGTTGCCATGGTTGCGAGAGAGTGACAGTCGCCTAAGCCAATTCTGTGTTTCGTCCCGAATGTAAATAATGAGCTGTGTTTAGTGCAGATTAAACGGTCTAGAGTCACTCGATTTTTATACTCTTTTTATCAGAGTGCTTACATTTCAATTATGCATTGATATATACAGAAAGTTTAAACAAATTTGGAAAAAAGTTTTAAAAAAATTCCTACCTACAATACCTTTAAAGCAACACACAAAACTCAATAACAAATATAATACACACTCGCAAAAGAGGAAAAGGGGAAAAAAACTACAAAGAAAAACTACATCATCTTCAGAAACAACACACAATGCTCCATAACTACACCATCATCTCAAAAGTAGACAAGTCTCCCATAGTTTTATAACACTTCAAATCAATCACAACTCTTGATCTAACCTCAGCGATGCTTTGGCAAGGCTTTTGCTCTATTTTATTTTTCCTACTTGTATAATATATTGCCAATTTTGCTTGTCCCAAAATAAAATGCCGCATTTGACAGACATACCTCTTGTTCTGACTATATTTAACCCCCAGAATACAAGTTTTTTCAGAAACAAAATCTCTTTTACAACAGCTGAAT
The DNA here is from genome assembly GCA_030578255.1 of Tiaroga cobitis. Taxonomy (NCBI): domain Eukaryota; kingdom Metazoa; phylum Chordata; class Actinopteri; order Cypriniformes; family Leuciscidae; genus Tiaroga; species Tiaroga cobitis. Next base: position 51,997,226 of record CM060611.1, read on the forward strand.
ATTTCTTTTAAAACCTAAATAATCGTTCTAATCTAGAACATTGCATAAACGTATGAAAAACTGTTTCCCTTTGAGCGAGCTAACTTCTGGATTTAAAACAGAAATAAAAGAGTTTACAGCAATGACATCGTGAAGGATTCTCCACTGTAAATCCTCTGCCCTCTTCGATGATGGCGGCTTATACAGATCTCCACTCAGGTTTCACATTTACATCCAGCCCAAAAAAAGAGCGCCATGGTGTATCAACCTTGCTTTCAAAATGTGTCTTATTAAAAACCATAACACAATGAGAGAGAGAGAGAGAGAGAGAGAGAGAGAGAGACAGAGAGAGAGAGACAGAGAGAGACAGAGAGAGAGACAGAGAGAGAGACAGAGAGAGAGACAGAGAGAGAGAGAGAGAGAGAGAGAGAGAGACAGAGAGAGAGACAGAGAGAGAGAGAGAGAGAGAGAGAGAGAGAGAGAGAGAGAGAGAGAGAGAGAGAGAGAGAGAGAGAGAGACAGAGAGAGAGACAGAGAGAGAGAGACAGAGAGAGACAGAGAGAGAGACAGAGAGAGAGACAGAGAGAGAGACAGAGAGAGAGAATGGAGCAAATATGCCGATGAGATTTACAATGTTTGCTCATATGAATCATGTCATGGGCAGAACTGTTGTTTGCTGATTAGATTGATAAAGACAGTTTCCACACCACTGTTATGAAACTACTCACCTATAGTTATTCATATCTCTGTCATACACAGAATATGACCCGGTTCTGAGTTCAGGTTAATGTGCTACAGAAGTGGTTTGTCACACGAACATTACAACCCGATCTTACGGCACTTTGTACGAATTTTACGAGGTGGCTAATCCGTACGAATTAGTAGGCTACGATTTTTGCTAAATCGAACATATTTTACCAGTTGCCCAATTCGTATGAAATCGTACAAATGACCTACCCGTGACCCCTGACCCCGCCCCTAAACCTAACCATCCCGTGGGTTTAGACAAATCGCATGAATCCGCCTTTTAATCCCTCGTACGAATTCGTACGAATTGGTCGTGAGATAGCGTTGAACATTACTAAACAGAGCTGCGCGATCCACTGAGAAGCGTTTGAATTCATCTCTATTATAAACCCACAAATGACTCTGAGATTTAAACTAGTTTGAACAGTGCTGACAGGTGCGCTAAACTAAACCGGTTAGAAGACATTTCACTCCACAACTTATGAATTTATGAATTTACTGTAGAAAAATTAACTGTTTTGGCAGAAATGTGCCGGTATATATGCATATCGAATGCTGTTATATTAATATAGTCAAGTATAAATGTCTTTGGAATGGAATTACGCTGTGTTGTTGTCTAGAAGCTATGGCAGGTTTTTCTTTGTTTTTTTTTTTGCATGTATTTATTTATTGTGGATTTATATTTCTACTAAATGTTTGGGCTACTGGTTTAGACAACACATACCATAGGTTTTTTCTACCATAATATTTTTTATCTTTTAATTTTTTTACTGAAGATTTGTGCATGGTTTACCTGGGTTACCATGATCTACAAATGCATGATACTATGGAAGATAAAATGATCAATTTTAATGAGCAAAACTTTGACAGAAGCGAGGGCTGTCCAGTTCCAACTCAGTCGCACTCTCAGAATATTTAAATATAGTTAATTAGTTAATTTAAACAAATGTTTTACTGTCCATTTCCAAGAGACAAAATCAAAATCAAAACTTCCCGTTATGACTTCTAAAATTGTGTGGCAGTTAAATAATGTGATTATTTAATGTAAACATAATGTAATGACAATTTATAAATGTACATATTTCAATATATATTTTCATAATTTTTTAGGAATTGTTGTTGAATATTTTTTTCAAAAACACTTGTAAGTCTGAACCAGAATATTTAGATATTTTATTATTTCACATATGATGGTGAAAAGTAAAACAAAAGTAAAGTAAAAGTAAAAAAGCACCACATGTTATATGTACAATAAATATTTTTTTGTTGTTGATTATAACAAACAAGTAGCCCTCTTTTTTTATGTATTTATTTTATCCGCACAAAATAGCCCGTTCCCTTTCGAGGGAACTCACGATGTGTCGATGACACTTTGGGAACGCCGCCGTGCGAGGCGTTTACGTCTGAAGTATGTATGTCAACTAGTCCAATGGAATGAATGAGCGTCACGGGTGGGTGACGTCATGACCAGGAAGATATAAAATCACATCCGGTGCGTTACTCGCGATAGCTTTTGTGCCTCAGCAAAGCGCTCTGTGTCAAAACTGTCTGTGAATATTTATTGGTGTCTGTCTCTCAATATATATCTAAGTATGGCGAAACAACTATTTAAAGCTTGTGCTTCTCCCTGCCCTCGTTTCCTTTCCTTACGGGTGGGGATACACATGAGCTTTGTGTAGTTTGTTTGGGAGTGGAGCATGAGGGCTGACTGTCAGCATTGTGAGCTTCTCCCGCTACGCACGCTCTGCTCCCATCTGTCCACATTCGAGGATGATGGACAGGCTCGCGAACCTCAGGGTGCTGGACCCGCGGCTGCCGAGGCAGCTCGGAGAAGGCTCACCAGGGGTTCGCAAATGGATCTCACGGGCTCTGCCTTATCTCCTCCTTTACCCGAGGGATCCATTGCTCTCTTGCCGTTGTCGGAAGCCCGTGCTGCGGCTTCTTCCGCCCGGGAAGAGAGCCCGATGCTTCGGTGCTCTAGCTCTGAGGAGGTAGAGTTGCTGAGTATTGGTGAGAGTGACACAAACACAAATAGGGGAGAGGATTCGCCATCCCTCTCCCCTGCATATGAGGAGCTAGTAGACGTTATAACTCGTGCGTTTGAAAAATTAAATATTGACTGACCAGCAGAGAAAAAAGATGCTCGTCCCAAAAGCAAATTAGACGAGCGATTTTTATCATCAAATATTTCATCTCCATCACGGGCCCTTCCATTTTCCCCTGATCTACATAGTGAGCTATGTAGATCATGGGACAAACCATATTCTTATCGTCTCTTCAGTCCCCAAGTTCACACATATTCAAATATAAGGGGGCTGAGGGATTATGGTTATGGGTCGATGCCCCCAGCAGAACAGACGCTCGCGAGCTATCTGTCTCCTGGGTCAGCATCGTCCCTGAAGGCTCCCGTGTTGCCTAATAAACCCCTAAAGACAACATCTAATTTAGTGGCTAAGGCTTATACGGCAGCAGGTCAAGCTGGAGCCTGTCTGCACACTATGGCAGTGATCCAAGCCTACCAGGTAGACCTGGGCGCAACGGTCTCCAGCGAGCTCTTGGCGCAGTGTCAACTCGACGCTGCGTCAGACTCGCGCCCTCTGAGGGGGGTTCAAAAACAGTCAGTTCAGTTGTTTCCTGCCAGTACGCTTCAGGTCGCCGAGGTGGCTGTTCCTTTAACACCAGAGGCGAGTCTCGAGAGACTGGTACCCTTAGTAGATTTTCTGACAGAGTGGAAGAATCTGACGAATATATCTCCTTGGGTCCTGCAGATAATAGAGAAAGGTTACAGAATCCAGTTTGGTTCTCCTCCACCTCGTTACAACGGGGTGTTACTGACGTTAGTGCATCCCGAGCAGGCTCTGGTAATGGAGCAAGAAGTAGAATCTCTGTTAGCGAAAGGAGCTATAGAGCAGGTGTACTCGCCCGACAGAGAATCAGGGTTTTACAGCCGGTACTTTATTGTTCCAAATAAGGATGGGGGTTGCGTCCCATTTTAGATCTTCGTCTGTTGAATCGTGCAGTCATGAAACTCAAGTTCAAGATGCTCACACTGATGGAAGGCCGCTCAGCTCAGGGTCTGTGGAGGAGTCATCATCTCTCTTGGCACATAAACTGCCTGGAGATGATGGCTGTCTTCAATGCGTTGAAACATTTCCTTCCAGACCTAAGGGGGCCATCATGTGCTTGTCCGTACAGACAACACATCGGTGGTCTCTTACATAAATCGCCAGGGGGGTCTGCATTCGTGTCCACTCTGCAAACTGGCGCACCAGATCCTCCTGTGGTCCCTAGGGAAGAAACTCTCTCTGAGGGCAGTGTATATCCCAGGTTGCCAGAATATAGGAGCAGACACCCTGTCGAGGCAGGGGCTGAGGCCAGGGGACTGGAGACTCCACCCCGAGGCGGTGGAGCTCATATGGGACTTCTACGGCCAAGCAGAAGTGGACCTGTTTGCGTCTCAGCATACAACGCATTGTCCACTTTGGTTCTCCTTCTCCATGGTACAGACGTGGCCGAGGCTACGTCTGTACGCATTTCCCCCTGTTGCTCCACGCTGGCCGAGTCGAATTTGGTCTGCAAACCTCATTCATCTCCTCGACGGCCCTCCCTTGGAGATCCCGATCAGGAGAGACCTTCTGTCTCAGGCAGGGGGCACGATATTTCACCCCCGGCCAGAGATTTGGAAACTGTGGGTTTGGCCTCTGAGGGGGCCCAACTTATAGAGAGTGGGCTCTCAACTGAGGTTGTTGAGACCATTCTCAGCTCCAGAGCTCCAGCCACAAGGAAATCATATACACTTAAGTGGAGAGTGTTCACTTTGTGGTGTCACCAGCATCAGTGGGATCCAGTCAACTGTTCAGTTAACACAGTACTTGAATTTCTCCAGTATCACTTCTCATCAGGTTCATGTTCTTCTACCTTAAAGGTATACGTGGCGGCCATTGCGGCTTTCCACGCCCCGGTGGGTAGTTCATCTTTGGGTCGAGACCCCCTGATTACACGTTTCCTTCGTGGCACCTTGAGGCTGAGCCCTGCAATGCGTACTAGGGTGCCGGCTAGGGATTTGGCAATAGTCTTAGAAGGCCTTTCAAGGTCTCCCTTCGAGCCCCTTGAGTCAGTTTCTGAGAAATTTCTGTCTTTCAAGACCATTTTTCTGTTGGCTATTTCGTCCCTCAAAAGAGTCGGAGACCTTCAGGTCCTTTCGGTTTCTCCCACCTGTCTTGAATTTGCACCTGGGATGGTCAAGGCATTCTTATACCCTAAACAGGGATACGTTCCTAAGGTGCCAACCAATATTCCGAGGCCTATTGTACCTGCAGGCTTTCTGTCCTCCTCCGTTTGCCTCTTCAGACCAGGAAAAACTGAATCTCTTGTGTCCAGTGCGGGCACTGGACACTTATGTCCACAGAGCTGCCCCGTGGAGAAAATCTGATCAGTTGTTTGTCTGCTTTGGATCAACTAAGAAAGGTCTTCCAGCCTCTAAACAGACTATTAGCAAGTGGATAGTCGAGGCTATCTCTCTTGCGTATGAGTCCTCTGGCCAGCCGTGCCCTTTGGTGGTCAGAGCTCATTCTACTAGGAGTATGGCGGCCTCTAAAGCCTTATTATCAAGGGTTTCCCTTCAGGAGGTTTGTGATGCGGCAGGCTGGTCCTCACCACTCACATTTGTGAGGTTTTATAGCCTGGACCTGGACGCTGCCCCAGGGTCCCAGGTGCTTCTTACTTAGAGACGATGCGTCGCCCCGCCATACTTCCTGCATCCCTGCGATCGACTTTGCTTCGGCTCTAGAAGCTAACGCGAGTAACGCACCGGATGTGCTTTTATATTTTCCTGGTCATGACGTCACCCGCCCGTGACGCTCATTCATTCCATTGGACTAGTGGACATACATCCTTCAGACGTAAACGTGCGGAGGCGTTCCCAAAGCGTCATCGACACATCGTCTCGTTCCCTTCTCAGGGAACTAGGGTTACAGACGTAACCAGAGACGTGTCACAGGGAGTGTTCAGAAACACATGATGGCATGGAGACACGTTTTGAGAGACATGTTAAAACTGTCCGGTTGTCAGTAATCTCAGTACAGCGTTAGTGAAGCAATAACTCGGACTGCAATGAAAGAAACTCGTCTGATGAAAAGCAAACAGTCATCTAAAGTCTCGCTCCAGATAAACCATAACTCAGCTCAGACTGAACACATAATGCATCCACTCTCAGATCTGAAGACGTGTGCTGATGACAGATCATCTCAGTATTAGTGTGGGAAATTATGCTTCATAACCTTATCTTTGTCACAATAACACTGTAACAATATCTGCAGGTTCTGCATGCCTCTAAATGGTGCTGTTTGCGTATGAATATGATGATGCATAATCTAGATTTAAATGATGTGCAAGGAAAAAACGTATAACAAATATTCTGTGTATAGTCTCAATCATAAAAAAAACACACTCCAAATAATTATAAATCATCTAGCAAAATGCTGTAAAATCATTTTAGCAAACCATGTCAACTTCCCAACCCTCTCATATCAGCTCATTTATTTTCAACTTCTCTCATATATTAATTTGTTCTGTATATTTACTAAAAAGAACATGTGTACAGTTATATATTAGCTTATATCTATGCATGATATGTATTTCTGCAGTCTGTTAATAATTTCAATAGTGATTGTCAGATCCCATCTGGGAGGAATGATGATTAGTTCAGTAAATATCTTGATATTAATGTGTTCATTGTCAGTCTGAGCTGGTTCTGCTTCACATGCACATGCTGCTTATTTCTGCTGTCTTCAACAGTCGAACACACTCGACACCTGTAGTGACTGACACCTGTAGTGACTGACACCCGCAGCTCCAGGGCTTCCCCGATATCAGATGCTGCGTGTTTCTCACAGCAAATGTGTTGATGATGACTTTATGGAGAGTTTGTGCTGGAAGCTTGTTGATTTTAATTGGTTATGATGTTTTCGCCGTGTGATATTTGTGTAAAGCGTCTGTAGATTATTCAGTTTGTTGTATTGCTTTACATCTGCCTCTAACAACTCCGTTCAGAACGAACAAATTTGACTTTTGGCCAAATGTTTTATTTGTACATTGGGTTTGTGCATCTTTCTTTACAATAAATGACACTTGCTCTGATATTTTGTATAGTACAGTGACATTCGCATTTTTCAATTACGTAAAAGTATAATAGAGTCAGTTCCAGAAGTAAAAACTCATTTTCTCCACAGGGAAATATATTTTTACTGATAACTGTAAAGACAGCCCTACTGTGAGCTCCGACGCTGTTAATCGTGATATGTGCTTCTGTTGAAGCCGTCAGTCCACATTATCTTTAAAATAAGTGTGTTTAACAGTGGATTTCGTAGTAAACGACTATATTACAGAAAATGACACTGACACAAGCAAAGAGCACCAAAAGATTTCTTTAGCTCCGCCCACTCCCATCATGCACTGCGAATCACGAAAGCGATTCGGTCTTTCGCTCTTAAAATGCTTGATGGAATTGTAGTTCTTTTCCTCACCAAAGATGTTAAGTTCACAGTCTTGTACCTTTGTCTGATTTTCGAATCGCTTTTTTGCTTCAAATCAAAGTTAGCAGTTTTATGATTCTCCTTGTTGCTGGTTGGTTCGGTTCATGGCTTATAATGCTTTAACAAATACTTTTTTTAAAATTCCTATGGCACTAATGCACTCTATTGGTAACACTTCACAATAAAGTTGAATTTGTTAACATTAGTTAACGACATTAGCTAACATGAATACTTTCAACATTTACCAATGCATTAATAAAATCAAAAGTTGTATCTGTTTATATTGGTTAGCGGACCTGAGCTAACATGAACTAACAATGGACAGTTGTGTTTTTATTAGCTGATGTTAACAAAAATGAATAAATACTGTAACAAATGTATTGCTTGTTGTTAGTTGATGCATTGACTAACGTTAATGTATGGAAGCTTCATTTAAGTGTTCATTTAATTGTCTTTTGTGGTCCAATGTAATAGTATGAGATATGAAATGTATGAAAAGTATAAGGCAGCGTTATAGACACATTATACACACGTCTGCGCTTCACTTTAGTCATGTGTGGTTAGCGTGAGCCGTGCTGGAGTGCAGATCCTCATCAGAGAGCAAACACTAGAGATGTTTCTGCTCTCTGTAAAGACATGTCGCCTCACGTCAGGGTGAATTACACGTGTGTGTGTGTGTGAACAAATGGTCTACTGACAGCATATACAACTTTGAATGCACTCTACAAAATGCTGGGTTGTTTCAGCCCATGTTTGGGTCAAATATGCACAAAACTCAACCGTTGGGTTTACAATTTTTGAATTAGCAAGTTTCTCAGCTTTTTGTTCAAAATGTTGCTTTTTTTAATCAAACTTACCCAAATTCAAGTGTTAATTAAAAAAAGAATGCATGAATCGAGAATAACATGTTTTTTTGTTTGTTTGTTTAAAAGCAGAGGCTCTGTTCTGTCTTCTGATATATTGCATGTTCAGATATTCATACAACGAAATATCCTGGGACCGTCAATGTTTTGAGAAAAGGATCAAAAATGCTGGCAAAACGCTGGCGGGGAAAGAGTTAAACATTATACATTCTTCTTGTACATAATGTTTAACTCTGATTCTAACCAAATCTGCTTAGAATTGAATGACAAGATGAAAATATCAAATTTGATGTATAAGGATATCAAACAAATTTTATGTTTTCATCTTGTCATTCAATTCTAAGCAGATTTGCGTTTCCTGAAGCAAATATTTAAGTTGGTTACACAGCTTTTACACAAACAGTCTGTGGGGTTTAGTCTACTAGTTTTGGACACGTCTGAAATACAGCGGAACACACACAGTGTATAGCGGCACACACACAGTGTATAGCGGCACACACACAGTTTATAGCGGCACACACACAGTGTATAGCGGCACACACACAGTGTATAGCGGCACACACACAGTGTATAGCGGCACACACACAGTGTATAGCGGCACACACACAGTGTATAGCGGCACACACACAGTGTATAGCGGCACACACACAGTGGGGACTTCTGCGGGAAAACTCCATGATCTAATAGACCTGAACATAAAACTTTATTCAAACTCATAAGCATAGAGTTTAATGTGGTTTGCTGAGGTGCTCTGACAGGTGTGTGTGTGTGTGTGTGTGTGTGTGTGTGTGTGTGTGTGCATCTCATGCAGCGGTAACACATTACAATACCATGTTTGTTACTATATAAGTTCATCTTTGTTAACGTCAGTTATTAAAAATACAGCTGTTCGTTGTTTGTCCATGTTAGTTCACAGTGCATTTACTAATGTTAACAGATACAAAACTTTTGATTTTGATAACGTATTAGTAAATGTTGAAATTAACATTAACTGAGATTAATAAATGCTGTAGAAGAATTGTTCATTCTTAGTTCATGTTAACTAATGAACCTTATTGTAAGTGTTACCGCTGCATGAGATGCACACACACACACACACACACACACACACACACACACAAACATGAACCTTATTGTAAAGTGTTACCGCTGCATGACATGCACACACACACACACACACACACACACAAACCTTATTGTAAAGTGTTACCGCTTTACAATAAGGCACACACACACACACACACACACACACACATGAACCTTATTGTAAAGTGTTACCGCTGCATGACATGCACACACACACACACACACACACACACACACACACACACACACACACACATGAACCTTATTGTAAAGTGTCACCACATGCAGCCGTATATCAGACACCTTGGACGAGTGATAAGGCTCTCTCTCTCTGTGTGTGTGTGTGTGTGTGACGCTCATCCTCTGCTGGTTCTCCTCCTGACAGACTGGCGCTGATGGACTGGTTGTGGGTTTGGGTTTGGTCCGTTCTGCTGGGATCTTCACTACGGCTCGCTCACGGAGTCCGAGCCGGCGCTGGAGCTGGAAACACAGTAAAGGAGCTCGGAAAGAGACTTCAGGAAGACGTAAGTCACATTTTCTTTTTTGTTAATGTTCTGGCACTCAGAGCTACAATGTTTGAGTAATAGTGCAGAGTATGTCTGTGAAGTAGTTAAAAACTTAACAGAATCATAAGTACAGTAACTCTCTGGATATAAGTGGATGTTAGCAGGGCTAGAAGACCAGTAGTTCTTCCAAACTATATGAAGAAAAAGAGTTTGCAGAATCCACATACAACACACAGAACAGCATCTCTCCAGTCACTTACTCTTCATAATTTCATTCATACATATAACATGAAATATATTTGCGGCAGACTAGCTGGGTTAAACAGATCCGATGGAAGTTGCGCTCGACTTTTCTTCTTGTGTCGTATATCCCAGTGAAACGCTTCAGGAACAGGAACTAATGTGGGCGGGGCTTGATTTTGTCCATGGGAATTGATTGGATGGTTGAATGGTTGTGGTTTGCTATTGGCTGATCTCATGTGAGTGACATAGCCCCGCCCTCGTCATCAGAGAAGAGAAGAGATGCTGCAAGAGGAACTGATTCTGAGTCAACATTACCAGGAAGGAACATTTAAAAAGATATGATGTGCACACACACACGCACACACACACAAGCGCGCGCTCTCTCTCTCTCACGCACGCACACACACACACACACACACACACACACACGCATACACACGCACACACACGCACACACACACACACACACACACACACACACACACACAAGCGCGCGCTCTCTCTCTCTCACGCACACACACACACACACACACACACACACACACACACACACACACACGCATACACACGCACACACACACACACACACGCACGCACGCACACACACACACACTCTCAGACACGCACATACACACACTCTCTCTCTCTCTCTCTCTCTCTCTCTCTCTCTCTCTCTCACACACACACTCTCAAAACACTAGCTCAGCAATTCACCATCAATATAGTTCAACTAAGTTATTGTTTTAGTTATATTTTAGGGCAAGACACACCAGGTGAGTAGGGTAAAAAGATTAACGAATAGATTTCACTATACTTCTGCAGGTGATTATTTGCATAAAGAATCGCAAAAAAAAATATATATATAATTGTACAACAAGTTTTCTTGTTATGTTATGTTTAAATATGCAAATTAGCCCATATCTAAATAAATATGCTTACATTTTATAACTTTCCAGACCTGAAATTTAAGCATTGGATAAAACCAGGTTCGAATGTATATATTTTTTTTTTCACTTCATAAATCACAAAATACTGTCTATAAACAGAAAAAAAAAATCACCATGTTTTTAGGAAATGTTCTATAAATCAGGCGACTGATATATGAATATAGATTGGAATAACACTGGTGTGTGTAAAGCTGCTGAAGTGGAGGTTTCTAACCTGTACAGATATGTACTGTCATTGAAATCTATGGGTCCAAATAAAGAGCAATAAAAAACACACTTAATTTTTATTTCTTCTTAAAAAAAAAAAAAAAAAAAAGATACGTTATGGAAGCAAAATAGCCCAAAATCTCAAAATTGGCCAGTGCGTGAAAAACTAATGTCGTGCCTGGAATATATAGTTTCAATCTAGAATAATCAGGTGTTGTTCTGTGAGATTCGGGTCAGTCTGAGAAGTTGCGGACTCAAGCACATTCCCAACGGCGGTGCTGATGGCTGGATGAGTTTAAGGTCACGGAGGGGTCAAACACGTGTCATATTCTCTGCACACTCACAGATGCACACTGCAGCCGAGCGGCCCTGATTTACTCTTTATAATCCCTCACTGCTTATTAATAGTGCATTCATTAATGTATCTCAAAACATCTAGCATACGCTTGTTTAGTGTTGCATCTGTGTGTTTTGTGTTCCATTTACACTATATTTGACTGTTTTACTCAAGGCTAAACTATATCTCATTTGATGACAGACACGACAAAAGCACCATAACGTCAAATCTGTGTTACACTAATTCGCAATCTCTACATTTGCTTCCCCAAGTTTGTTGTCAGTAATGTGAAACGCCTCTTGCTTTCATGTGATGCCAGTTTCATTCTGAAAGAGATTTGAGAGTTACAGTGAACTATAACTATAACCATAACCCTGTTCCTCACTCAATATGATCTTACCATTTCAGATGATGTGGAAAATAACATACAAGTGCTACGGAAAAGGTGTTTTTTTTTATGAAATATTTGTGCCTGTATATTTTTGGGTTATACAAAATGGGTTACACTTTATTTTAAGGTGTCATTGCTACAATGTACACTGTAAAAATAAAACCATAATTTTTACTGTAAAAAAACGGCAACTGTGGTTGCCAGAACTTTACCATTAAAAATACGGTAGGAACGTTAATGGGTTTACAAACTTAACTTAAAATTTACAGTAATAAACCGTATTTCATTTTCTGATAAAATGTTGATTGACCAACCGTTTAAAAAATGTATGTCTGTTTTGTACCTTTGTAATACACTGGCATCCCACAATCATCACAGCAGTGATGAGAGTCACATGAGCAATCAAAGCTCATCACAAGCAATCTTCCATAAGGCTAATACTTATATAATGAAGCTGCACTGTGTCACTCGCACACACATTAAACACCATCATGGTAACACACATGACATTTAAAAAATGCAATAAACATTAATTTAACAACATTAAATGTAACATAAAACCCTAATGTACATAACTGATTAGAAAAAAAAAAAAAGAAAACTTTGAGGAACCATAGTTATTTCAACAAAAATACATAAAATGTGAAGTGTCACACAGGGAATTGTGGGAATGCCAATTTACGTTTTTTTCACTGTAAATTATACAACGAGTTGTTCTTTTTCACTTTCAAAAACGGTAAATTTAACGGCATTTTACAGTAAAATTATATCACAGTTATTTACCGTATATAGTACGGAGACTTTCTGTTAACCAATTAACAGTTTTGCACTGTAGCATTTTACCGTTAAAATCACGATTATTTTTTACAGTGTAATTATATATTTAAGTTGCTACTGAGTAATATGAAGCAACTACATGTACTTACTCTGGGGTTAGGATTAGGTTGAGGGTTAGTTGCATGTAATTATTATTGCATGTAACATGTGTAACAAGAACACTGTAAAATTTGTCCTTTGACTGATATATATATATATATATATATATATATATATATATATATATATATATATATATATATATATATATATATATATTATACATAGGAAATTAAAAAAAAAATACATTTTGGGGTAACACTTTATTTTACAGTGTCCTTGTTACATATGTTACATGTACTTACCATAGTAATAACAGTAAATTATGCATAATTACATGCAACTAAACCCTCAACCAAACCCTAACCCTAGAGTCAGTACATGTAGTTGCTTCATATTACTCAGTAGCAACTTAAATATATAATTACATTGTAACAATGCCACCTTAAAATAAAGTGTTCTACAATTTTTCTATGTATAATATACCGTATATATATATAACGTGTCAGTCAAAGCCACTTCTGTCCTGATGAGACCACGGTGACTTTAAAGATAGTTCAGTCATTTCTCAAAGCCTCTAAGTGTCCAGACATTAGGCTTAGATTCAGCTGGAACGAGTCCGTGTAAAACACAGACGCATGGAAATAAACGCAGACGTCTGACAGTGTGAAAGCACGTCGGTTCAGTGGTGCGTGTAAGAAGCCCTTAGCTTGAACCCAGCGTCGTGTCAATCTCTCGTGTTAACACACTAACCCCAAGAACACACCCTCGCTTCATTCACCAGGGATGTTAAGGTATTAAATATGCATGGGTTTCTGGCGCCAGCATCACATGTGTAATCACTTCATAAACTCTTAGAAGAAAAGGTCATGTCGGGGAATTCATATATAGAACATTTTAGGGGTTCCCATCATGGGATCATTTTACGGATTTAGCTTTAATTAATTCATTTGAATTCTTAATTCTTAGTTAAACAGCTCCCAAAACAAAACATTTACTTCCATTAAACAAGTATTCTGCAGTCATTTAAAGGGACACTAAGTAAGAATTACTCCCATCTAGCGGTGAAATTGTATTTTGCATTCAAACGAATTGTGCTCTCCAGCGCCTCGCGTTTTCAAATGCGTGTTGCATCTACGGTAGCCGTTATGTACCAAAAAGCTATGACAGGATGTCTTCTAATAGCACTTCGTCGAGTTTTCCTTCGGGTGAACAGGTTTGTTATTTCAAACAAACTTCAAATTGACACAACGAACAAATGAATGTTACAGTATGAAATAATGAGTGTCAAAAACATGAACTATTGTAATTAGTAGTTATGCCTTCTTTATTCGTTATATTTTCTGAAGTAGCCTACGTGCATTGTTAGATATCATCATCAACTTTTAACTATACATGTTCATCTGTCTATAAAATAAAGTACACAAGCAAACACTGAAAAAAGCTTGTAATTAAGACTGTAACACTGACTTGCCTGTCGAGAAGAAAGCAGGACTTCAGCGTCTCTTTTGAAATCTTTCTCCTGCATTAGCTCTATCCACCTGGAAAAAGCTATCCCGACATTAACTTGTGTTTTTTGTAATCTCCGGTCACGTTTCCTTTTACGATCTATTTTGGACTTTTCTGGCGACGAGGATTTGCAATGCAGCCTTTTAAACTTGCCGGGGCAGTGACAAGCGCATCTCACTGCTCTGCTCCTCCGCTTCTGCTGCGTTCAGTCACGTCACGCCGGCTCTGAATGAAAACGTGTTGTGGAAACGCGTTGGCCTAGTACTTTTTGTCCCTCTCTGCTATTATAGTTTTTCAAGATGGCGGAACTACATGGAAGCCTCCGTGGACTTACCCGTCCCCTGTATATAAATATAATAAATTCTTTGTTTACGAGGATAAATCAGATAATTGGCAGAGGTATTTGTGCACCATTGAGGACATATTTATGAATAAAAATATTGATTTTAGATTATAAATTAACTAAAAAGTTACTTAGTGTCCCTTTAAGACATTTCTCCTCATGTACAACCTTCTTTTTTAAAATTGGGTGAAGAAACTTACACTCTAAAAAATGCTGGGTTGTTTCACCCCAAACATTTGTTTTGGGTCAAATGTGGGTTCAATTTTTAATTACATTTTTAACCCAACGTTTGGGTTTGTCTGTATTTGACCCAAAATTGGGTTAAAACAACCCAGCATTTTTAGAGTGTATATAGAACATTGAACCGTTTTTTTCCTCTTCTAAGCGCGTTTACATGTTGTGTTGCAGCGATTCTCAGTGTGCAAGAATGAAGTCTTCTTATTAACATTGAGCTCGTCTGTGACCTCATCGCAGCAGACCCGAGACACACTGCTGTGTCGTACAGTGTGTTATAGTTTTGGAGGCGTCGTGGCACATATGTACAGTCCTGATGTCTGCTTACACTATATTTCAGAGGGACTTTAATCATGGACGGCAACAGCACAGTTTCATTTATTAGCATATTTTTCTCCTCAAATGAGTTTTCTTGATCATGAGATGTTAAACAGTTTGCGGTACTGCGTATAATAAGGCTTTCAAATGACAGTTATTCATCTAATTTAATTGAAGTGGCTCGATTTACTGTATCATCCATATATTTGGTTGTTGACTTGTGATTTTGCATTATGAGAACTTTAATTTGAATGGAATAAGAAATAATGAAACATGTATATATCTTCTTACATTGACTCAGCCGTCTGTTCATGATCCGCACTGCACTGATATTTGTGCAGTTTTTTTCAATAACTTATGATGTCGGAAACCATGTCACAGACTCATCGATACCGCCTCATTTATCCACATCAGAAGTTTTATTATGTCCGTCACTCCATGGTCACCGTTTGAGTGATAACTAAAGGCTTTCAGTGTTATCACATTCTTAACCATTCTGGGTTAAAACAATAAACGGTCCCAACAGACGATAAAAAAAAAGTTATTAAGATTAAGTTATACAACACCACGGTGAAAAACTGATGTCTTTTCATGGTCTAAACTACTAATGAAACCCAACGATTGCAACTTTGACATATTTTTGTTCAACGTTTCTTGCAGGCGTTTCATATTAATACTTCAGTTTATGTTAGCTTTTTTCCAAGTCATTTGAAGTCATTCGGTCGCTTGATGTGAGGAGTTCCGACTATAAGCGTTGTATCTGATGTCGATGCAATGGGGAACGCCTCAGCGGGACTGTGTCTGAAGCTCGTCTGCAACTATCGTTACCTTTAAAACTGTGAATTAAAATGGCAGGGTGAACTGTTGGACTGATACAATACACTAAATGTCACAATAGCTCTTCTCTTTGTACTCTTACTCTTATCAACTGTTCAGTGCGAAGTGAGGCTCGTTCGCGACTCTAAGCAATGTGAAATGAAAGTAGCGACAGATCTTTCTTTTTGTATATTGTTACATACATCAGAGTAAATATTGAAAAAAGAAAAAAAATCATTCAGTTTCTGATTGGATGGATTGTTGCACAAAAACGTGCATCTTAGATGCAGAATGATGTCCTTTAAAGTAAGAATAAAACAATTTTCTAAATGCATGTTATTTATCTTACTGTGAAATATATAAAAAAAAATGTTTTAACCTTTTATTTGTAATCAAAATGTCATAACTGGATCTTCTGGTGAACTTACAGACTTGTTTCAGGTGGTTTTGGTTTATAAACTTTTCTGTCTATCTGGTTTACAATAAAAATATGTGTCTAACAGTTGACATTTTCTGTTTTACTAGCTCTTTTTGGGAATAAAGCCCACAGTTATGGATTGCATATTAATACGTTCTCCCTTTTCTTTTGCAGCACTATGGAGGAGTTGAAAATAAAGTCGAGCCAAGTAAGCCCAAACTTCATATTTTTGATGTTCGTTGAACCGCTGACGAACCGCTGTGTTTAACTCATTAACAGAACTGCTAACTGCTGTTTGCATTGAGTTTGTGCATTAGCTTACACTCTCGAAAAGATGCGCATATAGAACCTTTTAGGGGTTCCCATCATGGGGTTTATGGATTTAGTTTTAATTCAATCATTTAAAATGTACATATATTAAAAGAAATGCATTTTTATGAATTAAACAGCTCATAAACATACTTTATACTTATTTAGGCTATTTTCTTCTACACATACTTTAAGGGTTCTTTATAATTGAGCCTCGAACCCTATAGGGATCGTTATAGATGAATCCCGAACCCTTTTTCCAAGAGTTTGGGGTGTTTTAGGTGAATTCAACTTCAGCTCCGGGTGTTTTGGGGCATTGTCCATTGGGAAAACCAAAGCATACTTTGGGCTTTAGGGATCTAAATAGGGACAGGAGTGTTAATCTTCTATTATGCGGAGATTTATAGGGGTTTCTGTTATGTTTCAGTTTTACTGGGCGACCATTGTGGTGAAGAGTAGAGCCTGTGGTTAGAAACTTTAAGATTCAAATTATACCTGAAAGCTTATATTATTGAACCTTATATATAACCTTATAAGTATCTACTGCATGTTGGTTAACAGTGTATGCGAGTGTGTAGTGATAGTCTCTTTGTTAGTTAGATTCATTCATTTTTTTGGTTTGTTAGTTTTCTCCAGCTTGTGCGGGTTTGCTGTGTGTTGAATGCATTCGATGGGCTGTTGTGTGTCTCTGCTTGTAGTGCTGTGTAGCAGTAATGATTTGTTTTCTGTATTGATTGTAGAGCATGCTTTGACATTGCCAAATCAGAAATAACCTTTGCACATCATTGTGGCCATTTAATGTGAATGCAATGATGGTCTGAGAGAAACCATAGCTAGCAAACTAATATCTAACATGTTTCCATCCTTGTAAACAACTGTAAGTGTATTGAATGTGCACTTAGTGTATACTTTAAATCTTTATCATATATATTTTTTTGAAACATTACTTGCAGATAAACTTACATGTACACTTTCATGACTATATACACTTTTAAAAAGTAAACTGTAATGTCATTTTTTTAAATACAGGCGAAACTCTTAAATCAGAATATCGTGCAAACGTTCGTTTATTTCAGTAATTCAACTTAAAAGGTGAAACTAATATATTATATAGACTCATTACATGCAAAGTGAGATATTTCAAGCCTTTATTTGTTATAATTGTGATGATTATGACTTACAGATTATGAAAACCTTTTCACAATATTCTAATTTTGAATTTGGGGTTTTCATAAGCTGTATATATTAGTTTCACCTTTTAAGTTGAATTACTGAAATAAATGAACTTTTGCACAATATTCTAAATTTTCGAGTTTCACCTGTAATTATGTTTTAATAATCTTTTGTCATGCTTTGAAGAAATGCTCTTAATTTGATGTGTTGACTTACATACTAAAGCACATGTAAAGCGCTTGAATTAAAGTATCGCAAAGTCATTACAAATATATTTAAACACATGACATGTAAGTTTCAATGGAAGTGGAATTTAACTATATTTGAGTTTACCATAAATGTTTGTCAGAGCATTCATCAGTACACTTTAACCTAATTTCAAAGACAATGCAATTTCATATAAAGATACTTAGTGGCTCAAAAAACACTAAATATACATTTAAACAATGATTACGTCTTTTTCACAAGGCCATGTTTTATGCCGATGGGTGTTTTTATGCAGGCATTAATCAAACCCAGTCTCTAACTTCAACATTACCATGAGACATTATACAGTTTGTGAGCAAATGAGTGAGTGAGGGCGAGTAAATAATGCCAGACTTCTTGTTTAAGACTAAATTATCATCCCTTTAGTGTCTCGTTTGCGAGGCGACGTTAAAGAAGCTGCTTTGTATCTTTTAAGTGTGTTGATTTGCAAAGGAAAGTCTTACTTTTATGGATTTACACCTTGCAAAAATGTATGGCAGATCAAAAGCGTAACAAAAATCTAGAGATGCACCGATTACAATTTTCTAGGCCGATCCCGATTTTTCCTTGAGTTTGACCTGCCGATACCGATTTTAGCCGATTCCGATTTTATTTTTCAAACCACTTTACAGCACACACAAATATTTATTTTCTATCTTCTCTTTAATAGAACATTTTGCATAGAACATTTTTTGAACAGATAATCGCTATAAAATAGAACTATATAAATGACTCCTAGTGTGGGAAATTCACACACATCTAAAGTGCAGTGTTATGGAAGAACCATTTCCTTTTCACATCCAATATCCAATAAAAAAAATTGATATATTTAGCAAACTAAACTTCTGTATGAAAACAGGTAATGGCAATAAAATAATATATAAATAAGAAATAAAAATTCAATAAATATAGCCTTGCAGTATAAAGATATTTATCTTTCTCTCTCACACACACACACACACACACACACACACACACACACACACACACACACACACACACACACACACACAGGCCTATTGCAATCACTTGTTGTATATCAATGGCAAGTTATATTTCTCAAGCAGTTCTTCTCTCATCTGACACATGTCCAGCCAAGCTAAACAGGACAAGTGGAGCATGTGCAGGGAAACAATTAAATAATAATAAAAACAAGTTTAAATGGGTAAATTTTCTATAAATATTTTTGAGTCTTCATTTTCTTTCTGACATAGCCTAGCCTACTTCAGTTCTTGTTAAAACACACCAGACATGCAAATTCTTTGCATTTTGGGCACTTTTTGGATGAAATAATATTTATTTTGTCCATCAAAAGTGTGCTTTCACTTAAATTGAGCGCAGCAAAAATAGATTCGGCGCTGAAACCCGCGCTTCAGTGTTGCTCACGCGACGCTCCTGCTCGACGCTCACGCGCTGCTCCGGCTCGCGGTGTGAATGCACTCACTGATTAACATGCACGCCGAACAAAAAAAAAAAACGCGCTGCACCTTGTGGTGTGAAACGGCCGTAATTCACGATGTTTCCTACATGTGCGCGTTCCGTGTGCACGTGTGATGCTGATGTTGCGCGATGTTAATCATGCGGCGCCCGAGTGCATTTGACCGGCATAAAATCGGATTATGTCAGACTGACCGGCCGGTCGCCGATCATGGCCGATCACGTGAAAACCGGCCGATTCCGGTCACCAGCCGATCAATCGGTGCATCTCTACAAAAATCATTCTGAGGAAAAGTTTCCCATCCTTTGTGGTCGACAGCCTCTCCAGAGTGTCAGAAGTATGCAAATGAGATGTTGATTCCCCCATAGGGACTAATTATTCCCTGGCTTCGGACTAAACTTAACAAAACATGCAATGGCATGTTTGATTTTTCTTCTCATGCGCGTGTCTGCGTATCGCCGTGTGTTATCTCAGTTTCCCTCTCTTCCAGCGAGTCCTCTTTGTTGTCATGTGTGTGTGAGTTTGGCTTTGGGAACGCTGACATTAATCAGACTGCCCCAGTTTCTGAACGCCAACCACCCAGACACTTGAGTGGATGACCAAACGATAACAGGGCAGGCTGACAGCCTTTTGCCTTCCACACAAATCATAAATAAATCACATGCCGCCGGCAGCCTGCCGAAAAGGTCACTCAAGAAGAAAGACGTGAGAACGCTTGCGAGAAAGACCCCTTTCGTGGCAGAAACAATGCACAATCAGATCTGCCACATCCGAACCGCCAGCATTCATTAGCCTGAACTCACAACCAGAGGTTTGTTTCTGCTGAGATTTGCATGATATCACCAGGCAGAGCCCATCGAGTTGCTTGGTTTCTACACTAATTGGAAGGGATTCGATAAGGCGCAGCAGCTCGCCTGGCTCTCTGGGTCACGGCTCTCTGTAATGGATTGAAGGTTTCGGATGGTTTTGTTAGTCTCAGTCCCCAGCCCTGAGCTGAGAAAGCAATCACTTCGGTCACATTACAGCATAACTCGTGACGAAACGCCTCCGTGACGTACCGATGTACACCGGCTGCCATCAGCCCT
Source organism: Tiaroga cobitis (assembly GCA_030578255.1). Classification (NCBI taxonomy): domain Eukaryota; kingdom Metazoa; phylum Chordata; class Actinopteri; order Cypriniformes; family Leuciscidae; genus Tiaroga; species Tiaroga cobitis. The sequence goes on from CM060611.1 coordinate 52,017,830, forward strand.
GCGTTACCAGCGTTATAAAGGACACGCACACACACTGCAGTTTAATCAGTTTTCAATTCATAGTTTTCAATCACGTGACTGTCGAAGAGTTCTTTCAATTCAATTGCCTATCAATTTTCCATCTCAAACACACAAGAATGTGAAGAACATGCAAGTATTGGGCACTTGCGATCTATAGGTCAGGTGAAACTCGGGAAATTAGAATATCGTGCAAAAGTTCATTTATTTCAGTAATTCAACTTAAAAGGTGAAACTAATATATTATATAGACTCATTACATGCAAAGTGAGATATTTCAAGTGTTATAATTCTGATGATTATGGCTTACGGCTTATGAAAACCCCAAATTCAAATGAACTTTTGCACCATATTCTAATTTTTCGAGTTTCACCATGTGGTCACAGTTTTGGGCACTTGTGATTTATATACACAAACGCGTCTATATAGCATGCATTGTATTTATCGTGCAATTTATATGCAAGTTTGTACGTGCCCTGTTTATGTGATACACTGTAAACCCGAAGGATTAGTAGTGTGGGGTGCGTGCGTATTACACGCCATAAAGTGTATCATATGCACGTAAAAACTCAAATGGTCCAGAGTAAAAGGGGTTAATTTGCATTTATTCGTTCGTTACATTAGTACATCAGTGTAAATGAAAGTTTTTTTTTTTTTATTTGAGTTAACAATCTCACAGGCTGCGCAGGCTTTAGCTTTATTCCAGAAACAGCCGCTGAACCTCTTCACATTCAGAGCGACACACAGATATTACTGTGCAGTATCAGTCATACGTCACTGTCAGATTACTGCAGAATAACTCTCCAGAGGAGTGTAATTACATTATTCCTAGGTCCTATAAAGTTTTCACGGCTCGCAGTCCATAAAATTCAGAAACCAAAATCAGCAGGCCATCAGAAACACATCATAATGTTGAATTATGATGGCCGAAGTTGAGCTTGTGAACAGGGATGAGAATCTTAATGCATTTAACATTCAGGATTCTTACTACATTGACACAGACTACATTGTGTTTACACTCTGAAAACAGATGTTTTGGATCAATAAAAACAAAATTGATGCAACTGTTTGCATCGATCTACTATTGAAAATATGGTAAGTTAGAGGAACATACTGTAATTTGTAACATAAACCACACAAACGTCAACATACTGTAAGCATTTTGCCTAACTGACCGTTCGCAAAGACCCGCCCCCGTTAGTTACTGTTGCTATGTCCGACAAGCCACGCCGCTCTCACACACACCATGTTCTCACGCAGTGAAACACACACATACTTTTGATATGAAACAAAGTCGCAACTTTTAAATTTGGTAATGTTTTACAGACATTTAAACAGTAAATACCGTTTCGTGTCTCTTTAATGTGTCTGACAGGTCGCTCAGTTAAAGCCGCTCGTGAACCGATCATCTCTTCCTTCTAGTTCATTTAGAGGATCAAATAAACATGAATGAACATCAGAAGGAATGTTGTTTCAACCGTGGAAAGACGTCAGTACACACAGTTTCTCAAGTTTAAATCCTCCAACGTTAATCTACTAACTCTCCTGACTACTTTGTCGGACAAAAATGGCGGACGGCGGATTGTGATTGGTCAGATCACCTGTCAATCAAAAGCCCTGCGAAGGGTCAATTGTGCTTGGAGTCGATTATTTTGTTTTCGTTGGTTCGCTTTATTTTTCACAGATCATTATTTTGCTTCGACATCCACTATTGCATTTTGGGGGTGTAGTAATAAAGGGAGGGGTGTGTTTGTTTGGGCTGATTTCAAATATCAACTAGCCTGGCTAACGCCAGACCCAATTCTCGTTGAGACTTGGGTCTGGGAACCACATGTACATTTTCTCGTATTTGAGGCGTGGTTTACGAATGCCCGGCGCCGTTTATTGGGTGCTAAGAATGTCTATAAAATGCGCCTGTACGTAGCTCATAGCCAATCGTTTTAATTACACCAGATGACGTATGTCATCAGTCTACAGGCATAATGACAATATGATATTAATAAATACCACTTACCATTTATAAGTTAAATGGACTTCGTCGACGGCGATGCCTAGCAGGTTGGTACTATACAACTCCGTGGCTAACATGTCTTGCCACTTTGCGCTCATCCAGGCCTCGGGACTGCCGAACAGAAGTTGGTATCGACAATTCTTTATCGCATTTTCTTTCTCGGGACACAGCTGAGCGGCAGATCATCCAAGGTTGATCGCCTGCTGTAAGTTACCTGGTCCTCCATTAGGGCGATTAATGGCGAGACAACAGTAACGACTGGGGTCTCGCGAAGCCCCATTGCCTATAGCCACTAACGGGGCTAGTTGATATATCAGGCTTTTTCCAAAGCCTGTTGGTAGCAGGGCAAAAACATCATTCTTGTTTAAGAAATGGTTTAATGCCAAAAGCTGCTCTTTTTCCAAAATAAACTTGCATTCTAAACTACTTAGAACAATATCTAAGGCTGCATGGAAAGGTAGCTTCGCGTCTGCTGCCATGTTGAATCCATAGAAATAAACAAACTGCTTCGGTGTGTCGCATAGATGTCGTCATCGTCTTGCTGCTCCCTCCCCGTTCTGTGATTGGTTCCCTAAATGAGGCGAAAATCTGGACCATGGTATCCAAACTGCCTTTCAGCGTGAATAAAATCGCGCTGCGGGAAGGCAGCATGGGGAAACCCAGACTAAATATCAACAGTGTTTCTCAGAAAACGCTTACTGTACCTTTAAGTCGATCAACATTATTTTGTTTACACAACGGTTGCACTTTATTTTACAGTACGTGTTCTTACAGCGTATTTACCGAAGAAAGTACTGGTAATATAAGGTAAATACATGGGTTAAGCTTGGGTTAAGTTGTAGGATCAGGGTTAGTACCAAGTTATTATCAAATTATTGTAATTACTGTAATAACAGTAATATGTATATGTGGAACAGGACTGTAAAATAAAGTGCTACCAAACATAACTCATCAAAATAATGTTAGCAACTTAAAATGATTCATTAAATAAATGTGATTTTTTGAAAAATTATAATTAGATCATTCTTATGGAAATGTAATAGTATTTTGTAATTATAATTTAAATCTGACTACTTTTCAAATTGAATTTATAAATCAACATCTCAGGAAAACATTATGGGGTTTCTAATCAAAATATGACTTTCTGTTATAAAACATTGCATGGATTTCATACATGAACACTGTAGAGACCACGGGACTTACAGCAGGATTATCAGGAGTTCTGGGAGACACAACAAGTGAATAGGGAAAGAAATTATACATCAATATTATATGAAATATTAGATATTATTATTATTAAAATTATTACTCCAATTATTACACTTCTTTTTATCATTACATGTTGCCCCAAGAACACATTCATATGCAGATTAGATACAGTGTATAGACACATTGCATTATGGGAAAAACAATATATAGCCATTTTACTCCCATATTGCATGAAGTAAAATGGTGCATCAATTAATTCCATTATATCTTTCATAACATAGGTGAGAATCATCTTTATGCAAAGTTTGGTTAAAAAAAAATCCCGAAACCTAAAAATTGATTGCTGAATGAAAACAAATCCCATTGTTTTTTCCTATACATGTAATTTCATGTGTGTTTAGTGTGTGAGTCCTGGTGTCACTACAGAGGACATAGCACAACATATGAATAAAATATCTTTTTTCAAAAATGCTTTTTTCCCATTTGTTTCTTATGCTTTAAAACAATGTGATGCCGTGAAAAAATACTACATTCAAAACACTTTTTTTTTCTGGGTCTCAGCTGATATCTATGCATGCATTGAATGCATCTCCAATGCCTTTTATTACAAAAGAACTAGTACAATTAACAACTCTGGAGTAATTAGATTAAGTCTCAGTATTACACAGTAACAGTTCTTTGGATCAGTGTATTGAGAGTAATGAACCGCAGTCTTTATCTGAAGATCGTAACTTAAGTCGTAAATTAACTCTCAGAAATAAAGAGCAGATTTTGTAAATGACCATTTAGTGGGAAAACACACGGCGAATGTGTTGCATGTCAGTCTTAAATGAGTTAACACTGCGAGGACAAGAAATACAAGCTGACTAACCAGATTGAGAAGTCATTTCTCACGTTGTATTTTTAGAAGAGTACAGAATATTTAAAGACAACTGATTGTGTTTGGGAGAGTAGATAAACTCTGAACACAGATATGAGCCCTGCAGTTATTTTTTGTCCAACTTATGAAGACAATAAAACATGTAGCTGCGAAAACAGGATTTAATTTGTAAGCATAATCCAGAAAACCAGAAGACAGCTGAATGATTTTCGCAAACTGCTTAGTATAATTTGATTAGAGAAAGATGCTATTGTTCAGTGAAGTGATGCGTTACACGCAAACAGTGCCGGGACTGTTTCTGATGAGTGGTCTCGGAAAAGAAGTAACTTTTCGACGGCAGTATTTAAAAACATCTGGTATTTAATGGGCCGGTTATTTGAGCTATCGTGGCACTAGGGTTGGAGACCGTGACCTGGAACTTGCCATGCTGTGAGTTGAGACTCATCTCTACGTTTTACCCTCCCAGTCAGAGGAGTAAGAAGAAGCGACACAGATGAAAGCAGTGCTTAATACACAACGTACAGTCGATTATCTTAAACGATGCCTGTTTTATAAGCTGAACGTCTTTTTCTGAGAGCAATGGGATCATTAGTCATGGCTGTGAAAGTCCTTTGTCACCCTGCAGAGGACACACTGTATTTGCACATCTCTGGGGCAGTGGAAATATTATTCAGAGACTGTCACGTCGTCGGGTTACATGACTCGGTAAACAGAGCGCCTGCGCATGTCTGACATGTTATCAATACCAAATGCAGCAACACAAGCCATTCCCTTTTCAGTTGGTAAACATGGTGATGTTTTCTGTGGGCGGAGCTTAGCTGGAGGCAGAACGATCCCTCTGGCCGCTTCCCTAACGCTAGTTTGCAAGCTTGTTTTTTAACAATGACTGGAGAAAATCCGATTTTCTCTTAATGTGCAAGGTCACTCAGTGTCCAGGACCGCGATTGTTATTTGCAAAAGTTCATTTTAACGGACGGAACCAGATTGGCTGACCCGTACACGCTCACTCAATGGATGGACGATCTGGCGGGATTAACGTTAACGCTACCTCTGGTTGAGTGGCCTGACTTCTACACATATCCATGTGACATCAGTGGGTTAGTTAGAGTGTTTTGAAGCATCGAAAATACATTTTGGTCCAAAAATTTTGCCCTTTATTCAGCATTGTATTGTCTTCCGGTTCTGTTGTGGATCCGCGTTCACGAGTCCGCAGTGACGCCGCTGACGTAAGACGCTGCTGACGTGTGTCTGGTGCGTCCGTGTATTCGGGTTCAAATAAATATGGCTGGGCAAAAAAATGCAAGTCTTCCTCTGTGTGGAAATCCTTAGACATGTTTGAGAAGATTGTTTTGTTTCCAGCGTGCGTCTCCCTCAGACTGTAAACGAAGCTCGGGCGCACCAGACACACGTCAGCAGCGTCTTACGTCAGCGGCGTCACTGAACGCGGATCCACAACAGAACCGGAAGACAATACAATGCTGAATAAAGTTTTTGTTATTTTTGGACCAAAATGTATTTTCGATGCTTCAACACACTCTAACTAACCCACTGATGTCACATGGACTACTTTGATGATGTCTTTATCTCCTTTCTGGACAAGGACAGTATACCGTACACACATTTACAATGGAGGGACAGAAAGCTCTCGGACTAAATCTAAAATATCTTAAACTGTGTCCCGAAGATGAACGGAGGTCTGACGGGCTTGGAGCGACATGAGGGAGAGTTATTAATGACATCATTTTCATTTTTGGGTGATCTAACCCTTTAATGATATCTGCAATACACTCATGTTGGTTCTGTTCTGTATCCCCTAAGCGGGGTTATCGCTGCTCTTATCATGCTAGGCTGCCCAGAACAGAACCAGACCGCCAATCCAAACTGAATGGTAAATGTCAATCGTATTTGACGATAGTGGTCCTGAAATGGTAAAACGAAATGCCTGGGGTTCTTGTAACACTGATTCCAGGTATCCTGAGAGGATGGGCATGTATATTAATGTATTGAATCACTGTACTGTGTGTGTGTTTCAAAAGTGTGATAAGATTTGAGCGAATTATCTGCACAATACAACTGAAGCCTGGTTTATTTTTAATATCAATGATGTGTAACCTGGTTCCCTAAGGATTCAACAACCCCAATCCCAATGAAAACCAAAATGTTCATTTTCATTAATGTATTTAAGTAACATTGACAAGACGGGATTCAGTCAAACTCGCAACAGTGTCCATTTCTTCAGCTAAATTGGTCAGGATTGGCCACACTAGACCTGTATGCACGAAATGACCCTGGTTTTGTCTGAGTAGTTCAGAGTAGTTCACACTGTGCAATAACCCAAAGCCAATAGTTGTTTAGGTTAGTCAGGGTTAATCTCGTCAGCAAAATACTGGCGAACCGGGTAGATTTAACCATGGGCGTCGGAAGCAAAAAAAAAAAAGGTGTGTGTGTCGTCCCCCAGAAAAATGGGTAACACTTTATATTATGACCTGCAAAGAACTTCGTAAGTAAACCGAAATTACGGTGTACGTTTCTGCAATTATAGTGTACTTCCGTGTAGGTATAAGGGAACAATATGTTAAGTTTTGGGTAAGAAAGGGGTACAACCAGATGTACAAGCAAATTATTTATACTGTAATTATTTTAAAACTAACAGGTACCTATTCTGTTAATATATTCCAGGCAAAAATTGTACGTCTGTTGTTTATAAAAGTTTTTATCAGATTTCTGGCAAAATATGTTCTTGTGCAATGTAGTTACAGGGTAATTTTGACATCTGTGGGTTGTAAATTAAACGTATATATATATATATATGGCATATATATGACGGTTTACTTATGCAGTTGTTTGCGGGTCGTAATATAAAGTGTTACCGAAAAATGTTACTGGAGTAAATGCAAAAGCATTCTTGAATTACAACCATTTAAGTTTGAAATGTGCATTTTCATTATTATTAAAAAAAAAAGGGGGGGTGACACTTAACAGACAAAGGGTTTTATTTCCTCAACAATAACAGGCTTGTGTTCATAGCTTAAGTGTTTGCTTTCTACATATCTCTTGAATTTGAATGGTTCTCTGTTTGACCTTGCTGTAATTTAACTTCTTTTACTCTAACTTCTTTCCATCCTGATGTTAAATCTGAATATTCACTGGAGGAGAACATTACAAGTGAACAATGACTGATGGTTTCTGAGGCTGCGAATGGCTGATCTGAAGCAAAATTCAGTTTCTCACACACACGCTTACCGTATTTAGGAAGGACGAGTCGAGACGACAGCACGTCAGAGATGCGCTACATAGACAGTGGAATACTGGAATAAAGTTATTGTCTTGTTACTTATATGTCGATATGGCATGAGCCTCATTATATGTCCCTGCAGACATGCAGCATATATCTGTGTTATTGCAGGGCTGTCTGCGAACACCTCACAGATATGCAAATCGAGCAGCTGAGCACATTGCCCAGATGCACACGCGACAGAACAGACTTTCATTGTGTCACTTTGTTCATTTCTGCTTTTGACAGGCAATTACCAGCATCTTCATTTGCTGCTTTAGGACTGCACCATTATGCATATTCAGATTCAGCATTTTATTAGGCAGAATAAGTCGGCTATTGGGTTCAGGGCGTCAATCGACAAGACCTTATGAGTATTTTCATTTGTTAATGTGAAATGAATTGTTACACACTTCTTTTTGTGGTGCATAATGGGATTGAATCAGTGTACTAGGTAATGTGTTTTTGTAAACCACTACAAAATGTCTGACACATGAACAGAAATGCACTATATAAGGGTCTAAGTGTGTGTGTGTGTGTGCGCGTGCGTGCGTGCGTGCGTGCGTGTTGTGTGTGTGTGTGTGCGTGCGTGTGTGTGTGTGTGTGTGTGTGTGTGACATGTTGCATGATTTTGGATTAAGCAACTGTTCATAAGTTTGGGGTTGGCAAGATTTATGTTTTTGAAAGAGTCTCTTCTGCTCACCAAGGCTGCATTTATTTGATCAAAAATACAGTAAAATGGTTGAAATATTATTACAGTTTTAAAATGGCAGATTTCTATTGTGAATAAGTGTAAATTATTTCTGTGATCAAATCTGAATTTTCAGCATCATTACTCCAGTCTTCAGTGTCACTTAAATCAGTATAAAGGCTCATACCGTCATTTTGTATTAATTATATATAGATATTTTTTGTATTATTTTATGCAATTTTATAGGATTTATTAATATTTTAATTCGCTTTTTTTTTTGTAGTTAATATTAGTTCATTTTAAGTAGTTTTTTATTTTTCTATTTAGCTTCAATTTGTTTCAGTTTTAGTCATGTTACTGTTAATTTCAGATTATTTATATTCTATTATTGTTAATATTTATTTTAGCGTTTTTTCTATGTACAAAAAACATTTTTAATACGTTTGTTTTATCAGATCACTTTGATACACAGATGAAACTGGAAAAATTTGAATATTGTGAAAATGTTTTCATAAGCTGTAAGCAATAATCATCACAATTATAACAAATAAAGGCTTGAAATATCTCACTTTGCATGTAATGAGTCTATATAATATATTAGTTTCACCTTTTAAGTTGAATCACTGAAATAAATGAACTTTTGCTACCATATTCAAATTTTTCCAGTTTCGCCTGTATAATAAATACTGCAATATTCCATTAAAAACAAAACAAGAGTTGTCAATTTTGATTTCGTGGTGATTTTAAATATCTAGCTCATGTTTATTCTGCAACAGCTCAGCAGGATCGAGTCCTGTGTGAGAAACCCTTATTTGAGTGTGTGTTCAGAGTCACACCAAAATAACAACAGAGACGTGAGTGCGGTCTGGGCTGATTTGTTGCTGTGTCGCTAGTATTAAAACAATGAATTATTTATGAGCAAATGTGAATCTGGCTCAGGTGA